>CM068367.1:136656404-137874967 GCA_034769895.1 Magicicada septendecula | reverse complement strand
AGAAGAAAAAAGAAGAAACCGAGAAAGAAGAAGAAAGGAAGAAGAGAAGAAGAAGAAAAAGAAGGAAGAAAGAAGAAGAAGAAAAGGAAGAAGAAGAGAGAAGAAGAAGAAGAAGAAAGAAGAAGAAGAAGAAGAAGAAGAAAGAAGAAGAAGAAAGAAGAAGAAGAGAAGAAGGGAAGAAGAAGAAGAAGAAGAGAAGAAGAAGAAGAAAAGAAGAAAGAAGAGAAAAGAAGAAGAAAGAAGAAGAAGACGAAAGAAGAAGAAGAAGAAGAAGAAGAAAGAAGAAGAAGAAAGAAGAATCGAAGATGATCTTTTATTAACCAGACTCAAGACACCAACATTCCCAAAATATGGGAAAGCACCACAATTAATATAATAACCAAAATAAGAATAATGATATAAGAATAGTAGTAACAAAAACTACCTATCAAAGAAGGACATAGGGAAACCAATATAATACAAAACCGAGTGTTGAACCTTAGTAAGTGATCACAAACAATAACAGTGAATACTTTATATAAGTGCAACAATAAATAATGTAATAACACTAACCCCAAATAAGCAACACAGACAATATTAGTGAAGTGTTTATAACTAAGGGAAGTGAATACAAATTAATAAGTGAAAAATCACGGTTAACAAGTGAAATACACAAACAATTAGTGTACCAATTGTAATCCAAGATTGTAAAACCACAAATATACTCAATAAGACCACCAATTTAATGGTACTGAAAGGAGAAATAATTGCTCAAAAGGATCAATGATAAAAGCTTTATAATCCTTGATATGGAATGTGCCTGAATGCCATAGTGACACAGGACAAATTGTAGATAAATTTTAAAAGCAATAAGTAGTAAACAAACTAATTTGTTGAAAAGAAACAAATCAATGTATACAAGCCAAGATACAACCCACAAAAATGTGTAAAATAGTTAGATAAAAAACCAAGTATTATTGTATAAACATATAGTGTAAAATGTTTACAAAGTGTGTAAAACATAGTAATAAACAATTGTAGTAACATGCCATAATGACATGACAGTATTTAAGATGAATACTGAATAAAGTAAGAAGCATATTGTTGCCAACTCAATGACACATAACCTCATCTGAACTAGACCTACAACATAAAATCATACACAATAATTAGATAAAGTAATTACCAGTAATTGTTTCAACCAGAGACCAAATAAGAACAAATGTATAAGACAATGAATACCCTATGAACTGAAGAACACAACTATATAAGTCAGATTATTAATAATAACAATAAACCAATTAGACATAATCCCATGTGACCATAGAGTTAATCAAAAAACCATAACAAAACTTGTAAAAAGAGAGTAAGAAAGTTTACCAGTAGTTAGAAGAATGTTCAATTCAACTATGAGAATACCTCACAATCATTGTACAAGTAATTTAATAACTGTAATATGATTAGTATATTATTAGTTTAATAACTGTAATCATAGGACTAGGTGTAAACAACCATCATACAGTAACTTAAAGAAATTTCAGCTAACAAAAAGTTAGTAAGTGCACTACACAGACCATGTACAATATTTATGCACACTTTAATTATCAATAATGCATATGATATGTGGAAAAATAACTAAATGAGAGCGACAGCATGGCGAAATAATAGCATAGTGTATTTTAGACAACGCTATATGTGTAAATAAGATAACATTTGCTGAAGTAAAGTATCAGCAAATATATGTAAAAGTATCAATTAACATTCTAGTACCAAAGAGATGTAATAGCATAAGGTATAATGGTGATGTAAGCAAATATAAATGCTTGGACATGGATGGCTTATACGCCATTAATGCATTTGACTTAAATCACAAATATGTTAACATTATGTATTAAATTATAAGAGATATGGACTCTAGACGTTTAATCATAAGCATTAGGATATAATTACACCAAAATATAGTGGAAAAAACTTATTTTTTATTAAGAGCCACTATATAAATATGGAATAAAGTGAAGTGAGTTGTTTATGGACGGATTTATTACTTGTTTGGACTTAAATTAAAGACACAAGTATCCGCAAAACAATGCGACTATTCAAATGACAATCAGACAATTAATAAGAAACTTATGAATATTATAAGATTTCCTGTCATTTCTGATTGGGAATGAACGCGTCATAGCTGAGTCTCGAACCCAAAGCATAGACGCTAAAAATTAAAATTTTAATTTAACAAAGGCATTTGGGGTAGAGAGTACCGACTTCTACACCAATAGGATGATCTGATTTTACCAGACGAGAGCAGAAGCTTTGATGAGAGGAACTAATTGTCTTCCAGCCACCGATGCGAGCGGAGCTTGCGACAGTCCTCAAGAAAAATATTTTAAAATGTGCGCGTATAAGAGTATATGACCATAACTAACCTCAACTGAACACCAATTTTATCGTGTGACAGTGCTACGAGTGATAAAGTGAATCATTAAAAACATGGCCAGTGTATAATAAAGGCCATGTTAAGTGAAAGATGCAGGGAGTATTATACATTAACAATTTTTGAAATCAAATGATAATATAATATTCGTTGGTTAACGAACATTATAGCAGACTACGTTAGCCAAGCAAACATACTATGCATGGTTAACTGGCGAACGATGAATTATTATCAGGTTCAATGAATAAAAGTTCTCGTTTGATTTAATAATGGTATTTAATTAAAATATTTTAATATTTATGTTAGAAAAATAATAACAGAAGCGGAAATAATAATTTATACCGCAAACAATACTTGTAAAATATAGTCGCTTACTTGACTACGATTTCAGTAGTACTTGATAAATAATAATTTAATATACGAGAACAATCATTGCCGTTAATTATACATCTTATTACGATAAATAATGTTTTTGTGAAGATAGTATTAAAATTTTAATAATAATAATTATTCTATTTTGTTAACTTACTCTCATCTATAGGTAAACTAACCTATAACCAACACGTATTTATTTGCCAACAGAGAGTCACTTCTGTCATTAATAATACTCTTGTGAATAGACTCAATAATAAGAGTTTTTCTATTTTTTATCAATTCCAGTTCATAATGATAATAATTAAACCAGTAATATTGTTTTATAGTGTAATGTTAATAACACGTGTACACAGCTTTGAGTATCTGACTGCAGCATACCTGACGTACGATAGTACGATAATGTTAATATAGTATTGAGGTTAACGATTTTTAATTTTTTTGTCTTTTTAATCATACTATATAAATAAATATTGTTCTTTAATAAAACATCTTTGTATCTTGCATCATGTACATTCAAAGGATTCATGAAATTTGGTAATGCTTATAACCAAAATAAACATAACCTGAATTACCATAGCATTGTACATTGTACCAGTGTTACCAGCCCTGAGCTGAGGAATTTTCAGAAATTAATTAACTTTGTTGTTTTAAAAATTTAGTTAAAAAAAAAAGGGGGATTTCATTGAATTTTATTAATGTTAATAAACACCTCAATTTATTACCAGTGAACAGAGAGTATTTATTTCTATTAAATAGGTACAAATAACTTACATTTTTAGAAGCAATTGTTTCTCAAGGTGGCGGCAATATTCAAGCGGCCAGTATTTGAATATTCAATTCACGATTGAATATCATTGTCATTTTATTTAATGTGTATGTGTTAATACCAAGGTGAAGTATTTTGTGTGTTATTCATGTATTTCCAGTGAGATAGAGCAACATATTAAGAAGATTGCAAACGTTCACGGATGGTAAGTGGGGAGGTGAATACATCAAGATATCAATGATTACAATCCTTTCAAACATAAACATTAATTTAACTTTAAACATTACTAATTCAATTATTTACTAAACAACACTAATCATCGATGTTTACATTACAACGTGAGGAGTGAAGAAGAGAGTCTACTACTAAATCAAATTTAAATAATTTAAAATAAAAACACTAATCTACCCATTCGTTAATCATATATATGTTACAATATATAACAAACGTTCAGTTTCAATCTTTGCATACATGGCAACAATATATTGATGAAACAATTGACGACATTTTAAAATGTGATTTTCTTCATGTTAACGAATCATTAATCTGTATGAATAGTAATTCATAGCACTGACTTTTTTGTTTGTTTCTTCACCTAGAATTAAAAGTGATTAATTAATTATTTTTATTAATTAATTTATTATTAATTAATTAAACTTATTTATTACCATTTCCTGGATTTATCATTTTTATGTTAAAATGATATCCATCTTCTCCTTCCCAGAACAATATTGGATATTGTAACGCATCGTAGGAGCGGTGAGTTTCTGCAACACGTTGAAGACGATCATTTCGACGATGAAGTATGATGTGTGATTCAAATTGTTCTCCAACAATGACTATTGCCACTTCATCGATTGTTGGAGCATTAAATCTTCTTGCGTGTTGCCCAACAGGTGTTTTGTCAGCTCGAATCACAATTTTATGGTTATCAGATGGAATTTGTTCAATGGCTGTTTTGAAATTTAATCAATTCGTTGTGTTCATGAAATAAATATTGCAACGATTCAACTATTTCTCTTTTTGTGGCTCTGTTAATTCCACAACATTGATTTACTTGATCATTTGAATTTCCAATGAAATAATATTTGCAAAAATTTGTGTTCAGCATCCGGAAATGGTAACAAAGAGCCTGCTTTATGGTAGATTTGACCTTGAATCTTGAATGTTGCCATATAATTGTCAGTTATTACATTCGTTGCACCAAACGAAGTCATTTGAAAACATGTGTTAAAACTGCGTATGTTATTCAAAAAATGCTTCGATTGTGTTGTAGTACCTGCAACCAATGAGAACAATGGCTCAGGTGGTGCATTCAATACTGGCAATTTAACTTTACCATTCAAACAACATATTCCAGGTGCTTCATTTTTTAATTTTAACGCTTTGCAATGTGTGCAAACTTTATTCATACTTTCAACAACAACAACTGGATGCAAGCTATATTCAATTTCAGAATTATACTGAAATGCAATACGATCAAATGTCACCAATTGATGCAATCGATTCATTTGCATGTGTAATCGATCATTTTCACGTTGTTCATTTCGATCAGCATATGACAAATTTTGTCTTAATTCTCTAATTCTTACTCGACTTGCTTCATTTCGTGCTTCATGTTGTTGTGATGATTCAGCAACACGTGACTGTGACATATGTAATCTATTTCGTTCATTTCGTTGTGCTGTTTCTTCTTCCGTTTCATTTCTTCTTTCTTCTCTCATTCTCTTGGCTCTATTTGTGCGACGACCAATATTTTGTC
This sequence comes from Magicicada septendecula, assembly GCA_034769895.1. NCBI lineage: Eukaryota > Metazoa > Arthropoda > Insecta > Hemiptera > Cicadidae > Magicicada > Magicicada septendecula. The sequence continues at coordinate 137,869,654 of CM068367.1, read as the reverse complement.
GTTTTGGTGGCATTGTTATACAACTAAACACTCCTGGCACTAGTGATGTAAAATGCCCGGGCATTTGTAAGTTGGGGCAAATGCCCAGGTTAAATGCCCGGGCAAATGCCCAAAATCCATAAATGCCCGGGCATTTATTCATTTTAAAGATATATTGATAAGGCAACGCTTATAAATAATTTTTTTAAGCTGATATATTGTATTGGAAAAGTTGTTTTGCAATATTGCTTCTTTAGTGGTTTGGTAGACATATTGAAAATGTTGCTTGAGTGTTAGTTTTGTTATTGGGAAAAAAATGTTGGACTAAACGTAACTTTTTTACTTCTTTAATGGGTTCTATACTTTAATTGGCTTATGAATAATACATAATAGGTAGGCTATAGTAACTATTGAAAAAAGAAAACAAATTAGGTTGATAAATTAATTTGAAATGAAGTACAATTGTCTTATATTAGGTAGCGTAGATAGGTAGATTATCTACTGCGAAAAAAATTAATGAAATTGTCCATTATCGCTTTTTAATCACTTTCTTCAGTTTCCTGATCTTTATCACTTTTTTCTGATGAAGTGTCATGAAGTTCTGGCTCAGATTCTTCTGATTCCTCAAACTCTAGGCCTATAATTTGTTCTTCATTGGATACTGGGGTTTTTCCCCCTTTGTCTTTGTCTGGAGTCCAGAAAAAAGACTCTGGACTACTCTGTTGTTTATTTCTGGAGCTTAGGTGTTCCATGCATCAATTTCCAATTGTATGCGAGATATGTTAACTTTGCTGCCCTCTCAGATATAAGTCTGTTTCTTTTCTTACTATGTATCCAGCCAAAAGTGCTGAAAGTTCGCTCTGTGGCAGCAGACGTAACGGGTGCCCCAAGAATTTTTATAGCAACTTCCACCAGTTCACAAGTTCCTCTCAAACCTTGCCACCACAGTAAAGGATTTACACGATTCTCTTCATCAAGACCCACTCCTTCCCACACAAACTGTCTGGACCAAATTCCTTGTTTGTCCCTGTAATCAGCTAAGTTCTCTCTAACCAGAACAACATCTAATCCTGTGTTCTTTGCTGTGTCACAAACAAAGCTTACTGCATCAAGCATCTCGATAGGCTTCAGATTACTACCTTGTGCTGCTGGATCAAGAAGATTAGCTGCAAGGTGAATAGACGATATACCAAATTCCTTCCTAGCTTGGAATTTAGCCAAGATTGCCTTTTCCTCTGCAGATTGCAGTGGAGAGGACGGTAGCTTCTCGATGAGAATTGCCTCCAACTCATTGAACTTTTTGGCTATTTTATGAACTTGAGGCTTATTGGATTCAAAAGCCGTAATCAAATGAACGATTGGGTTCATCAGCTCTATCATTTTGTCAACTCTCACCCAGAAAACATCATCATCAAGAACTCTCTTCTTTATTTCAGGCTTCAGGTATGATTGCGCCTTTTCGTTGACAACTAAGGTTTGTAGGACAACTTTGTTTGACTGCAAACTCTCAAGGCAGAAAAGATGGCTCCCCCACCTAGTCTTTCCTGGGAACTTCAGTGAAATCCTATCTCTGAATTTTTTTTCAGCTGATATTTCATCAATCAATGCTTGTAAAATGTGGCTGTGTTTTACTGTTTTGACAACCTCAACTGCGTTTGCCATGAAAATTTTGATTGTTTGACAGCCTAAAATACCTGAGCACAATAAGTTTAATAGGTGAGCTAGACACCCGAGAGGAACAATATGAGGAAACTTAACCTTTACCAGATTCAATGCAGCTTTCATGTTTGCAGCATTATCACCAATCGCCACCAGAAACTTTTCTGGTCCATACTTCTCCATTAAATTTGTGATAAGCTGAGCAAGGTACTCGGCATTGTGACTGTTGCTGTTAGTCATTACAAACTCAACAAAAATTGGTTCAGGCTTTGAAATTACGAAGTTAATACTCGATTCATTTTTGAGGTTACTCCAGCCATCACACTGCAAATGGAGATTTTTTGCCTCCTCTAGTTGCTTATTTATGTTACCTTGCGTTTATGTGTACTGAGCATCTAAGTATGTACAGGATAGCCGATATCTTGAAGGCAACTGGAAGGAAGGCCTGATTCTTTTGAAAAAATCCATCCAAAGTGGATGTTCTACCATGGACAAGGGAGATCCACTGACGAATATGGCCTTGGCGAGGCTTTGGTTCAGCATCTCCTGAAAAAATACAACATACCATTAGACTCAAAAAGTAGGCTTGTCTTAATGTTGTAAATTAGTTAACTTAGTTCAATCATTAAATAACGTAGCTTCTTAACAAATTATAAGGTCAACAAAGATTAGTTAAACAAAATAGCATCCTAACCTAATCTAACCGCCGCGGTGCAAGGTAGGCTAAAGGTAGTCTACTATATGATACGCAAGTACCGAATAAACACATGCATTAACAATTTGCAGTAAAAATATTCCTTTACAGGCCTACTTGCCTATTTAACTTAAACATCAAACATCCTTAAAGCTTAAAATTACATTTGGCCTAGTTTGTTTTAACATTTGTTGATGAGGTTAGGATATGTAGAAGATGAGGTAGCCAGGTAGCCTAGATCTAGAAGTGAGAAATTTGTTATAATAATATATATATATATATTGCACATCGTAAACCTCATGTTTGTTCATTTACAAACTTAAGTAAAACCTTTTGGATGGATAATATACTAGGCCTTAGGCCTAGTTTTCTCTAAAGCCTATAGCCAACATTTGAAGTAGGTCTAATAATGTTTGTGTATTTTTTAAATGTTTACTTACATTGGTTTGAATATCCATGTGGTCAACAAATGAAGAGATTCCTTGTAGAGTTGAGGACGAAACAGGCTGCGGAAGAAACGCACTGGAAGAACTTGATTTAAATGATCCTGAGCTTGGTCCTGGTTTGTTGAAATCCTCCACTTCAACTATTAAGGGTTCATAAGGGCTTTTCTTTTTAATAGGTTTTTCAATCATTGTACGTAACTCAAGGACTTTTTTTAAATCCTGAGGGCACTTGAAACACTTTTTTATATGATTTTCCATTTTGTTGGAATGTGACTGTTTGTACTCCTTAAAACAATATTTACAAGATACTCCTTTCCCTTTCAAATTGAAAAAGTTCCAAACAGGTCCTTTTTTCTTAACCATTTTGCAATTATTCAATCTAACACTTCAAATAACACAAAGAAGGGGTTAGCTTATCTCACTCAACCACTCACAGACAGCCCTATTCCACAACTAAATGGCTGCCAGACTGCCACCAATCTCCCCCCTCCAAGTCCACAACAAAATGGCTGCCCCCAATCTCCCCCTCCAGAAATCCTCACCTATTATTAGTAAATCCAACTCCTAGCTTAATTTCCCACTCCTCGATGAGTAATTCAAAGTTTTTCTTAAAACCAGTAAAAATTATAAAGTTATTTTTCTGTTAGTTTTCTGTTTAGGCCTATTTCTGTTCTTTTTTCTAAAATTCATAATGAAAATATAATTACCTGATAATTGACTCATAATTAATATCTAAAATATTTTTTTTTAATATATTTTTGTTACCAGTATATTGCCTAATAAATCTAATTTATTGTAAGTTAATCTTAATAACATTTTTAAACTGCATAGGCCCTAAGTAGTACATATTTTCCTTAGCCCATTTAATTATTCTCCCATTTAGTTATCTTTCATAATATTGTTAGGGTGCTATTTAGAAGCTATGCTAATTATTAGCAATATTAAGGCATTATAACATGTTTTTTTTTGGCAAACGCCCTAGTGAAAATATCAAAGATTACAAAGAATCTCATTTTATTCCAACCGTTTCAAGTTTATTCATGAAATCTACCTTTAATAATGGTTTTTATGATATTTTATAAGCTCTAGTAATTATTATAAGCAGTCAATGCTTTGGGCAATTTCCCAGGCAAATTCCCATTTATAAATGTCCTGCCCACTGGGCATTTGCCCGGCCCACATCTATACCTGGCACTAAATTAACACTGTAAAAAATTTAAACCTGGTAGTCGTGGGACTACCGGTAGACATGGAATCATGGGCAGACTTGTGCTTTGGGAAGGAATGATGGGTTGGTTAAATAAACAGCTACAGAAACGGTGGTACATTGCCTTGTTTGAGACTTGCAACACACGTAGAGCACACGCCTTCCATATTACTCACACTTGAGTACTCGTCCGCTCCGAACACTGTGGCCAAGAGACTTATGTATGATGGTACGCACGGTCTTAGATCACTCTTGAACCACAAGCGATCGCAGATCCCACACACCGAGCCGAACGGATTGTTAATAAAGTGCTTAGAGAATTCCTCGTCGACTCCTTTGAAGCGGCGACTTGGACCGGGCTGTTCTGCGCAGAGCATCGAGGGTCCAATGTTGTCGAAGCACAAGTTATTAATGTTCTCATCGTCTGTTTTCTTGCTAGCTAGCCGTACGCTCGATCTGAGTCGCTTTGGGGGCACGCCGGATGACCCAGGTATCGGAGATGCGGGTCGCTTGGGCGCTGACGGGGTTTCGTCAATCTTCAAATGGTTGCCATTTTCTAAGTTCTCGGCCGATTTCTTTGATTTTAGTCTCAAACGACAGGCCTGTTGACGCTCTGCATAGGATTTGCCGGTTTTCGGTTTGAAATTTTTGGTTCGAGTTTTATCGCGATTTTTAGGTCGAGGCATTTCAAATTTTTGAGTTCAAATGTTATTATTTTCTGTGAGTGTTTCTGTTACTCGGAATTGGTGTTATTGGAGAGATTTAGTTCTGAGGATCACAACGCACTTTGTATTTTCACGATCGGACTTGTAGTTCCCGAGATATTTAAGTTTTAGTGGAGCAATTTAGAAATTTTCGGCGCAAAAACACCCTCACGCAGACAAAGCCTAGAGGCGACTGAAGTCAGTTGTCAAAATTCTCAGTACTATTGTTGGAAGGGGGCCGAGTGACTCGATCACCTGACACCTGGTTTGCTGGGATTGGTTGAGCGGTTCATGAGATAGTGGTATGCCAAAAGTACATTTGAAACATAACGGTCGATTTTCGCGAAACGTGCGAGTAAGACATTACATAGCTATGGATTCCATGTCAAAACAACAGCGCTACCTATCGGATTTCATTCAAACCACTCTTCTCTAAACACTCCTGGCACTAATAAGAACAAACTGTGAAATTTTCAGCGAAATCGGTCGAGTAGTTTTTGAGTCTATAGGGCACACACATACGAACATTGCCTTTTATTTATATAGGTTTAATTTATTTTGGCAATGCACAGTACCGTTAATGGTTGTACCGTTGCAATAGCTTTGTTCATTTTTTATACCTGCTCAAAATCGGGGCGTTTGTTTTGCCCCACCCTGTACTTTAGTGTGTTATAGAGCTCAAGATTAACTACAATTATCCAAACTACACCAGATTTTATATTTTGTAAAAATAGATTTTGGAAGCCCCCAAACAAACAAACAGCTTAACAAACAAACATGTCTGTTAAGAAATGATGATGATGATGATGATGACAACAGTGATAACAGATAACAATGACAACAATGATGATGATGACTGAATATAGAATAATGTTCAGGTTATCATTATGTACCATCAAAATTTATCTGGAAAATGTTATGGAACATTACACAATACCTGCAATTTTACTAGCAACTGGTGATGGCACTCCACTTCCTCCACCATCTGAGTGCAGAACTTTGGTAAGAGGTGATACATTACTATCTGAAAGCAGAAAACATAACATGTATCTACAGAAACATGAATCATCATCATCATTTAGCTGCATCCTGCCACAATGCCTGTGTGTACACGCGTATTCGCACACACGAAAACTGCCAGCATACAAAGGGGCAATAACACACGCACGCACACACACACGTGCACGCGCATACACACACACACACATACACACAAGCGCACACTTTGTATGCAAAATATGTTGCAGACACTAGATACTGTGTGATGATGACTACAGTAATGTTACAAAACGTCACAAGATCACATAACACAGATGAACTAGATAAAACAGTAAATTACCATAAGAAACAATACAGTAAATTACCATAAGAAACAATAAAGTATAAAACATTGAAATAGAAAAAGAATGATGATGAAGATAATGATTAGGAATAAAATATGATTTAATTATCAATGAGCATAAATGGCATAATTATAAAGACAAACTGACTTAAAGACTAGACCAACAATGACTATACAAATACCCAATAAGATTAGGGGAGTGAGATAATAACAAGGTAACAATAAAATGTATAATAATGTAAGAGAAACAATAAGAGTATACCGTATGATTAAACAATATAATTAATGTAACTGAAGGTATATCAGAAAACTGATGAATAAGTAAAATGTAAATAGAATATAAGAAAAGCTGAATAATGGCGATCAGAACAATAAATGGTAAATAATACTATTATAAATAAAAGAAGTGAGTAATGTAAACTAACTATTGATCAGTAAATGATTAAAAATTGTCACTGAAGGGTACATTAATGATGTACCAATAATGAGATATACCTATTGCAACAAATTGCAAGAATTATTAGTTGAAATAACAACAAAAATAAACAAGTCAAGATGACCAAACAAATTGTAAATCGTACTAATTATTATGAGGTTTAATTTGGAAAAGAGATTAAATTAATGACAACTGTATTAGTTAAAACTAAATATAAATAATCAGATGCCTAGCTGTACCAAAAAACCATGTGGGTTTTATGATCAAATACAATCAAACAAACATCTATTAATTAAACCTATGTTGAGCAAAAGTTGATGTTATTAGTTATAAGTAAATGTGAAATGTTGTAAACTATAAGAAATGAGTCAAATGACCAGATAAGACAAACCATGTAAACTAAATATCATCAGTAAAGGGGAAGGGAAGCAACCTAAGTAGTTGGAATTTTCCACTTATAAATAACAAAATATGTAGTAAAATCAATGCAAAACCGTTAAGGTTATACCTAGAAGTAACTAGATCACATAAGGATGATTCTAGTAAAGATACTATATCACTACAATAGTGTAATTATTATAATTAATATGAAACCACATGATGAAAGGTGGGAAGGCATACAGAACTCACATGATACATTAAAAACCCAAAGAAATACCAAGAATTAATGCATGTAACTAGTATTAAAACAACCAGTGATAATTCAACTAACTATGGGTCAAAATACCAACCAATAATGGTTAAAGAGAATAATCAATTAATAGTTTATAAATGAACAGGACCTGATACAACTAGATACAGGGTTCATTAGGTATAAATTAACTAGCAAATACGATTAAGGAGAGGTCATAAACCATTGTAAAACTTCCAAGAAGCTCAAATGATAAATTAGGTATAGAATGTCAGTAATATAACAAGTGTGTTAATTAGAAATAAGTAGAAATAAAAAGCTGCCTGCTTGTACAAGAACTCATGCAATTTAAATGATAATATACAAGAAACAAGGCATGTCTTAAGAAGGAAAAAGTTAACCCAAAGTTGATGTAATTAATTCAAAGTATATATTATCAAAGGTAATAAACTATAAAAATAAAACCAGTAGAGTGTAATTAGTTAAAATAACTCATGATGCTTAGGCCTCACAAAGCCTAGCCAAGGATTCTGTATTTATGGCACAATTATATGTTTATAATTATTAAATCATCACAGATAAAAACTCTATAGTAATTCTATTCAAATTATATCATAACAAATTGTTGACCTAATAATGATAGGAAGGATTTTGAACAAAATATTTTATTAAGTAATAAGTAAGAATGTTATCTTTGTTAATTGTAAACTGAATTATGTCTTGTGGGATGTCAAAATGTACATCAAAACAAATGCCAGACAATGGTAATAACATATAATCGTTCACAAGTAGCATAAGGAAGTAACAGAAGTTATAAATTATTTTAATATATTTGTGGAAAAAGTTGGCATCACTTTTGAACACTCAAACCCAAAGACCCACGCTTTAAATAAAATTAATAGTTTTAATAAAACGGGGAGGATGAGTCCACTCAGGAATGTCATCAATTTTTAGCCAATCAGATCACCAATCAGATCACGCGCTGAATTAAATCGAGAATTACCCATCATGCAGTGCGGATTTCGAATGTAAACACTAGGGAGGGAGGGGGGGGGGAGAGAGAGAGAGAGAGAGAGAGAGAGAGAGAGAGAGAGAGAGAGAGAGAGAGAGAGAGAGAGAGAGAGAGAGAGAGAGAGAGAGAGAGAGAGAGAGAGAGAGAGAGAGAGAGTTCCTCTCTTGGTGTACTGTTTTATCGTTTTATTTAAACGCGCTTTGCATCAGCTGTTTTCAATGTGATAACCAGTGACAGGTTATGTCGGCCGTTGTACTTCATATGCTATGATGACTGCGCTAACTTTCGCACTCTTCTCTGCTATTCACCAGTTTCCTGTAACAAATCTGCTATCTACAAAGAATAATACAAAGTCAATTCCCTAAAAGAAAGGTATTTATTGATTGAAATTGGTTTATTTTCTGGAAACTATTAAATCCAGTTCATCGATTTTCATATCGACTATTATCGAAATTACAACAGTTTTTGATATAAGTTTTTCTATAACACAACAGATATATTCAATTATAGTTATTAGTAAAATTAATAAATTATTTATCTCAGGGTTTTTTAGGGATTCTTTGAGCTGTAAGGAAGTCAGAAATGCTTAGATAAGAGTATCATACTTTACAATAAAAAATATTTTATTCTTAAACTCTGAGTCAATAAGTTCGTTTTTTAGACGCCAGAGCGCAGAACGCCAGAACGAATAGTTCTGCATCTTTATCACAACTTGTGATTGATGTCTTTTTAATATTATATATCATACTATGTTGCACTTTGTGTACACTGCACTTCTGTAGCACCACTCATTACACTGTTTTTTCACTACTAAAGTGTTTATTGTTTAGTGTAAAGATTATACAAATGTTTTATAGTATGATACTTAAAGGTCATTCATTTCTGACTTGGGGAATGGGATACCTACTGACTTTTATTATTAGTTTTTTTTAAATAATAATAATAATAGGTATTTCTTTATATTTTTTATTAAAGAATATCGTACCTTTAGTGTACTCAGTATTAGGCACTGATTATGTAACGTTACAATATACAGACTGGTGTGTTTTAGTGATGCTTATTGTGCAGTTTTATTGTGTTGTGTGTTCATCATGGCCCTTTCAAAACCAACACGGACCCAATACAAATCATTGACATTTGCCGTTATTCGGAAAGTGGAAAAGGGACAAAAAAAAATCTGAAATTGCTAATGAATTCGGGATACCGCCAAATACACTGTCAACATATCTAAAAAATAAAGAGAAGATTTTGAATAGTGTGTGTAAAGCCAGCGACAAAGATAGGAAAAGAGCGCGAGGACCAGAAAATACTGACGTGGATGAATGTGTAGTGAAGTGGTTTAAGCAAGCAAGGGACAAAAAAATTCTAGTCAGTGGGCCCCTCGTCAGAGCCAAAGCTGAGGAATTCGCATCTAGCTTAGGGAAAAATGTTTTTAAGGCCTGCACTGGTTGGCTCGATGGCTTTAAAGAAATGAATGGCATGTCTTTCAAAACTGTTTGTGGGGAAAGTGGATCTGTTGACGTTGAAGCTGCAAATTCATGGAAAGACAATTTGTTGCAAATGATTTCTGATAGAGACGCTAAACACATTTTTAAAGTAGAATGAGACGGGCTTATTCTTCAAATGCACCCCCGACAAAACACTTGCTTTTAAAGGAGAAAGTTGTAGTGCCGGCACACACAGCAAGGAGCGCATAACACTTTTAGTCGGAGCAAACATGGATGGTTTGGAAAAACTGCCTTTGCTAATGATAGGGAAGTCAGCCAACCCACGTTGTTTCAAAAATGTAAAAATAAAACCAGTTGAATATGAATCAAACAATAAAGCTTGGATGACAGGTGAAATTGTTGAAAGATGGCTTTTGAAATTCAACAGGAAATTTCGGAATCAAAACAGAATAGTCTTGTTTATTGACAACTGTACAGCGCACAACACTATTCCTGTGATGGAAAATGTAAAGTTTGTGTTTGTCCCCCCAAACATGACTTCAGTAGTTCAACCTATGGACCAAGGTGTAATAAAAAATTTTAAGCATTTTTACAGATGGCTTGTGGTCCAAAACATTCTGTTGTCAGGTGCTTATTTAGATGAGCACGAAAATATCAAGATTAACATCCTTCAAGCTGGCCGCATGTGCAACAGTGCTTGGGACCAAGTTACGCAAAAAACAATTGCTAATTGCTTTCGTAAAGGTGGTTTCTGCCACACTGAAGGTGAAGAGGAGAATAAAGCTGCTAGAGAAGTCGTACCCACTGCGGATAACTGGGAAGATGTTGGACATGACGCAGGCATTCATTACAAAGAGTTTGTAAACGTGGATGAAGACTTGGCGGTGTGCGGTGAACAGACAGATGCGGAGATCGTGGCTGATGTTATGAACAAAAGAAATGATGGTGCATCTTCAGATGAAGAAGGGGACAAGCTAGAACTTCCAGAGACACCGATTCCAACGGCTTCACAGGCATTAAATTATGTTCAAGACTTGAGACGGTTTGTTGAAGGACAGCAGAACGTAAGTGACGCTATTTTCCAAGCACTTAATAAACTTGAAGAGTTTACTACAACTCAGTGTATTAACTGCAAAATGCAATCAAAAGTTTCTAGCTTTTTTAAAAAACTGTAAATGCTATATTTTGTACTGAAACGTGTTTATACGTTTGTAATACATATGTATAAGGAAATTGTTTAATAAAATAACATATTGCTTTACTGAATTTCAGTTTTTGATTTGATTTTTCTACCCTTATAATTCTTAAGTTTTATTACCCTTATAAAACTTTCTTAATTCGAATTTTTTGATAATTCAAATTTTTTACTGGTCCCTTCAGCTTCGAATTAGCCAAGTTCTACTGTACAACTTATAACAATTCTGGTGAAGATTTCTATTTTTCTCTAAATATCATGTGTTAATGCAAAAAAAGTTCATATTTATATAAACCATTTTTAGTACGTAGGCTTTCACAGCCGGTGTCACTATAATTATTTAAAACTTCCGGGCTGAAAGGCCGTGGTCGAATGCTTGATGTTCTGCAGCTAGACGTTTCGGAACATCTAGCTGCTCCGAGCTAGATATTCCGAAATAGCTAGAAATAGAAACAGCATAGCCTTCTCTCACTGTTGCTTGTTCCCAGTTCATTGGGAGACGTGTTCGGCGTACCATCTATTTCGAACACTTTTTGCTACTGAAGATGGCCACCGGTGGTGTGGCTGAAACGTCTAGCTGCAGAACATCAAGCATTCGACCACGGCCTTTCAGCCCGGAAGTTTTAAATAATTATATATAAACCATTCTTTATATTTACATAAATTTAATTTAATTGTATCTTTATATTTAATTGAATGGTTTATATTTACATCAATTATCTTTACAGTTTGCTAAATATACTCACCTGATCCACCTGAAAGATTCAAGATATCCTGGCGTTCCTTTTTCCTCTTTTGTAGTTTTTCTCTCAAGCTGTTTCTTTTACTTTTAATTGCCTGGATCTCCTCCCAAGCATCTGACATGTTTAAAAGTTCTCAGGGACCTCAAAAACAAATTTTCAACTCTTTGAAATTACTGTATTTCAATAAGATCTTATTATTAAATCACAGAATATCCCTCTGAAAATTGAGTTTTAAAGTACTCTTGACGTTATACATTCATATAATGCCATCTATATAAGACCCAGATGGCTCTTACTATAATGATTACTATATTACAATCATACTATAATGATTGAATATCAATCCAGTTAGTATGAATGGATGGATGGTGCAGGATATCAACCAAATGTTTCACAAATATGAGTCTCATATGACTATAGTATACTACAACCTGGAACATAATATTGCCTGCTATACTTCATTACCGTTCAGGAAAAGTCACTACTACCTGGTTAAAAGTAAGTACTCCCATTTGTGCAGATGTAAAAGATGCAAATTAAAATACTTATACAGATCTAAAAGGATGCCCTAAAAGGTCTGAAAAACATGGCAGTCTGAACATCATTGAACTGGCATCCATATAACAAATAAGTAAAATTTATTTTACTTAAGACGTTAAATACACTATGTACATAGTACTATGTTCACAGATCATAAAATATGGGGGAAAAAAAACGGGGAAACTGTATCATTCGATATCACAAGGCCTATAACTTACAAAAATAATCAACATTACATTATGTTTTTATTACTAAAATTAAAACATTCTATGAAACTAGAAAACTGCATTTGTTTTCATTTTTAACAACTTTAATTATATTTTTAGACGCTTATACAAAGAAGACGTGAAAATAATCTGCCACTAATTTAGTAACAGGAATTTAAATACTATTATTATAGGCTTAATTAAATGTAAAATTAAGACTGAAGTATGTAGCCATGTGTTAAAAAATGTGTTGAATCATAAAATAAACATTCTATTATTTCAGTACTTACTGATTTACAGAATTTTTTAATTAACCACAGATATGCAAAAGTTTTGTCTCATCCATAACATTCAGTCTTCCCCTCTCCCTTTTCTTAAACCAAGGTTCCCGCAAATTATGACCTGCAGTCCAAATGCAACATCCCCTAGAGTTATCTGCATGGAAGTAGTACCGTCAAGGTCACTCACTTTCACTGCTTCTCCCTGTCACCTCCACGCCCCCCGCCCAGTGTTGTTGCCGGCTAGTACAGTGTGTAGCGTTTTAGCAGTGTTACGAAAGCAAATTTCATACATCCACCTTATATTGCTCGTTTCAAATTTATTTATGCGTATCACGTAAATGAATTTTTTTTATCAAGAATAATTAATTGTGGGTAACATTACTCAGTTAAATTCTGGGCGCCAGTATTTGAGCTATAACAATTTGTGTGAGTCGGCAACATATTTTTTGTTGTCGCGTAAATATCTACAGAATTTCTATCTTTGCGTTTCTTCTCTTTCTTTGGCTTCTTCTGTTACAATTTGCAGTTCTCTGAATCTACGATTTATATTGCGCTGGTTTTTCTTATGTTGGAATCTAAAGCTTTTAGCAATACACACCCTAACTTTACAAAGTACCATTAGGTCAGTTATTTTGTGTTTTCCGTACAGTGAACTCACTTATTTAAAGTTTTACTGTTTTCTTCATGGGTGGTTATCCTATAGACTGACAGTTGTCTGAGACGCTGACCTTGCCTGCTGTTGTCGTTTTAATTTTTTCATACTCACGGTCTTTTCCCTTTTGTAAATGAATCTATTTTTGTTCTCTGCACGGTCGTTCCTAAGCCATATGGTTCGAAAGTTCTGTTAGGTATATGTACACATTTGGTATGCAAATTGCGTATACCCTGTCGGCATGTCTTTTCAGTAAATATTGGTGTCTGACACTTTTATGAATGCCTTTGTCATTTTACACTCCCCTCAAAAATGTGTATGTTTACTGGCCGCGCTACTACCTTTCTTCCGTTACACAAAGTTAAATAGGACTGAGCAATTTCTGTAAACAAATTTGTCGCTGTTGTGGCAAAAGCCAATCCCATTTCAGTTACAGTACTGACTATTATTTATAATACTCATAAGGAATTCTATAGTTTATAAAATAAGGAAAATTTTAATTATAAAATTTGTAAGGACAATTCATAAAATATAGAATTATAAATTTAAATTCTATATTTAAAGATTTATAATATATTAATATATGAATAAGGAATTTTAAATTTATTTCATGACACATTTGTATTTGTTGTTTATAAAATTATCCTTATTTTCTTAAGACATCCAACTCGTTTCACGTTTATACATACGATTATTTTTATGCTACTTGTGCATGTAACGTCTTATAGTATAGTTCTAATTTTTTTACTTAATTATTAATAAGCAGTGCAGGAAATAAAAATAGAATATTTTTCAGAGTCACGAATAGTGCGGTGTCTCTTCAATAATTAAATGGGGCAAGCTTAAGACTCAGGATGCGTATGAAAATTCATTCAAACAAACTATAGCTGACGCATCGCATTGAATGTTATGTATAAGTTACGGAAATTCATTGTTAATTAATTATTAACAATGTATTAATTGTGATGTAATTATTATTAAGAATTATTGACAATGTATTCTAATGTATGTATTAGAAACTTTCTCCCTGTAAAATTTTACTTAAAAAAATACAGTAAAACGCAAGTTAACCTTACATTACACTATCTTACAAAACCAGAACAACTGTGTGATACTCGTAAGATTTTAAAAAGGTTTTTTACTTTAAATAACATTACATTTTATCTATACAATTTCTGCAGTAGGCATCTATGAACCTTCAAAATGTATCGTTTTTTCAGTCTTCTACTGTCATTGATTTTAGAATGTTCAACAGTTTAAAGCACAAAAATGATTTTAATGGAAGCCTTATTGATAACAACAAAGTAAATATTTAATTTAAAAATCACTTTGTTATATTCTTTACATTAAGTAGGCCTACTTACTAGTGTAGCATTTTTCGGAAGAAAGGGAAACTGTTGCTTAGTGGCAACGCTGTAAGTAAGCGGTGTGACCTTGACGATACTACTTCCATGCAGTTAACTATAGTTGATTCTATATAGCACATGAGTAAAATATTTCTGCAATTTAAAATGCTGGAAACAATTTATCAAGACACATTTAAATGATACATGCATCTGCTTTTTGTCCATAAATGTTTACTGAAATATAACACACTAATTCCTTGATGTATCCGCCTCTTATTTTATTTTATTTTTAAACTACCTACCTACAAATTACTTCCTATTTTGCCTTTCACTTCTTAAGCCTAGAAGTATCTACTGCCTGGTCCCTTTATAAACAAATTTGCTGACCACTGCTTAGAAAAATGAAATTAATAAGTTTAAGTCAATAACATTGTTGAAAGAAGTACAAACTGTAGCTTTTTCAACTGTCTACCAGATATGAATCTGTTTGGCTAAGTCTTTAAGACAAACAAACTGGATATTTGTCACATGAATAATGAAATGTCCCTTGAATAAAGTTTTTACTCAGGGTTTGGTTTATCAGTGTTAAACTCATTTTCAGCAAAATATAAATATAGAACAAGACAATTACTGGATTCGCAATAAAAGGTACAATTAGCTTAATAAATTAACTGTATGTTGTAGCAGTGTTATATAAAACTACTTCTTTTGTTCTTATCTAAGTTAGCTGAAAAAAAGTGAGCAATATTACAAAAACAGTTTCCTTGTAATTCTTACAGTAGTACATATTCTTGTACACTATATAGCATAGTATGTGTTCACCAGATTTGAAAAGAAGTGGAGAAAACAATAACCCTCTCAAAAAAAGAATTTAATTCAATTAATATCTGAAGATTGCATCTTGTCACTGCAACAAGACAGCTCTATCTCTAGTTCCTCTCTCCATCTCTTCATAGCCCCCAAAATCCAACAGGTACCAGTATCTGATTCATCTCCTAATTTACTTCACTTCTGGAGTACTTTGTTGGTCGCCCTACTCAATAATTCAGGTGTTGTCCCATTCACTTCAATTACTTCACGACTTTTTGCTTTCATTAGAGATAAATTAGTTAAATTCTTGGATTTCGTTGTCCATGACGTGTCCGTTACTTAACTAAATATCACTATAATATTGACGACTCGGAACACTAAGTTTTTTATAACTAAAAACGTAAAGTTTTACCTTACAGCCTAAACCGGCTTTCACCTATAGAAGGGTTCATCAGAGGCTGTCGTTAGTAGCGCTGCTCGTCTTGTTGTTGGCGACGAGATAGTGTTTCGAAAGATTGAAGCTGTGTGTGTGTGGTGAGATGTGTTCGAATAATGCGTGCGATTTGAATTGTGTCTGTTCGTTTAGGATGTCGTTTTTATTTGTTTTTGTGTGTTTGTATATTTCTAATTGTTCTAGAGTGTCTAGTTTTCGGCCTTTTGTGTGTACGTGTAGTATGTTCATGTTATTGTCGATGTTTTTATATGTGTGGTTTGCTTCAATGAGGTGGTTTGCGAAGGTAGATTCTGTAGTGGTGTGGAGTGCTTTTGTGTGTTCAATGTATCTCTGTTTGAAGCTACGTCCTGTCTGGCCTATGTAGAATTTACTGCAATTTGAACAATTTAGTTTATATACACCGGGTAGATCGAATTTGTTTTGTGCTTTGGGCATGCGTTTTGATAGTGTGTGTTCTGTTTTGTTAGTAGTTTTGTATGCGATTCTGTATCCTGCTTTTTTGAATTTGTGGGCAATTTTTTCTGTTTGTTTGTTGATGTATGTTAGTGTTATGAATTTGTTGTTTTCTGTCTTTGTCTGTTGTTTGTTTTGTGTAGGAGTTTACTGACTATTGTTCTGTCATAACCTTTAGATTCTGCTAGATATTTTATCGTGTTTAGTTCATCTTTGTAGTCTATTTCATCTAAGGGGATGTTGTTAAGTCTATGTATCATGGTTCTAAAAGCAGCTAGTTTGTGTTGTATTGGGTGATTGGAGGTGTTGTGTATTAGTGTGTCAGTTGTAGTTGGTTTTCTGTATATACTGAATTTGTGCCTGTGTTCTAGTTTTGTGATGGAGAGGTCTAAGAAGTTTATGGTATTGTTGTGTTCATATTCGGCAGTGAAGGTTATGTTTTTATGTATTTTGTTTATGTGCGTTAGTAACTGTTCACATTGTCTTTTGATTCCCCTGTATAGTATTAGAATGTCATCAACGTATCTGTGCCAATATAGTATTTTATGTGAGTGTCTGTCATTGTTTGTGAGTACTTTTGTTTTTTCTAAGTGTTGGAGGAAGACTTCTGCTAGACTGCTGGATATGCATTCTGGAGAAGTCTTCCTCCAACACTTAGAAAAAACAAAAATACTCACAAACAATGACAGACACTCACATAAAATACTATATTGGCACAGATACGTTGATGACATTCTAATACTATACAGGGGAAACAAAAGACAATGTGAACAGTTACTAACGCACATAAACAAAATACATAAAAACATAACCTTCACTGCCGAATATGAACACAACAATACCATAAACTTCTTAGACCTCTCCATCACAAAACTAGAACACAGGCACAAATTCAGTATATACAGAAAACCAACTACAACTGACACACTAATACACAACACCTCCAATCACCCAATACAACACAAACTAGCTGCTTTTAGAACCATGATACATAGACTTAACAACATCCCCTTAGATGAAATAGACTACAAAGACGAACTAAACACGATAAAATATCTAGCAGAATCTAACGGTTATGACAGAACAATAGTCAGTAAACTCCTACACAAAACACAAAACAAACAACAGACAAAGACAGAAAACAACAAATTCATAACACTAACATACATCAACAAACAAACAGAAAAAATTGCCCACAAATTCAAAAAAGCAGGATACAGAATCGCTTACAAAACTACTAACAAAACAGAACACACACTATCAAAACGCATGCCCAAAGCACAAAACAAATTCGATCTACCCGGTGTATATAAACTAAATTGTTCAAATTGCAGTAAATTCTACATAGGCCAGACAGGACGTAGCTTCAAACAGAGATACATTGAACACACAAAAGCACTCCACACCACTACAGAATCTACCTTCGCAAACCACCTCATTGAAGCAAACCACACATATAAAAACATCGACAATAACATGAACATACTACACGTACACACAAAAGGCCGAAAACTAGACACTCTAGAACAATTAGAAATATACAAACACACAAAAACAAATAAAAACGACATCCTAAACGAACAGACACAATTCAAATCGCACGCATTATTCGAACACATCTCACCACACACACACAGCTTCAATCTTTCGAAACACTATCTCGTCGCCAACAACAAGACGAGCAGCGCTACTAACGACAGCCTCTGATGAACCCTTCTATAGGTGAAAGCCGGTTTAGGCTGTAAGGTAAAACTTTACGTTTTTACTTATAAAAAACTTAGTGTTCCGAGTCGTCAATATTATAGTGATATTTATAAATTAGTTGGCACTCCTGTACAACACTATGAACTTTGTCTTAAATTCTTATTAAAATAACTTCATTATGATAAAACGACCTCATCCACTATTTCATAGCTTTGTTCTTGCCTACTAAAAGAACATCAGAGACGGTCCCATGCGAGGTTTGTGCAGTGTACATTCTGTATTGTGAACCTAGGATTGGTTCTCCCTTTAAATAAATTCTGGTGTTGGCCCTGGATAAAATAATATCTGTTTATTATATGAAATGAACTACTGAATTTTGTTGTCCATGAGGTGTTCAGTTTGTATTTTTTTAATTACTTTAGTTATTAACATTCATTAAGTGCTGTGAAAGAAGAGGATGAACATTCAAAATAACACTAAAATATTGTGTCCCGTGTTGAAAAAGTGCATACAAATCGTTAGGAATTAATTACTCTGTATACTGATAATTGCAAGAACCGCAAAAACAACTATAAAATATCATGTTTCTGCGTCAATCTTGGACTAATACAAATTATTTCTCAAAAAATTCGTTAACCTTAAAAATTTAAGGTAAAGTATACGTGCCAGTCAATAGAAACGGTAAATGAAATCGCACACGACTCATTATATACATGAAGAACTTATTACTTACACTTAATTCCGACAGTGAAATGTGGTTTAATTTTCCTGAAATTTTTTCCGACTTGATTTCTCAGATCAGCCCAGACCGTTCATACTTAACACTTTTCGGGTTTACGTTTCCCAAACTTCAGAGCAGCCAACTTTGTAATCAAGTTCAATGTAGCCAACGTCAATTTTCTAATTTAATGATTTATTACTAATAACAGTAGTATAATAATTAAATAATGTTCAAGATGTATTTTGAATTAACAAAGAATAATTAACATATTATTAACGCAAAAATGAAAAAGATTAAACCGCAACACCTCAGCCATTCAATTTAATTGTAAACAAATATGCAATGCTCGACTGTGGTCAAATTTGGAACTACTTCCGTATGTCATCGACCTTCAAGGCCATATTTGCGATTTCATCACCGTAAACAGCTAAAATTTTGTGAATGGAAAGTTAATTTTCTAACGTTTCGGGGTGCACAGTTTGTTTGGATTTTTGTTGCTCAACGGGTTCTAATATATTACAAACAATAAAGGGAAGATCTAATGATAAGAGGTAATGTTAAGTTAATCTTGTTTACTGTCGCAATATTTGGTAATAGCCTACGCTTCATTTTTACAGCATGTCAAAGTGAAGTGACTTAAGGTAGGACAGGTTTGTCTTAAGTCTGCTGATTATTAAGACTTGATTAATTTTTATGTAAGGCATCTGTTAATGAGCACGTATACACAGCCGTTTACAAAGCAAATTGTAACGTTAGTATGTCGAATTTTTCCCATAGCTTTCGAGAGATTTACACAAGATTATTGCGATATCCAATTATTTTTTAATTTATTCATATCAGTATGTTCGTCTGCTTAAGATAAATGTATAATAGGACCGTAAAGTATTATAATTTAACAGTACCTAGCTTTTTAAATGGTAAGCTTATGCAATTTTCAATTAAGTTTGCATAAAGTAATAAGTTGAAACTTATCATTCTTACATTGTTTTTATTTATTAATAAAAATGTTCATATAAAGAACCACTTGGACTTGAAAATTCTGGCCTGCAAAATGTTTAACGTATGCTAATGCAAAGGTTATAATTAGTGTTTGCAGTGGCAAACTATATGAAATCCTTGACTCTTATTTTTGTTACCTTAGGTTTGAAATACTCCTAAAATACTGGTTTTTGTAACCTTATAACTACAGGTATTATTGTACCGTTATGTGTAGTTACTCTGCCAGCATTACTTGAGGTGTGTGTGTGTGTGTGTTTTGTATAACAGAATTTAGCAATTTTTTATTTTTAAAATAGTGAAAATTATTTCCTTGTTTTTAATTTTTTAAAACGGTAAACAAGATTGTGTACAAAATAATGGTAATTATGACAATAAATATACTAACATAATTTATTTAAATCTCTGTACTAAGATGTTCACTAAAAATGTCCTTGTGTAGATTATGGCACCCCGAAATAAAGAAAATAATGGTCGAACCGTGAAGAGGAAGTTGAAAGACAGTGAGCATGGTGGTGACAGTGGTAATGAGGAAGATTACAGGCGACGGAGAGATAGAAATAATCAGGTGAAAATTAAAACTGCTGTTATTAAAATAGAAAAGTAAGAAAATGATGAAAAACATTTCAAGAAAATGACTGTGCAGTTTTTCTACACAGCCAACTCTTTTTATTTGATTAATGATTGGGAAAGAAAAAACAAAAATTATGTTAATACACAAAATTGAAAAATTATAACAAAAATAATTTGGGTAATCTGATCAATTATTGGATTGCCTTCAATTCCTTTTGATTTGAATTTAATAAACAAACACTTGGTAAGTTCTACAGATGATTTTATTTTCCTGACAATTTCACCAGTTATGGCAGCTTCAGAGGTTCAAGTTTTTTCCTTTTGTATATTATAGTATGTTTCATTATTAGAGTTCTAATAAGTCTCATAAATTTAAATGAACTAAGTACTTTTAAAAATGAATGTGCATAACTATTGCATAAATTGTAGGCAGTTATACTATACTTTTTGAACATCATGCAAATTCATATAAGAAATTTCATGACTTTCACTGTTGAGCACAGTGAATCATCATTCACTAAATAAACATTTTCTTGCCCCCTTCTGCAGCTGATGAATATCAGTAATTCTAGTTTTTGTAGGGCAAACAAATATATATTCTGATTTATTTGCACCTTTTGAACAGTATGCCATCTAAAATATCCTCCCCCAAGTTGCATCCACACTAACTCTCACAGATTGCACGTAATGATGCAGACGAATGATCGATTAGCTACAGTAAATATTAAACGTAACTTATAAGCTGAGACACTGAAGCAACATAAACATCAAAAGTTAGTCTCTTTAAGCTCATTAATTTTTAAACTAATTCTTGAAAAATTGTATTTTTGCCCAAAAACCATATTCAGTTAATTTTGTTGATATTTATTATGTTGGCGTATATAATGGCTGTATAAAAATGATTTTTTGTTTGTAAGATTTCTAAACTTTCTAGAAATGTAATTATTTAAATTCATACATACATCTTTTTGTGAACTGATCATTCAGCTGGGCTTGTCATATTCAGTTCGTCTATTATTATATATTGTTTTTTCTATCACCTACTATCCACATATTGTAAGAAGATCTTTTATGTACGGGGTATTTAGATTTGTAAATGTTCCCCGTAGTATCGTCCTTCTAACGGAAACGAAAAGCCCCACTGTTGTGAGCGTCACTTTCTAACGGAATGTTTATGCGGGTTGTAATAATTAATAGTTAGTGTTATTTGTGTGTAGTAAGTCGAATTGTACCTTCTCTTACCTTCTACGGGTAAACCGTATCTCTCACCGTTTGATTTGAATGTTGCCGCCTCGCCACCTGATTGGCGCACGCTTTTCTGCAGTGTCAACTTGGCTAACGTCTTGTTTGAGGTTTCCACTTCAATAAACTCTTATTTATTACCTTAATTTACTTGACTCAAACATACAGTGTTGCAGAATGAGAACTTTTATTAATACTTTGGTAGGTTTCAATTATTTTGTAGTACATTAATTTTATTTTTAGCACCGGCTATTACACTTGTTCAGTTGGTACTTGCTCAGTTCCAATGTTTTGTATACAAACCGTCTTGACGGTTAACGTTAGTTTACAATTAAAATGGTTTTTCTCAGGGGTGTTAATAAGTCCTTTTGGCTACAGAAATATTTGACTACGGCTAAAACACGCAAATTTATAACAATCCTTAATACTAGGTACACGAAAAAATTAATATCTTAATACATTTGAGTAAGTAATTACCAGTGAGATTTAGTAAAATTTTTGGTTAGGATTTGTCTATTAGAAATATTTGTTAATTATTTATTGTATTTTGATTTTAATAATTATCAACTGATTAAAGTTCAAATAGTGATATTACCAATGCATTCAGTTCTAAATCAGAATAGTGATCAGTGAAGTGAAATTGTTATTTATTAATTTGATCAAAAAATTTGGAATTCGTTTAATGGGATTATTGTTTATACTCATCAATTTTCCGCTGAAGCTCCTGCGATGCCGTCTTCTTCTTCCGGATAGATCCTGCGATGCCGTCTTCTTCTATTCTTCAGAATTTCATTTATCTCGTCCAGACGGTTTTTCTCGTAGACTTCGGCCTCGTACTCCTTCTGTGATCGTCCGTCTTCTTGAGTTGATATAGGTCCTTATGATCTTCCTTCGGGATCCGTCGTCATCTATTCTTCGCGGCGTCTTCTTGGCTTCCTTGGATAATTACGGTTTGTGGATAAATTTAATAAACAATATCTTATCCAGGATTCCCTGGGCTGTTATCATGCTCTTCTTTTTGTTTGATTTTAGTTAAAATTCACTCATTTAGAATTAAATTTGGTGGTGAGAGCTACTCAATCCGCTCTCGGCGTCGGTCAATAATGGACTAGCGAAAATTCAACGGCTTTTTGGCAAAACATTTCTGGTTGCTATGGTTACCTAATACATTATGCTAATTCTCATTGGTCATTAATTTAAGTCATTGTTATGTTTTAACGTCTTATTTTAGTGTAATTTCACAAAATATCTTCAAATGAAGATTTCTATCTTATACTGATAGCTAGGTTTATTACACGAGTACCATTGTTCATAATTTTTTATAAGGGTCATTTTGATATCCCTCATGGTCACTTTTGAGTAGCTAATTACATTTTTGTTATTTTTCATATTTATATTTTACATATATTTTATTCAAAATAGGCTGTTATTCATACCTTTTGGTATTAGGAATACTCACTTAATTTGTTTAACCATTTGGTATACTCTGCTTCAATATTGGACTATTATTTGTTCTCAAATTTACTAAATTCTTATTTAATAGTTAGGCCTAGAGCCTAGATTTTACTATACTACTATCTAACATTTTTTAGTAACTTATTACCTTTACATTTGGTATTTCTAACATAATTTTTTAAACAAAACAAGTAATAAACATTGGTTTTCCTAACTCCACCTCTTATTATAGTAATAAACATTTTCTTTACAGGTTTAAGTCTGAAATAACTTCTAACAACTTTTCTGCTCTCTTCTACTATCTGGTTCAATTAACAATTCATCACATTATGTTGGTTCTTTTAAAACAGTAACAACATCCTTATTATACTAACATTAATTTATACTTTGCACAATATATACTATTCCTCCATTCCTTCACTAGAAAAAGTGTCTATTGTTCTTGTTTGTCCTTCATTCCCATGCCTTAAATACTATCTTGTCCTATAATCCTTATTACCTATGGCTTACTTTAATTATATCATAATAAGTTCCTCTTACTTACTAATACAAAGCTTATCTCTGGTCTTCCTGTTATTCTAACACAGTTTATTAATTAGAATACCCTTTGAAGTTTACCAACTACACCTTTTCCTTCATAGAAGGTTTTTGACTTTTACACTTTCACTCACTATGTGCAACATGCTCTCACTACATGTTACCACTTTAAATATACTCCTTCTTTCACTCACTTAATTATTCACTGGGTTGCTTTTGATGTTAGTATTATTATGGGGTTACTGACTACAATTGTTTATTTTATTTCCCTTCACAAATGATCACTTTTTGTAATTGACTGTGGCCTTGATTTGCCTTAGGGTATGTTTACTAATTCTGATTATATTCATCACTATTTATTAGGGTGTGTGTAATATTAATTCCTTAACTTATACTTATAAACACATTCGTTCATCAATAAGATATACATAACATTATTATCCTTCATTAACATTATTAACCTAGGTAAATCTCATCTACACTCTAATTACATTAGTTCATGGTTAACATTCTTGTTAATGGTCATTATTCGGGATTTACAATATTCATTCTTGATGTCTTGATTACATTTAGTTCTTAGCTCCTTCATTGTTCCATGGTTCCTTTTGGTATTTATCCGATCTATTGTGTCAGGTCATTGTCAGTTCAACAGTCATTGGTCATTTGGGTTATTGATCTCTGAGTTTATAAGTTTTTGCCTCTTATTCTTGTCTTCAGCTTTTTATTTTTATAGTTAAATATCATTGGATCTTCTCTACCTTATGTCATGTTACAATATATTTATTCAGTAACTAAAATTACACTTAAAATACTTATTTGTAGAAAAATTCATATTTATGTTTTTACAATTTTTATCGATTTCAAGAAATTCACATTACTAGTCTGCACTTATTTGTCTATAATGGCAGAGTCTTTTATTTATGAAACTAATAGTACTTCATGCTTATTAAAATTTTTAATAGCTTTATACATTTTTTATTGTCTTTTTTACTTTTAGCACCGACACGTTTTTTAAATACTTGTTTGGTGTGGTAAATCCTGAAGCAATGAGTAACACACAGGGGAGGGTTGTCACAACAGTCAGGGCAGTAAAACGTTGTTTGTTTTCTCTTACGTACACATTTACCCTTCTTTTTGCATGATGATGGCATGATACTGCAAACTATATAATTTTTTTTATGTGACTTATCCTCAAACTGTGTTGGTAAGTGGCGCCTAGATAATTATCAATTCCAGCATTAACAGTACTTATTTTTCTACCGGCTCTTTTGTGGATTGACAATTTTTTATAATTTACAATTAACCCATCTACGAGGTGCTATCAGAAAGTTCCCGGACTAGGTCTAATAAATTCTTTTTGCTTACCTAGGCGATTAATGGCTCCCATCTCCTTCAAAGTAGAGTCCCTGTGAATTGATACAACGAAACCAGCGTTGTTTCCATGCCTGGAAAGTGTCAAAAAAGGTCTTTTGCTGAAGGCTGTCAAGCACCTCCGTTTTTTTCTTAATGTCTTCTACAGTATCAAAACGGTGACCTTTCATGTGAATTTTTATTTTCGGGAACAGAGAAAAATCACAGGGGGCTAAATCTGGTGAATATGGAGGGTGTGGGACGGTGGCCATATTGTTTTTGGTCAAAAAAACTGTTGTTTTCAGTGAAGCGTGAGCAGGTGCATTGTCGTGATGCAACAGCCAGTTTTGGTCTTCCCACAATTTGGGCCTTTTTCGTCGTACATTTTGTCTCAGCCGCCTCAAAACGTCACAATAAAAATCTGAATTCACTGTAACACCAGCTGGCACGAACTCGCGATGGACAATGCCTTTGATGTCGAAAAACACAATGAGCATGGTTTTTGTTGCACTTCTGACCTGCCGTGCTTTTTTTGGTCTCGGTGATTGTGGACTTTTCCACTGTGACGACTGCTGTTTTGTTTCTGGATCATAACCATAAAACTTTCATCACCAGTTATGACCCTGGAGATGAAGGTAAGGTCATTTTCAGACGTTTCTCTGAGTTCACTGCACACATCAACACATCGCATGCCTAAATTTTCAGTTAGAATTTCTTGACAGCTTCCATAGCTTATTCCGGCACTTGTACACAACTCATGGATTGTTTGACGACGGTCTTCGTGAATGAGTTGTCGAATTGTTTCAACATTTTCATCCGTTTTGCTCGTGGAAGATTGTCCTGAACGGTGATCATCTTCAAGTGACATTCTGCCGGCCTTGAAACGAGCGTACCACTCAAAAACCTGTGTTCTGTGTATTGAATGTTCTTCAAAAGCTTCTCGAAGCATTGCAAAAGTTTCAGTAGGCGATTTACCAAGTTTAAAACAAAACTTAATGCACGCACGTTGCTCGAATTTATCGGCCATCATAAAATTAGCAAATGAACGTTAACACACGATTACAAAACACAACGCGTAGACCGAACACAACCTCACAATGCAACGAAACTCGGCAGACTGACTCATTACGTATTACGGAATCGGACACTGGGATGCCAGGTTGTACAGTCACGTCCAACAGCCGTGCCAAGTACAGTCCGGGAACTTTCCGATAGCACCTCGTATAACCATTTCTCTAAACTTCTTATGTGACACTGTGTTAGTAGGGTTTACGACGTTATAAGAAATACACTTATTGACAAGAGCAACGTCAATAAGAAAGTGCCACAGTCTTGGTACCATTTCGTAGATTTCGGTCATATGGGTATGTAGAGCAGCAGTATTGGTCAAAATGATCTACCCCCCCCCATGTTTTTGTTGTATAATAACTGAACATTGGTTTTATTACCTTTCGTGGACCTTCTTTGACTTTACATCAACCTCGGTTACATCAGCATCACCCACTGTTAAAAGCATATTTACCCTACCTGAGTCTTGCCACGAACAAGCAGGCATTTTGTGTTCTTCCTCTATCCAAACATCTGGCAAATCGCCTTTCTTTTCCTTCAAGTATTTTGTGTCATGTGGCAATTTTTTACGGTTAGCACAAATTGTACTACATGCACCAAAGCCCCTATTTTTTAACTCTAAACTCAAATTTACACTTGAATAAAAATTACCCATGTCCTCTGTTTTCTAGACCTCCCAATAAATTCTTTACTATTCTTTCTGCTAAACCTTCATCCTTACATTCTTGTGGTACCTCTTGTCCTGTATATGCTGAAAATCGTATAAGGTACTCAGTATAGTTTGAATCACAGTGGCCAGATCCTTATTCCCAATTTGGTTGAAGGCTTGGAAGGTAAATATTGTTTGAAAGATAATCTACCCTTAAATTTTACCATTGTTTCATCAACACACAAAGCCTGACCAGGTTCAAATACATGTAAATAAATCTCTTTTGTCATGTCAATAATTGGCCTAATTTTATACAGTGGGTCATAACCGATATTTCCTTTTTTGACTTGATTTTTGTTATTATTTATTTTAAGTTATTATTCGTAAAATTTGATTTAATAAGGGTGTATTGACTTGTAAAAAGTTCTCTAAATCCTGGAGTTCTTGTGAGCCAGAAAGTATTCTGAAAATATGAAGGTATTTCGCATTTGTTACGTAACCCCATTCCTATCTCAGATGAAACAAATGCTTTGATGTCATTAGAAGAGACATCTACCCACTTTCTAACCTAGAATGAGGTGGAAAGTCTAAAGTCTTATCTACACATTGCCTAAAATATAAATTTGTCTGTTCAACTACAAAGTCAGATATGTTCACAGGGAAAAAACTTGTAGAAAACATCAGCTAGTTCAAGTCAATTACAGTTGTTTATATTTCTGTAACCGGTAATATTTGGAACAGAATTAAGTTTTATAGTATTCTCTATGAAAACATTGCTTACTTTATTCCACTGTAGAATACCTTCTGGCTTATCTGTGGAGACAAAAGTTGATTTGTTTGATGTCTTGTCCAGTTCAGAATCGCTTATGTCAGAACCGCTGTATCTGTCATTATCACTGTCACTGTCAAACGAATCTTCCATCGCCCAAAAGAAAATCTGGGTCGTCCATAATAGCCGCTATTTCATTATCACTAAGAGCAGCACGAGACATTTTCACTTTTTACTTAGAAACAAAAACAAATGCAATAACCTCAAGACGTGAGAACACGCAAACTAAGAAGGAAACAAACAAAATTATGGTGTGCAATTAAACGTACAGAATGAATCACACACAAAAACAGTTACAAACAAATAGTAGGCCTACAGACATAAAAACACATGATCAATGTAAACACAACGCACTATAAACACACTTCACATGAGTCAGATGGCACACAAATTCAGCTGTCAGAGGTCAAAGTTTCAGGGCTGCCACTGGAGTGCACCATTATATTATGTGTTAAAAAGATCGTATAGTTCATAGTCGACTATAGTCAAATTAAGCAGGCAAGGGTATGAAGTGTCAGTTCGAATAAAGCAGTGAGAAAGTTAATAAGTACAGACATCAGCAATTTAAATTAATTGTTTTTACTAAAATACTGGACCTCTCAGCATACAGTTAACACCAGGTAGCATCACAAAAGAACTGTGAAATCCTATGCAAAAAATTTACTACAGCCTACTTACACTTTTAATTACTTTCATAATCAATATTACAGAGCAACTGTATTAAATCGTAGTTGTTATTATTACTATTACATATTATAATATTTCAGACATTAGCCATCATTTTATGTGTGACAATATTGGACATGTGACGATATCTTTTTTCTTTTCTTTTTTTCTTTTTTTTTTTTATTATTCCTAGATTAGATGTATAAAACTGTTTATACATGAGACGACTTGGATTTGTAGAGATCTAAACGTGATTAGAATTGTTTCTAAAAACTATGGCTATTGTCCAAAATATTATATTTAATATTAATAATAATAACAGGCCATTAAGAATCATATTAATCATAAACGATTTTGCTCAAACCTGTTTGTTTATATAATTACTGTGTGTGTGTGTGTGTGTGTGTGTGTGTGTGTGTGTGTGTGTGTGTGTGTGTGTGTGTGTGTGTGTGTGTGTGTGTGTGTGTGTGTGTGTGTGTGTGTGTGTGTGTGTGTGTGTGTGTGTGTGTGTGTGTGTGTGTGTGTGTGTGTGTGTGTGTGTGTGTGTTATTAAAATAAGAAGGGAGAGCTATGGATTGGAGATAGTATAAGTGGTAAGATTCTTATATGGGTCAATCCATTTGAAATCACGGAATTTCTGATTAAAAGGTTGCTGACAAAATTTATTATTTTTTAATTTTTGTACACAAAGTTGTACTATATTCAGAGAGTAGAAAACAAGCATTCATTCATTTTTTAGACATTCGGTTTTTTTTTTGAGCGGCCATTTTGTATAGGTGCGTTAGCCTATTTTGCACTTTACAAAGGTTTGCGGTAAACTCTGTAGCTCCTTTATTTTTGAAGATATTGATTTCAAACAAAAACCCTTTTAAAGAGAATTAAATGTACAACATTTTATGTCCAGTGCACATGTAAGCCTACTGCACTACAAATACCTTAAAACAATTGTTGAAAGTTAAAGTTTTAAAAACGCAAATTGTCATTTTTGAAATTAAAAATTTTAAAGAAAAACTAAGAATTACCTTTAATTTTTTTTCTAGATATAGGCTTCATAGTATACTACTTCCTAAAAATGTTTGATACCTGAGAGTCTCATCCCTTTTTTTGTGGATTTTCAAACATTCCGATTTTTCTGAAATCGGCTATATTCAACCTGAAATATCTCAAAAGGGACACACTTGAAAAATCTCAAATTTTCAAAAAACAATCTTTATTTGTGTAGTAACAAGTGGTTAAAATATGAACACTGAGACTTTACTAGTTTTTGAGTTATAACTTTTTTTAAGTACTGAAATCACAAGAAGTGGTGCGATGTGCAAATATTACAAAAACTGTGTTGTAAATCTAAATAATACATTAGTAACATTATCCTAGTATTTTTTTTATTTATACAGTTCACACTTTAAGCGAAAACACAAACACTATTAATCCTTCTCTTTTATCTTCTTAAAATGTCACTGATGAAAAAAGTTGACTGATTTCTGTACATAGTTTTTTCGCTGATATTGAAGCTTCGACCTGTAGCATTTGTGAACTCTATTGGTATTAGTTTCCTTAGGACCTTACTAATTGGCACCCAAACTTTGTCATCTTTAGAGATTTGGAAAGACGTTCTGGGCCCATGTGGATGAAAAAAGTGAATAAAAAGATCATTGTTTTCCTCACTTGTTTCTTCATTTATCCCGATCCACCAGTTCTTGTCATAAATGCAAGCTACTGTATCTTGTATATTCAATGAAAATACACTTTCTTTTGGAATTTCTGTAGTGCTGCAATCAGTAAACTCTTCAGATGTGAGTATACATAACATCTGATTTTTGTTTGAGTTAGAGGTACAAATCTATGAAATGACCTTGTTTGTGGAATTTGCTTACAATAATCAAATCTCTTCTATAATGTCATGCTGTTTGATTGCACTTCTGATTGTACATAAATAAAATGGATGCCTGATACATTCTAAAGGCAAAACCTGTACATTTCCTCAGCTGTTAAAATTTGATTGTTATATGGTTGCTGCAGGCTTGCCTTGGTCACTGCTCTTTTTGTGGTGCCACCGGTTCCGTCACACGTGTTTTCCCATGTGAGGAAACAAAAAAATTCCACTCAACATCAAGACCAAAGTCAGTTTTATGGTGACAAATGTTGGTAAAGTTTTGTTTATTCTTGTATTGCCTGCTGGCACCATCACTAAAATACACAATTTTTTTACTGCTGGTGCTACTTTCTTAACTTCTTCAACTAAGTATTTTTGAAAAGTGTGTACAGAAGCAGTATTGTGGTCCAAGTTGTCACTGATCACACATAAATTCTTGCAGCAAATCTTATCATCATCATTTTTCTTATAATAAGACAAGACTACTTTATAAATAGCATAAGCTCAAAAACTAAATAAGACAAAACAGCGTTTATTCTTTAAAAATTATTTCCCTCAAAACATGCTTAAGAATTAGTTTGTCCCAGTAAAATATTATTACAATAAAACAACAGGCACAAATTGAACTGAAGTCCTTTTATTGTTGTTTTAACATATAGTTTAGTTGTAGAATGAACCATAAGTTTAGTTGCTAATAAACCGAATTTCACCACATTAAAAATAACGTAACTCAAAATCTAGTAAAGTCTCAGTGTTCATATTTTAACCACTTGTTACTACACAAATAAAGATTGTTTTTTGAAAATTTGAGATTTTTCAAGTGTGTCCCTTTTGAGATATTTCAGGTTGAATATTGCCGATTTCAGAAAAATCGCAATGTTTGAAGACCCATAAAAAAAAGGGATGAGACTCTCAGGTATCAAACATTTTTAGGAAGTAGTATACTATGAAGCCTATATCTAGAAAAAAAATTGAAGGTCTTAGTTTTTTCTTTAAAATTTTTAATTTCAAAAATGACAATTTGCGTTTTTAAAACTTTAACTTTCAACAATTGTTTTAAGGTATTTGTAGTGCAGTAGGCTTACATGTGCACTGGACATAAAATGTTGTACATTTAATTCTCTTTAAAATGGTTTTTGTTTGAAATCAATATCTTCAAAAATAAAGGAGCTACAGAGTTTACCGCAAACCTTTGTAAAGTGCAAAATAGGCTAACGCACCTATACAAAATGGCCGCTCAAAAAAAACTGAACATCTAAAAAATGAATGAATGCTTGTTTTTTACTCTCTGAATATAGTACAACTTTGTGTAAAAAAATAAAAAAAATAATAAATTTTGATAGAAACCATCATTGGTTGATTTGATATGGATTGACCCATATTAATAATCAGTCAGAGTCAGTGTTCAAATTAGTGGGAGCCACAGTCCTCTGTCATGTACTTTGGAGATTGCTCTGAATAGTCTAAGTGGTGAATTCTGTTTTTGTAATCATTATATGTTCTTTTGAAAATAAATTGGGCCAAATGTGCAATAAGATGATACTTCATGGTTCTGAATCTAGGTATGTCACATCTGACACACTAACACAACTGTCCAATACTCTGTGTTGGTAAATGAAATCATAAAAACAGTTAACATTAAGTATAAAAAGCCTTCAAACTGAAGGCAATTATATGTCTTCCAGCAATCTCTCATTTGTTTTTCTCGGCAGGAGAGTCTTTTGATGATGGGCAGCAGATTTTTGTGAATACACGTATTAGATTTTGTTGACTGTCTCTTCCTTTCTTTATGTGGTGTGGTGACTGTTCATGTTCTATTGTTACTCCCTTACTTTTAATATGACAGATTGTTCTTTCAGAAAGTCCTCTTGCTGACACTATTCATTTCTGAACCTGGTTTAGTGAAATACTTTTTCGACCTTTTTTATCTTCTATAAACTTAAACACATTAGTAATACTTCCTGTGCTATGAACAGTCTTTTTCCCTAACTTTGACTTACTAGGGGACAGTTTTCCTTATTACATAATTACATCGAATTATACCATACAAGTAACAATATTTTTAACCAAAATAAAATAGTTTAAAAAACAATAACAGACAGTATTAAATTAAATTTAAAGTGTAATTAGTTTATTTAGTACATGACACAATCCAAAACTAAATACTAATAATGATGCAAACTAAACGATTAAATCAAATACAAGCTTGTATGTTCACAGTAAGTGTTTTTGGAAAAGTATCAACACTTATGTACCTTATGTACTTGATGCTGTATGATTACACTGTTAAAAACAGGGCACTGCACACCATAAAATAATGAGAGAGTATGATATTTCATGCAACCGTGAAACACTATAATTACAGTACTGCTGCACTGTTGGTTTTTGACAGCAGATCGTAATGAGTCATTAACATTGATCACCCGTGATTTGTTAGTTTGTTGATTCTGACACATCAACTCAACTTTTTTAGTGTAAGCTACTCCAAACTACAGGTAGTATTACTAAAACAGCCTAAAGGTTAATGTTTGGAAGCCTTTGATGTAATAATGTGTTCTTAATTCCACAGCACTTCCCAGAACTGTCTGTGCACCAATCAGATTGGACCGTTAGTAAAATGAGGTTACTGTTTTGTGTCCACATTGCTGCTGGGTTTTTGTCAACAGCACAACTACACTGATACGAGATGAAAAATGAATTACCACAGAAACAGTTGCTTTGTTGCTATCATTCTCCTAAGTAGGAGAGTACAAGTGCAAGAACATTTCTATTATTTATGATAAGTTACATATACTTCTCCATTTTATGTAAATTACTATCTAAGTACTACACTTGTATTTACTGTTTTAACAAACACAAATTCATCTGTGTAATTTTATCTTGCACTGTTATCATAAAATTGTGTTCAAAAATTCAAACAAATCACTAGTTCAAACTCTCCTTGGTGTCAAGTAGTTCAGCTTATCTTCCCCATATACTGTTGTAAACGATGAACTACAAAGTCTCTTCCAATGCTGAGATTAAGTAGTGCCAATTAATATAAAAATAATTAACATTTTGGTACTAGTTACACTATTAATTTCTGCTTCCAGGCAGTGAAAAGGAGTCGTGTAAAATCCCGGATGCGTACCCAGGAAACATTGGAAAGGGTGCACCAATTGAAAACTGAAAATGACCAGTTGGAGGAAAAAATTAAATTGTTAAGCAAGGAACTGTGCTTTCTGAAAGACCTCTTTTTAGCACATGCAGGCAAGTGATAGTATTGGATGTTATGAAAACTTCAGCTGTGTGCACATTTGGTGTCTTTCATATAAGACAAAGCTTTATGAGACAGTACTAGTTTTGTAGTGTATGAAAGGTACAGGGGATGTTACTTGTCAAATATATAATGTGTAGAATAATCCAGTGCTATTATTCAATTGGCCATAGTTACTTTAATCAGGTGAAGTTAGTGTAACATGGACAATAATTGTTATTTGTTTCAGCATCGGCCACATGCTCTAGAGCCTATGACCAGAAAGGAGTGTGAGGTGAAATGGTATATGTCTACTCTATATACTGAGGTTGGATTCAATTTGTTCAGTACACTCTAACCCACTTCCTCCATCCCATCTCTCTACCCTCACAATCATTGTTACTTGCATTTTACCAAAGATATTTTGGTACATCCCAAAATTTACCAATTGATGCAACTAATTTTAATATAATTTTTAAATAATAACTTCGCGTAGCCAGAAATAACATAAACAAGAGATATGGAATGGTGGAAGTTACATTTGTATATTTATTTTTTTAATTCCCTGTAACATTTCAAGCAGTCCTGAATAATAACATGTTTAGTATTATGAAAATAGCTAGCAGCATAAAGTACCACCATCAGGGGCAGATCTATGGGGAGGAAATCGAGGAATTCCCACTCTGCAAAAATATTGAAACAAATTTATTAAAATCCTGATAAAGGATTTCTTAATTTTTTCTGCCAAACTTAGTTTTGTTCTTAAAACATTCAGAAATGTTGTCAAAGTATAATCAAATATTTTTTGTAAAAAAAAAAAGTAAATGCATTCAGATTGTAGAAATTCAAAAAAGAAAAATTGTCTTCTTCCTATATTTGTTCCCCCCCCCCCTAATTGTACCTTCCCAAAATACCTCTCTGGATCCGCCCCTGACACTATCCTCCAGAAATTTATTGTTAAACCATTTCAGTCCTCATTATTTTTTGTGTGCTTTTTAAAAAGTTTCATTAATATCCACAAAAATATTATAGGCTTGACTTCTTTAATTCTTATATTGTGCAGTATGATTAATATTGAACTTAATTTTATTGTATAAATGTTTTTTATATGTGCATCCATTTGTATGTGTATGAGTGCGTGGAATCTATTTTGTCAATCTTAGAGTATTTTCTACAGTTTTTTCCTTAAATTTTGGGCCATTTACCCACAGACACACAGGAAAATCTCATTTTTCAAATAGCCATTTTTCAACTGTAATATCAGGAGAAAACAACTATTTGTTGTTTTTTTTTTTATTTTGTGCACATTTTAACCTAAAATTAATATGAAAGTTATGTCCGTATTTATTGTTGTATAAGTAGGTTTATTTTTGTAATACTGTGAAAATATACAAAAAAGAAGTGTTTTAAGACAAACTAAAGTTTTTATAAAAGTCCTTAAAGAAATTAATGTCCTTGTAATGAATAACTTGACCAATATATGACACCTGATTGTTTAAGGACTATCTAAAGATACATAAATAAAATTTGAAGTGAAATCAGTGTTCCTTCTACAGTAGGGACTACAGTGTAATAAAGTGTCTAATACAAACAAAAGTTGTCTAATTTGGTAGTAAACACTGGGCTGATCTATGACTTTACCATTACTAGAACTACAACCATTCCAACTCATGCCGAAAATCTGTCTGTCTGTAGACTTACATATACAATACTTACTAGCCTGTGTCATGCACAACATGCCATCCACTTTCTGCCACAATGTTTTGTTACAGAGTTTTAATTGTTTGTTCCAACTCAGTTTAAAAAACATGATTATTTGATTTTGGAACAAAATGTTGTAATTTAATAATTATAATGTTTTTGTCTTAATGACTAAGAAAAAAGGATATAAGCTAGGGCACAATTTATATAAAATTGTTTCATTGTATAATTGGTTATATAAAATCAGTCAGTCATACGTATAGCATAAAATATTCCCCTTCATCTTTCAGCTTTTTTCGTTTAGTGAATCTAGTATTGTCTGGTGGTTTTTTAAGCTTCCTCAAAACAGCAGCAATCGTTACCAATCTTCTTTGCAGGACTTACTTAACCTGATAATTGTATTAATACTTTTTTTTACTAACCAGTTGCAAAAAATAAAAATCTAAATTGCGCATACATCCAAATGATAGAAAACGTAATAAATGCTCACTAATTATCAGCCAGTGTAGCAGGTGGAATGATCAGATTTTACTGTGTAGCATTATATGCACAATATGTAGCACCACCTGCAGAATGGTGTTTCTGTGTCCGTAATACAATCTAATGGGCATAGATACTGTCCAGCATATCTAAAGTGAGTTAGTGAGAGTAAGATTTTGTTGTTCTGTTAGTCAGGTCTAGTAAATGAAGATCTTAAGAGAATTAGGTGTCAGTTAAAATTGTAGTCAAATGAAGCATTGAAAAGCATTAATATATAACTTCTGCAATTGTGAGTATCAAATGTGAGCAGTTTGAAACGTAATCACAGCTGAATGAGAGAAGTATTAAAAAAAAAAGAACTTGTGTTTTGTTTTTCTTCACATATTTGATATGTTATTCTTTCTTTTTTTTTTGTAAAAACTATATTAATGATTTTTTTTAGTAAATTAATAACAGCAATTTATACAACAAATTCTCATGTAGTTAATTTCGTTGGTAAACTAATTTTAATTTATTTTAACTGACAATTAATTCAAGAAGTTATCAAAACTAGTGTAGGACCTAACTTTTATAGGATCAATATGCATGGTATTTTGATATTTTGAACAACCTAACATCAGTTAACGACTGGAAAAAAAAGGTCGCGTGTGTGTGTGTGCGCGCGTGTGTGTGTGCGTGATAGCAACAGAGTTGTATAACATTTTTCTACTGCTGATAGAACAATCTGAACTGATGTGATAGTTAAACTGAATGTATTATTAGTTTTTTATGAGTCAAAATCCAATCAAATTCATAATTCTATAAATTAGTACATAATTCTTGTTGTAATTTTCAGAAGAGATAATAATGTGTTATCAGGGAGTTTTTTGTATCTTAGGTGTACATACAATATAATCAGGTCACATCTACTTTGCTATAGAATCGTTACTCACTACTATAGAAATTTTGCTTACTGTTAAAAATGTAGAAAGTCAGTGGCCACCAAAGCACATTGTAATCATATATATATATATATATATATATATTTTTTTTTTTTTTTTTTTTTATTCAAACACTTTTTGCTACAGTCCGTTTCTTGATGTATATAATATATTTAATATTTATACTGAAATTACCTCAAGATATATTTTTTTTCCTTATTAGGAACATGTTTCGAGAACCATTGTGTTCTCATCCTCAGCCTTCGTGATTTTGTGTCTGGTGAAGTATTTGTGTGTTGGCTGGTCGTTATTGTGGTTTCTTGTTGGTCTCTGGTATTTTAAAGTGGTCATTATTGTGGTTTCTTGTTGTCTCTGGTAT
Source organism: Magicicada septendecula (assembly GCA_034769895.1). Lineage (NCBI taxonomy): Eukaryota > Metazoa > Arthropoda > Insecta > Hemiptera > Cicadidae > Magicicada > Magicicada septendecula. The sequence goes on along the minus strand of CM068367.1, from coordinate 137,833,038 downwards.
TTTAAAGTGGTATTATTGTGTGTGATTGTGGTGTATGTATTAGTATTTTATGTATTTTCGATGTTGAGTGCTTTGAAAATTGTGTCATGTTTTGTATTGATTTGTATTATTTGTTCAGGTATTAGTTTGTTTTGTGTTTTATGTTTGTATATTTGTAAATTTTCTCAAATGTTCATTATGGTGCCTTTGTGTGGTATGTGTTTCATTAGTGGCATTCTATTCACTATTTAACAGAATGTACAAAATATCCCTAAACAAACAAGAAACAGACAAAGAAAGAAATATAATTTACCAAATTGCTTATGAAAATGGATATAATAAAAATATTGTGAACAAAATAGAAAATAAAATAAAATATAAAATAAAAACTGAACAATTAAGAGTTAATCAAAATGAACAAAACAAAAATAATAACAACAATAAAAAAATTGGCCACATTCACATACATAAATAATAAAATGACAAAGTTAACAAAACTGTTTAAAAACACAGACATTAAAATAGCATACAAAACTAACAAAAATTATCTGCAAAAACTAAATAACCTACACAACAAAGATAATACAACAACCAATGGTATATACAAAATTGAATGCCAAGATTGCAATAAATGTTACATGGGACAAACAAAAAACAACTGAAAAAACATTATTTCGAACACCTAAACGCATACAAAAAACCAGAAATATACAAATCTAATTTAGCCACACATGCAATAAACACTGGACATGAATTCCCAGACATAACCAACATGACACTAATAAAACACATACCACACAAAGGCACCATATGAACATTTGGAAAAATTTACAAATATACAAACATAAAACACAAAACAAACTAATACCTGAACAAATACAAATCAATACAAAACATGACACAATTTTCAAAACACTCAACATCGAAAAAACACAAAATACTGCAACGTTACAAGTATTTCAAAAATTCACACAAATACATTACCATGTACTCAACGCAGCTATGAAGTGTATTACACCGGCCAGGTCGCAGGATTTTTTTTCTCTCGTTGCGTCAAGTATATGTAGTTGCACAATAATAAATACTTTTCAAAGAGGAGTGAGATGTTGTTGACATGAAATAATTAATTAAAACCGTTTCAAAATAATCATACTAAGATTTATTAATATTAATCGAAAGATGAAAAAATATTAAAATTTAGAGTTATAAAAAAATATTCTCTTTTATAAGTTCACATAAAGTACCATATAACCTTATCTGCTGTTCATGACATATTAAAATAAATATCCATATAATCTTACTAGCTAAACAGACATGTTAAACAAATTATCTAAACCCTTTTTATTTTAGTGTGTCTGATTTTTACTCCAATTTTTAAATAATAATAGCAACTCATATACAAACAAAAATAATATTAAACTCAGGAATAAAATTACTTGTTGCTATAAACAAAATACAATAATAACATTTACTTTCAACCTATTATTTAATTCTACTGATACACCCAAATTTTAACATATAAAATAACATATTAGTATTTTTTAAATTTTCTTATTCAATTAAATTATTTACTTTATCTACTATTTAAATTTAAAACTTTAAGTCTTTATTGTTCATGTATAATTTTCTTTTTTGAAAGTTCTTTTCTCAAACCAAAAAATATAATTGTTTATTCATCACCTGCATACAGCTGCTGACATTACCATTGTGTGTGTGTGTGTGTGTGCGTGCGTGCGTGCGTGCGTGCGTGCGCTGAATCCTGAGAATTTGATGATTATGATTATGCTGATGCTGTGTTCTCTGTCTCTACGGGTTGTTTGTGATGGTCCAGAGTTCCTCCATTAGTCTTGGGTGTGTGTGGTAATGATGATCGGTCGATCGGCAGACCAGCAGCCTGACGTTGTGTGAAGATATCTTGAGTTTCTGAGACCGCCCCAAAATTGCCAGTGGTATTTATACTGGACAGCAATCTGACAAGTCCAGGACTGTTTTCGACCTGTTAGATATTGTCACTTCATGCAAAGCGTCCTTTTAATTACAAATCACTTTTTGGTTCATTTTAGCGATTTTGTAAACATACTCGTAGCATGAGAGATATCGTTGTTTGCGTATTTTTTTCTGGTCTCACATATAACACACATATTAATTACTATTTAATTACACTAGTAATTATCATTAAATCACTTAGCATCATTATTATTGCAAATTTCTGCAATACTTTTACATCACTATATTCGTTAAAATTTCCTTAATGTAATGGCGTTTTTATAATTGGATAAGTCTTTGTTCACAGGTTTAAAACGTATTAATTAGTTTTATTTTTATCCGGTTAAAACGTGGTTACAGACGTACGCATCACCCCATCTGTGCCTGCCTTAGCTTGCGTTCACACACACAAACACACGAGCACTGTATTCACACGCGGGCAGGTGTACGCTTTCTGACAATCCTTATCCTGCATAATATTGTTAAAAACTGTTCATCATATTTTTTCTGTGCTAAATATTTACAAACATACTGTCCTGGGCAAATATATGTATTATTGCAATACTAATACATACACCACAATAATACCACTTTAAAATACCAGAGACCAACAAGAAACCACAATAACAACCAGCCAACACACAAATACTTCACCAGACACAAATTCACAAAGGCTGAGGATGAGAACACAATGGTTCTCGAAACATGTTCCTAATAAGGAAAAAAAATCTTGAGGTAATTTCAGTATAAATATTAAATATAATATATTATAACTTTTTTTTTATCTATATCGTTAACGAGCCACACGTTTGGTAGCACAGTTTGTTCACAACGATACTTATGTTATAAAATTTACAACTGGTGTAATCATAATAATAATAACAGGGTGAATTGTTTAGAATCTTTCAAACATTTATTAATTAAAAATCTCAAAAATATTGCGAGTTCAAATCTTCATTATTATTTCCATGTGTGTATTTGTAGTACACATACTTGTTAATAAAATACAAGTAATATCTTATATTAAGCATAGAAACATAAAATACACTTATAACTATAAATAACATTGATAATATTGCTCTCGACTTGCTCAATTTCTTTAATTCTTATTAAATTCTCTATTCTTTATTTTAAATTATTATTGTTGTTGCATATGCATCTCTTATTTATGACATATTAATTACTTTAAAAAAATTACTATTTACTTTCAAAAGTAATGTAAATATCTTCGATAAATTATCATTTCAAAAGTATACTTTCATAAATTTAAATATTACTATAAATTACTGTACAATAAACAGTTACATTTACAAATTATTAATTTCACTTTTTGAAATTTTATTGTCTTTTACATTGTTTTATTGTCTTTAATTGAGTCTTTCGTTTTGATGAATACATGGATTTATTTCACCTTAATCGTGGTAATTTCTCAGCATATCCTCTTCTGGTCCTGAGTCCTTGATCCTGGTTGATCCTCCATAGTCCGTGTAGTCCTGGAGTCCGCTCCCCATCCTCCGGATCCTCTCGGTAGTCCAATGACTTGTACCGAATGGCTGGAATCTATACCATGTAGTGGGATGCACCAGTAATAGCCTCTGGCTGCAGCGGTGATCTCACGAAAGTGATGAAGTTGTCGGGCATAGCCTCCGGCTGCCACTGTAGTTGAACGAGAAAAAGATGAAGTTGTCGGGCATAGCCTTTGGCTGCCGCTGTAGTTGAACGAGAAAGAGAAAAAAGCTGGTGTCTCTCGCGTATTTATACTCTAGAGCGCAAAAATCATGTCTCTACAATTCTCTGCATGAATCAGTCTGTTGTAGCGTCCTTTTATAAACACGATTATTTACACACATTTCACTGGTCTTCGCAACATGTGAAGTCTTTTGCAAATTACCCGATATTCATCTGGTCGGTAATTTTTATATGTACAACTGTGTGTTAACCGCTTTTCTCTATCTTAATTATTATAGGTTTTATTTACATTTATTTGCACTGTATTTACACTTTTTATTGTTTTCGCACAATCTACTGTACACGCGTGCATCTGTATATTATTCACACTGTGGCGTATTTTGTTTTGTGATCTTTTACACACACTTGTCACAATTTAAATAATTTATTTATTAATTAACATTTATTTAGGGGTGATGCTTTGCAGGAATTAACTGGCCGCACTCACACACGTGTACACAGATGGAGCTGTATGTGGCGTGACTTCCCTGTTCAAACAGGCAAATTCGTTGTTCCCTTTTACAGCTTTCTATCTGAATTAATATACGACTGACAATATTGATTACTTATTTTAATTTACATAAATTATCTTAACTAATTGTGCAATGCACAGTACTATACACATACGTACTGTTGCAATATATATATATATGTTTTTTTGTTTCCAGATACAAGTTACAAATACATTGAAAAATATTTCAAAAATATATATTTTTTTTAAACTATAATATAGTGCTCCTTGTACACTATACAAAATATCGGTATGGAGAACCATACATGACTTCCATGTTCTAAGATTTCTATTTAAAATTATTTACGAAATGAAATGTTTCCATAGAAACTACTTCCTTCCACATATTGCTTCAGCCTTAACCACAGTACTTGTTAACTAATAAACTTAGTTTATTTTAGATTTATAAATTTACTAATGTGCTTTGTTTACTTACGGCTAGTGCCGCCATGTTGTCAAGTTACCAACTTATTTACCTACCGTATCCAGGATTTCTAATTGGACGAGTGGAAAAACAAGATGGTTGCTTGAAATAATTAATCCTTTTCTAGCAGGCAAATTAACTTTAATTTATTTCATAAAATTCATCTTTTTCCTATCAAACAAAACTTTATACATTCCCCTTAATCCCAACATTACATATAAAATCTTCCTTCTCCCTCTCTTACATTTTATTTCAATAGTATTCCAAGTAAAATATAGATATAAAATGGATCATTGTTTAATGTGAATATAATTTGTTCAGCAATAGTCAAAATAAAATATGAAATATAAATACAAAATAATTCGCTTAATACTTAACTAACACAACGGAAACCAGCGCTTTCACTCACACACACATATCTACCCCAGGATTTTAAGAGCTCTCCATTAATCGTGAAAATATTTAAATTTGAATATTACAATTTTGAATATTTAAACCATAATTGAAAGTTCTGTTTTTATTCTTGTAGACTACTTAGCTGAGTTTGAGTCCAGAAGACGTAACATTTCTCCACGCACACACTTTATGTTAATGAATAATTCGTTTTACATCTCCGAAACTGTTATTATATCAAGAAAACTGTTCATTTACGTTATTTGTGTATAAATTTCGATTTTATATCACACTTTTCTGTACTGCGGGCGCGACGCAAATTACGCCCGGTCGGCAGACGCGCGAACTTTTTGCATCCGTAGTTGTTAGTTGTTCATGGCCGACTGACTAGACGAACGGCACTATTTTGTGTAGTTGTCGCGACTGTTTTACAAATTTCCATTGTTTTATGTTCTTGTATCCCTACGCCAGTAGGATGTTCGTCTGACACGCCTGAATTCCAGCGTTGTGTAAGTACTGACGTCATATCGTCCAACCAGATGTTACATAATCGGTTAGTCACTGTTTCTCAAAATAACTGTTTTATTAGCGTCTGGAGCTGACCTTGGCACAATTTCGCCCGTTTGTCTATTACATCGTTATAATTCATGAATAATATTTTAAAATCACTTTTCTAATTTTGTCCCAACAAAATTTACCATATCATCAATTTACGTCTGTGTCTCCCAAAATTACGTTACATCACAAAATATTATTTTATCAAAATACACTGATTTTATATTACCCCAGGTAGGCCAAAATGTCCCGTTACAATACCCCCTCAATGAGAGGTTTTATGCCGAAGCATAAAAACTCTCATTGACACACTCATACTTGCTAAAGGGATCAGCCAGGATATGTCGCCACAACCCCCTTTACGGTTTACAAACAAAAATATAATTAACTCACCCTTGGTCCAGTGACTGTGACCGCACCTGAATGACCTTAATGGACTTCTCTCTTGAGATCCCAACACCATAAAGTCAGCCAGGTACTTAACGCTCCTGCTCTGATGCGCTGGCCAGCTCAGGACCGCCGCCACAGCATCACCAAACACTGAAACAACAAATCAAAATATCAACTAGTGGCCTTGTACAATACTATATCCCTAACTGATCTGTTCCCCTTAGCTGTGCTGGTATGAATTAAGAAGCACTGGTTTTTCTCTTAACCTTAACATATATATGAAGACCTAAACATGATACATATTTTAAAATTCCATAATCTCGTTCTGCTTACTTTCTCTTGTTAACTTTGATCCCAAAATTCAAAATACATTCCTCTGATTCTATCAGAATATAAATAAACATTTCCCATTACCATATTACACATCTCTCTCATCCCCAATTTACATCTAAAATATTTAAATTCATAAAATTCTCTTAAACACTAACAAACATAATACAACATAATAAAACATAGTATATTCATAATTCACCTTGTCTTTATTACCTTAAAATAAACAATTTGCATTTAAGTTTGACCAAAAATTACACACTTTACATCTTTAAATTTGCATATAAAATTATAAAAATTACATTTTAATCTCAATTGAACTTTTATTAATTCATTTCCCAAAAAAAAAATTTTTTTTTTTCAACCTCCATTTTACATAACATTTTATTTATTATTCCATTTTATTAATTTGGGTGATTTTAAGTTATTCATTATAATTCACTTTATCAACTTGGCATTTACCTATAATCTTACCCCTTTTATGACTCTAACGCTCCCTTACAAAGTCTTTAGCTAGTATGTCACCCATCTACCAAAACATCTACCAACCATTCTCTACCTCTAACTTACTACTCTAATTCATTTCAAATCATTCTACCCTTAAAACAAAATACTCTCTACCCCTTTGTACTCAGGATGTGTGTTCCCCTCCCAATGCTCATTCCCTTATCTGGTTCCCGGACCCTCCCTAGGTAACCCTTTCCGGCGCATAACGGTTCACCTCCCGCCACAACGCTTTTCGTTGAGGACTCCTCCTTATCACACCCACCCCCCTTATAAAATTCCTCTATCAACTAATTACTCTCCCATTACATCACTTTCATCTACAAAATATCTCCATTTATTTCTTACCTCAATATATCAATCATTACTCTACATATTTTCCCCATAGCTACTGTGTCACTATCAATACTCAAATTCTACATTATTTGTATTTCACCTCTTATTCTCTCTAACACCCATCTATACTCAACTTGAACTGACTCAAATGTCTTAACTTAAATAATCATCCTTACACAAATTCTATCTTTTACAACTTTATATTTATTCACTATTTATTATCCAGTTTAAATCTCATAAAATCATTAAAAACACAACATATTTTAATTACATTACTCCAAAACAATTACAAACTCATTATTTATTTAGTCTGCTACAATAGTATTATTATTATTAAACAATTTCTAATACATACACACATTGTTTACATTATATACTTGTTACAATACACATAATTAATTTCATTATAAATTTATTTACAATCTCTTGTCATTAATTTTTCAGTTTACCACACTTCATTTTCTAAGTTAGCAAGGTCAGAACCATAAAGTAAAATATTTAAAAAAGTTCATACCCTGATTTTTTAATTCTACCTCCATCATCATACAAATATCTAATATATTTATAACATAAATCATTGTTATCCACGTACAATTTGTTATTATTATTATGACCATTATCGACATAATATTTGACACCATTCTTATCTATCAATTCATAAAACCTGTCTACACTAGTAATTTCAGTTCCGTCTCCGTAAGTATTTTTATTCAACATAAAGTAATTTATTTTCTCATTGTATTCCTCTACTACATTCATTAAAACCTCAGGTAAGTTATTATCATTTATAAAGGTATCAAAATATTCCTCTATCTCTATTTCACAACGTAAGTTACTTTTTTCATCTATCTCAATATCTAACACCTGCACTAACCTTTCATAACCTCTATTTATTTCAAAAATCTCTATCTCTCTCTTTCTCTCATCACAACACCATATCACATTTTCTCTCTCACTCCATGCAGAGGGTACTGCTACATTAAAACATTTCCTGCTTTCTCCAGGAACAACAACAAAATTCAAAAAACAATTATTAGTAGAACACTTTTCTACCCAATACATTCGTGAAGAGCTTTCTTCACCCCCCTTAACACCACGAAAAAAATTTACCCTCTGCTATCCCTCTACTTGTACACTCTCTTCATACTCTCTCTCTATCTGATCAACATCTGTTTCTACCCCTTTGCAACCCATTACTCTCTCACTCTCAGAATTGTAATTAACCTCATTATCATCACTCTCTGATACCACATTTTCAGCTATATAACCATTATTCTTATTTAACATTATTTCACCATTATAATTACTTATATTAACACCACCACTTACCTTGTCTACTATTCCTTCATTATTTTTCGTTATATTACTACCACCACAAACACTTACCTGTTTTAATTCAACTTCTGTACTCTCTTTTAATTGACATCTGTCTCTTCTCCACTCCTCGTTTTGTTTTTTCATATCATTGATCATTTGTTCTTGCGAATTTAGTATCTCCTTGCACATCTTAATCATCATCTTTATCATATGCGTCTTATTAGATTCACTCAAATCATTGTTACTTACCTCATTATCTGCCACCTGATCGACTTTATTTTCTTAAAATTGGTCTGTCCCTCTACCATTTCCTACCACCAGTATTACACTATCATCCCTATCATTAGGCCTATTCACTGTCTTATTCTCTATTCCTGTCATTTCAACTGTCTTACCTTTATCCTCACTATGTTTTTTAATTTCCGCGAATATTCCCTCTTCTTGTTCTTCCATCTGTGTTAAATTGTCATCCAAATTACCCCACTCCTCGTCCATCATTTTATCTACCATCCCTCTGAATTCACGTTCCCATATATCCCACTCGAAACCAATATCCTTATCTTGTACTTCACCCATGTTCAAAAATTACTTATATAATACCCTTTTTATTCTACTTAAATACTACCATCTTATCCGCTACAAAACATCAACATCAATATTTTACAGTTATCAAAACATAACCCATATATACGTCTATTTTACGTATACACAAATTTATTTTTATTTCAAATAACTATATTGTTCTTTCTACAATGTCCACATTTGCATAATTTTATTTATGCAAATGGTCCAGCTGCTTCGGGCGCCATTGTTAACTAATAAACTTAGTTTATTTTAGATTTATAAATTTACTAATGTGCTTTGTTTATGTTGTACACTTACGGCTAGTGCCGCCATGTTGTCAAGTTACCAACTTATTTACCTACCGTATCCAGGATTTCTAATTGGACGAGTGGAAAAACAAGATGGTTGCTTGAAATAATTAATCCTTTTCTAGCAGGCAAATTAACTTTAATTTATTTCATAAAATTCATCTTTTTCCTATCAAACAAAACTTTATACATTCCCCTTAATCCCAACATTACATATAAAATCTTCCTTCTCCCTCTCTTACATTTTGTTTCAATAGTATTCCAAGTAAAATATAGATATAAAATGGATCATTGTTTAATGTGAATATAATTTGTTCAGCAATAGTCAAAATAAAATATGAAATATAAATACAAAATAATTCGCTTAATACTTAACTAACACAACGGAAACCAGCGCTTTCACTCACACACACATATCTACCCCAGGATTTTAAGAGCTCTCCATTAATCGTGAAAATATTTAAATTTGAATATTACAATTTTGAATATTTAAACCATAATTGAAAGTTCTGTTTTTATTCTTGTAGACTACTTAGCTGAGTTTGAGTCCAGAAGACGTAACATTTCTCCACGCACACACTTTATGTTAATGAATAATTCGTTTTACATCTCCGAAACTGTTATTATATCAAGAAAACTGTTCATTTACATTATTTATGTATAAATTTCGATTTTATATCACATTTTTCTGTACTGCGGGCGCGACGCAAATTACGCCCGGTTGGCAGACGCGCGAACTTTTTGCGTCCGTAGTTGTTAGTTGTTCATGGCCGACTGACTAGACGAACGGCACTATTTTGTGTAGTTGCCGCGACTGTTTTACAAATTTCCATTGTTTTATGTTCTTGTATCCCTACGCCAGTAGGATGTTCGTCTGACACGCCTGAATTCCAGCGTTGTGTAGGTACTGACGTCATATCGTCCGACCAGATGTTACATAATCAGTTAGTCACTGTTTCTCAAAATAACTGTTTTATTAGCGTCTGGAGCTGACCTTGGCACAATTTCACCCGTTTGTCTATTACGTCGTTATAATTCATGAATAATATTTTAAAATCACTTTTCTAATTTTGTCCCAACAAAATTTACCATATCATCAATTTACGTCTATGTCTCCCAAAATTACGTTACATCGCAAAATATTATTTTATCAAAATACACTGATTTTATATTACCCCAGGTAGGCCAAAATGTCCCGTTACATACTGTGGTCACTAACGTATACCACCACACGTTATCGCACTCGATTTTCACTGATGATGGCAGTCGACGGCACTGCAGAAACGTCTGGTTTTGCAGAAAGCATTGGACTATGGCCAAACAGCCCAGGAAGGAATTTTAACAACAAACTACTACTTTGTTGCCGATAACGTAGTACACATAAAAATGATCCCCTCCCCCTTTAACTATAATTTTCATTTATAGAAAATTACCCCCACCCCGTTCAACTAGCCTCTTCATTTATAGATATTTCATCTACATTTCTATAGTGGATTATTAAGATCTTCTTATCAGGATACTTTATATATCAAAATTGAGTACTTTACTCTTGTTACAACAAAAAATGTTTCAGCTAAACTATCCTTTCCCCGTAACCGATCTTCACCAAAGTCAATAGGCCTTGAGTCTTCTACAACTCAGGCACATATGTAAAAAATTATTTGATTCTGTTTGAATTTACGGCAGTTATCGTTCATCATGAAAATTTTCTCTTGTTACAACATAAAATGTTGCAGGTAAACTACCCCTTTCCCTTAACCGATCTTACCAAAAACAATAGGTCTTGGGAACTCTACAATTCAAGAACGTATGCAAAAAATTATTTGATTCTCTTTGAATGTGTGGCAGGTATCATTCGTCATAAAAAATTACCCTTGTTAAAACATAAAACGTTGCAGGTAAACTACCCCTTTCTCTTAACCGACCTTCACCAAAATCAAAAGACCTTGAGTTCTCTATAATTCAGGGATGTATGCAAAAAATTATTTGATTCTGTTTGAATTTACGGCTCTTATCATTTGCCATAGAAAAAAATCTACACAGACACTTTTCGAAAAATACCTTTTTCATGTTTTGAGGGTAGTACAATCAGAATCTGCAATTATCTCGAACACGATTTTTTTCGCCATCACCATACTTCCATTTCCTTATGGAACATGGAAGTAAAAAGAACTTGAATATGAATAGCTGTGCTAAACAACCATAAAAAGTAGTCAACTTCATTTTAATTATCGTGACTAAATACTATAGAATACTGTAACTTTTTGAATATACGATTACTTTTATGTAATGACAACGACAGAACAATGATGATGGTATGATTATGATTATTTTATAATTATCCTCATATCCAACTTTCATGAAATAAAACCTACTTTACTATAGTGTGATAGACCATCATGAAAATGTAACTGAAACATTTCAACTCTTATATTCTCATACATACATCCATGTGCATACCCAAATAACCATATGAAAAAACATAAATCCATATTTCTATCATTTTTATATTGTAATAGAATTGAAACGTCGTTATTGAATTTTTAATTAATAAAGTTGTGTTAGTGGTTACAAACGGCAATAACACTGTTGCACACCATGCACACCACTATAGAAAAAATTCCCGATTACCGCTTTAAAGCATTAATTGGAAATGTTTTCTATAGAGGTATGCAACATTGTTATTTCTGTTCATTATTGTGAATTGTCACACTGTAGCTGTGTGAGGTTGAAGGTTTACAGAGAACCTGAATTTTATGTTATGAAATCAAGTCGATGGGGTGTAACAAAAAAGCAAATGTCCATTTTTTATTTTAATTAGTTTTGCATTTGTTTCTTCACATGTAAAGATTAGTGCTTTTTTGTGATTAACTGTTATGAAAAACTGTCTCTTACAAAATACAGTTTTATTATGCAAGAATGATCATCTGCGCTACAAATCATTCATAGTACAGATGAATAAGTGGAGCTGAGTCTGTCCAAGAACTGTGGTTAGTTTTTATAGTCTTTGTAAATATAAGAAGTGCGTGTTACATAGATTCAGATGCACCTCATCTGTACATTGTTTGGTAGTTTTGAGATGCCAGCATAAATAAATTTTCACCACAGAAACTTTGTAAGTAAAGCTTGAAAGCACATAGTCAGTTATCACAGTTTATGTACAGACTTCAAACTAAACTAAAGATAAAAGGAAATAATGAATTGTCAGTGCACGTACAAGGTCTGACAATTAAGTTCGTGAATCGTCCTAGAAAATATGCTACATATCTTATTGCTGATTACTGCTGTGGTCACCTTCAAAGCACTCCCCTTGGGAAGCTATACACCGATGCCAACGCCTATTCCACCGTTTGAAGCAATTTTTGAACTCTTTTCTGGAATCCTTCAGAGGTGCTGTTAATGTCAATGTCATTAGCCTTAATGTCATCAAAATGTATTCCTTTCAAAACTTCTTAGGTTTTAAGGTAAAGAAAGAACTCATTGGGGACAAGGTCAGGTGAGTATGGTGAGTGATGTACCAGAATTATTTGTTTCCTGGCCAAAAACTCCTGTACAGACGGTGCCGTGTGCATAGGTGCATTGTCATGATGCATGGGCTATAAGTTGTTGGCAAAACGTTGCGGTTGTTTGCGTCTCACTTTTTCATGCAACCTTTGCAGCACTCTCAGATAGTACACTTGGTTAACTGTTGTCATGGTGGTTCAGATTCATAGTGAACAATCCTTTGGATATCAAAGAAGGGTATAAACGGGGTTTTTATTTTTTTTATTTTGATTGACGGAATTTTTTTGGTTGTGGAGAATCAGGCGACTTCCGATGGGCACTTTGTTGCTTTGTTTCATGGTCATACGCGAAGATTCAGGTTTCATCACCTGTGATTATTTGCCCCAAAACGTCGTCTTGCCCCTCCAACAGGTCTGTGCACAATTCAACCCTCTTTTGCGTTTGTTCATCGGTGAGCTCCTTTGGAACCATTTTAGCACACACATTCTGCATTCTAAGGTCTTCAGTTAGAACTTTCTGCACAGTTTCCCTGTCAATGTTCACTTGGTCTGCTATAGATCTGATGGTCATCGCTGATTTGCACGTACAATTTGACGAATTTTGGTGTGTTTTCGTCTGTTCGGCTCTTTACTGGCCGCCCTATACTTTCTTCATCAGCACTTGTTCTCTCCCCTCAGAAAACCGTTTAATCCGTTTGTACTCTGGTGTTTTCTTTGTGGCATTCTTGCCACACACCTGCATTAACATTTCCTGTATTTCATTTCCAATCTTACCCAGTTTCACCAGAAATTTTTTATTTATTTTGCTCTAATTCCACCTGGGACATTTTCACAACAGCTCACACACACAAGCACAAACAACAAGGCACGCCAGTCAGCACAAGTCCGCCGCATGTCAACACGAACACTGCTGTGAGACACTGAAATACCAAGGTTATGAAATCTTACAGAGCTACTTGTATAGTACCTCAGTGCTAAACGGTGGTAAGTTTGCGAACTTAATTGTCAGACCTCATAAGTAAAAGAGATTTGATAAAGATACTTATTAAGGCCCACATGCGTCTTTCTTTACATTGTAATAAAACGTGGTCGTACAGTTTATCAGTCCCACGTTGGATGCGTCAATTTGTAATAAAACTGATCTTCTATGATTATTATGCCACACGTTGTTGGCATCAATTTGTAATAAAACAAATATTAATGACATAATAAACTGTTTAATAAAATTTTATTTTATTTATTTATTTTTTTTTTATATTAATTTTATTTTATTATTTGATTCAAAATAACATTACTGAAATATGCTGTAAGATAGTCTTACTTATTTTGGAATTTAGGGGTTTATTTTCCTTTCCTTTATTATTTGATTTAAAATAACTTCACTTTACCCGTTTTTTTTTTCAGGTCGTTAAATAAACCTCTTAAACTTTCAATTGAAATGTAAAAGCCGTTTTGAAATGGAAGTAGGCAGTTTTTCCCATAACCTGCATCTGTAAGCATAAGTTCAATAATTTTTCTAGAGCTTCGTCTTGTACTTGTAGATCGATTCCATATCCACTTTTTATCATGTTTTATTCATTCATACCGCATCTAGAATTTAATACATCGAAACCATCGTTTATTGTTTTCACAAATTCTCCTACATGAGACTGTTCAGGAAAATGATGTAAAATCACTTTCGAAACTGTTTCCGAGAGTAATTCTGCTGCCTTCCTGATGTTCTGCCGTTCACTTCCAGAAATAATCACATGCGAACTACTTAATTTATAACAATACTGAAGGTCTGATCTATTATAATTCAGTTCAATTAACTTTTCAAATACTTCCTTTGTTCTTAATTTACCAGTGGGTAGAACAAAACCGTGGTCTATAAGATGATTCCTTAAGAGTTTTAGCAAATGAGGCACATCGCAAAAAGCCCAAACTTTTCTTTCGTCGCAAGTGGGATTAGTGATGTAGGATTTCGATGGTGTAATGAGCAGTTCAGAAAACAGCTTACGATTGGAAGGACCCATATCACATACGAAACCACGCACTTTGAAACCAATTGAATCAACAGAAATTATTGTGTTTATCAATAAATCTTTAGTAATGGGCACATCAAAGTCATAAAACAAAGGTTGTTTCCATTTTCCCATAAGACTTCTGGCCATTATCACTTGTACATTTGTGTGAGGTCCAATGAAACAGTCGTCTACATTGTCATAACAAATAGTACTTTGTACTTTCATTTCGTCGAATGACAAAATTATGTCTTTTTCTCCGTCATTGAAAAAAAGGAACCTGCTCTCGCATAATCCGCAGACTTAACTCATTAACACCAGGCTGACATTTCACAACAGAAAGTCGACGTTGAATCGTACGTTCACTTGGGAGAGGGTAATTTAAAACACGTGTTGTATAATGAAATGCTTTTTTCGACAGCGATCTAAGAGTAACTGCTTTTGCAATATCTTCGGAATCCCAATTCAGGCATTTTCCGGATTTTAGATATGTTACCTGTCCACGTGTAAAAATAATTTCATACACATTTAAATATGCTTTGTCTTGACTTTTTAACAAAGCAATTTCTTCCTTGAGTGCAGTAATCTGTTCCTCTAATACTAAAATAGTTAATTTTAAATTCTAAAAATTTTAAAAAACGCTACCTATGGCAGCCTCTGATGAAGCCTTCTAAAGGTGAAAGCCGGTTTAGGCTGTAAGGTAAAACTTTACGTTTTTACTTATAAAAAACTTAGTGTTCCGAGTCGTCAATACTATAGTGATATTTATTTAAATTCTTATTTTCATTTGTTAGTAAAGTCACTTCGTGTTCATACTGATTACTACTTAGGCCTAACTCACTGGTTTCGTTGACTACATTTTCAATCAAAATATTTTTTTCTACACTATCATTTAATAAATCGCTGATATCCTGCTTTCTTTTTCTAATTTAAAATATGTTTTTATGGTCAGTTTCATTTAACAAAGACGTAGCACATTTTTCTGTAGATTGCAGAATATTTAGGTGAGGAATTGCCATCTTCTTTAATCTTTTCTTAGAGGAAATGTTTAACAACTCGACCTGTAAATCCCGTTCGCAATCGTTTGAATCAAAATGTTCAGAGCACAACACAGCTTTCTGCACGTTGAAGCTATCTTTACGTTTACACAAATGAACCCAGGCACGTTGCACGTATAGTTCTTTCGGAAATCTGTGTAAGGTAATACCTCTCGCTTTACTGTTTTTATAGTTATTTTTACACGTTCCAATAGCACAAGTGGAAGCCATTTTTCGCAGAACACTCAGTACAAAATTTAAACACTTGTAACATACACAAAAACACATAAAGGCACACTAAACACGGCATGTACTCGGAAGAAACCAATGCGCTGTAAGACACTAGTGGGGCATGTGACGTCACGCACTCAGTAATGCTACTGCGCACACAGCGTTGTCACCTACCGTGTTCTATACTTACCGTGGTTTCTCATACATGGCAGTATACGGTGTAATCCCTATAGCTGTATGATGGGCTAAATTGAGGAATTCCTCTGTGGCTGACAGATATTCTTGCCATTTTTTTCTGTTGATGGTGGCAGTACGTTCTGAGTATTCTTCCTACCTCTCTTAACACTCTCTCCGCAGGATTACTACTGGGGTGGTAAACAGATGTATTATAAGTTTTGATACCTAGTGCTAATAAAGTATTTCTCCATCTCCTCCCTTTAAATTGAGTCCCATGATCGGTAATAATTGATATAGGTTTTCCCATCTCTGGAAGGTATTGATTGGTAATCACTCCCAAAACTTTCAGAGTGGTTGCTTGGTTAACCGCGTATAATTGATCCGGGTTAACTTAGTAAAATGATCCATAATTATGATAATATATTTATATCGATGACGCCCGCCACTACAGGGAAATGGCCCGCATATATCTAAGAAAACCTTTTCCAGCTTCTTCTGTGATGTAATTAATAGGCTTCATTACACCCTCCTTCCTTTCATTGTTGGTCTTTACTAACTGGCAAATAAAGCAAGTCTTAATATACTTTCTTACCTTACGATTGATATTTTTTATGTGGCAATTTTCCTTTAACGCCTTTACCACTTTCATGGCCACCATGTGGCCATATCGGATATGGTAGTCCAGGATGATTTCCTTCTCAATATTAGTAGGGATTATTATTTTCCAGATTTCTTCATCAAGAGATGTTTTAATAAATACACAACACACCATTATGTATACAGTAAAATTTGGTTACTGTGTCATCTTGATCTGCTAGACGATTTTTAATACTGCTTAGCTTTGGGTCAGACTGCTGGTGTATGTTGATGTTCCGTACCACTTCCTCCAAATCGGACCTGTCCCTGATATTGTAAATTTTAAGTATGCTCTCCTTCTCCCCCTCAAATGTCTGATTTTCCAAATCCACCCGTGACAACACGTCGGCTACAACATTCTTACTCCCTGGAATATATTCCTACTGTAGATTATATTCTTGCAGGGCAAGTATCCACCTGGTCAGTCTACCGTGGCTTAACTTACACCTCCTTAAGAATGATATGGATTTATGATCTGTACGGACCGTCACCGGATATCCCAAAATATAAGTACGAAATTTTCCGCAAGCAAACACTACACTGAGCAATTCCTTTTCCGTTACGTTATAGTTTTTCTCATATTGATTCAGTGTCCTGCTAGCAAAACTAATGACAAGATGATTGCCATTTTCATCCTCTTGGTACAAGGTCGTTCCCAGACTGATATTACTGGCATCACAGTTTAAAAAGAAAGGCTGGTTAAAATTTGGATGATGAAGTATCACTACTTCTAAAAACTTGTCTTTAATTAACTGGAAAGTCTCGTCTTGTTCTTGACACCATCTCCATTTATTTTTGGCGGATAATTGATATTGGAACTTGGCCGTTAACTCTGAATAATTGTTTTGAAACTTTCGATAATAATTACAAAGGCCTAAAAATGACTGTAATTGCTTCCTATTTTTAGGTTTAGGGAAGTTCTGTATGGCTGAACTTCTGAGGATGGTGAGATTCCTTGGTTATTCAGATTGAATCCCAAAAACTGAACTTCCTTGGCAATAAGCTTTGATTTTTCTAACTTTAAAGTGATATTATTAGCAGCTAGTTCTTTAATACATGCTCCACTCGGTAGCAGTGTTCCTCCCAGCTGGCTGAGGTGATTAACAGATCATCGACGTATACAGTTGTAAACTGAAGCGCTTCTTGACCGAGTATTTGATCCATACATGCTACAAAGATGGCTACTGAATTTACTAAGCCAAAGGGCAACCTTTTAAACTAGTAATTGCGTCCTTCGAAGATAAACGCCATGTATTGACGACTTTGTGGGTGCAACTCCACTTGCCAGTACCCACACACGGTGTCCCATGTAGTAATGAACTTAGTGCCGTGGAATCTCTTTAGTATTTCTTCGATTTCTCGAGAGGCGAGGGCAAGGTGCGATCATTAATTATCATTTTATTAATTTCTCGTGCATCCAGACAAAATCGGACTTTACCATTTTTCTTCTGAATACCCACAATCGGACTGGTGAATGGTGACTGACTGCTTTGTATTATGTCCCTACTCATCATATTATTTCAGTTCGTACCGCTTCTTTCAGTGACTGTGCTATCGGGTAGGATTTACGGTTGAACTCCACTGGTTCCCTGAATCGGATTTTACACTGATAGTTCTTGATCTTTCCTGGCTCATCGGAAAACACGGCACGATATTTTTCATATATTATTTGGTTCTCCGTTAACTTTTCCGTCGTGTTCTCGCACTGGAAATCCTGTATCTTCTGCGCCCATAGTTTATCTTCCGTCTCCCGGTATATTGGTTTATTGTCTGATGAGTTATCCGCTAAATAGTTTACTTCAATCATTCGGTTGTGAATCTGTCGGGAATTTACCATCTCGCTACTTATTAAATCGGCTATCCATGTTGAACCTTCTGAAAATAATGACACCTTCTCTCTGCACGGGTCAACAACAGCAGAGTTTCTTCTTAACAGATCACATCCTATTAGGATATTAAATGGTAACCCGGCTGCAATTAGAAACACCATGTCCAAACTTACACCCTTACTGGTAAGACTTAAAGATACTTGTTTTCGCATTGTTTTGTTTTGCCAACCAGTGGCTCCTATTAGTACTATATTATTAATTGGTAATACCGGTAGTGTTCGGTGACATTCTCGTTGTATTCGGTCTAATTCACTATTACTGATTATCGAGACATTAGCACCTGTGTCTATCATGATTTGAGCTGAAATACCTTCTACTTCTCCCATTATGTAAATTATCTCATTGTTCTGACTGTTAATCCTTGTATCATTTTCTTCTAATAAATCGTTTCTAATATCCTTTAGGTAATTATTATGAATTATCGTGATCTTCTGATTATCATTTTTGTGGTTCGACTCTCGTCCATACCCAGTAGATAGGAGCAGTGAAGGGTTGTGATAGTTTATCACTGCCTCCTCTCGTTTAAATGTTCAGTGTTATCACTGATGGGGCCAACTGCAACGTCGGTCTGAAATCCTTGGACAAGTTCCTGCCGTTCAATGCGATCCTCAAAGTGTGCTTCATTCCTCGGTTGTCTGTTTTGGTCCTCAAGGCTAGAACTTCGCCTGTGTACATAGTTCCTATGATCATTACATAGTTCCTATGATCATTACCTTCATGGTTTATTGGTTGTGTTCTATACTCATGGAAACTGTTCCTCCTTTGATGTTGGTACCTTCGCTGACCACTTCCTTCTGCTCTTATGTAATTCACCCTATGTCGATATGTCCTGTTATTATTACCATCTTGTTGATAATTTCTGTTGTTATTGGGGTAATGATTATTATTAATTTGGTTTGTGTTTCTCTGACTATTTCCATTATACTGACTGTTATTATAATAATTATTTCTACTTGGTTGGTTATTATTATTACTACTATTATTATTATTACTGTTATTACTATTATAGTTAATATTATTCCGGTTCGCAGGGTTATAATTATTATTATTATTCCCATTATAATGATTATTATTTGCGTAATTATTATTATTCCTTAACTCAGGTCTATCGGTTCTCCTTCTACTCTGTCGGTAATAATCTTCGTGCTCGTACATCTCGAGTAACTCCGTCATAGCTTGTATGGTTTTAATTTGACTACTTCTGCGTGCTCTAATTATATCCTCTTCATAATGATATGATAATTTACTGACCAGGCACTCCTCGGGTATCTTAGGCTCTAGGTGTTTGGCTACGCACACCTTTCCCAGGAAATACGCGGTCAAAGTATTACCTCGATATGGGTTATATTTCCCATGACATATGTTGTCTCTGGCTATGTTCTGTGTGGATTCTGACCAATATTTCGCTTTGAATAATCTCTTAAACTGTTGGTAGTCCGTGATGTCATCCCTTATAGCCATCCACCAGTTATCCGTCATTTCTTTAAACGACTCGTCGAGTACTTCCTTGTTGGTACTCCAGCGGTTACCCCGATGTTTTGCGAAATATTCTTCGATCCTAGCTATGAACTCCATGGGTTTTCTCTGGTTTTTATCTGAAATTAACCCATTCCCGATTTTCAGTAGTGGGAAAACTAGTAATGCTAGTCGGTCGACTCTGACAAGTTTCTATAGCTGCTTGGTTTTGGCGTACCTGACCATTTATACTGGTAACAGCAGTTTCAATACCGTCACACTTTTCTGTGAATCGGTTCTGCACCATCTCCCATTCTTCACTTACTTCTTTTTGTTTCTCTTCCCAATTCCTCCGGTTTGTCTCTTCTATATTTGTAACCTTGGTGTTTACATCTGCTTTAAAACTCTGTACTTCTCGCTCAGTCTGACTCCATCTTTCGTCAGCTTCCATAATTTTTTGTTCTATCACGGTCATTTCCTCTGCTACCTTCTTGCTGGTTGTTTCATTATTCTCTACCATCTTCTGGCTCAACTCTTTTCTTAATGTTCGATTATTCTCATCAATCTTCTTCTCCCATCTTTTTGCTATTTTCTTCCATTTTCTTAATATTCTCCCTTAACTCTTCCCTCAACTGTTGGTTGTCACTTTCCATCTTCTTACTATTTTCCTCCATCTTCTTACTCATTTGTAGGGACATTTCCATTATCTTATCCGATTTCGTATCTTCTGTTGTGGTGGATTTCTCTAACTGTTTCTCCTGGAGTTGCAGAATTACTCGGTAATTAAGTTATTAAATTTGTTCCTTAGTTCGGATTCCAACTAAAACTGTATCGTATTTATTACGTAATAATAGATTTTACGTAATGCAAAGTTTAAACAGGATTTCGTCTAGTGTACTTTGGCAGAGAATAATAGGCAAACACAAATAACAAAATGCGTATTTATCAAGTTAAAATAAAATATTACTTTATTTTCTTCAGCATGCCATTTTCTTTTTTGTTTGAATCTACTGTTATAACCCCATTCTTGTTATCGAACTACTTGATACATATTGACGACTTCTGCGCCACACAACTACTACTAATGCAGACAATATATTTTACTTCTTATAAAATCTTAATTATTAAATTATGTATTCTATAATTTAAAACGAACCAATTCTTTGTTATCGCACACACCCACAAATTCCCATTTTTTAGATTTTGTTAAACAATGAATTTAGTTTTGAAAGTTATTTTCTTAGTGATAATTATAGTAGGCAGTAATGCTGTGTACTCATCCTGGCTTGGATTCCACGTTGTTATGCGACACGTGTCACGCACTGTTCCCTCTGTAGTTTGTTCATTTTAAACTTCCGCCACTCATTACGATTAGTTCTTGGTCACACCGAATTACACATTTAGTTTTGTGTTTAGTTTCCACACATTTTAATTATAATTTGATTCGAATTACTTCAGTGACTTACACACACACGCGACCGTCCGGTCTTGACACCGGGTGTGAAGTGACGCCTCGCTACAATGGCTGGCGAGGATTTCTGTTTCCACTGCCCACTAGATCTTGGCGGAAATATGATGATGTTCCAACGGTTCATTGGTTCTTTTCGATCATCGACACTGTTCTGTGGCAATACCACAGGCAGTGGCTCACCATTTCCTTCGTCTTCACAGACTCGCAGTGCAAATTTTTCGTCTCACGCCATTTTTTGTTATGGCGTCCTTTTCGCTTGTGCGACGCAGGTGAGGCGCTCGTGCCTGTGGACTCACATTCTGTACGTGACAATTCTCAAATTTTGTACCGCGCACACCATTCCAGACTAACATATGGTTAAAAAGCTCTGCTGTAGTTCTTTGTGCAAGTTGACATGGGAATTTGCAATGTTACTTTTAATATAGAAATTAATAAAAGAAACCTCCCCATTTTGTCCTATTACAGAGTGCTGGCTTAGTTAGTTCCGCCGGAGGTAATATCATCTCCACATCTTCCACTTGAGTAGCCTCCTTGTCCTCCATGTCTATCTCCTTCTCGGCTTCTGCCACCCTTTTCTTTGACGTCGCCCTCCTGTGCATTTTGATTACTCTCCTGACCTGTTAACAGCTGCCACCTAAAATAGGAAATTGGGCAAATTATCTTTATTTTATTGGCCTATCAATCCCTACTTTTAGCCCCTAAAGTTGAGCGCCAATTTGTAATAAAACGTGGTCGTACGGTTTATCAGCCCCACGTTGGGCGCCAATTTGTAATAAAACGTTTGTTAGGGTGTTTTATTAAAGCCACACTTTGGTAGTGTCAATTTGTAATAAAACAAATATTAATGAGTATAATAAACTGTTTAAGAAAATTTTATTTTATATTTTTTTTATATTAATTTAATTTAATTATTTAATTATGTTATGTGTTTTTATTATTTTATTAGAATTGGTAAAGAAATATTTGTTTCACCGCGTTAAATAGATTATGTCATAGACAAATCGATTGATGGTAGCTGTCAATTCAGCGTCTTTATTTCTCCCTCTGCTCGTCTTTTTCCTTTTTTGAAGTCCTGTTTTTTAATTGAGAATTGATGTATTTTAATTTAGCTACTTAACTAGTCAATAAAACGCCAAGTTAAAACAAATAATTATATTTATTATGAGTAACGCGATTATTCGACTTGCGTCAACTATTGCTCTCGGAGTCGAGACTGGATCTCAGATCGATTGACACATTTGGGTTAAGTTATATTAAATTTAATTATTCATTAACATGGATTCTTTTAACTGTTGAAATAGTCAGGAAAGGCAAGTTAGAGAATTCAATACTTACAATTAGAAAAAACTTATTCATTAACACATAATAATTAAAAATATAGCGTATATTAGTAAAAAGAAATTTGAACCGCATGCAGACTATTCTGCCGTCACGCAGTCTTCTTCTTGGGCTAGCTGCTCCTCGTTGAAATTAAAAGATGGCTGCCTCATGCGTTGTACCATGCTAATAATCTGTCTCTAGGATTTTTCTTCAATAAAATGCAGTAGTTGATAAATTCCTCTTCTGTGATGTAGTTATGGAAATATTTTCAAGTTATTGTGTTTAGTTTTCGTCCTCCACTGGATTTCGTTCGGTAATGCGTGTGTAGTGTGGAGTGTCTTCTTCAAATCAGTTCGCTGTTCATAAATTGTGTAGGATTTATAATTCCATCATGGCCGTTCGTTCTGGTAGTTAGTTTTAGTGTTTTTTAAATTTGTTTTATTATTCCACCGATTATTTAAATTGGATTCATTGATTTACTGTAGATACTTCATTCCTTCATATTTCCATAGGACATCTTGGTTTTGGTTAAAATTTATTTCAGATTTCTTCTTGATACTTTGACATGTCCGTTCTGCTTGGTGTTTAACAATCAACTAATTTTAATTTGTTCCTTCATATATGTTCTCAATCAGCTGTTTGCCTTATTCCCGATTCGATTTTATGGAAATAAATGACATTTTATTATATTTTACTGGCTATAATTTAGTTATTTAGTATTTTTATGAAATTTTAATTACATAACTATATTCCTGCTTTGATTTTATACAAATTCATATTAAACATGACCTATTTTGGTGTGAATTAAACTCAAAAATTACATTCCTTGAAATTTACTTCTAGGCCTTATCATGATTCACATAATTACCCATTAAATGGTTTACAGTATGTTTTATGTTACCATTCTCCTCAAATAAGATTACCAATTAAATCATTATAATTTGCCTTTACTTTTTTAATTTGTTATTATACTAAACATTTACTGATTTATTTACATTTTACTTATACTTGGTTTACTGCCTAGGCATTATCTTGTACAATCACTATTTAAGTCAATGTTATCCTCTGACTTTTTTAATTACTACTACAGGTTGTTGTGATAATTATAATAAAGTATTTGCATGCTAAAAGGAATAATTTATATTAATTTGGTCCAGGTTTTCACTAATTTATCTCCTCTGATTTGATTACAGAGTCAAAGTTGAATTTGGCTTGATTATCGATTTTCAGTTTTACTGTCAATATAATTATTTCACTTTATTATTATTATTATTATTATTATTATTATTATTATTATTATTATCTTTTCTGAGTTACTATTTATATGACATTTGAATTAATATATAGCCTTTCCTTCCTTAACAAAATTCTGACATAAACTAACATTCTTTAAATACAACAAACACTTATTCTCTAACATTTAGTATATCCTAATATCAACATTGTAGGTAGTGAATACCAATATAATAATTAAACAAATAAATTACTTCATATAATTAAACAAATTATGGTCTTAACCTAATTACAGTCTTTTGCTGTCCTTTCAAATTATTGTTTTGGTTTTTAAATGTATAGTTGGTTTCTAATTTATATATATATTCTCTATTTATAGTTTTATTTGCTACACTATCAGTAGTTTTATGTCACAATGCACTTTCCACTTTCATTTTTGTTGTAATATTGTCTTGTGAACAGTTAGGTTCTACATTATCTTTAGTCCTTTTTTAATTTCAACTATTTTACTTATACTTAGATTTACATTAAATCAGTCTACTGGTATTGTATTCTCTAACTTTTGCCATATGGTTTTCTAATTTTTATAATAATTATTGTTTAGGTTCATTTATTTATTTGGTAATTCTTCTTCCCTTCTATGGAAGTACTTATCTATAGTCTTAGTTAAGTATATTCCCTGAACTTCATAAAGTAGTCTGGTTGTGATATGAGGACCTTTTGATTTTAATGTGGCTGGTTTACTCATAGTCCTGTTTATTCCTACCTGCTCCTTATCTAACTGATGTACACTGATTCTGATAGAGTGTTCTGGCTTTAAAATAGGTTTTGACCTTTTGATATTTTTATTTAACTAGTTCATCCATGGTTGTATTTCCATACTGCTCTTTATCTTACTGGGTATACTGATGATGTTACTGGGATAATAATCATCCTACATGGTTTAACACATATTGTTTTGAATTGAATGTGTTTAATTTCTTTGGATGAAGAGTTTTTATCGTACTGTTAAGGTATTTTATTTATTATAGTAATTATTTCTTTTATGTTACTTTTCTTTAGGTTTATTTTACTCATTCCAGATTGCTTCTTCCTTTCATTTTCTAGGTGGTATTAAATTGTAAATAAGGCAAAATTTCCGTTATGCTACAACATCCATTTGACAAATGACGCTGAACCTTTCAGGCTTTTGCCGTATTTTACATTTCACCACTGTTTGGCGAAAACACATGATTGGCTTCCCCACAAGTGGTGTTGTTCTCACAAGTCAGCAGATAGATAAATGAAAGCATGCAGTCCTGCTATAGTCACTAGTGGTAGCCAAAGGATGAAGTGAGGCAAACACGATAAAGGAGGAAGTGAACGGTGCCAAGTGATCACTTTGGTGAGTGCCAGAAAACTGTTCACATATGGAAAGGTAATGAACAGACACGTAACTAGAGGGAATGATGGCAAAACCCCTCCCACCTAGTGTCTCAGTTCAGTGAACATTATCTGAAATTGTGGTTTAGACTCTGTTTGCCAAACAAAGACCTCTAAAAGGGTTTTTAGGATAATGAGGCAAGTGTATGCAGATAATGGTAATGGTAGTACCTTTTTAAATATTAGAGGATTTAAACAAGGACTTTAGCTGGTTCCAGTATTTTTAAGTTAAGTGTTAGAATATAGGACAAGAGAAAAGGATGTTGCAAGAGACAACTTGCTGACAAACGAAATTGCCCAGCTTGCCTTCTGTTTGGATAACAACATTAGGAATTATGTTCTAACAGAAAATAGTAGGCATATTTAAAAATGAAGCTACATTGAAAGGATATGTTTATTAATTTCATACAGACATAACCTCAGTGTTGAAGTTTAGAAGTTCAAATAGAACCACTCAAATATTGGCAAAGATTATCTAAGGATAGGCCAGTAACTTATCATTGGAAAGGGGGGATTGAAGTCTATAAATGGAACAGAGGTTAAAAAATACAGGGGACAATAACAAGTAAATCCTACTTCATACTTCCCATTTATTCCAATAAAAATATCGGTATGGAGAACTATACATGACTTCCATGTTCTAAGATTTATATTTAAAATCATTTACAAAATGAAATGTTTCCTTAGAAACTACTTCTTTCCACTTATTGCTTCAGCCTTAACCACAGTACTGTGGTCACTAACGTATACCACCACACGTTATCACACTCAATTTTCACTGATGATGGCAGTCGACGGCACTGCTGAAACGTCTGGTTTTGCAGAAAACATTGGACTACGGCCAAGCAGCCCGGGAAGGAATTTTAACAACGAACTACTACTTTGTTGCCGATAACGTAGTACACATATAAAAATTATCCCCTCCCCCTTCAACTATAATTTTCATTTATAGAAAATTACCCCCACCCTGTTCAACTAGCCTCTACATTTATAGATATTTCATCTACGTTTCTACAGTGGATTATTAAGATCTTCTTATCAGGATACTTTATTTAACAAAATTAAGTACTTCACTCTTGTTACAACAAAAAATGTTTCAGGTAAACTGTACTTTCACCATAACCGATCTTCACCAAAATCAACACGCCTTGAGTCTTCTACAACTCAGGCATATATGTAAAAAATTATTTGATTCTGTTTGAATTTACGGAAGTTATCGTTCGTCATGAAAATATTTATCTTGTTACAACATAATGTTGCAGGTAAACGACCCATTTCCCTTAACCGATCTTCACCAAAATCAACAGTCGTTGAATTCTCTACAATTTAATGATGTATGCAAAAACTTATTTGATTATGTTTGAATTTACGCCAGTTATCGTTCGTCATAGAAAAAATTACCCTTGTTATCACATAAACGTTGCAGGTAAACTACCCCTTTCTCTTAACTGATCTTCTCCAAAATCAATAGGTCTTGAGTCCTCTACAATTCAGTGATGCATCCAAAACATTATTTGATTCTGTGTGAATGTGCGTCAGCTATCGTTCGTCATAGAAACAATTACTCTTGTTAAAACATTAAAGGTGGCAGGTAAACTACCCCTTTCCCTTAACCGATCATCACCAACATCAACAGGCCTTCAGTCTTTTACAATTGATGAACGTATGCAAAAAAATATTTGATTCTGTTTGAATGTGCGGCAGTTATCATTCGTCATGAAAACATTTCTCTTGTTAGAACATAAAATGTTGCAGGTAAACTACCCATTTCCCGTAACCGATCTTCACCAAAAACAATAGGTATTGAGTACTCTACAATTCAGGGCTGTATGCAAAACATTATTTAATTCTGTTTGAATTTGCGGCTCTTATTGTTTGCCATAGAAAATACCCTTGTTAAAACAAAAAATGTTGCAGGTAAACTACCCCTTTCCCTTAACCGATCTTCAACAAAATCAACAGACATTGAGTTCTTTAAAATTCAAAAAGGTATGCAAAAGAGTAGTTGATACTGTTTGAATTTACGGCAATTATCGTTCGTCATAGAAAAAATTACCCTTGTTAAAACATAAAATGTTGCAGGTAAACTACCCTATTCCCTTAACCGATCTTCACCAAAACCAACAGGTCTTGAGAACTCTACAATTCAGGACTGTATGCAAAAACATTATTTGATTCTGTTTGAGTTTGCGACTCTTATCGTTTGCCATAGAAAATACCCTTGTTAAAACATAAAATGTTGCAGGTAAACTACCCCTTTCCCTTAACCGATCTTCACAAAAAACAATAGGTCTTGAGTACTCTACAAATCAGGGCTGTATGCAAAAAATTATTTGATTCTGTTTGAATTTGCGACTGTTATCGTTTGCCATAGAAAAAAATCTACACACACACACATACACACTTTTCGAAAAATGATTTTTTTCATGTTTTGAGTGAAGAACAATCAGAATCTGCAATAATCTCGAACACGATTTTTTTTGCCATCGCCATACTTCCATTTCCTTAAGGAACATGGAAGTAAAATATCCATTCACATATAAAAAAGAGAATAAATAATTTAAAAAATTATATTAGACCAATCGTAGAATTGTGTTAGTGAAACATTGGCTCTCTCAAAGAATGTTTGCTCAGATTCTGTTTTTCTGAGAGGAAGATCCACAAATTAGGGTCAGCAGTGGTAGATCCACTTGCTGTAGCATTTCAGAATGATAAGCCATTATTTAAAAATGTTTAATCTTGAATGGCCAAAACAGTGATGAAGACAGAATATCAAAGTAATGAATTGAGCATCATGTCCTCAGATTTTTTTGGAAATGTTTTTTCCTAAGTTATGGGTTTACTACTAAGGACTTGAGCAAAATGCTATAGTAGGCATAATAAAATAAAACTTTTCTCTAAAAACCCGCTGGCATGATAGATTAAGGTATGAAGACTGGACTGGACTGAATATATAATAAGGGTGAAAAAAAACTACCAAAAATGCCTGTCTTCTAAGGATCAGTGGGATTGCCAGATTTTTTTTTGTATTAATTTTGAGAGAACCTCAAAATATTACCACGTAGAATGTATATAAAAATCACTAACATGTAATGATTAGTCCTTATAAATGATAGCAACCTACTTCAATTTGTACTTAGCTGTTACTACGCTATTTTTCCTGTACACTTTGCAAAATATAAATTTGTGTTCTCCATGCGTGATTTGCTATTCATGGTATTTTCATGGTATCAAAATTTATTTAAATACTCAACCGTAACTAATTTTCATCCAAGAAACGAATGACAAACCATTAATGGCAGCTGTTGAGCATTTTCAAGTATTAAATCTATTCAAACAGATGGTTGGCATTTTGTCTGATCATAGATATCCACTAGTTTGTGGGGCTTCTAATAGCACTAACAAATATTACTTCAAAGGTTTTGTAAAATATATAAAAACACTTGCAAGTTTCACAGATTTTATTTAACTCTGACAGCTGTTTCGACTACCTAAGCCATTGTCAAAGAGACTGAATGAATGAAAACCTAAACACAGGATGTGAGTAAAGGTGGTAATGGTGGTGACCATCTGTTTAGGGTGTATCTGGAACATCTGTGTTGAGATGGAGAGGGGGTGCAAGAGACAGGGGAAGGTCAGGTGTCTTTAAAAACTAAATACAATCATGAATGCAAAATATAAAATTAACTAAACTAAATATAATCTGAATGAAAAATATAAAATAAACTAAACTAAATAACAGCTTTTAATAAAGGGGATACGCAGAATTCAGTTTGTTCATTTGATAAATTTTTGTTATTTTTTATTGCTTTTTTTAATTTCTAGAATTTCTAACAAATCAATTTTTTTACCTTTTTGTATGTTGTGGAGTAGTGTTATGTTTTTTGTATCTATGAAGTGATTGTGTTGTAAGCAATGATCTGCAAAACACAAACACAGTCACTTCATAGTTACAAAAAACAACACTACTCCACAACACCTGTACAAAACCTTTGTATTAATATGTTTTACCAAGTGCCCAATGAGTCATCAATTAGTACCTTTCTAATTTTATTTCTTTTATAAAACGTTTTTTATCACCGATACAGTTTTTTTACTTTTGTTAGTAATGAATGGTTAACTTATTCATAGTATATGATTTCAGGTTCTGGACACAGTGTGAACCTTCAGGATCTAGATTTGGAGGCCATACTGAGTGACAATTCCACATCAGCTTTAATTGACATTGACAGAACACAGTCGACAAAAACAACACTTATGAACCTTTAAAAAAAAATTAGAGATACACCAACCATAAAATTTATATGTGTTTTCTAAACATACAGTTATGCATATAGTTTTTGTGGTAATTTGTTTATATTTTTGTAAGATCTGTTATTCCACATATAAGTTACAACTGAAAATGAAGCCAATATGAACATAGAATTTCAGGACTTACTGAAATGTGAACAAACTACTTCAAAAAATGTGGTTTTGACCACAATCTCCCCTCACAATTGTCGGGAACTTTTGTATTTGTAACGCATGTGATTGTATGTTTAAAAGTCATAATGTTGTACACATTTATAAAATTTGTATATAAAAAGGACTCTGTGAGTGGAAGCACGTTATCGTGGCCATCAATGGCATAACAAGGAGCTGCTCCACTGCTCCTGGGAGGTGGTCACAAAAGTTATTTCTTGAGAGGAGGAAGGGTGAGACTATCTTCAAGATTAGACTCCTCATGTTCCTCAGGATAAAATGGAGATATTCAAGATTCTTCATTCTCCCCACATAATAATTTGTAAGCATTATTTTAATACACGAAAATGGTTTAGAAATAGGCCTGCATTAAGTGATTATGGAATTTCACTGAAATATTTAACTTTGGGGTGGTTAGGGAATTGATCCCCCCATAGTTACAGCATTGATAGCCATTGTTAAAGTATCAGTTATTTCCTCGTGTGTGTACCCATTGTAGTGGTCCCACTTAGTCATATTGAATATTCAGTTGTATTTATTTTGTATCTTTGTACTGTGCAGATGAAAGGTTGTAATAGCGGGAGTTGATCCATACAGGGAGAATAATCATGGGTAATTTCCCCCTCACCAAAGCCTTTATAAAAAACATTTTCCTAAATTTTATAAAAAGCCTTTATAAAACTTTTACCTTGTACACTACAAAGTGTACACTATATTTTTACTAATAAAAAATTGGTCAGTAGTGATGTATTTATAATTAGTTAATCAACGGACACGTCATTAACAACAATATCCAGGAATTAATAAATTCCATTGATGAATAGTTGAAAAGTTATATCAAATAACTAAACTAATTTTGGCTCCCCCATATCCAGCATTCTAGCAGAAGTCTTCCTCCAACACTTAGAAAAAACAAAAATAATCACAAACAATGACGGACACTCACATAAAATACTATATTGGCACAGATACGTTGATGACATTCTAATACTATACAGGGGAAACAAAAGACAATGTGAACAGTTACTAACGCACATAAACAAAATACATAAAAACATAACCTTCACTGCTGAATACGAACACAACAATACCATAAACTTCTTAGACCTCTCCATCACAAAACTAGAACACAGGCACAAATTCAGTATATACAGAAAACCAACTACAACTGACACACTAATACACAACACCTCCAATCACCCAATACAACACAAACTAGCTGCTTTTAGAACCATGATACATAGACTTAACAACATCCCCTTAGATGAAATAGACTACAAAGACGAACTAAACACGATAAAATATCTAGCAGAATCTAACGGTTATGACAGAACAATAGTCAGTAAACTCCTACACAAAACAAACAACAGACAAAGACAGAAAACAACAAATTCATAACACTAACATACATCAACAAACAAACAGAAAAAATTGCCCACAAATTCAAAAAAGCAGGATACAGAATCGCTTACAAAACTACTAACAAAACAGAACACACAGTATCAAAACGCATGCCCAAAGCACAAAACAAATTCGATCTACCCGGTGTATACAAGCTAAATTGCCGTAAATTCTACATAGGCCAGACAGGACGTAGCTTCAAACAGAGATACATTGAACACACAAAAGCACTCCACACCACTACAGAATCTACCTTTGCAAACCACCTCATTGAAGCAAACCACACATATAAAAACATCGACAATAACATGAACATTCTACACGTACACACAAAAGGCCGAAAACTAGACACTCTAGAACAATTAGAAATATACATACACACAAAAACAAATAAAAATGACATCCTAAACGAACAGACACAATTCAATCGCACGCATTATTCGAACACATCTCACCACACACACACAGCTTCGATCTTTCGAAAAACTATCCCGTCGCCAACAACAAGACGGACAACGCTACCTATGGCAGCCTCTGATGAAGCCTTCTAAAGGTGAAAGCCGGTTTAGGCTGTAAGGTAAAACTTTACGTTTTTACTTATAAAAAACTTAGTGTTCTGATTCGTCAATACTATAGTGATATTTAGTTAAGTAACGGACACGTCATGGACAACGAAATCCAAGAATTAAACTAATTTGTTTTGAAAGACAAAATATGAGAAAAAGTGAGTTCTTTCTTCTCTCCTCAAAAAAAATCTATATGTTTTCCAAGTGTACAGTTGTACGTATGGATTTTTTGGTGTTTTGTAAGATCTGTTATTCCACATATAATTCGCAACCGAAAATGAGGCCAATAAGAACATAGAATTTCAGGACTTACTGAAACTTAAACAAACCTCTTAAAAAATGTGGTGGTTTCAACCACAATTTTCTTCTCTCACTATTGTCAGGAATTTTTGTATTTGTAATGCGTGTGATTGTATTCTTAGAAACCATAACGTTGCACACATTTGTGTGTAAAAGGACTCTTGAGTAGAAACATGTTATTGTGGCCATTGTTTAAGTATTAGTTGTTTCCTCTTGTGTATACCTGATTTTGTGTTGTGGAGATGCAAGGTTCTAGTTGTAGGAATGGGTCAATGTGGGGATATATCGTGGTAAATTTCCCCCTTCACAAAGGCTTCAAAAAACATTTTCCATGATCCTATTGATAGAAAATTGTTTTATTTTTATACTGTTCAAATAAAGCAAAATAAAGGAAGAAATAAGCAATTTCATTTGAAAGAAGTTTGATGAAAAGAAACTTCTTTCTTTCTACTCACAAATGGCTGAGTAGAATAAAGTACAATAACAGTACTGCCATTTAGTCTACAAAAGAAAAAAAACTTGTGATAAGTATAGAATAAACTTTCTTGACTGAAAAAGAATTGAAGACTAATTATGAGAAGAACATTCGTTGAAAAAGGTATGTAAAATTGTGTTTATATTAATGTTAAAATTTCCAGAGTTATTAAACTTTTAAAAATTAAATTTTATTGTTGAGATGTCGTTTTTGAAGTAATTGTTGGACTATAATATGATGTTTGGTGTATCTTTTCCAGTGTTTCATTTCTGTATAAAAAAGTACAATCAAGAGATGCATATTTTCTTAATTATTCGTGTAAACCTTAAAGAATTGTCATACAATAAATTGGTCACAGAAATATATATGTATGTTCAGAAACAAAATGTGTATCATTTATTCCCTGTCTTTTGTGTATGTTGATATAGTTCCCATTATCGCTACCTGTACCATTCTGTGGAAAATGACTTAATATATTATGCTGTAAGTGAAAATACAATTAAGAAGGAAAAAAGTATTAATGAGCTGAATTAGGAAAGTGAAGAGATTATAAAATAGATATCTAAAAGTCAAGTATAATGTTTAGTGTTGCTGTAATATCTGAGAAAGTGAAAACTGATACAAAGTCAGTTATTTTGCTTAAATAGTAAACAGTGGATATGTATAACCAGAAACTATCAGTTGAATAAGGTGTGGGTGGATTGTCTTTGGAAAGATAAGCAATCGTGCAAAGAAGAAGAATAAAATGAAGACTGCAAACAGAACTATTGAAAGGACAATCTAGTAATAATCAAGAAAAATTTATGCACAAGTAAGCAAGATGGTATCATTAAGAAAATTAAATGAAGTGGACAGTTGGTAAAATGAGAAGTTGGCAAATGGTCACAAAGGTTAGTAAATAGTAGGCCAAGAGACAGAAGTGGTCATGATGATATCCAAGGTTTGTAAGGTGGAGGGATGATCTGGTTAAATACTTTGGTACAGTGAACTGGATAAGAAGTTCCACCACTATAAATATGTCCCTTGTAAATGAAAGTAGAAGTTAATTGAGAAATATGACCTCAAAAAAAAAAAGTTTTTGTAGAAAAATTATATATCAGAAAAGTACCATTCATTCACAAAGTCGCTAGTAGTAAAGAATTATTTTAAATAGTTCAGTGTTAAGTCAAACTCGTACGTTGAATGTAATTTAAATGCTCTAATATTATTTAAGTATGTGCCAAAATGATTTCAATTTGATGTTATGGAACTAAGTTGAGTCCAAATAGTCTGGTATCCAGACAGCACAATGTTTTAATTTTAAAGTACGTGACTACCTCTTCATATACAAGATGCTCACCACAACAGAACAACCAAAAAGCTGTCGTGTTGTCAAAGGAGCAGTTTGGTGCAAGCTAAGTTGTCAAGAATAAAGCTTGGGTGCAGTTTTGAGGGACAAATATTCATACGGTAAAGTTCAAATATGCAATGTCTTTATAACAAAATTATATCCATAGCAGAGATGAGAAGTCAGTCGCAACTTGTATTAACCACTTGAAATCCAGATAATCCTTACTTTAATGCAGTTACTCTTTACAAATGCAACAATCCAATGTGTGCTCCTCTTTGTAATCTACAAAAATGAATTAGTCACTCATCTTGGTGCTACAGATGTATGAGCCTTGCATCCTCTAAAAAAAAATTGTCGGTCATGGTTCTGAGCCAACATTATACAATTTCAAATGCTTCTCTCCATACAATTCTCCACCACATTTGTTCACCTTCGTTTCAGTATGCCTCTTTTCTTTTGCTTTCCCCAGTGAATTAATTGCAAAAGTCTCTAAATTGCAGTCAATAAAAACTTATTGACTTCACAATGTCTGCCCTGCTGCAACTTGCAATACACTTCATTCCACTGATTGGGTTGGCAAGGGCTGTTGATTTAGTTTACTTTCCATGTCACCATGATGTGCTGATAACAGGCCAACGATAAAAAAACTTTTTTAATGATTTTGCCTGGTTCTTATGTTTTTGGGTGTGCTGAGTCCGAAAATAATAATAAAAAAGTCTTATCACCTACCATTTTTTTCACAATTGAATATTCAGAACGTAAGAAATGCATTTTTTTATCTAATATTTGTGCATTTGATATAGTACAACATACAGTAAATCCAAATGAAATTAGGTTGGCAAATGTGAGTGGGACAGTAGAGCAAGGGATCAACACTGGTCCAGAAAAAATTGGCCTGCAAGAAAAACCTTAAGACCTGGAGAAAAGAACATTTTGTGTAAAAGTTTAATAGATCCAAAAAAAATTCTACCACCTCTTCACATCAAATTAGGTTTGATGAAACGGTTTGTAAAAGCCTTGCCTAAAGATGGTGAATGTTTTAAGTATTTATGTGAAAAGTTTCCTCATTTATCAGAAGCCAAACTGAAAGAAGGGGTTTTCGTTGGGCCTGAAATTCGTAAAATGATGTTCGATTCCAACTTTGAAACTAAAATGACTACAAAGGAGAAGGAGGCTTGGACCTCATTTAAGCAAGTTGTGACTAAGTTTTTGGGCAATGTAAAAGACCCAAACTATAAGCTTATCGTACCTAATATGATAGACAAATTCAAAAAGCTGGGATGTTTGATGAGCCTAAAAGTCCACTTCTTACACAGCCATCTTGACTTTTTCGCCGAAAACTTAGGTGATGTGAGTAAAGAGCAGGGGCAGCGGTTTCACCAGGACATCAAAGTGATGGAGAAACGTTACCAGGGACGGTGGAATGTCAATATGATGGGTGATTACTGCTGGTCACTTCACCGAGAACAACAAAATGCATCACATCGGAGAAAAAGCTACATAAGAAGCTTCAAAGAGAAGAGAGAAAGGGAATGCAAAAAAATAAACACTTCAAATATATGTATTTAAGTTGTACATGGTGTGTTAAGTTACATAAAATCTAATTAAAAGTATCAGTTAAGTTTATTTATTTTTTTTATATATTTGCTCCCTTGTTTAATATAATTGCGGCCATATTGTGAGAGAACTGTGGATGATACAAAAAAACTGATGCCAGATATGGTTTCAGCACCTAAAAATACATAATATTCAGCTGTATTTGTTTAATAAGTTTTCACAACAAATTTTATTGTTGGCCTGTGTAATTGATATCACTTTCCTTATTGTGCTATTAATCTCATGAGAATTGTTTCTTTGGAATCAAGGTAATTATAAAATTTAGCTTAAGCATACTTGCCACAACCATTTGCTGGTAAAAGTGGTTCATCAAGAAGGAGTGCTATGAGTGCCATTGTTATCATGCACATTTTTTTTTTTTAATAATCTCGGTAAATTTGTGTATTTTAATATAAACCTCAAATGACCAAACCTTATGATTTAAAATTCCAGTTTAACACAGATGGTGCTTGGAACGTTGTAGCACCAGCGGTGGCTCATCAAGGCGGGCTAAGTCTCTCCAGTAAAATTTAGAAAAATATTAAAAAATAAACTCATAATAGGCTCAATTTTTTTATTGTAACTGAATCTCTAATCACAATTTGGATTTTGAATTATCTGATTACTTACAAAAACAAACTTTTCAATTACATGTTATTGATAATAGCGCAAAACAGAAGCAGATGGAGGCAAGGATCTGAGTAGCCGCCGTAGTACCCATACACCTACGTGAAAAGTGTGCCCAGCAGGTAGTGGGGGAACACTAGTGCATCTGTAACCATGCTAGGGAGGCAACGAGTGAGTTAGCCTCTCACACGGTTTAATGTTGTTTATGTTAGTTTTACTCGGTACTTACATTCTTGTGCTCCTTGTTCGTGTGTATTATTATTATTATTTATTTCTTCTGTTTCTGTTATTTCTTTAATGGAAATATAGGTATACTGTATAATTGGTCTCTTCTTTAGTGGAGAATGAGTGAGAGTGGAAGTTTTAGTAAAGTGAAATTTTGAGAAAAAGTAGTTTCAGGCATTCGAGACGCGTGGAAAATAACAGACGTTTAGGACTGGATACAAGAGAAGTGACAATTCTGAAATCAACGTGTATTGGCCTCAAGTACACGTTATTTAAACATTGTTTACAAGTATGATCAGCATTTTAACAAAGAAAAATTAAGAACAGGACTTGAAACCATTTCCACAGTGAAAAAAGACATTAATAAAAAAGATGAATGAGGATGATGGTACAAATAAAATTATCCTTAATGCATATAAATTATTTACTCTTACTGCAACAATTATTGCCTGTAATTCTTACGTAGAGATAAGCTTTTCTTGTCTTAAGAGAATCAAAACCTACTTAAGGGAATTATCGTACCTACCCTAAGATCGTCTCAGCACCATTGCTTTAGTTTCAATTGAAAAGGGAATCCTCTGCAAATTGAAAAGTCGATAGGTATGGTGTGATGATGTTATCGACAATTTTGTGAATAAGAAGGACCGTCGAGTGAATTTGATGAAGGTTTACAAGTAAATTCATCGCAGTTTGCAAAATATATGTCTTCTCGGCAGTTTACTCCTTTGCTAGAACAAAAATAAGTTAAGCTTGCATTTATTTTGTTAAAGATACCAGTATATTTCTAATAAGACATGTATGTTGTAAAAAGCAGATCTACCATACTTGAATATGAAATAACGACTATCGTGTCGGGTGGGGGGGACTAAAATGATCGCGGCTCAGGTGACTGTCTCGTAGTCTCCCCTTCCTCAGTACTCACCGGCTGCCACTGCTTAGCACATAGAATTCTGTGCATTGTTTGGGTTGCAGCCACCACATTTCTTCTGGTACTATGCAGTCCTGTTTGCAGCACAAGGAGGTTGTTAGGTACATAAATTGGTATGCAAGCCTGGAAAAGCTGAACTTTAATTTTGTGGTTTCATGCTGCATGCCCCTCGGCGGCGGAAGAACATAAAAATGTCAATGGCGGTGCCCATAGGTCTAGTGAGTATGATCCACTGCGGACTGGTGGATGAGACTCGTTAGCTCAGTGAAGGCAACTCATCTAAGAGACGGGAACTCTAAACATAAAACCCCTGGTCCTCCAAGTTGGGGGTTGGGCGTAGGGTTAATAACCGACCCCATAAAAAACTCATGTTATGAAACCAAAAGGAAAAGCCGGACGGATTAATGGAAGTAAGACTGGATCGTGGAAAAGGGACAAAGATGTTAAAACTTGCGACGTGGAACAGACTTGCGTTCCTTATACAGACCTGGAGCCTTGAAGATATTGACAGGAGAGGTTCTCAAATATAAGATAGATGTTTTGGCTATGCAGGAGATGAGGTGGACTGGCACTGGAATCATGGATCGAAAGGACTACTCGGTGTATTACAGCTGTCTGAACCGGGACCATGTGCTTGGAACTGGCTTCTTGGTAAGCCGTAGAATGAAAGAAAACATCATTGATTTTAAACCCCTTACGCCTAGCATGTGTAAAATAAGACTCAGGGGAACCTTCTTTAATTATACTATAATAAATGTACATGCCCCAACTGATGATAACCCTGAGGAGGAGAAAGATGACTTGCTGGAAAATGCGTATGCCAGCAGCCCTAGGCATGACATAAAAATAATCATAGGTGACTTAAATACCAAAGTAGGAAGCAGCCATGCTTGTAGTAATATAGGAAAGTATAGTTTACACTCTGAACACTCAGACTATTGAACTTTGCAGTTGGTCAAAATATGATCATAGGAGGAACTTTTTTTCTATCACAAAGACATACATAAGGGCACATGGTCCTCTCCAGATGGGAGAACGGTCAATCAAATAGATCATGTCCTATTGGATCACCGCCGTAAGTCAGACTTGCAAGATGTTAGAGTTTACAGAAGTGCCAACATGGACAGCGATCACTATCTCCTAGTTGCAAAACCGAGAGCTAGAATCTCCAATAATAGAAATGAAAAAGGAATAAAGACTGTTAGATACAATACAGAAATACTAAAGGAAGAAGAAATAAAACGGAGGTTCGAGAAAGTTACTAATGAGAAAATTAGACAGTGGAGATTTGCATGCCGTGAGGAATAAAATATAGAAAACCACTGGCTTAATCTAAAAAACATAGTGACCACGGGAGAAGAAATCATTGGTTTGAAGAAGAGACATTGGTTTGAGCGAGATGAGTGGTTTGATAAGGAGTGTGAAGAGGCAACTGAATTCAAGAACAAGACATACAAATTAATGATCCAAAAGAAATGCACTAGGGCTGTTCAAGAGGAATTCAGGAAAGCCAGGCAGATGGAAAAGAAGATTCATAGAGGAAAAAAGAGGGAGTATATGATGAGACAGATAAAAAAGATAAGAGGAATATAAGAGTAAAAGTCCATCAGGAGATGGACAGAACACTTTGAAGAGCTGCTGGGCTCAGTTAGGGAGGTATCTGAGGATGAAGAGGAAGTAGGAGAATTCTAGGATGATAGAGAGGAGTTGGTGTTGTCCTATGACGAGGTGTATGAAGCTCTAGAAAAGCTTAAAAATAAGGCAGCAGGTTCCGATGGTTTACCAGGGGAACTATTAAAGAGCGCAGGAGGAGATTTCATAAAGGAATTTGCCCATCTTATAGAGCGAATATGGCTAGAGGAGGTAATGCCTGATGAATGGAACAATGGAGTGGTGTGTTTAATACATAAAAAGGGTGATCCGCTCATATGTAAAAATTATAGGGGCATCTCTCTATTTAATACAGCATATAAGGTATTGTCCAACATCATATTTTCTAGGCTGCTTCCCTATGCTGAAGAAAACAAAAGAATATCAATGTGGATTCACTAGGAATAGGTCAACAACAGACCAAATATTTACACTAAGGCTAATCCTGGAAAAAACACTGGAATATGGAGTAGCCACTCACCATCTCTTTGTGGATTTCCAGTTGGCATATGATTCAATCAACCAGAAAATGCTATATAGAGCTATGAAGGAGTTGAATATACCATCTAAGTTGGTGTGTATGGTTGGAGTAGCTATGTCCAATTCTAAGTGCCAAATCAGAATACAATCAAATCTATCTAACTCCTTAAAAACATTGAATGGGGTGAAACAAGGAGATGCCTTAGCGTGTCTGATGTTCAACATAGCTCTAGAAAAGGTCTTCAGGAATTCAAACTAGTGGACACATATTTCACAAGGAGGTACAGCTTCTGGCATATGCCGATGACATTGACGTCATAAGTAGGTCTGGCTTAAAGGAAGCCTTTCAAGTACTGGAGTTGTCCGCTAAGGCTATGGGCTTGGTTATAAACCAAAGCAAAACTTAATATATATGGTTGTAGGTGCCAACACTCGCGCCCTGTCCCTGCGCATTAATGATTATGAATTTGAAAAAGTTCAAGGTTTTCCATATCTCGGGTCATATGTGGACTCTGGAAATTACTCCTCTAGAGACATTGAAAAACGAATATTATCTGCTAATAGGTGTTACTACGGACTAGTGAAACTTTGTAAATCAAAATTAATAAGTAAAGAGACGAAAGCCATGCTCTACAAGACCTTGATCAGACCAGTTCTGATGTATGGCTCGGAATGCTGGGTGCTAAAAAAA
The DNA here is from genome assembly GCA_034769895.1 of Magicicada septendecula. NCBI lineage: Eukaryota > Metazoa > Arthropoda > Insecta > Hemiptera > Cicadidae > Magicicada > Magicicada septendecula. The sequence goes on along the minus strand of CM068367.1, from coordinate 137,792,606 downwards.
CTAGATGAGCAGAAACTAGCCGTGTTTGAGAGGAAGGTACTGAGGAGAATCTATGGCCCTGTGAAGGAAAACGAGATTTGGAGGTGATTGCATAATCGAGAGTTGTACAAAATGTTTAAAGATCTTCCAATCGTCCAATTCATACAAATTAACAGATTGCATTGGGCCGGACATGTGCAGAGAATGGCGGAGGATAGAATCCCAAAAAAAATCATGAATTATTTGCCGATGGGAAGGAGGAGGGGAAGACCACGTACAAGATGGCTGGACCAGGTTGGTAAGGAGGCAGAGAGGCTGGGTGCAGCAAACTGGTGGAGTAGAGACCAGTGGGGACGATTTCTTTGGAGGCCAGGACCCAGACTTGGCTGTAGCGCCAAGGATGTATGTATGTATGCTGCATGCCCTATCTTTTAAGAGCAGCTCTATAATAACTTTCCCTGCAATTTAGAACTTAGAACTGATCCTGGGCGATAATCAGTAAGGCATTAATCATTTTTGATAGGGTCCCAAACAAGCAACTTTTGCAAAAATACTGTCCTAAAGGCACAACCTTCTTGAAGCCCTGTCTGAAAAACAGAGTAACTGAGGCAGTATTAGCCAGTAAGGATAATTTGTGTCCTGTTGCATCATTACCAGCCCCTACATGTGAAGTAACATTCCATGACTTCTGGTGGAGTTGATTTATGAAAGCATAAGGCTGTCCAGTTATGGGTGGTTGGTTTATGAGCACTGTAGGACACCAGCTTTGTTGATGATCCTATAGCCATGGGATGCAGAGGATTTTGCAAAGAGGTTCTGGATGCATCTGTGATCTTGGACCTGGCTTGTGATCATAGTTCCAGGCCACAGTGGCCTGGTAATTATCAGTTCTTATGTGAGCCAAACATAGGATAAATCATCTGTGCAAGCAAGTTGTTTATATTCCAGCCAGCAGATTGTGGATTAGATCAGTAAAATGTGGGGTAGTGTGGTACCACAGGTTACAGGTGGCAGTCTATTGGCCATGCTGTTCAGCTGACAGATGTAGGAAAGATGATTCCTCAACCTTAGTGAACGGAAAAGTGGGCAGTTATTGGTTATTCTGTATAAAACTAAATTAGTAACAAAAAATGTAGTTAATTTAAAAATTAAGTTACACATTTTGTAATTCTTACGCTTTTTTGTTTTATAATTTTCATCCATTGTGTTGTAGAATATTAGATTTAAAATAATAGTAATAGTTCTGAGTGACTACCTATGCTCTGATAGCCACAACACTTGCAAAAACTACATTTTTTGTGTTTCTACGTAAACTACAGGTCAAAATTAGGTGCAGATGTGAAAAATTCGCACTTTTTATTTGCAAGTTGTGGAAAAGTGGATAATCACAGCACTGAAACACAATGCTGATTCAAGTTAGTTGCTTTACCAGTGACCTGCACAAAAACTGAATATTAGTGGAAAACAAGTTCTGCCACAGAAAGGGAGATATGCAGGGCGGGACTGGCCCTCAGGAAAAGGTGCATACATTAGGTTTTTGAGAGCACACCCCTCAAGTGGAGTTTAATGTAATCCCGACCTGGAAACTTGTCATACAACACCGTTTTGCCAAGAATACCATTTTGTTGATATTGTATTGTTCACTATTGATTGCCATTAACGTTTTACTATTGTAAATGAGTGTTAATATTTACTAGCAATAAATACCAGCTCCTGAGGCAGTTCCTATAAAGCTATAAAGAACGAAATAATAAAGAACAGACACACAAGAGTTGCATATCTTAAAAAAAATGGATAAAGTACGGTATTTGAAATAATTTACAATTTGAAATTAAGCCTTTTTTAATGTTACAAATGTTTGTACTACAAATAAAAAAAAGGAAAAATTGAACATTTGCTTTCAATGGAAACAAAATGTTGATTGATATTTTTGTACATCAACAAAAAATAAAATATCTAGCAGAATCTAACGGTTATGACAGAACAATAGTCAGTAAACTCCTACACAAAACACAAAACAAACAACATACAAAGCAGAAAACAACAAATTCATAACACTAACATACATCACAAACACTTACCTTCGCAAACCACCTCATTGAAGCAAACCACACATATAAAAACATCGACAATAACATGAACATACTACACGTACACACAAAAGGCCGAAAACTAGACACTCTATTACAAATATACAAACACACAAAAACAAATAAAAACGACATCCTAAACGAACAGACACAATTCAAATCACACGCATTATTCGAACACATCTCACCACACACACACAGCTTCGATCTTTCGAAAAACTATCTCGTCGCCAACAGCAAGACGAACAGCGCTACTTACGACAGCCTCTGATGAAGCCTTCTATAGGTGAAAGCCGGTTTAGGCTGTAAGGTAAAACTTTACGTTTTTACTTATAAAAAACTTAGTGTTCCAAGTCGTCAATATTATAGTGATATTTAGTCAACAAAATACCTTTAAAAATCAAACGTAGAATTAAATTTTTTGTTCAAAAAATATCAATGTCACTTTTAAGAATTTACGGTACCAACGTCTTAAATAAAACACTGAAGTTAATACATAATAATTAGTGAAGCAAAATTCTGCTCTGTACAACTTTTGTTATCAAGAAGCAATTAAATAATTTAAAATTAAAATTTTTTATGTAGGCCTACAAGTGTTTGTTTGTGCTACGACAAAAATAAAGAAAAAAATAGATCATTACTTTTGAATGGTGACAAATTTGATTGATATTCTTATACATAAACAAAATACCTTTAAAATCAAACGTACTACTACATTCTTGTGTACAATAAAGATCAACATTACTATCAAGATCTTACCAGCGTTTTAAATAAAATACTGAAATTAATACATAAAAATTAGTAAAGGATCTACTCTGTACACATTTTTGTTATCAATAAATAATAAAATATTAAAAACAAAGTTTTAACTTGAATCTGTAAGGAGGCTGTAAACTGAAGAAAATGTTATGATTTAAATATAGGTAAATTTTAAAAACAAGCTACAAAACTTTTACTAATTTGCTGCCGACTTTATATTTTGCTAACCTGGAAATAAAGTCAATGGAGATTGCAAATATGAGACAAAAATGAAAATAAATAACTAAGGATAATACACTTTTTACAATGTCTAACTTTAATAATTTAGTATTCAGTAGGAGAGTAGGCATTGAATTTCTTCACTCTGACTGAAACCAAGTCGCACAGCACGGACGGGCACTTGTTCAATGCCTGCATCCGATTCGCCTACTTTCCTAGGAAATGGTGTTCGGCTACGGACATGACGATCCCGAAGCCAGGCAAAGACCCCAAGTTTCCCGAGAACCTCCGGCCTATCAGCCTGCTGTCCACATCGAAAATTCTTCGAACGACTAGTCCAGCGGCGACTAGCAGATCACCTTCAACGATTCAATATTCTGGTCCCCGAGCAATTCGGTTTTCGTGCCAGGCACTCCGCGACACATCAATTATGCACTTCGTGGAGACCATGGCCGATTGCTTGCGAGAGCAGACCATCACCGTTTTCCTTGATGTCGAGAAGGCGTTGGATTGTGTTTGGCATCCAAGCCTTCTGTACAAACTCACGGAGATTCTGCTTCCAGATTGCTACATTCATCTGATTGCTAGCTTTCTTCGGAACAGAACCTTTTGCGTGAGAGTTGATAACACCCTTTCTTCGTCAAGGGCTATTACGGCTGGTGTACCTCAGGGAAGCGTATTGGGCCCCCTGGTTTTCTCTGTGTACGTCAATGACGTGCCCAAGTTGCCTGTCAACAGGTTGGCCATGTTCGCTGATGACACGGTGGTGTATGCCGTCAATCGTCGAGCTGAAACGGCAGTTATCTGGCTCCAGGAACTAGAGCCAACGTATTGGATGAATACGTTGAGTGGGCAGAGAGATGGAGGGTTGCCATCAACGCGGCCAAGAGCACAGCAGTAGTCTTCTCCAGATGCTTAAGGCTCCCCGACAGACTATACGTAGGTGATACTCAGTTGCCCTGGTCTCGAGAAGTCAAGAACTTCGGGGTCCACCTCGATCGCCGTCTTACCTGGCGGACACACTCCACACAAGTAGCCTGCAAGACCGCCAATCGCCTATATCAACTCCGCCCTCTGCTATGCAGTAACGCCATGACCCGCCGCTTAGGAAAACTTATCGTCTCCACCTATGTGGTGCCGATGGATACCTACGCGATCCCCGTATGGGGCTACTTGGCCAAGACCCAAAAGCGAAAGCTTCAGTCTCTCCTTGACCGAGGATAGCACTCGTGCAAAGCCCACTATCTGACATCAAATAGAACCATCCGAGAAGCCCTGTGTGTCCGTTCCTTGGACACCACTATATGGACACTGTCCCGCAAATTTTATCGCCGCTCCGCCCGATTCCAGGGCAACCACCTCATTAGTGCCCTCAGTTGCTACCAATCTGTGCCAGGAGAATCTTGGACCCGGCCTCGGCGTATTCTCACCCTCAATTAATTAATTAATTGACCACCCACGGCCAGTAGCAGGCCACACCCTAAATCCAGCCCCATCTATCGTCCCTGCGGCAGTAGCTCTATTTGAAGCTCGAGAGGCACTATACGAGCAGGCGACGGGCATCGCACAGCCACACTGGTCAAGCACGGACGGGCATGTACAGCGCACACCCTCACCACGCAGCGCTCTCTGCCAGACTCGCACTCGCACACGTCATTTTCCGTTGCATACGCTTTCTCTACTGGTGCTAATACAGTTAAGCAATTAGTTTATTAAATATATTTAAAAAAAGTTTTTTTTAATATCTCAGGATATTTGATCCGATTACCAAAAACATATTCTCGTGTAAAAGCGTGACATCATTTTCAGAGCTGCCTGAGGGCGCAGGTCGGGTTTTATTTGAAAAGGTGCACTGGCGGGCCAGTCCGGGCCTGGAGATATGTATACTCATTGTAAGCTTCATCAGAGTCTGGTTCTAGGAGCGCTGTCCATTCTGTTTTTGGAAATTGCACCATCGTTTGAAAGATCATTTTGTGTGTGTTCAAATAGTATGTGTGTTTTAAATTGCGTCTGTTTAAGGTGTACATGTGTTGTGTGTTACAGGGTGTACATTAATCAAGGATATATAGCAAGACTGTACCTTATTGAAAATCAATTTTTATATGGCATAGAGAATGAAAATTGACAGTGAATGTAGGAATTAAAATAAATAATACATCGTACATGAATATGTTAATACTGCTTAATGCAAATGATCAGATGTAATACAGAATATTAATTCAAGCACCAAAGTTCTGTGCAGAAGACAAGCACTGTGTAAATACCCAGAACAAACTAAAACAATATTAGATAATTAGAGCATAGAGCAGGTGTTACATTTCTACTATATTAGTTGCGATAACATTTATGAATACTTATGAAAATACCTTCGTAGAATGTAGGCATCAGAAATGAGATTCTTGCAATCTGTTAAAGGCTGCACATTAAGGAATATGCTCTAAAGTCATGACATATGCAAGAAGTTGAAATTTTTTAATATTCAAGATCACATGGAGGAGAACAAGCAGAGATGGATTGCTAATCCGAATAGGACACCAAAGAAAGTTTGGTAAGAAAGTATTGGACGAAGTAATATAGGAAGATCTAGGCAGCATTGGTGAAGTTGATGTATTTTCTTTAATCTTTTAGCAGGCAATTTATATGTACTCCTTGATGGAAGTATGGAGTGATGGGTAAAGAAGAATTGTTTTCCTTCATTTCCTTTCATTTTTTTGGACTAAAAAAATCAAGTAATGCTACAATTTGTTTACACCCAATTTGCAACAATCTGGTATAATGATGTTTTGCTTGTGTTTTGTAATATTTCTAAAATATCTAAATCTTCATTACTGGCAGTAGTAACACAATGTAAATAACTTCTATATAACTGTAATTTACATTTGCTAGATATTACCTTCTTAAAGCCCGCTATTGGAGCGCCAAATATAAAGCTAATTGCTATGCCCACTAGTTGCGGCGTCAAATATAATGTTAAACTGTTTTTATTACTTGTTGTCATTAATTATATTGTTAATTAATAGATTATGTTTTTTAATCTAGCAACGGTAATTAAAGTTACAATGAAGTCTACTGATGTTAATTGTAATTGTGTTGAGTTACTTATGCATGATGAGAAATCTTATATGCTCAAGAATACTAATTGCTGTATCATCCCTCAGGTAGTTATTAAATAACAAAAACGCATACATATTTATCAATATAATTGTTGCATTTATTATTATTACTATACTTGTCATTCATATTAATTCCATATGATTTAATATTTTATGATCATTTGTTAATTTAATATCATGATCTATCTCAATAGACATTCATTCTAAGATCTCTATCTCAAGGTAAAATTTAACATTTATCTCTATTAAATATCATGTTACACATATTTTATATAGAAATGGATTCATGTTTAATATATGAAGTTTATCTTTAATAAGACATACGTGAGTTTTTTAAGTATGCCATATTTATATACGTAGATTCTTTGAGTAGGACAGACAGGTGTTTTAACAATATATTAATTAATGTATAAAATTTACTCTTGGTAAGTTATCCGAACTGCGGCGTGTAGAACTGCGTTGATTATCATCCCCACTCCTTAGCTCTGCCATGAAAGTGTAGATGCGCTAATCATATCGTGGTTTTGATCACTGTACACTGACTAAGACACCCCGTCATCTTCCGACATTCCAATAAATAATTTCTGGTTACTGGTGATAACGTTTATTCTTGTTACATGAGTTATAATTTTCACTCAACTGTTTTCAAAAACATATTTTGATCCGAATTGTTTTACAAGTTATATATTACTATAACCTTAGTTCTCACTTCTCAATATTAATTGTATTATACACATTGTTTGTGAACTTTGGTTCTACGAAAAATAATATAAGTTATAAATCTTCGTACGTTTTAAGTCAATTTGCGGACTTTCACTACCAACTAATTCTGAGTTTCCGTAAAGACTCTGAACTGTTACGTTAAGACTCCATGAAAATTATAATCATCTCGTCAACGCTTCCGACCGACTCCTCTGAAAGATTATTATTAGACTCCTGATCGTGCTCTCGGCTTAATTTATATACTGATTCCACCTAACTCCCTCTTAAGACTCTCTTGGTCCACCACCTTCTTTATCATTGGTTATCGTTCTTACTTTCCACAAAAATTCCCTCCAATTCTCTTACACGTTCCTATGCTACGTTTCCATTGGTTTTTCGTTCTAGACTTCCTAGAACTTTACTTCTGGAAACCCGCCTATGTTGAACTCTGGTTTCTGATAAGATATCTTACTTCCCTACTCTCTTTTCCTTGCTTTTGGTTCCACCCTCAGCCTGTGACGATAGTTTGATTTCACATGCATCAATCATCCTATCACCTTTTTCTTATGTCCCATTCAGACACATTCTCTTAATTGTCTTCTAACGCACAGCTGCCTCTGGTTAACTTTGTTCTAGATTTTGCCATATCTCTTTGTCTGGCCCCTTGCTGACTTTTCTATACCCAGGCGAGACCAATTTCAGCATTGTCTTCCAATGTCCACCTGCATCCTCTGTTAGAGTTCACACACACTTGGTGTGGTTTTTCTTAGTAAATTTCTCTCTGGTGTTTTTGCTATCCCTTACTCAGAATCACCCTTTTCTTTAATGTCCAGATGTGCTCGTTACATTAGTTTAATAACCTCCTGTGTGGCTATCTTTTGTATTTCTGCGTGTACTTCTCACCAGGGTTCCTTCCTATGACATTCAGCTAGACCACTCTGGTTTCCCTACGCGTCCAGTTGCCCTGTTGATTAGTGCGTTCGCCTCCATCGTATTCTCATTGTACTTTGTTCTGGCAATTGTTCTGCCTATCAGCCAGAACAATTCCTTAATTGCTCCACGCTTTCATCTGCACTTGTTAGATTTATGATACCTACCGACATGTGCACGTTGACAATGAAGGCTGTTACACTTCTTTGTGTTAACTCCTTTCATAGTTTCTCACATACGTCAATGTCAATCCAACAGCTGCCACCTGCTTTAGTTCCCCCTTTTTTTTTTGCGTTTTGGCGTTACATCTATAAAATAGGTACTGAAATTTGACGTTTCCATTATAAAATAAATCAGCAATGTAATAAATTCAAATGTGTATTGAATGCCATATCTATGTAGCTAACAAACCCAATACAGTTACATAATATATTCAGTTACTTTTGTAATAATTGTTATTGTTAATTTTAAGATCATGCATACCACTTATTAACTTCAGTGTTGTAACCCAAAATTTGATCAATTGGTAATTTTACTCAATCAACTATGCTGAACGCAAAGAAATGGATGTGTTTTAGAAAGTGGAGAGGTGACGAGACGCCTGAACCGTAGGCGGCATTACTTGAAAGAAATTAACTTGTAAAAAGGCAGTAGAGTAGAGCAGTAGGTTTAATAACGCCGGCTTTGGGGGTGACGACTATAATGAATGTAGTTTTAAGCTGTCACGTTTTGGGACAGAACTGTCATAAAATTGTATTATTCGCTAAGATAGTAAGGGTGTTCGCCAACGTTGTAAACTTAAGTGCATGTAACAATAGGTACCGTTAGACGAGAGAGAGAGAGATGTGTGAGAGAGATGACTATAGACGCTAGTTTTTTTAAGCACGTGGAACAGGAGAAAAACGTTGGGCGAATCAGAAAAAGCGTCATATGTTGCGCGGGAGGTTTTTGGTAAGCAGATTGGGCAAATTTGTATTTAGCGGTAGTTTAAACCTATAGGATCGTTTTGCTATTGAACCTAGGTAAGGGAAATTCAAAGCAAGTATATATTATGAACTTAGAGAGAAATAAGTTAGTCTTCTTTATATCGGCGAAATTACACGAAGAGACTCGCGTACGCTGTTTTGCGTTAACTATATATTTTAATAAGTAATGTACAGAATAAGTAAATTCGCAGAAGTAACCAAAGTACGGGAACGCGATAATTACTAACACTAAAGTTATAAAGTTTCATAAACCGTAATAAGTAAATGAGTGGATGATCGGAGTAATAACAAACAACAAGAAGTAATAATACATATAAAGTTCCACTAATTCAATACGTTGTGGTAAATCACGGAAGAAGGCGAATTAGTTCGGATTAAAGTCACGACGGTGTGAGATAGTCGAGCCGCACGCGACGCGAACTGTGTTAGATGCACTTAAGGTCAATTCAATAATCTTTGTGTCCAGAGTGTATAAGTATACGACATAATTATATGTATAACCAATATGTCAAGTGTAGTGTACATCTGTGATAAAGTGAATTAGTGCATTCTTAACCAGGATTAAACACGCAACAAACGGCTGCTGACGACTCATCGACCTGCAACATCTTCAGGACCACGCACTTTGGAAGGATTATTACGCGAGTAACGAATAAATGAACATTTGATTACATATTGTTTGATAAATGTATGTTTTTTATTCAATATAGTGACTCAATTTGTCAGAAAAGAACTCATTGCTATTTAATAAAATTCTAATTGTAAGATAAAACGATCAAAGTCATATTAAGAAATTTTGTAATACATAAATGCAAAGGATTCGTTAAAAGTTGATTGAATATTTTAATTTGTGTTTATTATTACTGGCGCCCTGAGGTATAATCAAGAGTCGGTACACTGGAATAAGTGTTATAGACTATTAAATAAATTATTAATATTATTATTGATCAAGGTAGTTTGTAATCTTATTTCTCACATGCTCGTAGGCCAACGTAATATGCAAATGATTAAATTAACTCTTTCATAAAGCCCTATCAAGAAGTGTATTACAGTGTTTTGGCTCCTAATCCATTGTAGATGAATTTTTATTTTTATTAAATTTCCTTCTTCACACATGTTAAACCTTCCTTTACCTTATTTAATATTTTGTGTTATATTAAAATACATACAAGGCTTCCCCTGAACACAAGTAAATTAATTTTTCCCATGATTAGGCTACCAGCCTATCAATGCCCAAACCTAGAGAACTAGATACTTTATTTTCAAGCTGTTCTTCCCTTAGAATGAGGCGTTCACTCCTACTAATAAATACTCTATATCTAATAACAGTATATAAATTAGTTCCAAGACATGGATTTAAAATCCTCGATGTCAGCAGAAATATAGATGATAAAAAACAGAAGGGATAGTTTCTCTGGTTTTTGTTATGCATATTCCCACATTCAAAACTTTTTAAAAACTGATTTGGTATAACAAGATAGTGACTTTGGTAACAATGGTTCTGCAAAATATAAACAATCTCACTCTAACAACACTATTAAACAACTTTAGAAATTGTATAATTATAAAAAAACATTTTTGATATTATAACCATAATTTGATGTAACTTACAAACTAAATAGATATAATTAACTGGAGTTATGGTGATTATCATATTAACCCATTCACTGCCATGAGCCCCAATTGGGAATATAGCGTTTAAGACAGTATAGGTTGGTAACACTGGTTTGTTGGCGCCAAACAGCTGCTTGGTGTGGTTCACTGGTTCTTCAAGGTTATGTTGATGTGCAGTTTTTGTGAGTTCTGTTTTACCTTGAAATAATATGTGGATTTTATTAAATCAGTGACAGGTATGTAGCATACTTATTTGTTTACATGTTTTCTTGTTATATTACTGTACGTGTAGGGTTGTAGCAATAGTTTTATCTTATCATATCGTAAACATTTGTATGTTAGTAACCTATAAACACCGTCGGTAGGCTATGTTTTATCTGAGTGTACGAACAATGGCCTTATAAACATCGATACCCATTTGGGGATCATGGCACATACCACGTGTACTACTATACCTAAGCAAATACTATATTGTTAATTACGATTTCAGGCATGGCTGAGCAGCAGTTTCTAACTCTGAATGAGATAAAGTCTATATTGGATGATCCCGACTTTTTAGAATCTATTGATACTGATTGTGATATAGACATTGTACAACTGCCACCAGACAATGTTGATGAGGTATCAGACCTAGAGGAAATAAATGAAGACGACCTTGATGATACGGCACCGCGCGACGTTCCTGGGAACATAGAACTGCATTGTAATATAACTGAAACAACTTCTGAAGATGATAATGACGTAGTTGACACTGCTGAGTTGGTTGACAAGGAGTCTAAAATCGTTTCTGAAGATAATGTTGATGAATGTAACATGGCTGAGTTAGTTGACAAGGAGTCTAAAATCATAGAACATGTTTCAAGTAAAACACCCACCCTCAAAAAACAAAAAATTTCCTGTTTTCAATCTAACATAACTGTCTCCACTTTTTATGACTCAGGCCCATCTACTTCAAAACAACAAATCCTGCAACCAAAAATAGACATGAAATACAAAAAACAAGGAAGCCGTTAACGACAAAAATTCAAAAGACCAATTGGTTTTGATTCTAGCACTAGTTTGTCACCAAGCACCAAAAACAAACCTAAGCCTAAACAAAAAGAGAAAAAAGCAGCTAAGCCTAGGAAAAATAAAAAAAAAAAAGATGAAAAGAAAGAACTTTCAGACTGGAAGAAAATAAATCCCACATTTAGCTGTTCACCTCCTTCTGATGCTACTGAAAAAGAAAAGAGAAAAAACATAGTAGAGGCGTTAAAAGATAAGAGACCTGTAGAAGTTTTTGAAACTCTTTTTGATGATGATATATGCGAGCATATTGTGCGGCAGAGTATAATTTATGCTGCCCAGAACAACCGTCATTATTACACTTTTTCAAGTGACTGGCTGAAGAAATTTGTTGGGTTTCTTTTGTTTACTGGGTATCACTCTCTTCCTCAGGAACAACTATACTGGAGTGAGGATGAAGATTTTTCTATTGCCCTCATGAGGAAATGTTTTCCAAGAAACAGGTATTTGGAAATAAAACGCAATTTGTATTTCAATGACTTCTTAAATACCTGATGCACCGAAGAAATCATATAAAATCCAACCACTCTTTGACATGCTAAATAAAAACTTTGTGAAGTTTGGGGTATTTTCCACACATTTGAGCATTGATGAACAGATGGTTCGGTACTACGGGCACCACTTCTTGAAGCATTTATACGTGGAAAGCCCATCAGATTTGGCTATAAACAATGGTTACTTTGCTGTGGTGAGACTGGATACTGCTTTCACGCTGAACTCTATGAGGGTAAGAAGGTAGGAGTTCCTGGTTGTGAGTTGACTTCTGTGGGCTCATCTGTTGTTTTGACTAAACTTGCTGAAGCTGAAGACCCAGAAAAGCACGAGTTTTTCTTTGATAACTTTTTTACCAGTGAAATGCTTGACGGATAAGAAAGTCTGTGCTACAGGCACTGTTAGAATAAACAGAATGAACAACTGTCCAATCAAACCAGACAAGGAAATGAAAAAAGAAGACCGAGGAGAAAACGATTGTTGGTTTGATGAAAAAACTAAGCTTTTTGCAGTAACCTGGAAAGATAACAACAATGTGAAAGTACTATCAAACTATGAAGGACTAGAACCACAGGCAACAGTTACCCGATGGTCAAAATTAGGAAAGGAAAAGATAAAAAGTTTCTCAGCCTAAATGCATAGGCACTTACAACAAGTGAATGGGAGGAGTTGACCGTATGACTGGTCTATAAATAAGTACAGAGAGAAAATAAGAGGAAAAAGATGGTACTTTCCTCTCTTTATGAACCTCGTTGACATGACCCTTGTCAGTGCACACATTCCCTACTGCATGGCTGGTCACAAGATCACACTTCTTGAATTCAGGAGGAGCATTGCTCGAACTTATCTGTCCTTGGCTTCTCTTTCAGACCCACGGAACTCAGGAAGACCTGCACAGAATGGCACAGAAAACAATAAGAGACGTTTTTATCTTTCTTTTATCATATTTCACTATTATTTTATGTAGGCCTATTAAGTTTGTAAGAATCTGTACAATAAATAAACAAGTTTATCTAGTATTATGTATTTAAGTTTTTTTTCACCACACATGCCATGATCCCCAAATGGGACTTTAAAAAAAATTCAAAAAAAAATTTCAAATAGAAAAAAAAAAATTTAATATTTTTTGGTGTTTATTAGAAGTAAGAAAAACCTTTTGACACCAAAGAAGTTAATTTTAAAAATTTGGCAGTGAATGGGTTAAGTTTATTGGGTTCAGTAACATTAATTTTGTTGCTATTTGTTAATTTAACAAATGAATGGAACATACTAGTATTTTTAGAAATGTACTAGTTTTTTTGACTCATCAAATGTCATATTCATTTTTGCACTTAAAGGTATATAAGCAGCATATAGGTCCAAAACGTGACTGCATATTTAAAGACAATTTAGTTACACAGTTATCTGCTAATTTATTTAAATATTTGAAATTTCCTGTAAACTAAAATACTAATTAATATGACTGTTTAATTTTGCAGTAAGAAATGTTCTGTGATCACCAAGATTTTGTAAAAATCAATGTTTAGTGTAATTTCTTTCTCTGGCATTCTTTGACAGACGAAAATGTAAGACAATGATTGTGCTCCGATTTAATAACATTTAAAAAATTAAATTTATATTTTTAGGAACAAAATAACTACTAATGTAGTTACTGATTGGCGATGATTTAAGATTAGTGTGCGTTTCCAGAATTTCAGTAACTACATACATCCAGCAGTACATAAAACTACCTTTAAATCGTATACTAGCGCTGATAACGGTGAATACACACACCGAACTCTGCACGGAGCGATACAATCTATAAGTGTTCGACTTTAGGCAAGAGTCAATGTAATAGGACCGAATATTTGCTTGGTCTAATCCCACTTGACTGTAACGTTGGTGTAAAGTTAATTTTGGAGAACTTTCGCTAATTATTTCCATCCAATTCAAATGACTCGGTGATGAAAATAAGCAATTATTACTTCAGTCCACTAAGAACTGGCATAACACTGCTCTCGGACAAGAAGTCTGTTTCGATTGTATATTACAACTCCGGGCAATAACGTGGTATTTTACAAGAGTGTACGCGCGCGCGTATAATTTGTTTGAGCAATTGTAATAGTACAGACGGCTTTATGAATTCTCAAGTTTAATAATTGTGTTCATTATGTTTACTTTTTAAAATAATTTTATCATTTTCCAAATTAATATTAAACATCTAGATGTTTGTTATAATATTTTTATTTGTTTTTTAATGATGTATTACTTCTTTTCCTGTTATGTCGTGTGACATACGAGCTCATGAAGTAATGTAATTTACACGTTTGTTGTTTCCATTTTTATTGTAAGCAGATTTTCTCTAAGTCGCACTATCTTTAGGCCTACCATACATTTGTGATTAAGTCTATAAACTGTAATAAAAATGTAATTATTACGAAAGAATAGATAAATGGTTTGTGGGACCAACATGATTTTTTTTAGACCTATTAGACAATTATACTTTCCCCAGTCGTATGAGAAAAAATGAAAAGCAAAATTTATTCGGGCCAGTGAATCGCGGGAAAATATCACAGCGGTTTCGGACAAGTGAGACCATGTCTAATGGCATAAAGGTAACGTACTATTAGCATCAGATTTAAGAAAAAGAAAAACGGTCAGATATTTTTATACGCACATAATTTAATCACGACTTCGCGAACGTAGACGAATTTGTTACCGTATACTCAATTGTTTATTTGCTTCAATGATTATATAAAATCTTCTGAATAGTCACATCCGAGTCTTTTACAAATTCATTCTTCCAATCTTCAATTTTAGCTTGAATTAGAGATGGGAAGTTCGATTCTTTTAACTGAATCGATTGCCAACGATTCACTCCTTGTGGAGAATTGATTCTTTTGAACGATTCTTTGATTCTTTTTACCTTATTCCTTCTCTTAAAGGCCCTGGGTACTTTTTAGCCGTTTTCTGTGCTTTATATTGTACAATTGTAATGAAGCAATAAAACTAAATATTTTCTTTTTATAATTGACTTAAAATAAAAATCAGACGGCTTAGTGCCAAGTAATAGTCTTTAATAAAACAAAATATAAAAAACAAGAACGTTTTGTAGTTTAAATGGTGAATGTAAATTTTAAATAAAAAGACATTATTATTATTAATTTTACTTTTCACAAACCTTATTCTACATATTTTAAATTCCATATGTACATGTACATACGATATATTTTAAATGAGATCATAGTTGTGATTAACAAACAATATTTGAGCTTATTCTATATTTTAATTTACATACAGTAGAACCTCGCTCATCCATCACCTGTGGGACTGGGGGGTATGGTCGGAACGCAAAAAAGGTCGGATTATCAGAATAATACAAAATGTTTATTATTTCATTAAATGAGACGGTCTAAAATAAAATAAAACTTATACAGTAGGCTACCAGACTATATGATTGGTTATGTACAATAAATGATAATATGTACAGTCCAGCAATAGTGTAATAAAAAACAAGAAACACATTTTATTGGTGAAAAAAATCGGTAATGTTCTTTTGTTTGGCAGACGACTGTCTAGACTTAGCTGCAGTGATGTAGACGTAACAACATCTCTACACTCTTCATACCCAACACAGTTTAGCCACCAAGTGTAGTACCCTACTTTTATTTTCATGTTTATCACGGCGACTTGACATTATTATGACCTGGTGTAGGCTAGACATTACAGTATCTGTTTATTCAGGTGCAGTTATGTAGTGCGATTCTGTCAGCTTGAGACTATAACTTAACTATAACGATAGTCACTCTTATTTGAATAGCAGTACTGTATGGTACAATAAGTGGATATTGCAAAATGCTTATTACATCATTGTGTATGGGTGGTCATAATTATTGTTTGTGACAGGAGGAAGGAACTATAATTTTTGACAAGACCTCTTATAAACTTTTATTGAAAACAATTATAATTGCGGTTGCAATGAAATACCAGATTTGACGTCATATCGTATGCAAAAACAAAACTCTAGAAATGCGACAGCACTGAAACGAGAGTAGGAAAAAAATTCGGAAGATTTACACTAAATTTCATATTTTCTGGAACATTAAAAAAAATCGGAAGGTCTTCCGAAATTTCGGAAGACCTGGCAACACTGCGCACTAGACACTAGATGCCGGCTCACTGAGGCAGCAAAACAACTGTGACAAGTATGTAAACATGCTGGTAAGTCATCAACAACTCGGTGCCTGAGCCGCGGTCGGACCAGCCGGGGGTCGGACTAGAGAAGTTTTACTGATTTTACATTCTATATTTTAAATTACATATTTACATCACATATTAACATTATTATATTAGTTAAATACCACTATTAAATTAACGACTCGGAACACTAGTTTTTTTATAAGTAAAAGCATAAAGTTTTACCTTACAGCCTGAACCGGTTTTCTCCTTTAAAAGGCTTCTTCAGAGGCTGCCGCTGGTAGCGCTGTCCGTCTTGTTGTGGGTGACGGAATCGAAGCTGTTCTGTTTCCCCAAATCGGCAATCCGAAAGACGAAGCGACAACTGGAAGCGTCGAAGGCACATAAACAACTGGAAGGTAAGGAGAGGACTGAGCCGTGAACGGAGGCGATGTCGGAGCTGAATGGAATCGAATGGAACGGAAGGAGTCAAGAAGAACTGTAGCTGACTAGCTCAGTCGCCTAAACTGTGAAGGAGTTGTGGGAGTAGGAACTGAAGGAGTCAAGGGAGTCGAAATCCTCACTCGACCGCCCCCCACAAACCGATTCCATGTGAATCGTGATTCTTTCATGTGAATCTATTCAGAGTACGGTTCTTTCAGAGGAGTCGATTCTTTTAATCGATTCTCGGTTCTCTTGCACATCTCTAGCTTGAATCACATTTAGGCAACACTGTCTTCATATCATAGGGTATCGAGTAGCAGAATGTCAAAGGCGTTAGCGTTTACGTAGTGAATCAGAATATTTAGCTGTGAAAGTAAGTAGTTGCCACGATATCAAATGATAATTAAACATGCCTTCAATAATTTAACTAGATACTTTACCTAACTTGTCAAGAAAACGCTGCAGCATTGTCTCATCTACTTAACTGAAGGTACACTGAGAACGATTTAAACCCGACAATCAATTTTAAAGTTTTTGCTAGGTATGTTAATAAAATACGCACCCACTCCGTCCTTTATTTTTTTAAAATACTAAAATGTGGTAGAAAAAAGCTGGATGCACAAAGTTAATAGCTAGAATTAACAAACCGCTAAAAATAATAGTTTTTCAAACGCTATTCGTACCTTATTTGTCCACTGCCTTCTACAGTAAAAAAAATATTTTCATAAATCATGGTTCTATTCATTAGTTTGGGAGCTCTGGAGTTGTTTACGGCGTTTTATTATTTAGTTGCTAGTTAATAATAATAAACATTCTAGTATCGAAATTTGAATGCGCTGTGCTATTCGTGAATTGAATGTTAATCAGAAAATGTTAATATTTTATAGCTTCATGTACAAAACAAAATAGGAGCGCATAGCAGTGGCTATACCCACAATTCTGTGCGTTCACACCTATCCACTGGCAGTGGTGAAGTGCAGACCTTTTCGTGTGAAGTTTGATTTTTTTTCTAATGATTAAACATCGGATAACCGGCGGTTGTAGCTGTATTTTAACAATTATGCGGTGGTGTATTCTGTGTAGCTAATTGTGAAGTGAAGTGTGTGCGTTTTAAACCTCTGCAAAATAGGGAATTTTGCAGTAAACGAAAGGCAGCGCGACTCTCAATTGTGCTGCCTGACTACCATAATAAACTGGCCTAATGTCATGGGGTGCTTTGGAAGTGCGAGCTCAAAAGCGGACCAAGAAGAAACTAAAAAGGGAAAGGAAACGAACAAAAAGATAAACCAACAGTTACAAAAGGATAAGCAAGTGTACAGAGCAACGCACAGACTCTTATTATTAGGTAATTTTCTATAATCCGGTAGCCCTTCCCTTAAATAGTGCCTTATCTGTCAGCCATATTGAGCCATAGGCTCAGTCAGTGTTGTTGTTATTTTTTATTATTTATGCTTATAATTTACTAATGTGAGGCTTTTACGTGTGTTTGTGAAGGTGCTGGGGAGTCGGGTAAAAGCACAATAGTCAAGCAGATGAGGATATTGCATGTCAATGGATTTAGTGAAGAGTAAGTAAAAAGTCAATTTTTTGTAGAATAAATAGAGTTTGAATGAGTTTAATTAATTTTTTCCGTACCATTTATATGATTCGTCGATTTACAGATGCTGTTAGGTGATGATAATTTGATATTAAGATTTTGGAACATTGTGTCTACTGTAAATGTTAGCCTCGTCTACATTCTGATGTCAAAACTTACCTAACCTTTCAGAAAACTAACTAATGTTGATGAAATTATAGAACCTGATTGTAAAAATATGTTAAAACATTTTACGGGATTTTTTAAGCAGAGAATACTTTTCCTGAAACGTTGGTAGCCATGAAATAAATTTGGCTATACCTTGTGTGCACCTGTATAAGGGTATAGTGTATGTCATTGAAATAAAATAATTTTCTATATTCAGCTTTGTATAAAAATTTGGTATAAGAACGTATTTTGTTTGTTTTTTAGAAGAACGTATGAAAACATACCATATTCTTAACATGTACAGTAGAGGTTAAGATCAGCAACAGGTGGGGGGTACACTTGTATCAAGATAATCAATGGATATTTATGTTTGTATTTATAAACTACTGTGAAAAGAATAAGATTTCTTTTAACTCACAACAGTTCACATTTTTTTCATTTTAAGGGTAGTTTAGAATACGTTTGTGCAGAAATTAAAAGTGAAATTAACAAATGTGTAATAAAATTAAATTGACGGTACCTACTGCCTGCATAGAAACATCGTTGGGGAAATATTTAAAATTTTTATACTGTACATGAGTAATTCCACTCTATTTATAATGATACTTGAAAGTTAATTAGTAGTCACAGTAGGTACGTTAGGAAATAGAATTTGTTATGCCTTACTGGAAGTGAAGTAAATATGTTAATGATGGTTTGGTTGGCTTAACAACATTTGTTATGTGTTCATGTATTTCATACACAAAAATTAGTATGTTTTTTGTGACTTTAATGTCATTTTTTAATGTATACATTATTAATGTATATGAATGTGTGTGCAATGTTATGAGTTTACTGTAATTTTTTAAGCCTATAAAATAAATAGATACAATACATACATAAAATAAATGTCCATACACATGCACACGAACATTTTAAACAATTCGTATGGGTGTTTTCTTGATCTGTAAATAACTTTATACAATGTTATTGGACTACCAAGGTATATTTTTTCTTGATAAACATTTCAAGTAAAAAAATTTCAACAGTACAAAAATGTAGTATTAAAAGTTATATGTATTTACTTATGCATAGAACTGTAATTTAAATTTACTATTTCTTTTATGAATTTGCTAACTGCTATAATTTTTTTATTGTTTGACTAAGCTTTTCGTCATTACTGACATCTTCAGGTCTTAAACAACCTTAAGGTCTCTTAGGTTGTTTAAGACCTGAAGATGTCAGTAATGACGAAAAGCTTAGTCAAACAATAAAAAAATTATAGCAGTTAGCAAATTCATAAAAGAAATAGTAAGGATGGCTGCTAATTTAAACAATACGAAGAATAAAACATGTAATTTAAATGTTTCGTTTTAATCAGTTAACACATTAGTTCTCTATCAGTGTATTTTATTATGACCAGAGTGATTGGTATATTTCTTTCCATATGTTTTTAATTATGCCTATGTGTAAAAACTAGAAAGGTAACAATAAAAACAGTCGCAGACAATAACAAACTACCTGTGAATGGTTATATCAATAGTGCATACATTATCTTGAGTTTGACATTAGTACGATTTGTGTGGCTAGTTAGACATTTCCAACTTAGTTTTCAAACAAAATTGGTGGTTTACAAGTCAGGGTATAAAAATAGTAAATGGGTTGTGTAAGTTTGATGTAACGAGATATTCAAAATTTTGACCTGACTTTACAGAAAACTGTTGATAAAACATATGTAGACAAGATGCGATAGGTTAGCTTCAGATAGTAGGCAGAAAGTGAGATTGTGATAGTGTAGCAATTTTTATTTCTATGTCCAGTCAGTGCATTTATGTAGGTGCACTTTATTGGGTTGATATAAGTTTTGTGGAGTCTAGCTACTAGGACACCTGAAATATAGCCTAAGTAACCACTGTCACAAGTGTCCTGTGTTAAGAGCATTTAGTTGAGTAAAATTCAGCTTTTAAAACTGTGATTTATAAAACAGAAGACTAAGTTGACAAATTATATAATTAACAATCAGGAATTCAATAACACTATCAATGTATTTTTTATTTGTGAATCTTTTTATTTAATACCACTTAGGTATTTGAGAATTTCTGAAATAACGGGTTCCTTAATCGCTGCAAGCTTATTGTAGCAATCGTTAACTTATTTGTCACATTTGAAAAAAAACAATGATTGTGTATACTTGGGTCTGTACAAAACCGTGTAAATTGCTTAAACAAAATGGTAATTTCTATTGTTAACACAGTCATATTGCAGGCATTACCGTGTATTGTGTTCATGTTAATTTCCCAGCTAATGAAGACGTGACATACCACAGTCATCGTATTAAACGTTTCATACGTGTGCTCAACAACTTGGTACTTAGGCTAGTAAATCAGACCAAAATTAAACAAACTAAAAATATCAGAACAGCAGAGTGCATGAGGTTAACCACAATCATTGAATCATATTTGGAAAATAATAATATGTAAACATTATTTAAATGTATAGATTTAAATCAGAATTAAATATTTGTTGTGTAAATTTGGTATACATTTATATGGAGAGATCATTTTTATTGGGTTTATTTAAAGAGGACATTCGTTTATCAGTTATTGCTAATATGTGATTAAATATGAGTCTGTCTTTGTGTAAATATAAGTGTCAAGATTTTTCTTGTATATTTTATATTTTAGAACTGTAACATGTTGATATTTTCATACTGTCGTGTCTAAGGTATCTAAGGGTCATAGTAGATTAATTTTTTCATTTTACAATTGCCAGTGTGGGGAAAGTGTGGGGTGTTCTTGTATATGGGTTTAGTGTTTAGCCAGTTTCTATCTGTCTCGTATAAGCATGTTTTTGTACACACACGTGTGGGTGCATACACATGTGCACGCACGCGCGCGCGCACACACACACACACACACACACACACACACACACACACACACACACACACACACACACACACACACACACACACACACACACACACACACACACACACATTAATTAGTGTACTTGCATTTGCCTTTGTAATATTGTGGTGTTGAATACACAGACTTGTGTTAAATATGATGAATGATACTGACATACTGATAATGCAGTAACTTTGGACTCCTCAAAACCTGTGATTCCCAAATATTTTAGACTGTGCCCCCCCCCCCCCCGAATTAAAGTTTGTGAACGCCTCCGAATTCTGAAATAAAATAATAATTATGATACAGACTGTTTATTTTAATTGAAATATATTTCTATTAAAAAGGCTCTTAACTTGAAATATGATATTAATGATATCAAACATTGTGAACGGTGAACCTGATTTTAAACAGTTACTTCTACAATGTTGTATTTTATCCATAACAGTTTCACTATTAGTCGCTCTGAGTTTCTTATTTATTTCTGTATGTGACTTCAACTTCATGAGTTGGACGAATGTGGTTTTACACAAATTAGTAGTAGGACTCAAATTAAGCCCTTCAGTGCTTTTCTTGTAAGTTCAGAATATATAAGCTATCACCAAATATCAAGTAATATTGCAAAATCTGTAATTTTAGTATAATGTTCTGCAAAAGAATCTTGTTGTAGCATAAGAGAGAGGTTTCTGTTGATACCTGGTCTGTGCTCTATTCTTCCTGCTACATACTGTATATTATAAGTCCAACTACTTTCATTTAAAGCTTGTGTAATATTTTATGCTTGTTATTGTAGACATCATCATCACTCATTGTGGATGACAAAAGATCTGGTACATGACAGTATTAAGCCTATTAATGTGAAATTACTTTTCATTATAGTTAGTTTGAAGAAAAATACAGGAAATATAACAGTTTAGATTCAAAAAATTAGATTTTCGTGCATTTAAAAATAGAATAAAATGACATTAGCCTATAGTGTGTAATCTTGAAATGTCCATGAAAGTGTCACGGAAGACCCTAGTTTGGAACCATTGCTCTACACATTTCATCAGTGCCTACATTAATCCCATTCTCCTCCAGCACCTTGTCTGTGTTCACAGCCATTCAGAGCTACGCTCCATATAAATATGAGATTAAATACAAGATGTTTTTGTTTTGAGAGCAGCAGCCTCTTTTTCATGAAAGCTGTATCTTTGTGTGCACTGCCTTAGATTTTTAACATGTGGTGAACACCTCACCCTACTGAGGGTCCTGTTGGAATACTTTTTACATTTTCAAAATCAAATTAAGGTTTCATTTTCAAAGTAACGCGCGCGCACACACACACACACACACACACACACACACACACACACACACACACACACACACACACGCACACACACACACACACACACGCACACATTACAAGATTGTTTTTCTGTATTGATTTGTTTTAAAGTAGGTATATTCAGCATTAACTTGGCCACAGCAGTTTTGCATATAAAATATATGAACTTGTAGTGGTTTACATGATTTAAATTTGTAGTCATAGACGTTCTGCAATTTTTGTGTACAGCTGTGTTTATTGGAATACAGAATGTTTATGTTTTTTTTAAATAGTATATTATTTTGTAAATCTTGTTTATTTTTTTAAATAAAAAATTAATCTTCATCTTAATTAATTTCTAAATGCGTGTGTGTGAGCTTTTATGAATACGATTCATGTGTAGTTATACTTGTGTTGTGTGCATTAAATGATCACATATGCATATATTTATGATTATATTACGTAGCATATTTGTATGCGTTAAAGCTCTAGATGAGATATATCAAGTGATGGTGTTACAGAACTATACTGGAATAATTTGTTTTTTGTGCAACAGTATTTGACTTTATTGTTATTTCACTCATTAACTACAATGTGTTTGGTGAAGTGCATGAGTTAACATAAGATACGTGTTTTCATTCTGAAGTTAGGAGGCCAATTTTTATAAATTTCATTCCCCAAGAGGTTGCTGTTGCCTATAATAGTGATTTTTTGGTAACGTTAGTTCTCAATATGTTCAAAGTAAAGGAAACATATTTGAGCAAAGTAAACATTATTTAATAATAGTTGCAAAAAAGTTTTTGTTGCACTGTACACCTAGAGTAAGTCTGTCTTGGTTTTCCTTCACTCAGTAATCTGGTGTCTGGTGTAATTGAAGAGATTCATTGGTCATTTGATTAAATATAAGATGTGATTCTTGTCTGTATTTAAATAAACAAGACTGCAACAGGTGAATGTAACCAAATAGAGAAGTCAATAAATTAAAATTATTTTGTCTACAAAATTTCAGGATAATTTCTTTGTGAATTAAACAAAAATTATATAATTGAGAGGTAGAGACAGAGAAGGGGGGTTATATGTGGATTTTGCATAAGTAAGTGTGAATTACACACTTGGCCAGTGTGTGTATTTATTTAAAGTGACCTGTTGGAAATTACTGTATTTCATTGAAAAAAGTAACAAGATCTTATTCATGTATTGATATAATTTAAGAGAAAGTTGTGTAATGTTGATTGGCCAGAAGACAGTGGCATGTCACATTTTTTTGAGAAATTACAAAAAAAATGAATAAATAAAATTAAGAGCGATTTCAGATCTATGTGAAAGGAATCCATAATGTACTGTAGTTTCCAGAAACTTATCCAGTTGCACCATTACATACTACAGGCTATAATTACCATAGGCTTATTGTAGTATCTCGTGTATTTGAACATGTATTATATTTAGTAGATTATTCATTTCATGACTTTTACTATACTGTGCCCTTAACTTCCTGTTTTGATTTCATGCATAAAATATCGGTATGGAGAACTATACATGACTTCCATGTTCTATGATTTATATTTAAAATAATTTTCGAAATGAAATATTTCTATAGAAACTACTTCTTTCTAATTCTTGCTTCAGCTTAACCTCAGTACTGTGGTCACTAACGTATACCACCTCACGTTAGCGCACTCGATTTTCACTGATGATGGCAGTCGATAGCACTGCTGAAACATCTGGTTTTGCAGAAAACATTGGACCACGGCCAAACAGCCCGGGAAGGAATTTTAACAACACACTACTTCTTTGTTGCCGATAACGTAATACACATATAAAAAGTATCCCCTCAACCTTCAACTATCATTTTCATTCATAGAAAATTACCCCCACCCCTTCAACTACCCTTTTCATTTATAGATATTTCATCTACCTTTCTACAGTGGATTATTATGACCTTCTTTTCAGGATACGTTATTTATCAAAATTAAGTACTTTAATCTTGTTAAAATATAAAACGTTGCAGGTAAACTACCTCTTTCCCTTAACCGATCTTCACCTAAATCAGTAGGCCTTGAGTCCTCTACAATTCAGGGATGTATGCCAAAAAATATTTGATTCTGTTTGAATTTGCGGCTGTTATTGTTTGCCATAGAAAAAATTCTACACACAGAGACTTTTCGAAAAATGACTTTTCTTTATGTTTTGAGGATAGTACAATCAGAATCAGCCCTTATCTCGAACACGATTTTTTTCGCCATCACCATACTTCCATTTCCTTATGGAACATGGAAATAAAATAGGGAGCAGTAAAAGTAATCGCACATTTATACTGATTTTCAGTTTATGTTTATAACCATTGTTAACACATTATACTTTTTTTTTTTAATGTACACCTTATGATTTTCAACGCAATAAATTTTATTCAGTATTCAAACTCCTTAGGTACCTACTACAGTCGTATAGTATTTATTAATTAATTTTCTGGAAATTAGATTCTATATTCCTTTCACGTAATTCCTAGATCTTTATGAATTTACCTTTCAAGCGTTTTTGCTTTTTTAATTTCATAAAGAAATGTGCTATGTAATTGATTTCCAGTTAATCCATACTCCCCAGCACTTTTTCTTCGACTATATCGATTCAGAGATAAGAACTTGAGTTTCTTTCAAAGAAAAACACTGATTTCCTCGGGTGTACTTTATATATTCACTGGCATTATATGTGCATGCACATGCACGCACACGCACACACGCACAGATTCTCTCTCTCACATGCGCACTCGTGCTCTCTTTGATTATATAAATTTTTAAACCTCCCCCCCCCATTAAAATTACCTTCAAATTTTGTAATTTGAAACATATACCAATCTCTCTACTTTGGCAAATCACATTTTTACAGTACCACCTGTTTCAGTTGTTTCTTTAAATATCACAGTGCAGAACTTCATACTTTAAATTTAATGGAATGACTATAATTTCTTAAATTGTACTAGATGCTTGATAATTGGTTCAATGCAAACCTATATGCTGATTTACACAAGGGATACAGGAATAATAACATTTGCTAATGAGGTATTAAATACCTATAAAAAAATATTAATTTTAATTAATTTTCACTGAATATGCTCATGTGATCTTTTGATTTTTTTTGTGTTAGTGTGTATTATAATGTCCCTTCTTAAAAATTTCTGAGAAATTATGGCTCTTAATTAATATGGAAAAATCACATATCTTGAAAAGTGCTGACATTGATTTTATGGATTGACTGCAGTGTTTTAATACAAGTATTGCGTGTTTGAATTTATATTGTTGTTATTATAATGTTGTTGATTTGTAATGTTAGAAATAAAAAAATATTAATACTGTGTGTGCATGTATGCGTGTGTGATATAGGAGATGGTCTGCTGAAAATAATTTTGGCCTGATGCATACATGCCAAGTGCGGTTGTCATCTTTCCTTAGAGAGAGTCCAGTTACATGTCTGTCTGTTCGTTAGGTAGTGTTTTCCTGTCTGGTTGCAAATAGTTTGGTTATTGTCACGTATAAACAGTCAGTTTTAATTAAGAAAGTTGTGTTACGGTAGTGATTATAATCACAAACAGAATAATCACTGTTGCACACCACTCTACAAAATTATACCGATTAGCGCTTTCAAGCTTCATAGCTTATCGTCAGATCGGACATAACAATAGTGAATAATGTTTGGGCACGTGCACATGAGGTATTTGTATGTATTTAGTACATATTTTCTAGTAAATCTGTGGTATGTAATCTCTTTGATGATGTAGTTGGGGTAGAGCACTGCAAGCTGAAATATGAGATGAGACTAGGGAATTGCTAACTAGCTAAAGTGTAGAATATGTAAAGAAGTATGTAGCAGAGAAATAACTAAAAATATGACTCACCTGACCCATTCCAACTTTACCTCACCTACTAGTTTCTAACTTAATTAACTATACAGTCGGTAATATTTTTCATTGCTTGTGCATTCTAAGAAGAAGTGAGCCATGATGTGTGAACCCTTTTAGAAAGGGGGTGGCTGATCTTATCATATAGCTGATGTGTATGTAAGGCGTTTATATAAAATAATGTAATAATAGATAATAATAATATTAGCTTTGACGTGGGTGTTACCAGAGTAGTAATACACATAAGGCTATAAGCTATTATTATCATAATGACAGCGATAATTAATTATTTAAAACAGTCATGCAATTCTCAGTTGGTGGTACATCCAGTATATTATGTCATATACCAGTGGTCATGGTCATCGTTAATGTATGATCTAAAACCATCATGCTAATTTGGTGTTGATTAATTAGGAGAGCTAAAACCCTGATACTGATAGTTTTCAAGTATCAAAGATACCATTGTGTTTAAAATATCATCAACCAGTATCTTAATTTTTTGTTTAGAGACAGTGGGAAAGTAGTAGGGTAAAACTAGTATCACATTTCTTAAAGATTGTATTTATCTTTGTAGATTGATAACTACAATTTCTAGTAAAGAGTACTAGAATTTAGTTATGTGCTTTTTTGCTGTGGTCTCAATATCCGAACTTCAAAGGCATGTAATTTCTTTAGCTATGATTTTTTTTCTATTTGTTTTGTTACACAATTTTTTTTTTTTTTTTTTTTTTAATTAAATATTTGTTCTGTCTTGTCGTCCAGTGTCAAAAAAAGTCATTTGTTTGTCTTTCCAGGATTGTGGTTTGTGAATCCACAGTTATTTTAAACAGGACATTTTGACATTGTTAGCATCCATAATTTCTTATAGAATATGGGCACATATGTAGGCCAGAACTCTTGTCAGCATTCAGTGGTGTATGATATATATATATATATATATATATATATATATATATATATATATATATATATATTGTAACGTCTCATTAGTCTCGGAGTATCGTTTGATCTTATCGTCACTCTTGCGATCGTCACTGTAATTATTTAAAAGGCAATCTATGTTTTACTTGCCCCACGTTATTAGCTTCATCTTGTAACGTCTCAAGAGTCTGTCTGAGTTAGTAGTAATTTTTAAATTACGTCTATTTGTACTCTTCGAAAATTTCACTTAATTGAGAGTCACAGAATTTGTTATCTTTATGTTATATGCCTTCAAAGTCGAGTGTGTGTGATTATGCAAAGATATTGAATGATTTTCTTTAATTTTGTTTATGTGAAATCAATACCGTTGTTTGACAGTAGTTAGGAGAGAGAGTGCAAAGAGAATTACTCTCTTAGTATACGATTGAGTAATTCAAATTTTTCCGCTCGTGGTACCAGCTGACTGCTACTTTTACGAACCCATTTGAGGTTAAAGTGACTCCAAATGGTACGTAATAAATTCTGGATGTCCGTTCTCCTCTCGATCTTCTTACAATCTGTAACTAACTACCATCTACTGGAAATAATACACATTTTATTATTTAAACCACAAGGCATTCCTTGAATTTATTTAACGTTTTTTATGGTCTCCCAAAACAAAAATGGATAATCGATTCTTACATAAAACACAGAGTTAATTCGATCTTGCTTTTACAAACATATATCATATTTAACAAATATTTTTATTTTCAGTCTTAATAACAAGAAAGAAATAATTAATTAATTTCCCAGGGTTATTTTAGAGTTCTTTGTACTTTGAGAAAGTCAGAAATGTATACGGGTCAGTATCAAGCTTTACAGGAATTATTTTAAAATCGAGTATAATCTATATTATGCAGTTGATTTTTTGACTGCTAGAGCGCAGGCTACCGTTCTTCACTGACGAAAAATAAAGACTATTTAATGGCTTCAGCTATGTTAATAACCAAAACACGTTTTGCTGTTTTTTGGTTAATACAAAATAAAGTGTCTGTTCACCTCTTTTCCAGAAGTATTTAAAGAGATTGTGCTGTTTCTAGTGTTATAAGTTTATAGTTGAGGTGTAATTTAGTTAATTTTTAATAGGAAACAATCTCACCAAAAATGTCGAATTTCGGTAGGATAGGCTGATTTTTCAATTTTCGTCAAATTGCTGGCATGAATTATTCTGTTGAAGGATGTCTAAAATGTAGTGGATATCACTCATTAATTTTTATTAATTTGGCACTAATTATTTCCGAATGGTATTTATAAATTTCTTAATTTTTACTAGACATTACACTTTTTTAAACTGCTCACTTCCAATATATCTGAACAATTAATTTCTTGTTAGTTAGTTACTCTTAGTAACCGAGAATTTTTATGGTTTTTTATTGGCTAATCTATATACCTTTTAGTATATAGGCTATTAATAATAATTATTATTTCATTTCTTCTTTTTAGAAAAAATAATCCTTTATAGATTTTATCTATAATCAAATTGAATTTACTTACGGTTTTTCTTTATATTTTTTCTTAAACTTGTCCACTGGTATTTTATATTTTAATCCCTTTTATTTTGTTTTATTTATGATTTATAATTCATTTAATGTATCCTTACTCTACACTATTTTTTACATGCCATCTTGCTAACATAGTATTATTTGATATATTATTATTATTTTATATTAACCCTGGTTATCTTACATTTAAACAAAATAATTATATTAAACAAAAATATTATTCCTAGTTACAAGACCTTTGTGGCCTACACAATATAAAATTACAAAAAATACAAAACTTGTCAGTAGTATCATAGACTATTGCTACAATACTGATTTTGTTTTCATCTCCAGCACAATTTTGTGAGATGCTCTTTTTAAAGGTTTTACACTTTCACCGATTACACTGTGTTCCACTCTGTACACTGCACTTTTATTATTATTGTTTACAGTGTTTTTAGAGTACAAAGTTTCTCATAGCTTGATACCTAATCCCCATTTCTGACTTTTAAAAATGGGTGGTTATTGGTTTTAACTCTGGTGATTATATTATCATATTTGGGCAGGGGTTATGTAACGTTACAATATATATGATTGGTGGAGGCCAGGGCCCGACTTGGGCTGTAGCACCATAGGATATATATATATATATATATATATATAATTTATACTTTTTAAACAAGAATATATTTTTATTATTTATTTCACAATTCTGGAGATGACCAAAAAATAAGCTCTCAAAACATTGTAAACATTGTAAATAATAAAAAGGTATTCTTGATTTAAAAAATATAAAATATTTATTATTAATATTAAATAACAATAATAATGTGAGCAATTATGAATATACAGTAATATGGATATTTCATTTTGCAAAAATTTGTTCAACGCTTTTTTTGTTTTGAGTAAGTGTCTTCACCATCATGTCACATTATCCACTTTTTAAAAGTATTATTGCCACTGTTTTTGTCCCAGGCTTCCAGTTCTTATGATCTTGTTTTTCTCAGTTATTGCTGAAAATGTTGGTTCTCAGGTTTGATTCACTGGGTCCGTACATTGTAGTTCCCCTACTATCTTATTTACGTGCCTTCTTTCAGTTCAAAACTATATTCCATTTTTAAATCTTTTCTAATTCTACATTTTCATTATATCCCTTCCTTGTAATTTGTATGATGTGTTTCAGACAGTTCATCTCTAAGGAGCCTATATTTTATATTAATATTGTAACAACCTATATCTGTATTTACTTTAAGCCACACGTTTGTGCGCCAATTTGTAACAACCTGTTTCTTGTCGTCCTGTAAAAGCCCCGCGATGGAGTGCCAATTTGTAACGAGTTCTTGTATGCTCTGAAAGCAACACGTTTGTGCATCAATTTGTAACAACCGATCGCTGTACGGTCTGAAAGTTTTGTATAATTGTAGTTAATTTGTAACGATAAAGTGTTGCGCTTCGTTAAAGTTCACGTTGCGTCGTAATTACATAACGACTTTCGTGTGTCGTATTTGACCTCGCCAATACCTGTTTTCTTTCTTTATGGTGATTTTCCCGTTGATAGGCGCCAAATTGTTTGTCAAAAACAATTAAAAAGTTGTCGTCCAGCGCAACCGTATCTCTCACTGTTGGTCATCGGAGAAATTCAAATCTGTTTACCCACGAAGTCTTACCAACCTGTATTTCTTGTAGAAAGAATTGTTACGGTGCTATGTTAATGAATTAAACACATAAAAATTAATTTGTGAAATAATGAACAGGTATTAAAATAAGTATTGGTTTATTAATGGTCAATTCTGCTGTTAATAATTACGCTAACATGAAATTATATAATTATATTACTTTTTTGCTTGTTATGCTCCAGCTATAAATAATTTACCACTCAGCGATTGGCTATTCTTGACTTTTGGGTCGATTGATGACACGCTAAAATGTCTCATCTATTTATTCAGACATGTGGTCATTCAATAAGTTCTTTTGATTACGGCAAAAAAAAGTTTACAAAATGATTTTTGAAAGTACAATCCTTGACATCAAGTTAATTAAATAAAATAATATTCCTTTACAACAGTTTACTTATGATTTAAAACAGTAGTGAATTCACTTTACAACATAGATTAAGTTCGAATTGTGCATAGGCTAAATCGTTTCTTAAATCTCAAAGAATTAATAGTGAATTTGAACAATCTTTTAATACTAGTTATTAAGTATTTGAATAATTATTCAGTGTTTATTAAATTTGAACGAAGTTTTGAAAATGTGCATAAATTTGTTAAGTGTTGTTAAAAGTCTTGTGGGTGTAGTTAAGTAATTTAGTATTATACTTTACAATTTCATTGATGTTCGGTGGATTAATTTCATCAGTTCTGGTTTTCGAGTCGTCCTTCTCTAATATGGGTTATTTCTTGTAATTCGGATTTAATTTGGTTTAATTTTGTTGAAATGTTCTATCAATCTTGTCTCTTCATTATTATTGCATACTTTCTTTCATCTATTTGGTTTATTTTTACTAATTTCTATGGATCGACAATTTTATCATCTGCCCTCTTCTGATGCTAAAAATGGACTCTTATTTCGTTTTTAACGGTTTTAATATAATAATGTTTTGTTGTCATAGCAACCAGACTACTCTCTATTGGTTGAAAGTATTTTGTCCTCATTGTTATAAAGCTTGAGTTTTTGTTCAAAATGAATAAATATTTTCTAACTAAGATATTTTCCTTGTCTTTTACCAATCTGATTATTATTATTATCATTGCATAGCTTTTTTGACGTAGTTTATTTAGACATCAAACATGATTATGTTTGTTATCTTTGGCCTATTTTAACATTTGGCTATTATCATTCTTTTTACTTAATTTTGTTATTATGTTGTTTATGCAATTATTTTGTATTTATATTGTTTCTTGGTTTGTTATTTTGTGTTTCCTTATCTTTTTCTCTCACTGTTTACTGTTATTTGTGGATATTTTATAATTTTGGTTCACATAGTTTGAGGCCTACCCTTACCTATTCTTATTATAATGTTTTTATTTTAAATTTACTCTTAATACTAGTTTTTTATCATTTTGTTTTGGGTATTTTACATTAATCATTGATTTACATTCTTTAGTTTATGGCTATTACAGCTTCTCTGACATTTTACTGCTTTCTGTAACTAATTTTATAATTTTAACATGGTTTGTTCCTTACGCTTTTATCATCATTAACACAGCTTATTCTTAATACTAATTCAACAATTATAACATTTGAACAATTCTACTATCACTATCATCTTCTCTGCATCTCCTTATAACATCGTTACAATAACTTTAAACATTTAACATTTAAACATTCATTTCTCTTGTAACCGTACGTACAAATAAAAAGATATTAGGTTCGTTCAAAACCTTAACGCTCTTCAACTTTTCGCTCCGCTATGGATAATGCCGATTGGTAACTAGCCGCTGTTCGACTCTTTTAAGCCCCACTGTTGCGAGCGCCAAATTGTACCCAGACCTGTATACTGTAGTTACAAATAAAGATAAAGAAAGAAAAAATTTTATTAAAAAAAAAAATTTTCTATGTTTGTTTATAGTGTATATAATTTGTAATTAATTCTGTTTGTTTTTAAACAAATTTCTAAAATTCTGAAAAGTAATCTTGTTTAATTCGCACTTCTGGAAGATATTAACAAAACCTGGAGTTAAACAGATTAACTCCTGTCAGCAATCGATTAACGACCTTCCGTGTTGCTCCAGAAAAACACCTTTTGTTAATATATTCTTCTTTCAGGAAGTCTTGTTGCTTAATTAAAACCTTAAATTATCATGTGAAATAATTTATTAAACCATACAATTGAAAGGAATTGATTTATTAACAATTTTAAATAATAGTCGATATTAAATCGATTTCGAGCAATGTTCGACTCCGTCTCAAGGATAATCGATATGTTAATACAGGTTAAGAAATTCATATAATTATTGTAAAAAGGTTCTTGGAGCGATTAATTAATAATAGTCAGAGAAGGGCAGGACGAGAAAGTATAACATTTACAATAAATTATTTTAAATAATTATTATCTAACAAATGTGAATAATCTGTATAAAATGTTTAATATATTTGAGTATCAGACCAGGTGTAGACTACGAAGTCAGTCGATGTTGGTGGCACTGCTTGCATTTCCATGATGGCCGCTCCCAAAAATGAATAGGTTAACTGCAATATTCGTTGCGAGAAAATCTCACAACAAAATCAACTTTAAAATTGTTTTAAAGATCCCCGAACTTGTGTAAACTGTCTAGGATGTTGTTTGGGATAGTCTGGATGAGTGTTCAGTGTCCACTGGTGTTAATTAGTTTATATTAGATGTGTTCACTTATATATGTTCGTTACGTAAAAATGGTTATTCTGTTGTAGCTTGAATTATTACTAATATGTAGTTTTAATGTTTTAATGCACTGGTATTATGTAGTGTGGTGTTCGTTTTCACTGTTGTCGTTGAAGTTTTTATTTATTTTAACTGGAAAAGTGTTTATTTAAGTAACTCTCATTGCTCATCGAATTTTTCTCTGTAAGGTTAGCACTTCATTATACGGTTTTAAGGAACGCAATTTCACATAAACTGTTCAGTTTGAGCGTTAACAAAGAACTAACTAACTTCCTCCACTTTAGTAAAAATCTTGCCAAGTTAATATTTGAAAAGTATTGTTAAAATAATTGTTACTTCCCATATACATGATTACAAATTACATTATATATGGAATAATTTTATTTTATTATTCGCTTTCATGAATTATTAACCATATAATTGGTTTATTTATCTCATTCTGTTTAATTTGATATGACATAGTCCATATTTGTTGAGATTTTTGTTAAAATTACCAAATTTCTTTCTTTTTGGAAATCTAGGCCCAAAACCACTGTTTCCGCCTTCCTATACTTTTACTGCCATTGTAAGTGTTAGTAATACCATTATAATAAATTTCAAATGGTCACAAATCCTTTCTTTTCCTTAATTACATATAAATTGAACATTTGAACTGGTTTTTTGTGATAATTCCTGAATTTAACATTCCTCTTTAAAAATAGTTAATTTATACATTTCAAAAATTTTCAATAATTTGAGGTATTTTTCTATATTACCCTTTTAAATCATAGGTTCATTTACAGTAGTTGTTAATTGACCTACCTTACCTAAATCTTGCCAGTTTACATGATTCATAGGCGAATTAACTGGTTTATATTGAGTTTCTGTGAATTCATCATTTGGCCTAGAGTTTAGTATTTTACATGTATGGTTTTTTTCAAATAAATTTACTTCTACTCCTCCTCTGACTCTTAATAGTTATCATGACATAAAATAAAATTGTTTACAAACTTATTGAGATGTGTAGCATCTAATTCATGCTACTGTTATATAAAAATAATAATTAACATCACTCAGCATTCTGTAAATTTGGACATGTTTGCTGAAATTGTATTTAACATACATTTAACTCATTTTGTTAATTAATACAGCATACATACTGAACATTTTAATTTGTATGTATGCTGTTATTTAACTAATATAACTTATTCTAAACATATAAATCTTATTGTATAAGAACTCTTTAAAATATGGAGTTCATGGCTTTGAACAATATTAGCCATTTTAAAATTTCTTAATTCTATTAACACTTAAACTAATTCCAGTCCTTTCTGTTTTTATTACTATTACTTAACATCCCCTTATGTAGTAAACATTTCCACCTATACTTTAGTTATTGTCATTCCTACAAATGTCTTGTTATAACAAAGTGACCAAAAATAATAAAATATTGGAAATACCTTCCATTTTATTATTTCATGATTTGTCAATTATCAAATATAAAAGTTGTTTTATAGCATATAGTTTAAGTTATAGTAATGCTACAACTTCAAGTTTATGATATTTCAAAAAACACACTAATACACTTTCACTGGTGGTTCTGACTTATTGAGTCTTATTATCTCAGACCAGACCTTTAGTCATCATGGACTGTGAAGATTTGTTTATTTTTTTTTATCACACAATAACTTTAGTTGTTGCACCTCTTATCATACTATACAATACTTTTGTTTATTAATAATTACAATTTATATAGGGTTTCGGGATGTTATACTTTCTTTAATTGTATCTATGGGTTTGGGGTTTATGGTAATTAATAATAGGTTTTATAATGGTTCTTCCATCCTATTTCTTCCTTTCTTCTCTTCTTCCTTCTTGTGTTTCCTCTTGGGTAAACCAAGGTACTCAGTGTTATTTTGACTGATGGTTGGTTCGGAGTATCTTCTTTATCTTTTGATACTGACTTTACTCTCTTTCCTGGTTTCAGGGTATTGTTTATCTCCTGATAATAAATCTTATTCTTCTTTCTTCTTGTGGCGGGTATTTTGTTCACCACCACTCCTAAACTGATTCTTTCTTCTTGATTTCGGGGTATCTAGTTTATTTACTGCTCCTAACCTCCTGGGTAATCTCCTGGTTGTTTAATATGAGTTTTCCTTAATTCTTTCTTTGACTTTTAATAGTGGTATTTTTTATAATTTAATGATTGTTTTTCTTTTGTTGTGGTTTTTTCCTTTGAAGTAATTGAATTTCATTCGATATTCTTTTAGTATATGTAATATAATTATTTTTTATTATCTTATATGAATTAATTAGTGGTGGAATATCTGTCATGCTACAGAATGCCCTTCTCCAGAAGTGATTTTTTCAGACTATACTTGCTTTGTCTGAAACAATTGCTTATGATAATTATTGTAGTTTTTATTATTCTTGACCTCCTTCCAATTCTAAAAATTTTCTTATTTATATTTGAGCTTATCTTTCTCATTCTCACTTGATCTTCCTTGATAGTAATAGTCATCTGAGTTTCATATTTATTATTTTATTTTCATATTTCTTCTTAGTATTTTCTCCTTGGGATATTTCCTCCCTATCGTTCCCTACTTTGTGAGCTGGTTCAGTTCAGAGAGGCACAGTACGCTACTTCCTCTGCTGTCCAATACTTCACTTCTTATTTGAGTACAGAGGCAAATCATCTGTGCTCAAAAAACATATTAATACTGCTGGAATTATCTACAGACAGATTAAAAAATTATATCAGAATAGTACACTTTTGTTACTATTTAAAAAAAATATCTTTGGATACTTTACTTATTACTTATTATATTGCTCAGAGATTTTAATATTCCTATCTCAGTTGTTCTTCTGACTCTTTAACTTGATGGTTAATTCATTTGATATCATGGTAGGAAGCTCTTCTATTAGTACATTTTTCAATTTTTCTTATCATATAAAGTTTTTGGTTATTAATGCTTTATTCTTTTCTGGTTTTTTATTACAATCTGCATTGGTTCATAGTAGCATATTTTTATGACATTTTTAGTTTGTTGCTCTGTTTTTATTAGTTCCACTTGTTCTATGTTCTAGAACTTTCTTATAACTGTCGTTATTACAATTGACATTTAATTCATAATCATTTCAATATTAATTTGTTTAATTACATCATATCTTGGATTTTATTCTCACATTACTCCTCTCTTGGTTAATATTCCTTCAAATGAATGTTTTAATTAGTTTGATAATGAGGTCATCATTTCTCCTCATACCACTTCAAAGTTTTATTACTTTATATTTCCACATAAGTTTCTGTATTTTATCATATTTAATCAATCAAATCGTATCACTGATCTTTATTCCCTTTTGTATCATTTTATTGAAGGTTTTTTACACTTTATATTTGAAATTAGACACTATCTTACTCCTTCAGAGTTACTTGGTTTAATTTTAAATTCTGTTTCTTTTATTTATTTCGTAAATATCCTTTATAAATATGGTAAACATATTGTATGAGTACCATAAATATGGTATTAATTCTCTTCTTTTTATTTCACCATAGTTTTTTCTAATAATTGGTTAGTAAGGTGTTCTTACCTTATTTTTAAACTTTGACGGTTTCATTCTAAATTCTTTTTTACATTCTTGCCAAAATGTTTTTTCTTCAAATCCTTGGTTAGTAAGGTGAACTTACATTATTTTTAAATTTTGATGATTTTTCAAAATTCTTCTCATATTATTGCCAAAATGTTTCCTTCAAATAATTGGTTAGTAAGGTGTGCTTACTTTATTTTTGAATTTAGACGGTTTCATTCTAAAATTCCTTTTTTACATTCTTGCCAAAATGTTTCCTTTAAATAATTGGTTAGTAAGGTGTTCTTACATTATTTTTAAATTTTGATGATTTATTCATAAAGTCTTTTTATATTCTTGCCAAAATGTTTTTCTTCAAATAAATGGTTAGTAAGTTGAACTTACTTTATTTTTGAATTTTGTCAATTCTTCTAAATTCTTTTTATATTCTTGCCAAATAGTTTTTCTTAAATCTTTGGTGTGTAAGGTGAACTTACATTTATTTAGAATTTTGTTGATTATTTTCAAAATTCTTTTTATACTCTTTCCAAAATGTTTCTTTCGAATAATTGGTTAGTAAGGTGTGCGTACTTTATTTTTAAATTTTGATGATTCTAAATTCTTGTTATATTCTTGCCAAAATGTTTTTTCTTCAAATCCTTGGTTAGTAAGGTGAACTTACATTATTTTTAAATTTTGACGAATTTTCAAAATTCTTCTTATATTATTTCCAAATAAGTTTTTTCTCAAATAACTGGTTAGTAAGTTGTTCTTACACTATTTTTGAATTTTGATGATTATTTTCAAAATTCTTTTTATACTTTTGCCAAAATGTTTTCTTCAAATAATTGGTTAGTAAGGTGAACTTACTTTATTTTTGAATTTTGTCGATTCAAAAATTCCTTCCTTCTTTATTATTATATTTCCAAAATATTTCTTCAATAATCTTTGGTATGTAAGGTGATCTTACATTTTTTTAGAATTTATTCATTCTAAATTCTTTTTATATTCTTTGCCAAAATATTTCTTTCAAATAATGGGTTAGTAAGGTGTGCTTACTTTATTTTTGAATTTTGATGGTTTCATCATGATATTTCTTCATGGATGCCTGGTTATAGACACCCTTAATTTTACTGGAACCCATCTCCTTAATTTCGTAAGTGTTATTATTATTGTTTTTGGAGATTATATATGGTCCAGTGTATAAAAGCAATAATTTCTTAGTTATCCCTTCTAGTGAACTGGGTAACTCTCTATTTTTCAATAAAACCTTCTCTCCAATGGTATAGGTAATTATCTTACCCATCCCTTTATTATATTCAATCCGCCGTTTCTCCTGGTCTTCGGCCACCTTATTATAAAATTGAATTTTATTAAAAATATATTTATTTTCTCTCGGGAACTCCAATATTTCCTCGATCTCCCTTGGGGGTTGTCTTTCGTACATGGCGGAGTATGGGGTAATTCCTATGGCTGGGTGGTATGCCAGGTTGAGGAATTCTTCTGTGGCCTCTAGATATTCTTGCCACCTCCTCTGTTGATCGTGGCAATACGTCCGTAATATGCGCCCCACCTCTCGCAATACTCTTTCTGCCGGGTTACTGCTCGGTTGGTATACCGATGTTTTATAGGTATGAACCCCCATCGACAGTAGTGTATCCCGCCATTTTTTCCTCTTGAACTGTGTTCCGTGATCGTTGATGATCGAGACTGGTTTTCCGACGTCTGGGAAGTACTGGTTGGTTAAGATGTCGAGAATTTTATTTGTAGTCGCCCGATTCGCTGGGTTTAGCTTGATGAACTTTGTAAAATGGTCCATCACGATGACTAGATACTTGTATCTGTGACGGCCTCCACTGCGGGGAAATGGCCCGCAGATGTCCAGGAATACCTTTTCTAGCTTCGCTTGAGAAGTTATCGGAATCATTTGGCCTTCCTTTTTCTCGTTATTGGACTTCACGAGTTTGCAAATGCGGCAATTCTTTATGTACTTTCGGACCTTCCGATTAATATCCTTAATGTGGCAGCTCTCTTCCAGGGCCTTTATCACCTTTAAGGCGCCCATATGCCCATATCGAACATGATAGTTATTCACTATCTCCTTTTCGATATGTGTTGGAATGACAACCTTCCATTCTTCCTTATATAAAGATGGTTGTAAGAACAGTATCCCGTTGTGGATTTTATAATATTGGGCGATAGTCTCGTCCCCTGCTTCCAATCTTGTTTTAATAGATATTAACTTCGGGTCAGCTTGTTGGTGTGTGCTCAGGTGTTCCAATATTGATTGTAGATCGGCGCTGTCACTCAGAATATGGTATACCTTAAGTATACTTTCCTTTTCCCCCTCGAACGTCTGTTTATTAATGTCTATCCTAGACAACACGTCCGCGACGACATTCTTCTTTCCGGGGATGTACTCCCACTTAAGGTCATACTCTTGCAGCAATAGTATCCACCGTGTCAACTTTCCGTGACTTAATTTACATCTTCTTAAGAACGATATTGACTTATGGTCGGTCCGGACGGTAACGGAGTAACCAAGGATGTAAGTGCGGAATTTTCCACACGCGAACACTACACTTAACAATTCCTTTTCAGTGATAATTCTTCTCGCACTGATTTAATGCTCTACTGGCAAAGCAGATCACGAGATGTTCGCCCTCCTCATCCTCCTGATACAACGTTGTGCCGAGGCTGATGTCACTGGCATCGCAATTCAGATAGAACGGTTTGTTGAAATCCGGATGGCGAAGTATTATAGGTTCCAGGAATTTCTGTTTAATTAATGATAATGTATTATTCTGTTCTGTACCCCATATCCATTTATTTTTGGATGACAGTTGCGGCTGAAATCTGGCGGTCAATTCAGAGTACCTTTCCTGGAACTTGCGGTAGTAATTACAGAGTCCCAGGAATGACTGTAATTGCCTTCGATTCTTAGGTGTGGGAAAGTTTTGAATCGCTTCTACCTTTTCAGCCGACGGTGAGATTCCCTGGTCATTCAATATGAAACCCAAGAATTGAATTTCCTTGGCGATAAAGTGAGATTTTGCTAACTTTAGCGTGATGTTATTCACCGCTAGCTTCTTTAGTACGTGTTCCACACGGTAGCAGTGTTCCTCCCAAGTTTCTGAGGACACTAGCAAGTCATCAACGTACACGGTGGTGAATTGTAGTGCTTCTTGGCCAAGTATCTGGTCCATGCAGTGTACAAAGACTGCGACTGAATTTACCAGTCCAAAGGGCAACCTCTTAAACTGGTAGTTCCGCCCTTCGAATATAAAGGCCAGATATTGGCGACTCTGTGGATGTAATTCCACCTGCCAGTACCCGCACACCGTATCCCAGGTACTAAAGTACTTGGTACCGTGGAACCGTTTCAAAATCTCTTCAATCTCACCGGGTGAAGTCCTGTCATTAATAATCATTTTATTAATCTCCCGCGCATCTAGGCACAAACGGACTTGTCCGTTTTTCTTAGGAATAGCCACGATAGGACTTGTGTATGGGGATTGGCTACTCTCTATTATGTCACGGTTAATCATCTGTTTTATTTCAGCTCTTACAGCTTCCTTTCGTGATTGCACGATAGGGTAAGACTTCCGGTTAAAGTCCACTATTTCAGCTCTTACAGCTTCCTTTCGTGATTGCACGATAGGGTAAGACTTCCGGTTAAAGTCCACTGTGTCTTGGAACTGTAGAGTACACTGGAAGTTTTTTACTTTACCGGGCTCGTCAGAAAAGACTGATTTATATTTTTCATAGATTTCAATTAATTTATTCGCTTGGTATAGTTTTAATTTCTCTCCGGTTCTACCGCTCCGGAAATCCCTGATCTCCTGGATTTTTTGGGACCATAAGTCTTCATTGGAGTTATCGTCTACCTTTTGTTCAATAATAGATGTGGGATGTATATAGTTAATCTTACGAATTTGTTGGTGGATACTATCAGGAATTACTTGGTCACTACCCACCAAGTTAGCCGTCCAAGTGTGTACGTTGGTAAATAGAGACAATCTCTCGGTTCGCAAATCAATTATGGCGGAATTCCGCCTGAGCACATCACACCCGACCAATATATTAAACGGCAGCCCGCTCGCCACCAAGAATTCCATATCTATAGCTATACCACAGCTCATCACACTGGCGGAGACTTGCCTTCGTATTGTCTTATTTTGTCGGCCGGTTGCACCTAACAAAATAATAATGTTTAATGGCAACGTTGGTAAAGTTCTTCCGCACTCTCTCTGTATTCTCTCCAACTCAGTCGTACTTATAATGGATACGTTGTAACCAGTATCGATCATCAAATTAGCGGGGATTCCTTCTACCTCCGCATTTACATGTAAAATTTCATTATTATTGTTATTGGTAGGACTATTGTCGTCCTCTTCCAATAATTCATTTCGGATGTTCTTGAGGTAGTTACACCCTATTATCGTGATACGATTATTATTATATGTGTTATTCAACTCGTTATTATAATACCCAGTGTTTAGGAGCAGTAACGGGTTCTGGCGATTTATTACTGCCTTCCCCCGTTTAAAGGCTCGACATCATTATTATATTGTGTCGTACTTGTGGAAGCATCATTTGGGATGCTTGGAGTGGGCCCCTGCCGCTCTGTTCTGAGATCTACCGGTCGTTCGCTGTTGGTCAGCCGTTCAGTATTGTCCAAACTGGTACTCCGTCTCGCAGGATAGTACCTTGGTTGGTCTCGTTCTCGGCTCCTCCGCCTATCTTCATACTCATGGTAGCTGTTTCTCCTCTGGTTGTAGTACCTCCGTTGGCGACCATCTACTGCTCGTATAAAGTTCACACGTGGTCGGGGAAACCTATTATTATTGGTGTTACCATTAGGTGGACTACCACGATTGTTATTGTTATGGTAATGCTCGTTACCATAATTGGGGCTTCTCTGACTATTAGGGTTTGGAGGGTATTGATTTCGGTTACCCTGATAACCATTATTGGGTCGATTCGGGTTCGTATGATTAGGAACCGTATTATTATTATTATTATTAATATTCGTGTGGTTAAAGTTGTTGTTCTGTGGGTATGCCCGGCCTCCTTGGTATCCCGTGTTGGTGTTGGTCGTACCCAGGTTGTTGTTTGGATACGTCCTAGGTTCGGGTCGATCGTTTCTTCTCCGGCTTTGTCGGTAGTACTCCTCGTTCTCGTAATTCTCGAGGAGTTCGGTCATTGCCTGAATTGTTTTAATTTGGCTGCCTCTCCTCGCTCGAATTACTTCCTCGTCATAATGGTATGATAGTTTATTGATCAGGCATTCCTCAGGTATGGCCGGTTCTAAATGTTTGGCCATACATATCTTGCCGAGGAAATATGCCGTCATGGAACTACCGACTTGTTGTTTGTAATGGCCGTGGCATATGTTGTCCCGTATTAAGTTTTGTGTCGTTTCCGACCAATACTTAGCCTTGAAGAGGCTTTTAAATTGTTGGTAGCTCTCGATGTCGCTTCGGTTGGCCATCCACCAATGGTCGTTCACCTCCCGAAAAGACTCGTCTAGGATTTCCCGGTTCTGGACCCATCGGTTTCCTCTATGCTTTTCCAGGTACTCTTCTATGCGGGCCAAGAACTCCATTGGCTTTCGCTTATATTGTCTAAAGTTAAGCCATTCCCGATTTTCAGACATGGGGAAATTATTGTAGCCAGTTGGTCGGTTTCTTATTATTTCTATTTCCTCCTGACTCTGTCGCACTTGTCCCGTGATGTTAGTCATAGTGGCTTCCATGCCGTCGCATCTTTCGGTGACATGTGTTCCAACTTTATTTATTTCTTCCTGTGCAAAATTTTTGTTTTCCTCCAGTTTAGTTTTCTGTTGTTCCTTGACAATTGTAATTTCTTTATTTATTACTTCCCTGACTTCCAGTACTTCACTTTCCGTCTGACGACATCGTTCATCCACTTCCCTTATCTGCTGGTTTACAACAACTACTTCCTGTTCCAACTTTTTGATGATGGATTTCTTAGTGTCTGTTATCTTTCTATTCAACTCTTCTTTCGCTAACTCGATCCTCTCGTCTAACTTGTTCATGTTCTCTTGGTTAACTTCCCTTAGTTCTTCTCTCAGCAGTTGGTTATCCTCCCTCAATTCGTCCTTTAATTGTTGGTTGTCACTTTCTATTTTTTTACTGGTTTTTTCCATCTTCTCTTCCAAATTCTTATTATTTTCTTCCATTTCCTACTGGTTTCCTCAATCCTTTTGTTTGTATTTTCTATCTTACGGCCCAATTCTTCCTTTGTGGATCGGTTGTCTTCCTTCAAATCTTCCATCTTCTTATTATTTTCCCTTAATTCTTCCTTCGTGGATTCTATGTTTTTGTTTATTCCACTCAAATCTTCCTTGGTGGACTGGCTGTTGTTATCCATTTTCTTAGTTACTCCTTCTATTTTGGATTCTAGGTTCTTATTCATTTGTAAGAGCATTTCCATCATTCTATCCATTTTCGTATCTCCATTAGTATCGGATTTCTCCTTCTCCTTCTCTGGGATATTGCCGTCCCCTGTCTGCGTTGTTACTTCAGGTTGTTCCTCTGGTGGTGCAGGTTGTTTCGGTTCCACCGGGTTTAGTAACACTTCCAGATCCTCCACGGGTGTTGCCTCCTTATCCCCCATGTCAACTTCCTTTTCGGCCTCTGCCGCCCTCTTCTTCGAAGTAGCTCGTCTTTGCATTTTTCCTTCTTTTTCTATTAAATAACCGCTGCCAGGCTTAAATTATTAAGCCCTCTAGTTGGACGCCAATTTGTAACCGTACGTACAAATAAAAAGATATTAGGTTCGTTCAAAACCTTAACGCTCTTCAACTTTTCGCTCCGCTGTGGATAATGCCTATTGGTAACTAGCCGCTGTTCGACTCTTTTAAGCCCCACTGTTGCGAGCGCCAAATTGTACCCAGACCTGTATACTGTAGTTACAAATAAAGATAAAGAAAGAAAAAATTTTATTTAAAAAAAAATTTTCTATGTTTGTTTATAGTGTATATAATTTGTAATTAATTCTGTTTATTGTTTTTAAACAAATTTCTAAAATTCTGGTAAGTAATCTTGTTTAATTCGCACTTCTGGAAGATATTAACAAAACCTGGAGTTAAATAGATTAACTCCTGTCAGCAATCGATTAACGACCTTCCGTTTTGCTCCAGAAAAACACCTTTTGTTAATATTTTCTTCTTTCAGGAAGTCTTGTTGCTTAATTAAAACCTTAAATTATCATGTGAAATCATTTATTAAACCATACAATTGAAAGGAATTGATTTATTAACAATTTTAAATAATAGTCGATATTAAATCGATTTCGAGCAATGTTCGACTCTGTCTCAAGGATAATCGATATGTTAATACAGGTTAAGAAATTCATATAATTATTGTAAAAAGGTTCTTGGAGCGATTAATTAATAATAGTCAGAGAAGGGCAGGACGAGAAAGTATAACATTTACAATAAATTATTTTAAATAATTATTATCTAACAAATGTGAATAATCTGTATAAAATGTTTAATATATTTGAGTATCAGACCAGGTGTAGACTACGAAGTCAGTCGATGTTGGTGGCACTGCTTGCATTTCCATGATGGCCGTTCCCAAAAATGAATAGGTTAACTGCAATATTCGTTGCGAGAAAATCTCACAACAAAATCAACTTTAAAATTGTTTTAAAGATCCCCGAACTTGTGTAAACTGTCTAGGATGTTGTTTGGGATAGTCTGGATGAG
Source organism: Magicicada septendecula (assembly GCA_034769895.1). Lineage (NCBI taxonomy): Eukaryota > Metazoa > Arthropoda > Insecta > Hemiptera > Cicadidae > Magicicada > Magicicada septendecula. The sequence continues at coordinate 137,748,137 of CM068367.1, read as the reverse complement.
TGTTCAGTGTCCACTGGTGTTAATTAGTTTATATTAGATGTGTTCACTTATATATGTTCGTTACGTAAAAATGGTTATTCTGTTGTAGCTTGAATACAACTAACATGTACTATATTACTAACTGTATTATACTAATATGTAGTTTTAATGTTTTAATGCACTGGTATTATGTAGTGTGGTGTTCGTTTTCACTGTTGTCGTTGAAGTTTTTATTTATTTTAACTGGAAAAGTGTTTATTTAAGTAACTCTCGTTGCTCATCGAATTTTTCTCTGTAAGGTTAGCACTTCATTATACGGTTTTAAGGAACGCAGTTTCACATAAACTGTTCAGTTTGAGCGTTAACAAAGAACTAACTAACTTCCTCCACTTTAGTAAAAATCTTGCCAAGTTAATATTTGAAAAGTATTGTTAAAATAATTGTTACTTCCCATATACATGATTACAAATTACATTATATATGGAATAATTTTATTTTATTATTCGCTTTCATGAATTATTAACCATATAATTGGTTTATTTATCTCATTCTGTTTAATTTGATATGACATAGTCCATATTTGTTGAGATTTTTGTTAAAATTACCAAATTTCTTTCTTTTTGGAAATCTAGGCCCAAAACCACTGTTTCCGCCTTCCTATACTTTTACTGCCATTTTAAGTGTTATTAATACCATTATAATAAATTTCAAATGGTCACAAATCCTTTCTTTTCCTTAATTACATATAAATTGAACATTTGAACTGGTTTTTTGTGATAATTCCTGAATTTAACATTCCTCTTTAAAAATAGTTAATTTATACATTTCAAAAATTTTCAATAATTTGAGGTATTTTTCTATATTACCCTTTTAAATCATAGGTTCATTTACAGTAATTGTTAATTGACCTACCTTACCTAAATCTTGCCAGTTTACATGATTCATAGGTGAATTAACTGGTTTATATTGAGTTTCTGTGAATTCATCATTTGGCCTAGAGTTTAGTATTTTACATGTATGGTTTTTTTCAAATAAATTTACTTCTACTCCTCCTCTGACTCCTCCACCTTCATGGCTTTGAACAATATTAGCCATTTTAAAATTTCTTAATTCTATTAACACTTAAACTAATTCCAGTCCTTTCTGTTTTTATTACTATTACTTAACATCCCCTTATGTAGTAAACATTTCCACCTATACTTTAGTTATTGTCATTCCTACAAATGTCTTGTTATAACAAAGTGACCAAAAATAATAAAATATTGGAAATACCTTCCATTTTATTATTTCATGATTTGTCAATTATCAAATATAAAAGTTGTTTTATAGCATATAGTTTAAGTTATAGTAATGCTACAACTTCAAGTTTATGATATTTCAAAAAACACACTAATACACTTTCACTGGTGGTTCTGACTTATTGAGTCTTATTATCTCAGACCAGACCTTTAGTCATCATGGACTGTGAAGATTTGTTTATTTTTTTTTATCACACAATAACTTTAGTTGTTGCACCTCTTATCATACTATACAATACTTTTGTTTATTAATAATTACAATTTATATAGGGTTTCGGGATGTTATACTTTCTTTAATTGTATCTATGGGTTTGGGGTTTATGGTAATTAATAATAGGTTTTATAATGGTTCTTCCATCCTATTTCTTCCTTTCTTCTCTTCTTCCTTCTTGTGTTTCCTCTTGGGTAAACCAAGGTACTCAGTGTTATTTTGACTGATGGTTGGTTCGGAGTATCTTCTTTATCTTTTGATACTGACTTTACTCTCTTTCCTGGTTTCAGGGTATTGTTTATCTCCTGATAATAAATCTTATTCTTCTTTCTTCTTGTGGCGGGTATTTTGTTCACCACCACTCCTAAACTGATTCTTTCTTCTTGATTTCGGGGTATCTAGTTTATTTACTGCTCCTAACCTCCTGGGTAATCTCCTGGTTGTTTAATATGAGTTTTCCTTAATTCTTTCTTTGACTTTTAATAGTGGTATTTTTTATAATTTAATGATTGTTTTTCTTTTGTTGTGGTTTTTTCCTTTGAAGTAATTGAATTTCATTCGATATTCTTTTAGTATATGTAATGTAATTATTTTTTATTATCTTATATGAATTAATTAGTGGTGGAATATCTGTCATGCTACACTCTTAATCCTTACTTCTAACTAAAAAACAATATTATTTGGACTAATATTTAATTGAATGGTATTTTATCAGTAAACTTATTTAATTATTCACTTCTTTGAGTGTTTTTACTTATATTTTTGTGGTTTATAATTTTACTTAGGCCTATGCACTTTCTTTAGGCACTCTCACTTCTAGATGAGTTCTTGCTTATAAGTAACTATGTTTGTCTATCTTTGGGTCACACTGGCACTTTGTAAGGTTTTCACAGTACTGTTTAGTGTTTACAGTGGTTATTCTATATTATTTTATTTCTCTAACTCAATTCACTTTGGTGTACTCACTCTTATTATATTGTTAATTGGTAAATCACTTCCTAATCCTGTTATGCATGCTTGGTTCATTCTAGTTATTTAGTATTATATTATTTATTAAAATTTTACATTTGTTCTCTGTATTATGGTTTGTGTGTTTTTTTTTGTTTGTTCATCTTATTTTTTTTCCATTCAATATTTACTTAATTGTTAATACAATATATTATTTGGATTTGTACTTTCCCTAATTAAGGGTACTTTTAATAATCTTTAATTGGAATTCATGTGTTCATTTCATTATTTCTTTTTGTCATTGGGCCAATCACTTGGGTTGGGTCATTGTCATTTGTCCCGTATAAGTTAGTCTTTTTATTTTTCTTATTCTTCTTAATCTTCCTCACCTCTATACTCCTAAGCAGTGTTCTATTCTCATTTGTTTCCTCTAAGATCTGTTCATTCGTCTTCCTATCTGTCCAACTAGTTTTTGTCATACTCCGCCAAATCCACATCTCCATTGCCTGAAGTCTGTCACTCTCCACCTTCCCTAAGGTCCACGATTGACACCCGTAAGTTAAAACACTCCATACAAATACCTTAACAAACTTTTTCCTTGTTTCAATACTAATATGGTTGCTTGTTAATAAGTTCCTTTTGCTCTGGAATGCTTGTTTTGCCAGAGCTACTCTCCTCTTAATCTCTGCCAGACACTTATTCCCACTTGTAACTATGCTTCCCAGGTAACAAAATTCAGTAACGTGCTCCAATATTGTGTTGTTCAACATAATGGTTGATTTAATGTCTTCTCTTTTTTTTACTTACAACCATTATTTTAGTTTTCTTAACATTTATCCTCAATCTCCAAGCATGAAGAATTTTGTTAAACGTACCTAACATTCAGGTAATATCCTTTTCTGAGTCAGCCATCAGTACAATATCATCTGCGAAGCGAATACTGTGTATCTGTAACCTTTAAGTACATAGGTTACAGAAAAGTAACCCTTAAAAACAGTCTGAGCATCAAAATGTTTACCATCAAAACACATGTGCAAGACTATAGGAAACTATTAGTTTAAACAAAATCTTTGTAACCAGTTTAATTATTTGTTCTTTTGATGAAATATATGCTATTTATTTCCATGTTCTTTGTGAAATAAAAACTTTGAGATGGCATCAGAAAATCATGTTTTCAGTAAGGATGGGTGAAAAGTTAAGTTTTCAAAACACCATGTGTACGCATAAATTTTGTCATAAATTTTGAATGGGGTAGATTTATTATTGTTTTACACTGGTCCCATTGGCATGTGTGTATAGAAATATCATTATAATCTATATTATTTTAAAAACAACGATTTAATTATAAGCTGAAAGGACAGAGAGGTGTTGAACATCGGAAGAAGTGCTAGAGTAACCAACTCTAGTCTATTTGCTTGGGACTGGAACAAACCATTTTTTTGGTTTAATTCTTGTAGAACACGATGATTATTGTTTTCATTATTTGAGCATAAGAAATCTGTTAGGAAGGTCCTCACTGTGCTTGAATAATTCCTAAAGAAATAAAACAAGTGATTGAACTGATCTTACAGCCTCTCTTTGAATTATGCTGTAAATTTGATAGATTATGCTAATCCAAAAGGTGCTAAATCTGCTGTGCTTTTGTAAAAGATTCAGCCCATTTCCTACAAGAGTTTTTGTATTTTTTTTATGGGACTAGTTTGGATCTGAGCAGCTATTCACCCCCCCCCCCCAATCAAAATGGTGCTAATTCTATGGAACTTAATGATCATGTTCCAAAACTTAATCATTAGTTAATAATTTAGGCTGGCTTGTCACTTTTGTTTTGAAGGTTGTACTTTTTGTTTTCTACGACTTTTTTTTTTTAGTTATTTTGTTTTCAGGTTGTCTTTGAGGAGGGCAGGCTTTGAAAGAAACAGATTTGGCGACTGTTTTTATTTTCTGTGCTTTGTAGTTAACACAGAAAGAGTTAGAGGACTTAGTATGTACTATACATTTAGAATGCCGTTATATATTTAAAAAAGATAATACTGAGTATAAATATGTACTTACAGAAGCATGGGAAAATATTGTAATTTTTTTTTTAAATCGTTTTGTGTGTACACACACACACACACACACACACACACACACACACACACACACACACACACACACACACACACACACACACACACACACACACACACACACACACACACACACACACAGTGTAGTATTACTATACACACAGTCTGTATAGTATTTTCTTCATTATTTCCTGGATTTGCGGCAATGTACAGGATAGACATTAGGCTTGTTGGTGCTGTGTATCTGAAAATTCTAAAAAGTAGGAAGAACACAGTAAGTGAAAATCAGGAGTCTTTCGTGTAACCCTAATAATGTAGTATTATTTGTTAATGTACTGTCTGCTGCTGTTGTGGTTTCTGAAGATAAAGTTAGGGGATATTGTATAGAGAGTTTTGATGGTCAGTAAACAGGTTTTTGCAGGTATTTTACTAAAAAATGTTTCTATTTTCAAGTTCACATAGAAAACCTTATTTCATTGATGTAGTAAAAACAGAACTAATGATTCAGGAATGATTCAGAGTATGTTTATTTATTTGTGACCAAGTTAAATTGAATTTTGCTTGTGTAATATGCAGATTCGATAAACCAAATTAAAAATAAAATGATTTTTTTATTATGGAGAAATTGTTTTGTATCCTAGAACTGTACAATGTATTTCGAGACATGTCAGTACATACATTTATTAGTGGTTAAATTTTTTTGCCTAAAGTTACTCATTTCGAATTAGTATTCTAATCGTATGGCATCCAATAATTATGTAATAATAATATTAATATCATGCTATGATGTGCTTGTGACAGTTTAATTATTAGCACCCTTTTGTATAGTAGTATTACTTATTACCTATTCCTGATGTCTTTAAGAATATTAGTCCAGGTGCCAGAGACAATTTGAGCTCCTAACCGGACACTAAATTAAAAGTGGCTGATTTAAACGGATTCTGGTAGATATTTATTAGGAAAATGAAATCAGAAATTGTTGCCATCACCAGCCTGTGAGCTTCATAGAAAAATATGGTGAAATGGTGGAAAAAATCAGTTTTTGCTATTATCTTCATAAATATCAGTTTTATGAAAAAATCTCTAGAACATAATCTAAAGAGCATAACATTTTATATAAAAAAGTCTCTTATGATATTTTGCATAGAGCCTGTAGTTTTTGTGTAAATTGTAGTTAAAGACAAGACAGTTTTTATATTTTTGTATCCCCCCCCCCCCCCGTGCTAAGTAGAAAAACTTGGATCCATTGCAAAAAAAAAAAACGAATGAAATTAAGTGAAATAAATTTTAAATAGACGAATATCACAAAATAAATGTTCGTGTATATCATCACATACAAAATTCGTATGTGATCAGTATCACAAAATTCGTGTATATAATGTTCGAATGATAAATAAATAACGTACTTAGGTACAAAATGTTACTTTTATTATATGTACATGTAAATAATGTAAAATTCAATAATAATTAAAATTCTTCATCACTTTCGTTTGCTGCTTCTTCATTATCTATATTTCTTATTAAAGTTTCATTTTGATCCTCATCATTGTCATTAATGTCAACATCATCACCATCTTCTACAATTTGTGAAAAATTGGTGTAGCCACTGATAAAAAATATCCTGCTTTTCTGCAGCTACAAGCTTTTCAGCAGCTTGATGTTTTACAATTGCAGAAAATCAGATTTTTTGGTGCTGGTAGGTTTGACATCATTTTAGGTATCAGTGTTTTGTCTTGTATACATCCCCAATCTTCTAGAGGTAAACCATTCGATAGCCACTGTTGTACCTGTACGTATACTCTATAAAAATGCTGCCAAGCATTGTCTGCAGTTGGTGATAAATTTGCTAAATTAACAGTTTTTTTTATTGCTTGCAGCTTTTGTAAAACACATGTATCTAAATTGATTAATGCAATTCAAATGTTTTGGAGCATTGTTGTTTCCAATAAGCACTTAATTTCACTATGAAATATGGGTTCACGACTTCGATTACGAAGCTTAAATGTTCCTACAGCAGTTGACAAAAATTTTTCTTTTTAGGTGGTTACTACATTCATAGATTCATCGAAGTACGAGGGTCATTCAATAAGTAACGAGACAAATTGCTCTAGCTCAAAAACTACTTGATAAATCAATACGATACTTTCAGGAGTACACGTTGGCATCCTTGTAATGACTTCTGATCAGCTGTTTAATAAAATTTCGTAAACATAACCTCTAATTTACTCAGTCAACAATGGCGAGTCCGCTTGATAATTGCATTGCGGAAGAACAACGTTCAGTGATTAGATTTTTAGTCGCAGAAGGTGTCAAACCTTCTGAAATTCATGAAAGGATGTTAAAAGTGTACGGAAATCATTGTTTGCACCGTTCGAACATTTATAAATGAGTAGAACAGTTTAAAAGTGGTCGTGCAAATGTCAGCGATGAGCAGCGGCGTGGCCGACCGGTCGAAGTTTCAACTCCCTCGCTTGAAACCCGCATTGATGCACTTATTCGGGCTAACAGGCGTATAACTGTTGAAATGATTGCTAAAGAAGTCTCAGTAAGTGGCATAAAATTATTCAGAATAAGCTGCAATACAAGAAAACCTGTGCGAGATGGGTGCCAAGACAACTTACGGATGCCCACAAAGAAACCAGGCTTCAAATCTGTAGACAGTTGAAAGCACGTGGTTTAACTGAAAAAGAATCATTTTTTAAAAGAATTGTTACGTGCGATGAAACCTGGATCCACCATTTTCAGCCGGAATCGAAAAAAAAACCCTTGAATGGAAGCACACCAGCTCTCCCAATCGAAAAAAATTCAAGATGCAGCCATCAGCAGGTAAAGTCATGTTGATGATTTTTTGGGACTTTCAAGGCCCTATTTTGAGTGATTATCTGGAAGACCAATGGACAATCAACAGTCAGTATTACAGTGATATGCTGGAAAAGAAGGTAAAGCCTGCCATCAGGACCAAACGCCGTGGACTCTTGACAAAAGGCGTGATTCTCTTTCAAGACTACGCTCGCCCACACACGGCTCAACTGACCCAAGAAATGCTTACAAAACTTGGCAGGGAGGTTCTGCCACATCCTTATAGCCCAGATCTCGCTCCATCGTACTTTTTTTTTGTTTGGACCCCTTAAGGAGGCACTACGCGGGAAAAAATTCGGTTCCAATGAAGAGGTGGTGCAAAACTGGTCCCGTCAGCAACCCACAGAATTTTATGCCAGGGGCATTCGGAAGTTGGAAAACGATGGGATAAGTGTATTACAGTTGGGGGGGGGATTATGTTGAAAAGTAACCATCACTTTGTATTGATTTAATAAACGAGTTTTAGGCTAGAGCAATTTGTCTCGTTACTTAATGAATGACCCTCGTATATATCCGGGCATAAGTTTTTGTTTGCACGCCATTGTTGTTAACTGCCAATGAATTTTCAAAAATCTTGATACAATATGGTCTATCCTATAAGAATTAAAGTCGGTACTTTTCTAATGTACTAATGTACTCACGAATGTAAAAAAAAAAACTTGAATGTATAACCATCAGTCCCCTGGCAGCTTGTGGGAAATTCCGTTTATTAAAAAAAAAAAACTTGACACTGCCTTTGAAGTTATAATATTATATAATATTTTTTTAAAGAATGAAACACTGAAAGTTTTTAAACAAAATCTTACTTAAGAGTAACGAAATGATTACAAAAACAGTACAAGATTTAGAAAGTTATGCTCCGAAATGCGTAGAATGTATACAACTCAACGTCTATCCTGGCAGCTGTGACCTCAAGTGGTTATTCTTCTACCCATATTTTATGTGCCTTTGAACCTAATGTATTAAAAAACTCTAGAACCTACCTGGGATTTTTCTTCAGCAATCATTAGTACAAGTATTAAAGAAAATAATGCAATAGTTTGAAATCATATTAATGAGTTTAAAAAATAATATTTGTATATACGTGTAAAAATGTCTTGTTTGCGCACTTTTTTATTTTTAATTATTAAATTTAAAAATATAATTTAAAAGTAAATATTTCTTTTTGATACATGAAAGTAAATAATCAATCTACAAAACAAAGTTTGTTTCATGTACCTAACACAATTTTTTACTGTTTTGCTGGTATTTATACAATCTTTTTTATAATAAATTTGAAAAACATGAAATTTAATAATTTTAAAAGTCTGCTTTTTAAAAACTGGAAATGAGCAAGACATTTTGCACATAAGAAATTTAAAGTTTATAGTTTTATTATTGCAATCATGAAAAACATCTCTATTTTAAATAATATGTGTAAAAATATTCTATAACTAAAAACATATGTACTTTTAGAATATACAGGTTTGTTTAAATGATTATAATTTACAACGAAATGAATATTTTGGACAGAAAATGCATCAGATAGGTAAAGATTTACACTTCTGTAAATGATTTTTTTTTAATTTCAGTTCGCCCATTTTTAAGGAAGTTATTGCAGTTTGAAGTTTTTGTTTCTTGGATATTTTTAGCCGTGTTAAGTGGCGCGAACTTACTTGGGATGGAAAATCGCGAGACTTTCAGTGACGGTTAACTCCAAAATGGTTGGATTTATAAGAATTTTACTAATGGCCTTTTTTATAGAAAATTTTATGATCTTTAAATTAGCCTTCGTTTGCTTTTGTATAAACATGATATTTATGAAGATAATAGAAAAAAACAATTTTTTGCACTCAATTAACCATTTTTTTTATGAAGCTCATGGGCTGGCGATGACAACAATTTCATATTTAATTTTCCTAACAAATATCTACCAGAATCCATTTAAATCAGACACTTTTAATTTAGTGCCAGGTTAAAAACCCCTCCATGACTGGGCTATAAAATTGGTTTAATCTGAGCATAAAAATGTTTTTATTTCTATATGTTTTAGTATGAGGCAGTTGAATTTTGTAAACACATACAATTAGACTTTGTAAACATAGGCCTAATGATTATATTATAAATATTCCTTTCACAATTATAGCTCAGTATTAATCGAATTTAACTGTGTTTAATATATAATCATACATCAAGGATCTACTGTTGCTCTTATTTGAATCGAATGCCAGATTTTTGGCATATTATAATATTATTTTGTCAAGTCATAAATTCTGAGTTTTTGTAATTTTTAATGAGGTAATTATAGAAGAAATTATTTTCCTAAGTAAGTATTAAATTTTGTAGAGCTTGACATGCTTTACAAATTCAGTTGCAATAACAATAACAATTCACAAAGGTTAAGTAACATCTGTCCATAGTTTCATCGATCTCATTTTCTGATCTTTGTCATGGCCACAAAACCACTTGTTGCACTTAGTGGACAAGTATCCTTTGCCCAACAGGTTATATTTATTTTCCCAGAAAAACTAACAGTTAACATCACTATGTTATACTAATTAAGTACAAATGTGAGTCAAATTGTGGAAAGAGTGCCACAGTTATTGAAACTTCCTCAAATTGACCAATGTTTTTACAGCTATGTTACTTGTTCTTCAGTGCCATAAAACTGAGACATAAGGAAAAACAAAGTAGGTGTGACTATGTGGACCTCCCCCCCCCCCTTCCCCAGTACGATACTAAAAATAAAAACCCCAAATAAAAATTATTGGTTGAATAAACAGATTAACTTACCAAAGTGCCATTTGATTAAGCATCAGTACCATTGATGATTTCAATTTCAAGTTGAGTGATTTAATTTTATTTTCGTTTAAGTATTATATAAGGATAGGTTCCTGGAAGTAATGTTGATGACTAGAGGGATGTGAGACATTGTGACTATGCCATAAAAATGTAATGGCCAAAAGAATAGTGTTGGGCATGATAAACCATTCCTCTACTATGCTCCCACCCAGACTTGTGTGAAAACTGACAGTGCTCTTTGAAAATGTTAGAATTACTTTAGGTCAGCTACGATTCACACAAGGCCTAACCATGTGACTGTGTATGCTGTGTCCATAAAACAGTATTGGACAACATAAACAGTAAGAAAATAGCCAAACAGTGTTTATTTCTAATCTTGATGCACAAAGAAATTGTTTGAAACAGCTTATGATTAATTGATGCTAAGATTATTGGGAATTACCAGAATATTTAATGATTTTACTATAGTTAGTACTGTTTATTTCTAATCTTGATGCACAAAGATATTGTTTGAAACTGTTTATGATTAATCGATGCCAAGAATATTTGGAATTGCCAAAATGTTTAATGATTTTACTGTAGTTAGTAGGAAAGTTACTAACGTAATGTTAAATACTTCTTGAAAATTAATATTGGTTTTCTGTATTTGAATCACTTTAATGTGTATACTTAATATAGTGAATTAATATAGACTTTAAATTTCCAGACAATGTAAAGATAAATTATACATTTCTACAATATTTACATTATTTTATACTATTAATTTAAACGATCAAAACTTATAAAATAAAAATGAATGACCATAATGTTTAAGAAAATATTTTTGATTATACACTAAATATTAAATAATGCCATAACAGCTCTGCTCCCCCAATAATTGAGGCACTGACCTTAGGCATGATAGCAGTGTAAACTTCTAAGGTGCTCAAGCAGGGAGCTTCTGTAGTACATGTAAATTTTATAAATACAGTTGTCAGTTTTTCACAAATGTCAAAGCCCATCAGAAATATGGTTAGACAGGGTGGTGTGGGTTATTAGAGTCATAGGATAGATGTTAGATCACACGGTGAGACTACATGAGCAGTCCCAGTCCCATCCTGCTACAAACGTAAGTTGAATGTATTTTTTTTTTTGTGGCTAGGAAACTGTGTCTGGTTGGAATCACAATCTTTCAATTTGACTGTTAGCTGGGTCTATGCAGATGATTGCTAATCAGCATATTGAGAATTTCTGGCCTCTCACCATTCCTGTTGCTGTCCTCTAAATATTGTATATTTCCATAAACGTTATGATGTTTCGATGTTTAATATATTCATTCTTGCACTCACTGCTGAGGATTGCATGAGTAACGTTCCTACTGATTGTACAATTGATAGACTAGGAAAGCATATAACTGCCATCATTCTTATGAGAGGTCTCTGTCCTCATTGTAATAATATGTGTACTCTTAGGGATACAATATTTGATACAAAAGAGAACATCGTTTCTAGCATCTTTGAGAAGTTTGTTGACCTATGCCATACACCGTCAGTTAATTGAATTATATTTTGTGGAAAGGAGATGATGCTTGAAATCATTCTTGAATGGCACTATCATTATAGATAATAGAACTGTTGCTTGTCTGGATACAGGATGTCGTCAGTTTTCATATTCCATAATTTTTTGTTTAATTTTATTAGTTCTTGTTTTTTATGTGACTTCTTTGTCATGATGTTAACGGTAAATTTATTCTTCAGTTCCACTGACATATTTACTCGCATGCTCATAAGGGAATCTTATATAACATTATTGATGACCTTATAATATTTGATGGACTTAAAAATTGGTAAGAGTTACGTACTGACATTACAGGATTGAATTAACAACATGCACTCTACCTTTCTAACTCATTATTATTTTAACATGTAGTAGTTACGATTGGTTTCAAGTTATTTGTTGACTTACACATTGTTATGGTTCTTAATTTTACAGTATTAAACATGTAGGTGGGCCACAGTTTGCTCAGCAGCAATTCACATTTTGATAACATCTAACAGTAAAGGTTGGTCATTCACTACACAATTTGAAAATATTCATAATGACATTTCAGTAAAATAGCTACATAAGTTCAACCACACGAACAGGACCATTAGGAGAACTCTAAAATCAACAAGTAAAGAAACACACCTTTAGTTCTACAAGGAGATCTTCCCCTCCCCACACTTCTCTATTTGTCTGAGAATTGGACTTAATGAAATCCCTGGTCAGTTATATTCAAGCAGTCGAAATGAGATTTCTCAGGCACATGGTAAGGTATCTCTTTAAGACCATAGAAGAAATGCAGTTATATGGCAGGAAGTGAATATTATAAATATACTCGATAGGATTGCTCAATGTCAGTTAAAATATTTGGAACATCCTTAACTGAATTGATGACTGTGGGATCCCCAAACAACTATTGAATTAAAACAGAAGGGATGGAGAAGTGTGGGATGTTCGTAGAAAGGGTGGAGTGTGTGGCTGTAATGTATCTGCTTGGGACTGGAACAAACCATTTTTGGTGTAATCCTTGTTGAAGATGATGATTTCAGTAAAATTTATTATCTTCATCAGGACCTGTATAGCCAATATGAAAATAATAAATACACATAAAATGAGTATTAATATGCTATTAATTATATCTCATTAATATAAGAATTATAATATATGTGCTATTATTTGTTTAATTATTATTCTTTTTGTAACACACACACACACACACACACACACACACACACACACACACACCTAGGAATAAAATTATTTTATTTCCATTAGTTTTGCATGCTAAACCATGCTTTTGCATGCATACATTATACAAGTTGTTTACTTTAGAAAATATAAATTTCTTAGGTAGGCGAAAATATAAAAATTCTTTACCTAATATTTCTTGCATATTTATGATTTTTATTAAAGAAGTGACCATACATACGCACACACACAAATTAACTGATTTTTGTATCAAATTGATAGTTACATTTGTGTATTGCTATGCTGTGGAAATAATTAGTACAGCATCGCTGATGTGTACATGACTCTTGGCATGCTGAGTCGCTGGAGCATGCGATGTTGTTCCATTTGTTTGGAGACTGTTCCAATTTCTTAGCATTCTGGATTCTTCGAGATTATCCGTGCCCCATTCTACTCTAACAGTATCCAGGCCCACTATCTCACTACAATCCAAGGTAGCAGAGCTACTGGATTTCAAAGTGGCCCAGTCAGTTACACATCATGATTTTACAAGTGTAGTTTGCAGTGATTGTTGGTTTATTGAGAAGTACTTATTGTGTTAATTAATGTGAAACTGTAAAGTGAAATTATTGTTGGACAAATTTAACTTGAATTGTATAAGAGCGCTTTGTTGATTTAAAACTGATGTTTGCATCTAATTAAAGTTTGTAACTTAATTGGTGTCAGTTATTCTGTTTTCATTTCTGAACAAGATGAAGATCGGTGACCATCATAACAATATATTTTCCCAGATAACTAGCACTTTTCTGTGGCGTTAGTATTTTGTTATTATCAGGATGCTGTTTTTGAGTAATGTAAATTTTCAGTTTCTGAAGTTACATAGGCTATAATAGAATATTTATAGAAAAGAAGCATTTTATGAACTGAAGTGCAGGCCACAAGTTTAGAGTGCCTCAGTTCATAACTTTTGAATTTTGTTTAGTTTTATGTATAGTGCAAGAGTAAGTTTCTGTGTTCAGAAACTGAATTCGATGTTCAGATTTATTAAAATGAAATAACATTTGGTCACAGAACATATTGACGTCAGGTGTTCTTGAAATTTTTGTTTCTGTTAATGCCCATATTCCTTACATTCCTTTCTTCATAATACAGTCGTTGTTTACTGAACATGCGTTTGTAGTATTACTTTTTTTCCAGTAACACATTAAAAGTGAAGTAATTTTTTAATATTGATGTATCTTGAGTGTTGGAAAATACAGATTATGATGATATACGTTGTAACGAAGAGTTCTGGTCGTATCTGTAAAATGTGTACACCAGATTTTTATGTGTATAAAGTGTTAGTGTGTTCGTCTCACACCTGTCGTTACTTTAATGGTTGTTGCTAACGAAGTCCGTAGCGTTGTCACAATTATCAGTACAACCTAGTGGAAACCTTACCTGTAATTTCATAGGGGTTTGTGAATCCCGGGTGGTGCCAAATTGTTTATTGAAAACAATTAAATTTGTGAATATGTTAGTTTGGTGTTTTCAGCGGTGACGGCTGGAGCGTTCGAATCGGTTCCCGCCGCTGTACTGCTTACTGTATTGCACAGATAGCAAAAGCGCTAGTTGTCTGTTCAGTGAATTCGCTAACACACACATATATAATGCAATTTCCTATGAAATAAAACAATGGTTACACTCTGTACTGTTTCTTTAATTATAGTTTGGTAATTCATCAATGTGACAATAATATTATAATTTAGTATTCAATAAAATTGCTCCGGCATAAAACATGAAACACAAAATCTCAAGCTGACGAAATTAGTTTTGAAACGAGTTATTCTGATGCCAACATGGCTACTGCTTGTACACTATATATCAACTCGCCCAAAATCTGGAGTTCTTTAGATTATAAAGAAAACATAAAATATGGTTACAATAAAAAAGTACACTACCGTACCTTATCCGTACTTAAATAATATAAAGTGTGGTTACAATTTGTTCGGCAGTGTAGTATGTTGTTACAAAAGTTCGCAAATTAGTGCGAGGTTATTTTTTAGTTAACAAGTTTTTCTAAGTAAGTTTTTTTTATTTAATCCTTGAAAGGAAATTATTTTTAATTCATAGTGAGAGTTTGTATTGATATGAGAAATATATAAAGTGCTTTTATTCCTGGGATTAGGGTATTTAAATGATACTTATCAGTTCAGAAGGTTGTGATAGATCGTTGTTATTTGGTAATGGAAAATTCATCAAATTTGGAGTGACTGAGGCTGCTAGCGTCTTTTCTAATTTGTCTTGGGAATTTCTGCTTTTTAATTTTCGTTTATTCAGTTCCTGGACATCAGTTAAATGTTAATCCTCTTCTTCTCCTTCTCACTGGTACATGTTTTTGACCTTTGAATATTTTTTAAACTTTTTAAAGTAAAATTTCGGTCATACAAAATCTTGCGTCCCTACTACCCAAGCGTCATTTTACGAGTAAACAAAATTAACGGAAAATTAGTAACCAACGGCCTAATTCTATGGATTGATGGATGGATTCTATGGATTTTCGTTTCTATGGTAATGAAAACCCTTTGATTGGCTAAGGCCTAGATTATATCCATTGTTATTATATTTGAAATTTTTATTCAAATTTACTATATATTTTCTGATTGATTTTATTCTTCTGTCTTCCTTTCTGAGTATTAGATATTATCACAATTGTATTTATTTCCTTTCAAAGATTAAAATAATACCTCATAAGGTCATGTTATATTAGATATTAACTTTTGTCTAATTATGTTGACATTTGATAATTACATATATTTCTTTTAATTTAAGCTCTTATAGTAACATTTTTCTTTTAAAATGATTTATACATTATTTTTGTTTGCTATTTACTTGTCTTAGATTTGTTAATTTCTTTGTGGATTTTATACAATTTGTAATTATTGGTTTTGACAGTTAGGCATTTCCTAGGCCTAAGTAGCCATTGATTATTTTTACTTATCATATTCTAATTATATTTCATTTCATTACAAAGTGTTTTGTTCTGTTGTTATAAATTGATTTGTTTAGTGGTTGTTGTGTCTTCAATTTGTTTGTGTTCTGATTATGTGTCAAGATTATTTTCTATATCTTAATACCTAAAACAACAACTAGGCCTATGGACTGTAAGCTTCGTTCAGCCATATCCTATTCATAAAATTAAAATGAACAGTTCTTTACAAGTCATTAGTTATTGTTGGTTTAACATACATTTCATTATTTTACTATTATTTTGAGTGAGAAACATCATCACTTCCTTCAAACTTACTTAATTTATCTTCCCTTGTAACATAGGGTGT
Source organism: Magicicada septendecula (assembly GCA_034769895.1). Lineage (NCBI taxonomy): Eukaryota > Metazoa > Arthropoda > Insecta > Hemiptera > Cicadidae > Magicicada > Magicicada septendecula. The sequence continues at coordinate 137,731,966 of CM068367.1, read as the reverse complement.
TTATTTATTTATTATTCTTACTTGCTTATTTCCTAATTAAACTCTACTCTCAATCCATGTTAACCCTAGCTGTTTATCTTTTCATGGGATACTCCCCTTTTAAATACAATCGTTTACAACTAATCTTAAATCTCTTAATTAACAATGTTATTATCACTTTCCAGTGTTCGTTTCATATCCCTAATTGTTTACACTTACTATTATTATTAAACTTTATATTTATAATTATTAATTTGTATCACTTTTATTCACACAGTGTTTTCTCATCACTCTTCAGTGTTTATTTCACATTATGAAGTGTTTACATCTAATATTATCATTCAAACCTTACTCTTAATTATTATTGGATTCACTATTAATCAATTATTGTTTCTTGTTGATTATTGAGCGTTTTATTATCATTATTATGGTTTCTAACCATTTTGGGGCTTCACACTTTCACTATTGCACTTTTTAACTGTTTACATGAAGTGTTTCTTAGTGGGTAATCCCTATAATTATTTCTCTTTGTCACTTTCTCACCTTCTCACTATTTCTTTCATTACAAATTATACACAGTATTATTAATGTTATTTTTCTATAGATTTTTACTATATCTGTCTCTAATTTTTGGGTTAGTGTACTTTTTATTTTTATAATATTACTTTACTGTTTTGGTTAAAACAGTTATATTAATTATTTTATTGAGAATAATATTAATTTCTGGTATTGGATAATTATTGGTTTTATTCCCAATATACTTGAGTGTACCATTTCTCCCTTTTATATTTGTGGTGTTTCTTATCCCTTGGTTTCACTTCGTTTCCTCTTCATTTTTCTTCTTCTTCTCCTTCTTCTTCATTTTCAATTGGCTTCATTTTAATTCGGTTCTCCCCTTCTCGTTTGGTTTTACTTTATTTGGTTGTATGTATTCGTTCACTTCCTTTAAATGTCTTTATTCTTCTTTGGTTTCGGTTTTTTCCCTTCTTTGTCGTTTTCCTGTTTGTTTGGTCAATCACTTGGGTTAGGGCATGTCATCGTTTGTCGTGTCACCGTCTTTATATTTTATTTATATTTAATCATTTTACTTAATATGAAGTATATTTATTTTTATTATCATCTTTTTTATCCCTGGTACTGGGGTGGCTTATTTGTGTTGTAACAACGTATTATCATTAACCCTTCACTGCCTAACAACTGAGCAAATGTTTTCACAGATATTTTGTAGTGGTTATCTACAAGAAAATCTTGTCCCATTTGGAGTACAACAGTATTTTCTCTCTGCAAAAGCCCATTATTGTAGTATCTTATCCCACTGCTTAATAAAGATTTGTGACCATTTGCCATCTTCTCATTGTCCAGAAAACACTTTTCACTTTCCTTTCTTGTGGGTTGCTGTTCCAGTTTTTTGTATAATTTTTTGTTCCATTTGCTGTCTTTACAAAATACTTTTCCATATGCCTGTAACTGAATATAGTTTTTTTGTTCACTAATTATGTGTCTGACTCATGAGTATCGCGTGATACTACAAATTAAAGTTTTGAGCGCTCGTAGCACCCACATAATATTTTTCCTTTTTCTGAATCATCAAGAGCGTTTGTGATCTTAATTATATAGCTCATTCTTCAAAGATAAACTATTCTTATCTTCTTTGATCGAACATTTCTGATACTGATAAAATATGTACCTTCGTATATATATTATTAATGCAAGTAAGTACCAGTATTATTAAAATTAATGTATATAGAATTATTTAACAAGAATTTTATATATAATTTTATTGTTTCTTATATAGTCATGTATATTATACTGTAATAACACAATAATATATTTCTTGTGTAAGTACATATATTTTGTTATATAACTTACTGTATGTGTTTTGCAGAAACGTTCTGCATCAGGAGAGGTTTAATGTGTATTTATATATTGTGCTAATACAAATAATACTTACTCCAAGAATTTTCAATAGACTCGAGAGTTACTGTAAAGAGAAAGAAATGTGTATGTGTATATGTTTTGATGCTATTAAAAATATTGTAATATTGAATAACAGTATGTTGATATTTTCGATGAAGCCTTTGTAATCTGTTCCGTACAAGTTTTTATTTTATATTGTGAAGCAACAAACATTTATAAATTTTAAAAAATATACTCTGCCAGACTCTTACCTTGCGATCTTTTTTCGCTAACTTACCTTTTGTAAACACCAACAGAAGTTCAGGGCCGCCACCAATATCTTTAAAGGACAGATATGGAAACCTTACTTTACTTTAATTGAAAAACACTGGACAATTTAGCAATCTGACTTCCCACAATTCAGAAAATTCCTCGGAACGTTAGACGAATTTTTCAGCACGGGAAGAAAGAAAATCATAGTTTCATACAGATTACAAGTGTTCTTTATTCAGTATAATATTGTTAAATGTTGCTATGTACGGAAAAGTGAACAGGCCAGTGAAAAACAATTTTAAGTTTGTTTAAATGTAACTGTAATTAGTATGATGATAGTGGTGTGGGTTGTGGAGGGAGCTTTGTGGGCGGGTGACTTACTTGTTCATTAGCCAGGTCGTTTTCGTTTGTATAAATGTTGTCTTGCCTACGAATGATGATGGCTAGCCAGAAATTATTATAAAAATTGCAGGTTGAAAATAGACTAATGCCAGCGCAAATGTTTATTATTTTTCAAAATATATACATAGAAAGAATTTGGCAAATAAATATATATTATACGCACAGGGTTATGTGTATGTAATAAAGTTTCTTTAAATAAGTTAAACCATGTGTATATATGTATTTATTATATTAACTGATGTGTATGTTGTTCTAATTTTGGCGCACATGAGTTTTATTTTTAGACATTACGACTCCTACCTGCTGTTACTGAAATCTACGTGTAGTCTGGTGAAATGTGTGCTAACCATATGTAAACATCTCTCTCTCTCTCTCTCTCTCTCTCTCTCTCTCTCTCTCTCTCTCTCTCTCTCTCTCTCTCTCTCTCTCTCTCTCTCTCTCTCTCTCTCTCTCTCTCTCTCTCTCTCCTCTCTCTCTCTCTCTCTCTCTCTCTCTCTCTCTCTCTCTCTCTCTCTCTCTCTCTCTCTCTCTCTCTCTCTCTCTCTCTCTCTCTCTGTGTGTGTGTGTGTGTGTGTGTGTGTGTGTGTGTGTGTGTGTGTGTGTGTGTGTGTGTGTGTGTGAAGAGAGATGGGGGATAGTTGCACGAGAATATGCTCAGTGTTTTAAAATACTGTAAATTTGTCGTTTAAACTAATGTTGCTGTAGTAGGAATTTATATTATAATCAAGATATAATTATGATCCTGTATAGACCTTGAGCTCCTTGTCAACTGACATCCAGTCTTCCCATATGGATAATGCCCCCTGTTCAAGTATTCTTATTATATCACTACATCTTGCAACTAAATCTCTGGTTTTCCTCTTCTCCTTCGTGGAGCATAAGTCACTTCCCCCCCCCCACACTGCTAAGAATTTGCAGTAGTAGTCTGTGTACTTCCTTTCTTCCCACAGAGAAATTTTGGCCTGGCGTTGCAGCTTAAATTTGCAATCAGTGTTAGGGAGAAGTATTTGGAGTTGACAACTGTGCGTCTTTCTGGCTGGACCAAATTCCTGTACCTATCAGCTGATTCTTAGCTATATTTTTTAATATTATAGTATTTCACTTATAAGAAAATCCACTTATGCTTTACTTTAGTCTAAAGTACAGATACTGTTTATACTGAATTTTGGTCAGAATAAAATGTGATTAATTTTGAAAGGAATGTATGTTCAATATAAAATAATTGAAGGTATTTTTAAGGCCGGCCGCACACTGGAGTGACATTTGTTTCTCGACAGAACCATTTTGACACATTAAGTTGGAAAGTGTTGCTTCAGTGGAGAGAGGCTTGAGACATTGGCTTACAACAAAACAATTTCTCGTCAGTTGTTTTTGAGCTGTAAAAGTGTATAGTTCATGGGTTCATGACAGGCATTATTTTGCATCTATTTCAGTTTCACCTACACCTACACTTGTTTCCATTTTATACACACTACTAATTTGTAATAATAATAATACACAACAATATGCAAGAATCAGAATGAAAGGACAATGCACGTACTTTCCATGTATGACTAGGTAAGTGCAACATAAACTCCCTGCCTTGTGTAGGTAGAATCCAGCACATGCGCAGTTCAAAACATTGCGATTTGTTTTGTTGTGAGACATGAATCTAGTCGTTAGGGGCTTCACGACACCTGTAGACAATGTCGCAACCAGTGTGTGGAACTTTAGAGATCCTAATGGCATTAAGTCATCTGCAACGCTTTGCGACACAATACGCCAAAACGGTTCTGTCGTGAAACAAAATTTCGCTGTGGTGTGCGGCCGGCATAAGTCTGGTCAGACACAAATGTTTTGATATTCCTGTTGACTACTACCAAAACTTGGACCCACAAAAACATAAAAAGGAACAGAAAGTATACCAAATTACTGAAAAAAATATGAATATAACAATAATGTTAAGAATATTTATGTACAAGGGTAATGATAACACAGGCAATAACATGAATAAGTGAGAAATTTCATATTTACAAATTACAAACTAATATAGTAAAAAAAATCTTGTCTAAAATATTGACAGTAAAATGGCAAAAACTTAACAGCACTAAGAGCTGTATTAACAATAATAGCACTTTGAGCAAAAGAATTTACATATTATAATCCGGTCAGTTATATATGGATCAGAAAATTATTAGTAGGAGCATTTTAACACCTATAAAGATACTCTAATTCTTACATATCCATTGTACAACACCATAAATGTAAGCCTGAATATCTAAATATTAAACAACCTTTTTACAGTGCATAGTATTCATTAAATAGTTACACTACCACATTACACTGTATGTTACCCATGGGTTACACGATTTCTATATTTTGATCAAGTGTCTCTTTGGTAGAGTTGCATTTGGTGAATCTTCGTAATCAATTTGGAAAAATCTTCTGATTTTTAATTTTTAAAGGTTGGCATATACTCATATGATAATTTTTAAGTATCTTATTTATAAAGTATAACATTTTTCATAGAAATGATAGTGATTAAATTTGAGTTGTACAGTATTGTTCCAGTAGACTATATTTTTAAGTACTTTTACTTCCATGTTCCTTAAGGAAATGGAAGTATGGTGAAGGCAAAAAAAATCGTGTTCGAGATTATTGCAGATTCTGATTGTACTACACTCAAAACATGAAAAAAAGGTCATTTTTCGAAAAGTGTCTGTAGATTTTTTTCTATGGCAAACGATAACAGCCGCAGATTCAAACAGAATCAAATACTTTTTGCATACAGCCCTGATTTGTAGAGTACTCAAGACCTGTTGTTTTTGGTGAAGATCGGTTAAGGGAAAGGGGTAGTTTACCAGCCACATTTTTTGTTTTAACAAGGGTATTTTCTATGGCAAATGATAACAGCCGCAAATTCGAACAGAATCAAATAATGTTTTGCATACAGTCCTGATTTGTAGAGTACTCAAGACCTCTTCTTTTTGGTGAACATCGGTTAAGGGAAAGGGGTAGTTTACCAGCAACGTTTTTTTATCAAGGGTAATTTTATATGGCAAACGATAACAGCCGCAAATTCAAACAGAATCAAATAATTTTTGTATACAGCCCTGAATTGTAGAGTTCTCAAGACCTATTGTTTTTGTTGAAGATCGGGTTAGGGAAAGGGGTAGTTTACTAGCAACGTTTTATGTTTTAACATGGGTAATTTTTTCTATGACGAATGATAACTGCCGTAAATTCAATCAGAATCAAATAATGTTTTGCATACCTTCCTGAGCTATAGAGAACTCAATGTCTGTTGATTTTTGTGAAGATTGGTTAAGGGAAAGGGGTAGTTTACCACCAACGTTTTATGTTTTAACAAGGGTAATTTTTTTTATGACGAAAGATAACTGCCGTAAATTCAAAGAGAATCAAATAATTTTTTGCATACTTTCCTGAATTGTAGAGAACTCGAGACCTGATGATTTTGGTGAAGATCGGTTAAGATAAAGGGGTAGTTTACCTGCAACATTTTATGTTGTAACAAGAGAAATGTTTTCATGACGAACGATAACTGCCGCACATTCAAACAGAATCAAATATTTTTTTGCATGCGTCCCTGAATTGTAGAGGACTGAAGGTCTATTGAATTTGGTGAAGATCGGTTAAGAGAAAGGGGTAGTTTACCTGCAACGTTTTATGATTTAACAAGAGTAAAGTACTTAATTTTGATAAATAAAGTATCCTGATAAGAAGCTCATAATAATCCACTGTAGAAACGTAGATGAAATATCTATAAATGAAGAGGTTAGGTGAACGTGGTGGGGGTAATTTTCTATTAATAAAAATTATAGTTGAAGGGGAGGGGAGAATTTTTTATATGTGTACTACGTTATCGGCAACAAAGAAGTAGTTTTTTGTTAAAATACTTTCCCGGTCTGTTTAGCCGTAGTCCAATGTTTTCTGCAAAACCAGACTTTTCGGCAGTGCAATCGACTGCCATCATCAGTGAAAATCGAGTGCGAAAACGTGAGGTGGTATATGTTAGTGACCACTGTACTGTGGTTGAGGCTGAAGCAATAAGTAGAAAGAAGTAGTTTCTATGGAAATATTTCATTTCGAATATGATTTTAAATATAAATCTTACAACATGGAAGTCACGTATGGTTCTCCATACCGATATTTTACTTCCATGTTCCATAAGGAAATGGAAGTATGGTGATGGCAAAAAAAAAAGTGCTCGAGATACTTGCAGATTCTGATTGTACTACCCTCAAAACATGAAAAAAAGTCATTTTTCGAAAAGTGTCTGTGTGTGTGTAGATTTTTTTTCTATGGCAAATGATAAGAGCCGCAAATTCAAACAGAATCAAATAATTTTTTGCATGCAGCCCTGAATTGTAGAGTTCTCAAGACCTATTGTTTTTGGTGAAGATCGGCTAAGGGAAAGGGGTAGTTTACTGGCAACGTTTTATGTTTTAACAAGGGTAATTTTTTCTATGACGAATGATAACTGCCTTAAATTAAAACAGAATCAAATACTTTTTTGCATGCAACTCTGAATTGTAGAGTTTTCAAGACCTATTGTTTTTGGTGAAGATCGGTTAAGGGAAAGGGGTAGTTTACCTGCCACCTTTAATGTTTTAACAAGAGTAATTGTTTCTATGACGAACGATAACTGCCGTAAATTCAAACAGAATCAAATGATGTTTTACATATGTGCCTGAGTTGTAGAAGACTCGAGGCCTATTGATTTTGGTGAAGATCGGTTACGGGGAAAGGGTAGTTTGCCTGAAACATTTTTTGTTGTAACAAGAGTAAAGTACTTAATTTTGATAAATAAAGTATCCTGATAAGAAGATCTTAATGTAGAAACGTAGATGAAATATCTATAATTGAACGGGGTGGGGGTAATTTTCAATAAATGAAAATTATAATTGAAGGGGGAGGGGATAATTTTTATATGTGTACTACGTTATCGGCAACAAAGTAGTAGTTTGTTGTTAAAATTCCTTCCTGGGCTGTTTGGCCGTAGTCCAATGTTTTCTGCAAAACCAGACGTTTCGGCAGTGCCGTCGACTGCCATCATCAGTGAAAATCGAGTGCGATAACGTGTGGTGGTATACGTTAGTGACCACAGTACTGTGGTTAAGGCTGAAGCAATAAGTGGAAAGAAGTAGTTTCTATGGAAACATTTAATTTCGTAAATTATTTTAAATATAAATCTTAGAACATGGAAGTCATGTATGGTTCTCTATACCGATATTTTTGTTTTTGATTTGTCTCAATAATTATTTGTCATTCTACTTAGAAACTTGTTGAAATATGTGAATATTTTGCGAGATTTGGTGTTAAATAGTTTTGGCATCAAATTCTTTTTCATTGAATTCATAAGCAAGCTTTTCTTTAATGCAAGTATAGGAGGAAAACCTGAGTAATAAAAGTGAATTAAAACTCAAAGCAACATGTTTAATTTAAATTTTATTTTCTTTGCAAGTCATTTTATTTGTTTAGCTGGCCTGGCCACCTACTAAGACATTCAATCCATTGAAGAGGTATTTGGTAGTGAGTCATCATCCTGTGTTTATTTATTGAACCACAGTTAACTTATATGCGGTCTGTACAGTGTGTTGATTTGTTATGAGGCTTTGTGTTGTGTTAGATTGGCAGTATGGAATGTCTAAGAACAAAACTTATTTTTAGCGTTTTAATACTTTTAACACAATATGAAAGAACATTATGATAACTAACATGATCATTATGATGTTTTTTTTTTTTAGAAAAACAACCATACTGACTTCAAAATAGTAATTGTATTATTTTAGTTATCTCTGATCATGGTAGAAATATGATTAATACAGTGGAAAAATAAATATGGGGTTGTTTTGTGTTGGAAATAGTGATATTTAGGACACCATGAATGTCTTTTGACAACATTGTGAGATAGGTGAGCAAGGTATGTGACTGAAGTAAGTTGGATTGAATGGTGATGTATTTCATTTCATACCGTTGTAGTGTTACAACACAAGTTAAGTTTTGTTTACATTACATTTTCTACCATTACGCTCTCTCCTGTAATAATATCTTCCAATTCCTCCACCATTATAGTCATCCTCCATATCATTGATACATCTTTCCGTTAGTCTTCCTCAGCCTCTCTTTCTGAATGAAAATCATCTCTTTGTCATCTGTAACAGATCCATTCTTTTGATCCAGATAAGCCTTTGCCCAGTAATGAATGATATGCTCCATTCATTCCATGTGATCTGGGTCAGTGTATGGTTCATCATTACTCTCCAAAAACCTTGTGCCTCTTAATTAGCCCCCTATTTTGGTTAGAATTTTCCTCTCTGATATCCTCAAAAATTGATCATCTGCATTTGTCAAGGACAGTAGTGACATATTTTTGTCGAATAAATCCAAGAATATAAACTCAAGAGGGTAACAAGACAGCATTAGCACATAAGTAGCAGAGGAAAGTGAAGAGTTAATGTTAGTTTGCAGTTAGTTTGTATTAAGAAGCTCAGTTCACTAGTTAGTACACGTGAAGAATTTTTTTGCCGTGTAAATAATAAATGTGTGGAACATTAGATTGTTAAAAAGATATTAAAAATGTCAGTAGTTTCTTATTTGGTAATCGTACTGCAGGATATGGATATGGAGAAATGCTTTTCAAATAACGTTGACTAACCTAAGAAATGTATTGGATAGAAAACGAGAGAAAAATCTTGCTAAGTCTTTTTGTGTAGCATGGCTCCATCTAAATCATTTTTAATTAAGAAGGGAGTTAAAAAACATAAGTTTTCGTATACGATGGATACTGCAAAGGACTTTGTGGTGGAACAGGTGACAAATAATGATGTGTTTATAGAGGGTACTCGAGAAAATAAGATTATGGGAAAGCTTAATCAGAAGGAAAATTATTGGCTGGAGCACTTAATTAGATGCAGAAACTATTTAACCCGGTATTTAATCAATGAGAAAAACATTAAAGAATGGCTAAGAAGGAGAGTTTTAACACAAAGGTTGAAAAGAAAACAGGGTTTAAAGCAGAGGATGATCATTGGGATGACCTGAGGACTATAGAGAACAGTTTTAGGACGAAACCCCCTAATTTCTGAATTGAGGTTGGAAGAAGAAGAGCTTCTCAATAACATAAAACAAATAATTAGGAGTAAAATAAAGTACCAGAGACGACTCGTGAAAGAACAGAGTGTCAGGAAATGAGTATTTTATGTACTCATTTAATGCTGTATGCAGTAAAAACGCAGGAATCAGTTAAATGAAGGGAGCATTTCATTTAAGTCTGTCCCTTCAGTATTTAGTATTATCATTATCAAAAGGACTTCCATCAAACATTAATATTTTTTGTTAATTATTGCCTCCATTTATTGGTTTGCCGGGCTGTAAGGCTGTGGTCCGATGTTATTTTCTCCAAACGTTTTGGCCGTTCCTTAGTACTGTGGTCACTGACTGTGAGACCTTTACCAGTGTTTTCAGTCCTTTTGTACTGAAGATGGCTGTCGAAAGAACAGCCAAAACGTTTGGAGTAAATAACATCAGACCATGACCATATAGCCCAGCAAACCAAATTTTTAACAATATATGTTTATACGTTTGTTTCTGTTATTAATTTCAATTCATCATAAATATTTGTTTGAGTACAGATACTTTAGTGTTGTTTGGAATGGATAGGTAATCTGTTACTAAAGCTAGTGGGAAGTGAAAACATGTGTTTTTGATAATTGAAACTAAGTAGAAATTTTGAAAAGATTATCTAAATTGTGACGTCTCTTTCTAAAATCTACAATGTGGGGACTTCAACCATTCAACCACAAGAGACATTAAGGCACAAAAAAACTGGAAAATATGCCGAAAAATTGGATTCCGAAGAAAGGGCACAAAACAGAAAAAACATTGAGGACGGCCAGTAATACAGCTTTGGAAGATCACATTCACATATGGTTTACACAGAGAAGAAGGTGTATACACAGAGAAATTCGTGAACCCATTTCAGGCCCTATGCTATGTGAAAAGGCACTAGAGTTCAATGACTCCTTGAAGGGTCTGCCGATTTCAAAGCTAGTGCATCATGGTAAAAAAAAAAAAAAAAATGACACGGGATCCGTGAATTATAAATTCAAGGAGAAAAGTAACATCCTTAACTTTGTTGAAGCAGTTTAGTATTTCAAAAATCTGAACAAATCGAAAATCCAGATGGGTTGCAGTCCCAATTGATCAGAATTTTATGGGTTCCCCTGTAGCTGTTTTTGTTGATAGTACAGCTATATTAGCTGTTGATAAAGCTGTAGGAGAACTGACTATCCAGAAAGTCAGCAAAACCTATGAATGGACAGTCAGATGCTACACCAGTTAAACATACGTGAATCGCTTAACAAATTTTACAGCAGTCTGATACAAGAATATCAGTCTGTGATATTGAGTAAAAATAATACCACATGTTAATACAGTAAAGTGTCTTAATATGAACGTCAATGTCAGTTGGAAAGGACTTATCAAAGGGAAACCCCTAAGATGAAAAGAATGACGACATAGTGTGAACTATTCTTTTAAGTAAGTTTGGATGAGATAGAAGTTTGCCAGTTGCCAGAAGTGTACATTTCTCCAAATGAGTAACAATAAATAGTCATTATATATTTTTTTCCAAATAACTGTTATAAAATAAAAATCAGTATTTGTTCATCGTATTTCATAAGAATTTAGATGTTTGACACAGGTTATTTACGCAAATAAGAATGCTTATGTTAATTATTTCTAAACTTCTATTTCTTTTTTTTTTTCATCAACACTTGGTAAACATTCCTTTTTAATATACCGGTACTGAAAAAGTTCACTTTAGAACTGCCTGGAATGCTTTATGTTCTCAGTTCGAGGAATGACCATAGTTTTATTATGATTAATTCATTTGATATTTTTAGTTGTGCTGAAGGTGTCAGTCACTGAGTTAATAATACAGCAAAAGATATAAAAGTGCCTTGACTTGATTTCTGCCCCCACTGCGTCAAATACCCATCTGACAGTTATTGTTTTGTTGGCAACCTATTTCAGGTTACACCCATGTTTGTTAAAGTCCATGCCGCCTGCTGCAATCCATTTACTTTTACTTTCTTTTCATCTTGTAAAGTGGATAGTCAGTTGCAGTGAGCTGTAAGCGTACTTTATTTTGCTTATAATGATCTATTATAATTTTTATTTCAATTGAAATATAACACATGTAGCATGGTATTGGAATTATATATTTTTTACATATTTTAATGATTAGAAACTATCACCACCACCACCACCACCACCACCACCACCATCAGAGATGAAATTGAAACAGTTAAAAAGTAATGGTTTTGTTGCTATTGTTTGTATGATAACAACAAAAATTTGCATTCATTTTCAAATTTTGTGTATTTGCCAAGGGTGATTTATAACCAGTAGTGGAGCCAGTATTTTTCCATGAGAGGTGTCATTGTTCAGTATGTTTCCATGTGTGGGGGGGGGTTTATTGACCAAGCTTTTTCTTTCTCCTGTTTTATTTCATATTTACATAGATGATGCCATAAGGACATGGAAATTGGATTGCCCCCCCCCCCAAAGGATTGTACTTGGGGAAAGGATATTATTTAATTATTTTAATGTATGGAGATGATCTTGTGTTCATCCAAGAGAATGAAAATTACCTCCAAAGGTCATTGTTTTATCTCTAACATTTTAACAGATTAAAACCATCAAACCATTTCTTTATCTAAAACAAACGTTATGTCTTTTTCTGGGGCAAATCATAATAGAAGAAAGGTTGTCATACAGGACTCACCAATAGAACAGGTGCCAGACTTCATGTATCTAGGGTCCAGCATTACATATCAAGATAATAAGAAGGGTGAAAGCAAAATTAGTCTCTTCCAGTCCCTTTGTGGATGTATCATTAAACACTTTAAGAAGAAAATAAAGAAAGAGACGCGATTGAAATATTATAATGTAATGGGCATACCTCAACAACTGTATGGTAGTGAGGCTTAGATTAGAAAGGCCAAATATATATCTAGAATAAAAGGAGCGGAAATGAGGTTCTTGAGGGCTGTAAAGGGTTGTGTCAGGAGAGATCTCAGAAATGATCATATTACGAGAATGGAGGTAGGCATAGCTGAAAGCTTAAATGAGAAAATCTCCCAATACAAAACGGAATAGTGGTTACACATAGAGGGAATGGGTCCAACTAGATTTTCAAGGAGAGCCCTTGACTATCATCAAAGGGAAAAGAGAAGTATGGGAAGACCCTGTAAATGATGGTTGGATGAGTTCTATTGAGACTTGGAACAGGCTACTAGCCAAATCCATAAAGGATGACGACGACGACTTTTTCCATGGATGGTTTATTGATAATAAATATCCATCCATAGGGTAGATGACGCAATGATGTAGCAGAAGGATTCACCACTTCAGTGAACTGGTTACTGCCTGTGTGCAGACTTTTATTATACATCATTGGTGACTGATCCAATTGCGGGAGGTGCCGTGTAACTCCACAGTAACCTCTTGGCAATACAATGTTTTAATGCCAGAAAATATATATTTTTTTCTAATTAAATATTATTATTATGGTACATTTATTATTTCATTAGTTTGTTGTGTTATCGTTGATAATTTACTATTTAAACATAATTTTCTTTATTCTGAGCTGATATAGAGAAGCCTCAATTTCTTTATTCTGTGCATTTTCACACAGTGGATGTTTCCTGTGCGTGCACTTTTTTTAGGTATTAATAGAACAAAACTTTATGGGAAAAACATTTTAAAAGTTTTTCCAATTTGAAAGTTTAGTGATTATATTAACAAGCCATAAGTGATGACTATTTTGTTGTGTTTATTAAGGGATATTACAATTGGATTAATAAAACCTATACTTTACCTTTGAACAGCTCAGAATTTTATATTCTGAAATGGTTACTGAATCATGTTTGTTATCTTTTGCTATAAGTAAAATAGTTTACCAACATGAAAAGGGATTGTGGAGATAATGTAACTTGAAAAGAGATTTTCATGAGTAGAGTTATCCAATATGTAAAAGTTCATCTAAAGGTCAGACCTTAACAGTTGCACCTGTTATTCTTAGTTTTCACCATTCTTTTGAGTGCATAGTATCTTCCAAACTCCTGTAATTGTATGCACATCAACCAAGCATTTACTCTCAGCCAGTCTGTCCCTTTTCCATAAGAATGTACAATTGTTACATCACTTTACGTGTTCAATTGAATATAATTCTTTACAAGGTATGTTACATACTATATTTTATGAAATGTATACCACACATTTTTCTTAATAATTTTTTATTACTAATCATGACGTGTATGATGACATGAGTAATTTTGATTTGTTAATTTTTGTCACATTAGTACATAACGTGATTTTTTTCTTTCATGTCCAGTACATGGATGCACCCCCCCCCCCAATACCTTGTATATATAACCGTTTTAACCTGTTTGACCAATTTTCCAGAGAAGATTGATATTGATTATTTAGGACAATCAGGGCTCTACTGTAATTTATTATGGCTTCTTAGGTGTAAAATCAAGTAATTATTAGTTTTAACACTTTTGATATCTGTGAAATTTAATATGTCCATGAAGAATTAATTTTGTCTCAGTATAACCCATGGGTTTTACCTATATTTGAGAGTTAAATTAGTTGCATGGATCAGATGTACATATGGATATGGAGTGATTTGATTATTAATGTTCCTTTCAAGTATACATATGTTATGGTTCACATTTATTTGTCCCTATTCCTGAATGAGCATTGAAGTTGAAAATTTTGAAATATAAACTTATTTCTGCTGGGAACTTCTGCATGTGTTTTGAGCATGTTTTTGTTTCAGAGCTGTACCATTTCTCAGAAGGCTCAAGTTGTTTGCACAGATGAATTTATTATTATTATTGTTTTGTTGTATGTAGTTACTTGTGTCAGTAAGTAAATACATACTTAATTATGTAATTTTACAGTCAGCTAAGCTTGTGTATACTATGAAAATAGATCTATAATAACTTGGTAAATTCTCAATAAAATTTAAATATTTGTGACTGCTTAATTTAAATACCTAGACGACTGTTTGATATTATAAAATAGCCATCAGTATTTATGACATAATGAAAATAAAATTGTTCTTCGGAAGTAGTGTGAAGAGAGAGATGAGAGGGGGGGGTGAGTACTCTATGACCTTGGCACTGCTATCTGTGTGTGGTCTCATCATTGTTTTATATCAACAGTTGTGTAGATGTGTAGAATTAATTTAATTGTATAAGCAGGAGTTGGGGAGCTGGAGAATAATTTCTTAGCACAACATCCTTATACATACATGCTACTGTGTCCACCACACGCTACCTCATGTTTGTTGATATGCCTTGTGGGTTTTGAATCTGTCAAATTATGAGCATTGTTTTTCAAACTTCAGTTACATGTGACCCACTAATACCTTATGTTTTACTGCTTACAGCACCAGGAACAATTACACAATATTATAGCATTGTTTCTGTGTATACAAACATTATGCATTTGCAACAGTGCCCAAATATGAAATTGATGAGCAAAACAGTATTGCGTATCTGATTTTATCACATACTTTAGGTTTCTACTTGTTCAATTTACCATATGCCTTTAGTTCAAAAATTGTTAAAATAACTGCATTAATTATTGAATTTTTTGGCAACTAAGCCTGTAATTAATCAAATTATAACTCTTAAATTTATTTCATGTATAATAGAGAAAGTTTAATATATTTTCTATAACTTGCATCTAGTCCGAGTCTGGTTTTAGTGGCCGTGGTCTATAATCTGAATGGATTTTTTAAAACTATTCTCTGACACTTTACTTCTTATTTTACTTCTGCATATGTGCTTAATTTGGGAGTAAAGTTGTTTATAAGTAGTATGGTCACCTACAAAAGCAAATACATTTAATTTGTGAATAAAATGTTTAGGGACGATAAGCTTATAAAACACAACACATTTACTTGGCTAAGTTTTACTTTGAATTGTGTTATCTGATTGCATTTCGAAACATTCTGATCACATATTCTCAAGTAAAATATTGATATCAATGTGTGTAGAGAGAAGATTTTATGTTTTAAGCTTATGAATAAGTATTAAACTTCATGTATCAGCATTGTCATGTATATTTTAATTCATTTCAGGTTACTACCATTTGGTACTTGTATATTTAGTGCATGTAGGAATAAACATATTCAAGTGATCCTTATGAATATACAGAGAAAGAAGTGTGTGTGTGTGTGTGTGTGTGTGTGTGTGTGTGTGTGTGTGTGTGTGTGTGTGTGTGTGTGTGTGTTGGGTACATTAGTGGGCGTATACTGCTCATTCATTCAACAGGTAATCCAAAGTGGGAATAGTGTACTATCTAAATTTATAAATAAGCTCGGAGTAGTGAGAAATTTTTAAAGAGAAATTTATATAATGGCTTAGCAGATGTTCTACAACGGATGTGGTTTGTTTATCAAGCTTCGTTTCAGGAATTTGTATGGTATTTTATGCAAACTTGCCAAGTGTTATGATTGTGTTAGGTGGTTGAATTAAAAAATAAACACACATTCACACGCACACATAATACAGACCTATGTAACTTATCATTTATTTTTCATTTTCAAATAAAGTTTTTTTTGTTGCTAAGTGTGTATAATTTGCCAGAGTTTTGTACGGAGTTACTTACAGTTCAAGTTCAAAGGCCAGCAAAATATGTATGTAGTGACAAAAGTATATACTACTACAATTAAAACAAAAAGTTATATAACACAGTAGAGGATTATTTCTTTTACAACACTTTTCACAATAGTGTGAAACAGTGATGAAAACATATATAGTATACAGTTGTGAACACATCTTTTATGCTCCAAAAAATGTAACTTTTTTGAAATCATGAATGGGTATCATTAGGTTCTGAATAGGTAGAAGTGAAAAAGAAAAGCAATGCATGATAAACAATTTTTCTTCTTTACCTTCTTCTTCTTTCAAGCGTTTCTTAGCCATGTACAACTCTCATTACACCACTGCCATAGAGAAATGAGCCATCTAGTAACAATGTGGATTGGCAAACTGCGTGTGTGTGTATGTGTTGTGTGCGCACGCGTAGACACCGTCACATGCCAGAAATCCACAGTAGAAAAATACCAGTGTATGGGCACTAATGTGCTTTCCACGGCATCATGGTAATCAAGATGAGCTTGTTATTTTAGCATGACGTTTGGTTCTCTCTTCAGATTTTGTCACTGTACATGAGCCTTTTCTCCCATTTTATTCTTACATTACCACTTAGTGCACTATTAGCCATGATTGACAATGCTTGTTTTGCTCCAGTTTCATTTTGGTAGCACGTAATTCAGTTATAAATTCAATTACATATTGTTAATGTGTCATTAACATAATTTAATTTGGGATTCCTTGCCAAATCACAACCTGTCACTCAACCTGACCATTTCAGATTTCAATGAAACTTTCAGGAATCATTCTCCCGTATGATAGATATGAGAATATATTTTTAAATTTGTTTTATCCGTTTGAGTTTTGATGTAATTAATTTTTAAAATTTAGAAAAAATACCGTTTTTCAACTTTCACAAACTTTTTAATTCTTGAATAACTCAAGTTCTATAAGGCCTACAGACTTGCTTGAACCCTCATTTTAAAGAGAATCATACAAGGCTTAATTTGATATGCTACTTGACTATGTTTGGTGAAATTTTTTTTTGAAAATCCAAAAAACATTTACGTACATTTTTGAAAGTGTTTTTTAAAAAAATTTGAAAAAGTATGTTTCTTGTAATATTATAAGCTATAGATCCTGAAGCTATAGACTTTAAAGTGGGATCTCAATGGGATCAGGAGTTATGCCAAAAAACGTATGACAATGTTTTAAGGTAAGGGCTAGATTACAATCAATCTTAAATTTTTTTTTAAAGGTAAAAAATATACATAAGCTCTAAGGTAACCAATTTACAATAGGGATTATAATAGAGGTTTACTAAACCTACAAACAAATAATCAAGCCATAACTTATTTAAGATCATTGTGAGTAAAATATCTGCCAATTACAAGCATCCTGTCAGAAGATTGGTGACGAAATGAGAAAGGACTACGTTTCTGCGTCCCCACATGGTACAGAAATTCAACTTGTTTCGAATTGTCGAACATAACCTTCGGCCAGGAACGCATCAGCTGTTACGGTTGCCCTGCTTACTGGATCGCGTCGCCGTTCCACAGACACGGCCTTAATAATCATATTAGCTGTCGCCCAGTGGCCACGTGCTTTGGCGGCACCAAATTGTTCAAATCACGCCAGGAAAATTCAAACCCCGGCACATTACAAATTGTGTTAATTGCCCAGGAAGTGATGATTTGAAGGCTAGGTTTGAAGAAGCTTTTGAGCTAAATAGCATTGAAAATGTGAGTTTCAAACAATGGATGCAGATTGATAACAAGTGTGTCCTGGAAACTGTTACAAAACCAACAGAAGAGTTTGTGAATTATTTGTTTCAGAGTTTGCCAAAACTCTTAAGACACTCTTTCATTGCTACTCAACAGTCTTCGTACTTGCGACACTTAAAAGAAAATTACCTCAAAACCAGTGTATTGTGCTTTGTGATTTTGCTGGAAATTATGCATTTGTACTTCAAGATGCTGCACAAGGCTTTCACTGGAATAATGCTCAAGCAACAATACATTCGTTTGTTATATACTACATGGATGAGGAAAGCAAAAAGTGTCATACCTTAGCTTAGTTATCATTTCTGATTGTATGACACACGATACCGTTGCTGTCCATTTATTTCAACGCCTCATGATTGACTTTCTTAAACAGAACCTGCCTCATAAGCCCGAAAAGCTTCATTATTTTTCAGCTGGAGCAGCATCACAGTACAAAAACAAATCCTCAATCTCTGCCATCATGAGAACGATTTTGGAATTAAGGCTGAATGGAACTTTTTTGCATCGTCACATGGAAAGAATGCATAGGAGGAACTGTAAAACGTTTAGCAGCATTGGCCAGTCTACGTATGGTTTACAATGAACAAATCATGACCCCTCGTCAACTTTATGATTGGACTAAAGCCAATATTGACAACATCATTTTTTTTGTATTCCACTAAAGACAAACATGAGGCAGAGGAACAGACCTTGAAGAGACGGTTTGAAGCAACAACAACAATAAAGGGCACTCAGCAATTTCACAGTTACACTCCTGTGAGTGAGACTAGAGTTTTAGTGAAAAGCCACTCATTTTCAGAGGTATCAAGTGTAGAAATAGTTTCAGCTGACGACACTCATGCTGATTTGGACACTAATGACATTGTTGGCTTTGTCACATGCCAATACTCAGACAAGTGGTGGTTAGGTTGTGTGTTAGGAGTAGAAGGAGATGAAGTAAAAATAAGTTTTTTGGAACCACATGGCCCTTCTCCATCTCTCAAATACCCACAATTTACTGACATATTAGTTGTGCACAAAAGTGAGGTTTTAACAAAAGTTGATCCTACAACAGCAACAGGAAGAGTTTATCACCTTACAGACTTAGAAACTAAAAAGGCAAACAAGAAATTATCTCCGAAATTAAAGAAGAACTAAAATCTATTTAGGTATTTTGGTGCGATTACAAAATGACTGAGTGCTAACCAAGAAAAAACTTATTATTTTTATCATGTAAAACCAGGTATGTAACCTTCCTTGTTATGATGATTGACTATGTATTAGTATGATGTAATTAACAAAAAAAATGTAGATTTTACAAATTGTCTGTTGCTGTGTAAACACAAAACAAAAATTATTAGCCTATAGATGCGTTGTACATTACTTTAAGGTTTTTGTCATAACTTCTGATCCCATTGAGATCCCACTCTAAAAGTTTCAGGATTTATAGCTTATAATATTACAAGAAACATATTTTTTCTATTTTTTGTTTTAAACACTATCTCAAAAATGTATGTAAAAATGTTGTTTGGAAAAAAAAATCACCAAACATAGTCAAGTAGCATATCAAATTAAACCTTGTAAGATTCTCTTTAAAATGAGGGGTCAAGCAAGTCTCTAGGCCTTATAGAACTTGAGTTATTCAAGACTTAAAAAGTTCGTGAAAGCCGAAAAACTGTATTTTTTCTAAATTTTAAAAATTAATTACATCATAACCCAAACAGATAAAAAAAACCTAAAAATATATTCTCATTTCTATCATAAGGGAGAATGATTGAAAGTTGCATTGAAATCTGAAATAGTCAGGTTGAATCTTAAAATTTTTTGGTTGGTTTGGCATGGAATGACCCTAACAACAACACGTGTAGAATTAAAATTGTACAGATGGAGACCGCATTAGGCACACCTTGAGACTGATCGCTGTTCAAAAGTGTGTGGGTATTACCGTGTGCAGTGCAACCTAACCCAGGCATGCCAGAAAAATTGCTTAGTGATAGGGTGAGCAGCAGACCAAGTCGTGACCTTGATTCGATCCCATGGTTGCAGGACAGCCATTGCGACTATGAGTCACAGATGAAACTACAGTGCTGGCCCGTGCCATATAACAATCTTTTATAAATAAAATAAATCTACTTGATAGAAAATCATACGGATTTGGAATTTATGAAATTTTGCCAAACCTTTTCTCTGAAGTATGGGAATTTTGATCAGATGTGCAGCTTGGATGCGTGAACAGTGTAGGGAGAGGTATATAGTTCACATCTATTTGTCAGCCATTGTCTGAGCAGATTCTTTATTTTAAGGAAATAAAGCCTGAAACTTCGGGAGAGAAGGTCCAGTTGGAAAGATGTGTATATGGAGAAGGATTTAAAAAACAAGTTGGATGAAAATGAAATTAAAGTTGTAGTTTTAAAAGACTTAGAAGTGAAAAGAAAACTTATGTAAGTATGGAAAAGAGTATATGACAAAACTATGAAACCCTGTGTTCAGGCATGATTTATTCAGAACATTTTTGAAAAAAAAATGTTAATGAAGAAAGGGAGAGATCTGCCAATAAGGAAATGTTTTGGATTATGTGGAGACAATGGTGATGGAGTTTCAAGGTTTCACGGATTCTGGTTGCAATAAGACCTGACCTTTAGGTGAAGATATACCACTGATCCTCTTTGCAATATCTGATCTGTTTAGTTACACTAAACCCCAAATTAATTAGTGGTATATATTAATATTATATATATTAAACTGATGCGTTTCAGTGAAACGTGCGTCAGGTATTGAAACAACAAAAACATAATACACTACTTGGAGAAGAAACTGTATTGAATAATATCATAATATTATAATATATATTAGGTACACAAAATATGACACACATCCTTAAAGTGTGGTGTAGGTTTAGCTAGTTGACATATATATGAGCTTTTGTGTTAGTTAACTTAATTAGCAAATTGTACAATACATTGCTGAGTTCACAATTCAAATGCTATAATTAATATTACAATTCTTGGATGTTATATTTTCAGCTTACCACAAGAGTGTACACAGGTTAATTGATGTTGGTGCCAGTGAGAGAGTGTGACTAAATTGGTCTGTATCAGAAATGAACTGTGTGTAGTTATCTTACAGGTAGTAATGTCAAGTTAACCATTACATATGGTGCCAGCATATGAATAAGTTCCTGTCCCCATCTCATCTTATCCA
The DNA here is from genome assembly GCA_034769895.1 of Magicicada septendecula. Lineage (NCBI taxonomy): Eukaryota > Metazoa > Arthropoda > Insecta > Hemiptera > Cicadidae > Magicicada > Magicicada septendecula. The sequence continues at coordinate 137,710,773 of CM068367.1, read as the reverse complement.
GCTAAACTATATCTGTTGTGAAATATGGTTTCTTGAGAACACACACACACACACACACACACACACACACACACACACACACACACACACACACACACACACACACACACACACAGAGTTGTACTGACTTTTCTCTGTAGTAATAATAAAATAATAAATATCTACAAATCAATACTGATTTGGACATGTACATCTATATTATTTTTATTTGGACATCATCTACAAATCAAGAATGATTTACAGACATAAAATTGAATGACACTTAGCTTATTAAATTGTTTACTAAACAGGTAAACAAATATTCTCATTTATTCCATATCTTTCATTCCATATATAATTCATTGTCGTATCTAGAGACGAATGAAGATTTACTGTTGAAATATGTATATGTTTATAGAATATCCCCTTATATAAAGTGTATGCATATTTGTTAAAATATAAATATGTGCATACAAAAAAACATGTCCTGTATATTTAAATTTAGTTTGTGAAAAAAATAATTTCATTTTAATGTTTCAGTGAAAAACGGCAAAAGATAGAAGATATTAAAAAGAATATAAGGGATGCAATATTGGTAAGTAGTTATTTTATTTACATATATGATTGTAACTTCTTAAAATAAAAATAGGACTAATAAAAATAAATTTTCTCAATGACCTGAATTTTTTTACTGTTTGGAGTAGCTGGATTGTGTCCTATGTTTTTATGTTATTATTGTTCCATGGGGTTTGACTTTTAGGTGGAATGGAAGTCCAGTTCAGAGATATAAGAAACAAACACTTATGGAATGGTTAGGTTGAGTTATTATTCTTCGTATTGTTTAAATTAGCAGCCATCCTTACTATTTCTTTTATGAATTTGCTAACTGCTATAATTTTTATTGTTCGACTAAGCTTTTCGTCATCACTGACATCTTCAGGTCTTAAACAACTTTTTTTTTTTTTTTTTTTTTTTTTTTAAAAGATTTCTTCATTTGTAAAATCCACTTTTATATTCATTAATTTATTTTTATCTTCTTTTTTAACTTTAAGTATTTCTAGTTCTTCTATTAATTTTCTTTTTTGCGGATTGTTTTCTATTTTGATTATTTCCATATTTTCATTTGGATTTATGAATTTATGGCCTGATTCATTGAAATGTCTTGCATATAATGAGTTCGTTACTCTAACCCCTTCTCCTTTTGCGTGTTCATTCATTCTAATTTTAAATTTTCTTCCAGTTTCGCCCAGATATATCTTATTACATTCCCCACATTTTAATTTGTATACGCCGCTTTTTTCTGTTAATGGAATTTCTTCTGTTTTAGCATTTTTTATATATTCGAATACATTTTTCGTTTTCTTTATTCCTATCTGTATTTCATATTTTTCGAAGCATTTTTGTAACATTTTTGTTTGATATCCTATATATGTTATTGCTCCTTTATATTTCTTTTCTTCATTTGTTTTTTCTTTTTTGTTCTTTTCTATTTCTTTATTTTCCTCTATTTTCTTAACTATTCTATTAATTATTTTAGGGTTGTAATTATTATTTTTTGCTATTTGTTGTATTTTCTTTAATTCTTTTTGTTTGAGTTCATTTTCTAGATAATTTATAGCTCTATAGCAAAATGAATTTAATGCTGCCATTTTATAATTGACTGGATGATATGATTCTTGTGGAATTATTAAATCTGAGTATGTTTCTTTCCTATATATATCAAATTTGAGTTTGTTATCTTCAATTTTTATATTGATATCCAGGAAATTAATTTCTAATCCTCCAATTTCTTCTTGAAATTTTATTGTTTTTTCTATGTTATTTAGTTCTTCCATAAATTTTTTAAATTCATTTACTTCACCTTCCCAAACTATCAGTATGTCATCTACATACCTGATCCATTTTGTTTTACGTTGTTTAAGACCTGAAGATGTCAGTGATGACGAAAAGCTTAGTCGAACAATAAAAATTATAGCAGTTAGCAAATTCATAAAAGAAATAGTGAATTATTATTATTTTTTTGTTATGAAAAAATTCTTTTCCACATGATCATTTTGTGACTGATTATATTATCACTGAAGTAGGATGTCAGAAAACCTACTGAAAAATTGATTAGCTAGGAGGTGTTTGCACTTTTGAAGTCTTAGAAATACATACAACTAAAAATTGGGAAAGTAATGGAGTTACAGAATATGAAGTGTGAATTTTGTACATTAACCTGTATGAATTGATATTAATCTTACAAAAATATAACTGAGTCCAATTTTTTTGTTTTAATTTATAGAAATGTGGTGTTAAATGGATACAGAATTTAATAAACATAAAATTCCAACAAAAAACTTTTATGTATATGATAATATATATTTAAACTATTATACACTTTGGTTAACAGTCTTGCTCTATTTATATTGTGTATTCATACTGTTTTACGTACCAAAATTATCACCTATTTTTCATTGAATAATTATTGAGTTTTTGTCTAATCAGAACTTGCATTCTTCTTAGAAGCTCAGTTGGACATCTCTGTTTTAAGTGTTCATACACAGTGTACGACTTCCATTATTGAATTCTTTCAGTTCCAAATTCTTTCACATAGTTTGTGGATAGTGATAATTCATAGTTTGTTCTTAAAAAAGCATTATGTTCAAGAAACTTATCCATTTTCGTGCAAAATAAAACACATGTATCCAGTTTTTATTTGCATGTATTATTTTAATGGAACACATATTATGATTCATTGTCAATATGATCAGTGTCATGAAGACTTTACACACCTTTCGGAAGTGTGGCTGCCCTTCGTAACTTTTTCTGAGTCATGAAGACAAGAAGAAGTGCTGAGTCACTTCACCGTCCCATCGTGTGTGAAGTCTGGTGAACTGCCTTCCTTGAATCCCTTCTTTCTTCAATCTCTCCACTGCTTTGCTCTTGTGACTTTCAAATTACCAAATATTTGATCTGATCATTGTATTTTGTTCTTCCTACTTGTTTTGGGCCTCTTTGCATATATATTCCAATTCAGAATTGTTCTCATCTTGTCTGTTTAGATGCTTAAAAATTTTGGTCGTTGTATTTTGAATGCAACTCATAATAATTTGTCACTTATCAGAGTCTAATTTTGTGATATGTGAAGAATTAATATACTATGTTTGGACCATTTGTCACTCTTACTCAAAGGCTTCTATCAAAGATTCTAGGTGTTTCATGATCTGCATGGGTGATACACATTTTCTCTGTTGTATATACCATCAACAGATGAAATATAAAACAATTATCAATAGTGCATTGTAGTTTCCAAAACTGGGACTGTTGGTTCAATGACATTTACCTCCGGAGAAAACAAAATCCTTAGTAACACTTTAAATTTAGATAGTTGTAATATTCATTGGAGTGTGTATGTAATAGCAAAGATTTGTTTTATTATACATTTCTTACTTTATAACCAGAACTATGTAAATTATAAATTAACAACATGTACCGTAAAAATAAATTATGTTCTGTGATTTAACTCAATCCGACTATTTCTTCTCAGTGACTACATGTACCAGTTGTACCATGAAGGCTGGGTCCATGGAAAGTTCACTTGAAAAAGTTTGTCTCTTTAGCCAAAATAGGAAACATAAATAGGGAGAGAGCCTGTTGTCACTTATAAGAGTTCCTCAAATGAGTTTTCACTACTAGCTGTTGTTGCATGAAGCATTAGGCCTAACAGTAAACATAACAGTTTGGTTACTTCCTAGTAAACACAGTCAGAATGGTTTATAATTAAATACTACAGTAGGTCATGTGGCTATAAGTGCTTCTTTCTCATCAGAAATATTGTTCAATTCATTTTCAGTTCTTCACTATTAGAGAACAGTTAATGTGTCAGCAAAGCGTGTACACTTTCAGATTAGAAAATTCTTTTTTTGTGTTCTCAGTATATTTTTTCCTTCATTAATCCACAAATACAGGCTGTAATTTACAGCTCAAAACAAGACACAGCTTTTAGCAATGTACAGCACAAACTGTAGAAGGCAGGAGAGAATATAGATGACCACAGATTGTATTGACTTCTGTGATGCTAGCAGATGAATGCAGTTATTCAGTGCTATCGTACCACATCTCAAACAGGCAATAGCTTATGCTGCCTCAATTCAATGTATGGTAATAGTCTACATGCTCTCGGCACATCGTATGATCAGGTGCCACTGCATTGTTCATCCATTGCCTGGTATATTCCATGAATTTTGTTTATTAATACAACACAGTCAAAATAGCATGGTGTTATACATAACTAATTTTTATAGTAAAAAGTTACAATTTATGTAAGAGAAACCTGGAATATTTTTGTTTTTAAATAAGAATTCTGACCAATCATTCCCTTACATTGTGCCTCAGATAATCAGAACATACAAAAGTGTAGATCGTATTGAATTAATTGTTTTTGTTTACTAAATAATTAGTGCTTCATCATGTTGATACCATATAATTGTAATGCCAAATGTATGAAAATTACTCAGAAAATTTGTGTGTACCTAATGCCTTTTGCTTTAACAAAATTTACTCTGTAGTGCACAAGGAATACTACATAAATTGTCAGATGAGAATGGGTGGGATGCGTAGCGTATACGTTATTATGGAAAAGAGGGAAGGTCGTAGTGTGTCAACCACTTGACCTATATGTAGTTGGGGGTGAAGTCATTAATGGAAACAGGAACGGAATACTTTTTCCAGTAGGCAATTAATGGGAGAACAGTCTTGTTGACACTAATGATAATGATGATATGGAGCCTATAAAGATATGAGCCACTTGGGTAGTAATGATGCCACAGCACAGGAAGAATTATTTGAATCTAAGATATTCTTAATATCTATATTTCAGTTTGAAACGTAAAATATTATCAACTGTTATGCTGTAATTAAATTGTAGTTCAATTATAGCAACATAACATGCATTAGATTCCATAATATGTACATGTATTATAAACAAATTACTAGTTTTAAATATGTGACTCTTTTAGAGATTGTATTCAAGTTATCCCTTACCACATAATATGTTATTTGTAGTATATTGTGGCTCTTTATTTGCTTTTGTTTTGTCTATCCAGTGGCAGTTTCCAGATTAGCAAAATTGTAATTTGATACGGGGCGTTTCTATTGTTACAATTTGTCGCAAATATCCATATATCCTAGAATGTTTAGAGTATAGTAACTCAAAGGACTTGACTATGTAGGAAATTATTTTTATTAGGTACAGGCTCACTTGATATAGGATGACACTATTGGATCCTGCTAGCTCAAAAATGATTAACTTGCTTTATTCAGTTCTTCCTTGACAAACCAGTCTGTCTTATGCTTCTTGTAATATGTGTAAATAAGGTCTATTGGAGCATCATTGAGATAAATTTATTTCTTACAATGTGAATGTGCCGGAACACCACAGTGTCTTGTGTCACCACATTCCGAATACAAATAACATTTATGGTCTCCATGTTTCAGATGTCAGTCAAAACACTGGAAAACTACCAGAGAAGGTTTATTTCAGTTGATTTCTTGACATATTGGGTTAACCACATTTTTGTTAGCTAAAATGTTATTAATTTTGCTACTCGTATTCTATAGCAAATTTTCAGTTCACTGCTTCCGTCTCAATTAATTAAGCGTATAAATTATTTTCACCGCTTCACAGGTAGGTACTGTTTGAGATCATTATAACCAAGAGCATTCCTGTTGTCTTCAAATATGATACTTAATCTTTCCGACCTTTTACTTTAATCAAGGTTTTGTTTTTGTTATTTTCATCTACATCACAGGTGGAAGTACTTGGGAGCCCATAGCTTATAAAGGGGGGGGGGTAGTATTGCGTTGTTCCATATCCTTTTTAGTGTAATATTAATAACTTGTATGTGAGGATTGTTAAATGTAGTTTCCTATTATGAACAAGTCCACTTGAGCATAAGAATAACGCGTATTCCGGGCAGACCATCACTGTTTTGTTCATACATTCTCTCTACAGAATTGAGAATACACGCTACTGATAAACAACTTTGTCTTAACCATTTTTAATTAAACAACAAAATCAGGTGTGCAGCATTGAGTTAATGCAGATCAGTGGCGAAGCTAGTAGTTAATGAATGGGTAGGCAAAAGTCTTACCTTAAATTTTTTTGTAGAGTAGTTCAACACGGCGAGTTTTCTTGCTTGCAAAATTGTCAACTACATGGTCTTTGAACAATTGGTCACTCATCAGTTCCTTCACAAATTTTTTTCAATAGCAATGGTGCTAAGAGAGTTAAGTCTTTCATTAGTCATCGGAAGTAGTTTTTTATTCTTTTCAAAGTACTCATATTCCTTTCTGAAGAAGCCGTGGTAACAGGAAATGTTAAAATCAAACGAATTAATTTTGAAACTTCCACGTACACTGGTTCTAAGTCATTAAGAATTATAAAATGTAGAAGTCTTTGAGCGAACAAATGTTTTCCAGTATCTGAGTAAATGTCTTTTAATTCATTTTCCAGTCTTTCACTATTGAAAAAAGGGTATTTATTTATAAGGCTGTTCAGTTTAGTAGAAGGAAAACTCTCTTTGTAAGAAATGAAGTGATTTGGATCCAACAACTCAACAAACTGGATACTTTCGAAATCACTAAACCGTACCTCCAGCTGCATAATCAATGTGTCAAGAACTTCATAAGTTAACGTTTTCAGCAGTTTCCTGTTACTGTCATCTGTATTTACCTCGCTGCTTATTTGGTGACATTTTTCAATACAAGACGACACAGTGTTTTCTGATCTCATGTCCTTGAGGATAGCAGTAGTTTTCTTAATTTCAGTGTTGCACAGAATTATATCGGAGATAGTTTTGTGTTGCAGTAGAGAAAAGAGATGGTCAGTATAAACAAATATTTCCCTATAAAAACAAAGTAAGTAAATTAAATGGGTCTTTTTGAGTATGTTAAGCAATCCAACAGCAGAATTGTACGAATCACTATCCCATCCTTCATCATTCCCTGTAATGTCCTCAAAAATTTGTCTCAAGTCACCATAGTGGGAAAAGATGGTATGAACTGCTCTGGAATGAAAGTTCCAACGGTTAGTGGATGCTTGTGGAAGTTTAAATCCTCTAGATTCTAAAAGCTGTGATCTGTTTGAGGATCTACAAAAATGTGTGTGAAATGCTGTCAGATTGTGAATGAAGTGCCTAACCAATTTTATTGTTTTAGTGCAATGAAGAAGTACGAGGTTTAACTTGTGAGCATAGCAATGTAGAAATAATGCTCTTGGGCAAGTCTGTTTTACAAAGTGCTGAACACCTCCATGCTTTCCAGCCATTACAGAGGCTCCATCATATGTTTGACAGACTACCTTCTCAGTTACACCCCACTTTTTTAAAACGTCAACAATTAATTCTGATAAGCCTGATGCAGTCTTATCTACTGAAACATCATAAAACCCAATGAACCTTTCTATTGGACCTTCTTTTGAACAAAATCTAAAAATTATACTGACTTGAGATCTACTTGATACGTCTAAAAGTTTCATCTGCCTGAATTCCAATAAAATCGCAAGAATCTAACTCCGCCTTAATCTTCTCTTGAATTATATCAGTTACAGATTCAACTAATTCATTCTGAATATCGTTTGATGTACCTTTAAATCCTGACGTAGACTGGAGATGATCTCGAATGTACTGCTCCTGCTTAGAAAGAAGATCTAACAATTCTAGATAATTACCCCGGTTGACTGAGTCTTCCCCTTCGAAATTACCTCGAAATCCAAGCTCCTGTTTCCCGAGAAAACACACAATATCAACAAGTCTTTCAACAACAAGCCTATTTTGTTTCACGACTTCATTATGTTTAACAGTTTGAATTCTAGCCCCTTCAGAGAGAGTATGTTCAATCCTCACGCGTCCCAGCAAACGGTACCGCTCTCATTTTGAATATGTTTATTTGAATTCTGGTGTTTGTCTGCCTTTCTAAGAAAGTTTTTTGTTACCGTCACTCCATATAAAATCCATTCTTTTTCACCAGAAAACAAGATACATGTATAACAAAAAAGTCTGTTGGTTTCGGAACAGCCTGTCAACCACGAATATCGCTCGTACCAAGAAAACTGAAATTTTCTAGATACTTTACCATCAAAATGTTTAATTTCTAAATTAGGTGTAAATCTCTTGTTTTGTACACCACATTTTTCTTTGTAACTCCAAGAAGAAAACGGCTTACTTTTTAATAAGTTTAAAAGACCTGACAAAGTATTAAAAGGACCACGTTCACTCATTTCGGGCGACACACTTATATTCATACACAATAATATAACAAATTGAACTTCCATATTTATAACTTGATTAGTTTCTATATATATGTTTAATGTCACAGATAATTTAAACGACAGTGTTGATTGTCTATTAGTTCACCGGAATCACAGGCACACTTTTAATAACCGCACAAAATAAACACAATTATAAACAACACTGCACGCTTTAAAACTCGCACAACAGCAGTGAGACATGCCTCAACGCTACAGTGTGTGGAGCGTTGGTCAATCCCCCGCTCCCCGCACTGCCCATTCTCAGCCAACACATTGCTTACATACGATGTATACAAAAAACGCTGAGGCAGGTTCACGTTGCCTCATTCGCTTTAAACTAACTATGTCTGCTGTCACTTGTCACCATCTAGCGGTCGCTGAATAAAGCATGTAATTAGTAAATTCGACAATTACAGTAACAATGTATAATCTTTACTTTACATACTTCATACGTATTTATAATTTATATTCTACAGAATTTTTTAGGGTAGGCATTGCCTCAATTGCGTCCATGTAACTTCGCCACTGATGCAGATAGGATGGTAGAACTTAGGCCATAGTTGCAGTGATGACTGCCTCCATGAGAAACAGTGGCAAGCGTTTTTATTGTTGCTCACTACAACATTTGCAGTGTCACAGGCAATATTGATCCAAGTTCAGTAATAATGTCCAGCTTCTTAAGAAACAAATTCCTATCCTTGGTCTTATAAATATTCTTGTCAAGTAATAATTTGTTCAGCACTTTTTTTGTTATGCCTTTACTACACGTATACAATTAAGTGTTTTTGGGGTATTATAACTTACTGTAAACTAGCATGTTTTGCAATATAGAATTAATTTGCATAATTTTAGTAATAAAAATTTAAGTGATAGGAAGGCTAACAAAAAGAAAATCTAACAGATAACATTTATAGAAGAAAATAAGAAAAAGTATTTATTGGAAAGTAATCCAACAGCACCAACTTTTAAAAGTCAGGTTAAGATACATAAAGAAGGAAAACCAATTAGACCGATTGTTTCTTTTATTAATGCACCTATTTATAAATTATCAAAGGAAGTTAGCAGAGTACTGAGAGAGAAATATGAATTTGGGACAAAATACAACATAGAGAATAATGTAAAATTGATAGAAAAATTAGAAAATATTAGGATTAATGTGAATACAAAATTGATATCACTGGATGTTAAGGACATGTTTACCAATATCACAGTAAATAAAGTTATTAAGTTAATAAACGATAATAATATGGGAGAATACAGGTATAAAAAGCAGTTGATGAAAGTAATTAAAGAATGTGTAAATCAGAACTATTTTAGGTTTAATAACAAGTTTTATATACAGAAAAAAGGTTTACCTATGGGGTCTTCATTATCCCCTATTCTTGCTGAAATATACATGAATGATTTTGAAAAGCAATTAATAACTTCCACTAAGTATAAAGACAATATAAAATTATGGTCTAGATACGTTGATGATGTATTAGTAATTTGGGAAGGAAGCATGGAAGAAGTGCATGAGTTTATAAATGAGGTAAATAATAAGGATAAAAACTTACAATTTAAAGAAGAGATAGGAGGTAAGAAAATAAATTACTTAGATTTGAACATAGAAATTAAGGATAATGAGAAACTACAGTTTGGGATATTTAGGAAAGAGTCTTATTCTGATATAATTATACCAAGAGAGTCTTACCACCCATATAGATATAAAATGGCGGCAATCAATACATTTTGTTACAGAGCTCAGAAGTGTTTAAAAGAGACCGAATCAAAAGTTAGGGAGTTAAAAACGATAAAGGGAATTGTAAGGAATAATAATTATAACACCAACATAGTGGATAAAGTTACGAGAAGGGTTAACATACAAAAAGCTAAAATAGAACCAGAACAAAAGAATTATGCAGGGTCATTGACATACATAGGTTCACATACTAGAAAAATTATAAAATGTTTTAATAAATATGGAGTAGATATAGCTATTAAAAAATGTGAAACGGTATTTGATAAGATAAGGAATAAGAATATAGAAAAAATTCCAGTATTACAGAAAAGCGGAATTTATAAATTAAAATGTAAAGACTGCAACAAAGTGTACCTAGGTGAGACAGGACGAAAATTCGTATGCAGGTTGTCTGACCACAAACGTGGAGAAGGTAATAGAACAACCAATTCGTTATATGCAAGACATTTCATAGAAGACAACCATAAGTTTGTTAATCCTTTGGAAGAATACGAAATTGTAAAAGTAGTAAATAACACAGTTGAAAGGAAGCTTAGAGAGGAGTTAGAAATATTAAAAGAAAGAGAAAAAGGGTTAGACAATTTAATTAATATTAAAATTAAATTTGATAATGAAGAAATATTTTATAACATGATTAAGAAGTAAATGATAGAGGACAGATAGATAAGATTAAGAATTATTTGCATAGTACTAATTGGATGGTTAAAATAAGGGTGTGTGACTGACCCATGTGTGTGGAGAGGAAGTAGGGTAAGTTTAAAAGGATGCACACACACACACACACACACACACACACACACACACACACACACACACACACACACACACACACACACACACACACACACACACACACACACACACACACACACACACACACACACACAGAAACACAAGGAATTTGCTAGAAAAATATGTAACTGTACAGATGGTGTGGACAGGGTTTAGGGGGTGGGGAAGGGTCATTTATATTATAGCTTGTTGTGTGTGAGCAGGGTGGGAGAGAGGGGTGAAGGGTTTGTTTTTAAAATAATTTCTGCCTATTCCGATCTGACGATGGGCTGTGAGGCTTGAAAGCGCTAATCGGGATAATTTTATATAGTGGTGTGCAACTGTGATCATTCTGATTGTGATTTCAACCACTAACACAAATTTCTTCATTAAATTAGTAATAAAATAACTATATAATTTTTGGAATCCAGAAGGTGTGAGCCCAGTTTGAAGAATGTGGGACCTTTACTAATAGAAGCTCAATGGAAAGGAAAATTAAGTTAGCAAAATGAAAAATGGTTGAGTTTTTCCAAAGACCTGCTAGTACATTTAAGTCAAATTGCCATGTGCCATAACACATGTAACATGTCTTACGAAAAGTTAAATATAAAATTGAGAAAATAATCGCTTAAAAATATAACAAAAATTACAAAGTTTGCAAAAATATAGTTTAGAAATTTTTATTTATGAACTCACTGTTGATATCAGTTATGTATATTTAAATTAATAAATTTAAGTAAAAATGTAGAAAGAATTACGTGTTCATCATCTATTTTATTGCTAGTCTATACAAAACATAAAAGTAGATATACATTATTTTGGAGAATAAACCAAAAATATTGGATTACTTAAATGGTGATATAAAAAGAAAATTATCGGGTTAGTATTAATTAGTAACTGCTGTTGAGTTTATTTAGAATTGTGAAGTGTGTTAATGTTTGGTCCTAATTTAGTTGTGAGCTGTTTGTAAGTGGCGAACATACAATAGCGTACATATAAATCCAATGTTTTATCCTAGTTTTAGTTTGCCTCACCTTTTTATCTTCTGAATATCAAAGACTCGAAAAACATCCAAGCCCCTTCTCATAAGCATCCTTTGTTGTTCCATAGAAAACTTGTTTCAATGAGAATTTCAAATCTATTGTGGTCCGCTAGTATCGGACTTTTGTGGATGTGCAGTAGTAACTGAACTTCCACTACCTTATAACATTTAATTTTTGTGACACTCCGTATTTTCTTTCCAGATTTTGTAGTTATTCTGGACATTCTGTAGTGAATTATGTGTTGGTTTGTAATACGGGTTCCAGAACAGAACTTGACATGTATAGTAGGATGACAAAATCAGGTGTCTAGGATAGCATGTAGATGCAGACAGCCTGTTACAAATTTGTGGTGGTGATACAATGTGAATGAAAAAAGTTTTTTAACATGTCATTATATACTTAAAAAAAATGATTTCACAGATAAAAGTATTTAATGTGAAGAAAATTGCAGATGCTGGAGATGAAAGTAGAACTGTTACAGATATGAATGTGCAGTAACACTAAAGTGTCATCACCATTGTTTTCCGTAAGATTTAAAATAAAAATTCAACTAAAACTTTCTAGTTCTATTTTAATAGAATTTCAAGTTTAATTTTATGTTAGTTAATTCATTGGCAGTCTTATATTGAGTTACTTAGACTGTAGTTTTTTATGTCAGTCACTGGTCACCAAGCAGTAAAAATAAAAACAAAACGTTTTAGGTTCATAGACATATAAAAAGTAGGTGGCACAGGTTTAAGTAGAGCATGCAGTAGATATCGTCATAATGAGGTCATGATCATGCCAACAACAGTTGATAGACAGAGAAATGAATTATTATTGTTATGTAATGCCAGCAGTTCCATAAAGGCGAACGGGTTTTCAAGAGATTTTATGTAAACAATCGAAGTGAAATTTGAATGTTTATAATTTGTATCAGACTTCTTGTCCCGCCCAAGGCTATGAATATAAAAGAAAAAAATATGTATTTTAAATGTCAGCGGTTTTAAAGTTACTTTCTGTATACAGTATACAGAGAGTGGTTCCAGTGTATTTGTACCATGAAAATTCATAAAACAATAATAATAAGTAGGTGAGTCAGAAGGTGAGGAGGGGAAGAGAGATGGGGTGAGAGAGAGAGAGGTTTGCATAATACACAATTGACATTAATTTCTTGTCTTATCTGCACGAGTTAGTGTCTCTGAGTATTCATTTGTCACTTTTGAACACTCAAGCAAATGTCCACCCACACAACACCTAACATTCACTGTTCTTTTCTTTTCCTTATTGACAGTAAATTCTTATATAGTACTGACGTAATGCACCTTTTTTATGTGTAAGTAGGGTTCTTTTCTCCAACCACTGTATGTGTTTTCCAACCACTGTTATTTGATGTCACTGTAGCCTGGGTAATACGTTTTCAATATTCCTAATAGCCATCTTTGCCTTTCAAATTTGGACATTGAGATAGGAAGGGCACAAAAGAATTGAAGCCTCCGATTTACGCGTCTGTATTTATGTATTCTCAGAGTATTATGGGTGGATTGCAGAATGAATGCTTGCATGTTATATTTAATTTGCTGTTATAGATTGATTATCAAAACATCAATGTTGATAATTGATTATCAAGCTACAGAGGTAACAATGGGCGATCTTGTTGAAGAAGGTAAAAGACATAATTTATTCAGAGACCAGAAGTAGCATATAAAAAAACAGTTCACACAATCAGAGGCAATGGTAAAATGTGCTAATGGTATCACATGATTCTAAAGGCTGGTTAACACTGAATCCAAACGGACAAAACTTAGCATAGCAAATTTTAGTGTCTCTCTCTCTCTCTCTCTCTCTCTCTCTCTCTCTCTCTCTCTCTCTCTCTCTCTCTCTCTCTCTCTCTCTCTCTCTCTCTCTCTCTCTCTCTCTCTCTCTCTCTCTCTCTCTCTCTCTCTCGTGCGTGCATGTGTGTGTGTGTGTGTGTGTCAAAGCCTACACATTTCGTTTAGGAAACAAATATTGAGTGCTTTCTGTTTATATCAGAAGTGGAGAATATTCTGTTTCTGATGACATATTAAAGAAGTGCTTACATGCAAATGTAGGCCTGTTAGAAGACATCATTAAGTTAGTTTCTGAACTAACAGTAGAAAAATTTGTAGTTTTATGACTGCTTACCCTTGTGTATTGCTCTGAACAAATCAAGTGTTCACAATGCCTGAAAACCATAACACCTAAAAATTCTAATCTGCAAGTATTTACACTGACTCTTATACCATACGGGAAATCATCATTATTTAGCAGTATGCGTGCATGCATATATATATATATATATATATATATATAAATACAAATTGTTTGGGGTTATACATTGTTAAATTTGTATACAGTAAGGAATAACTTTGAATAACTTAGACAATGAAACTATTACAGTTGGACTGTTCTGTGAATAACATGCCAAAAAGGGAGGGTGGCTATGAATATTTGTATTATCCAAATGTATATGAATATTTTACTTATAAGAATGTGTATTTGTGATAAGAGATCTGACACTCAAGTAGAGGAAGGCATCAGTAAATCAGTTGATTTCATTACAGACAAAAATGGAAAAAGAATTTGAAGAAGAGAGTGTATTCATGTTTTGTGTTGTATATTCACGTACATTCAAGATGTACATCATTTCAGTTTTTCATATGTAGTTTTTTTCTCTGATTATTTTGGGTAGTCCTTTGATTATTTCAATTGCTCTTGTACTTAACAGATACTATATTTTTTAGGTGATATTTCAGTGACACTATAACCTTTATTGTGTAGCTAGATTTTTGATAATAGCATCAGTTTATACATCATGTAGAAGATGTTTATGTAGAGAAATGATTGAACCAAAACCTTATTTTTTAGTCTATGCTTTATGTGGATGTCTATGAATTTGTGCCTATTTGAAAATTCAGCTGAAAACGTGCCTGTTGAAATCTGATATTTAACCAGTCAGATTGGTATAATGAGTGGTAAGAGTGTCTGATTCCAAATTTTTATGCTTTGTGGGTTTGAGTTCATATCAGTTAGATCATGATAAACTTTAACTGTACCTTATCACCATGTTCATTTTTGTTTGGTACTTAGTTTAAATGAATAGTATGTATTTTAAACTTAAGTGAATATTATTAAAAGAACAATGAACTGACAAACACAGATACGATTTTAACCTTGTATATGTTAATAAATTTATTGTATGTTAATAATAACACTGATTTTTATCTTCACTCATTCCTATCATTTAAACTTTAGACCATTAAAGAATGGTCCAACTTTTCATCCTCCCCCCTCAATTTTTCACTGGATCCGCCACAGGTGACCAGCGAACTATGTTTCAGCCATCACGTATAATAATATTTGTATTACACCGTACTATTGTTGCTGTTCAAGACTCTGAACAGAAATATATGAACATTGTAATATTTATATTATAGTGACGTACATAAAGTATATGCACAGTTGAGCACTTCCATTAACCGGAACATCAAGTATGCGGCATATGACTTAAAAGTATTTGATATAGAATGTTGTCTGGGTGTAATCATTCTAGAAGTCATATTAAACAATGGCCCATAATGTACTTCCTGGGGTACGTTTTCTAGAAAATTACTCATCAGTTCAATAGAAAATATAGTATCTAGTGAGATGAAATTTTGCATGACACTTTGAAATTCTCAATTGATATTTTTGTACACCTGTTGAGATGGTTTTCGTCATACTGCCTACGTTTGTAACATAGCTTAATTTTTCTTTCTTGTGTGCTATGTATGAATTACTTTCCGAAACATTCAACAAAATAAATGTTACTGATTTTCATGTACATTAGACAAACTTTTAATATTTTGCTCTGGATAAATTTTGAATATTTTTTCAAGGTATTTGAAAACTTGTAAGTAGGAACTAGGACAGATCTTTTCTAATGAGCAGTTTGAGCATATATTAAAGATATACAGGGTCCACCAGTGAAGCGGGAAAATTAAAAGTACCCAATTTTTTCATGAAACATTTATTATCAGAATTTTTATTTTACAGATTTGAGTTGAGTAAAGTATGCCATTATTTTACTTTTTAAAAATAACGCCGCTCAAGTGAGAGCCATTTCTGTGTAAACATTCTTCTAATCTTGACCGAACATTTTCCATCACTCGACGAAACAGGTCAGGTTGAATCCGTGCAATTTCTTGTCTGATATTCATTTTTAATTCCGGTATGGTGTGCGGTCTATCAATGTACACTCTGCTCTTCAGAAATCCCCAAAGAAAAAAGTCGCATGCGGACAAATCTGGGGATCTCGCAGTCCACGAGATGTCGCCATATCTGGATATGAGTCCGTCCGGGAAGAGTTCTCTTAAAGCAGCCATGGACACACGAGCAGTATGATTTGTGGTCCTATCCTGCTGGAAAAAATTAATTTCCCTAAACCTAGGGAGCTGTTGCATCAAAAATGTTCTGACCATGTGTAGCGGTCTGCATTGACAGTTGTGGTGTTTCCTCTATCGTCTTGGAAAAAATATGGCCCAATAATGCCAGATGATGAAACTGCACATCACACCGTAACTTTCGGACTATGTAATGGCTTTTCATGCAACTCACCTGGGTTTTCATCATTCCAATATCGACTATTTTGTTTGTTTACATATCCATTCAAATGAAAATGTGCTTCATCTGACATAAACATGCGGTGAATAAAGTTTTCATCATCTTTTACACGTCGCAATATTTCTTTGCTGAAAATCCTGTGAGCCAGCATATCGCCATCTTTCAACTCCTGGATTACTTGAATTTTGTAAGGATGAAAAGATAAGTCTTTATATGCAAAATTCGTCGTAACGATGTGTTTAGTGCGGATGCATGTTTCATTGCAGAACGTTGTGGACTACGCGTCAATGCTACTCGAACTCTTTCAATGTTTTCCTCTGTTCTTACAGAACTTGTTGCTCCTCTATGCTTTAAGTTTATTGTGGAACCAGTTTCTTCAAACTTTTTCACCCATGACATAATTGCATGAGTGGACGGCACTCTTCCATGTCGTGGAATATTGAAATGATTACAAAACAATCGTTGTACAGAAGTCACACAGTCACCATTCGTGTAAAACGATTTTACGCAGAAAGCACGCTGTGCACCGGACCACTGCTCCATGTTTAACAAATGGCATTAAATGTAAAACAACAATCGAAAACCTCCACTCCCTCTCATGAGCAGAAAATGAACTATTGGACTTTCAAAATTTCCCGCTTCACTGGCGGACCCTGTATAACTAACATGTTTAATTAAAGTGAGGTATATCCAACTGTTATATCAGGAGTTTTCACTTCTAATAACAAATTATATAATTTTATTTATCATTAGACATTGGTCACTTACTAATTTTGTGCTGTATTCCTCAATTAGACCTTATTTATTTATTATAATTTTTTTTATAGCACATGCATAAAATGTTAAATACATAGTGCTTATCATAGTATTAAGAACACGGAGTCATTCTCATAGTGATAACTATATAAGTTGGTATGTAATCCTGAAAACAAACTAGAAAATGTCGGAATCATTTTCAGAGTAATGTACTGTAAAAGACTGTAAAAATTAGAAAACAAACTACATAATAAACGAATGTAGTAATTTATTACATAATAATTTGTAAACTTTGCTTAACTGTATCAGTGTGCAGTAATTGTATCAACAAGTTACCGTTGTATACGTCATGACAAAATATAAAAGTCTGCAAATGTCATGAAGGTTTTGTGCAAGTCATTTGACCAGAATGTATCTTGTTAGTAACGGTATAATACCTGATAATCATAACTGATGTATACTGCATCACATATAATAGAAAATACTAGTACACTAGTGATACTAATATAAGTCAGTAATGGTACTTGAAGTATCGGCTGTTAAAGACTGTAACAATATTCGTATTTTATGAAATGTTTGTGAATGGGTGTGTTATTTATTGTGTTTATTTATTTATGGTCACTCTGTTTGGTTATTTAAAGATTAATAATAAATTATATTTTATAGTTTTTGAAAAGAATATTTTATGTATATTTACAACGTTTTGACAGTTTATTTTACACTACTGTCATCTTCAGAATATAATGTATAAATAAAAGTCAAGTAAATTTGCAATCTATTTATTTATTTATTTAAAATAGATTTCAAATTTAATTAACTGTTTATGTGTACATTACATTTCTAAAGATGACAGTGATATAAAATAAACTGTCGAAACAGCGTAAAAATAAGTAACAAAAAATATATTCTTGTTCAAAATATGTAAAGTATTATTTATGTATATAATTTACAGAAGCTGTTCTTTTGTCATTAACATTTTACTTTCATTGGGACATCAGAAAATCGAGAAATTGTTCGTAGAGTTTTGACATGGAATCCATAGCTATGTAATGTCTTACTCGCACGTTTCGCGAAAATCGACCGTTATGTTTCAAATGTACTTTCGGCATACCACTATCTCACGAACCGCTCAACCAATCCCAGCAAACCAGGTGTCAGGTGATCGAGTCACTCGGCCCCCTTCCAACAATAGTACTGAGAATTTTGACAACTGACTTCAGTCGCCTCTAGGCTTTGTCTGCGTGAGGGTGTTTTTGCACCGAAAATTTCTAAATTGCTCCACTAAAACTTAAATATCTCGGGAACTACAAGTCCGATCGCGAAAATACAAAGTGCGTTGTGATCCTCAGAACTAAATCTCTCTAATAACACCAAGTCCGAGTACCAGAAGCACTCACAGAAAATAATAACAACATTTGAACTCAAAAATTTAAATGCCTCGACCTAAAAATCGCGATAAAACTCGAACAAAAAATTTCAAACCGAAAACCGGCAAATCCTGTGCAGAGCGTCAACAGGCCTATCGTTTGAGACTAAAATCAAAGAAATCGGCCGAGAACTTAGAAAATGGCAACCATTTGAAGATTGACGAAACCCCGTCAGCACCCAAGCGGCCCGCATCTCCGATACCTGGGTCATCCGGCGTGCCCCCAAAGCGACTCAGATCGAGCGTACGGCTAGCTAGCAAGAAAACAGACGTATCGTATCGTACTTCAGCTACCATCGCTCCATATTCCATCAACTAGCGTTAGGTGACTCTGTAAATTCTGAAAATTCTGAATAAATAAAATACATTGAAACTTATGTAGATGTTTATTTAACCAACCTTTCATTCCTTCCCAAAGCACAAGTCTGCCCATGATTCCATGTCTACCGGTAGTCCCACGACTACCAGGTTTAATTTTTTTGACTTAGTAGATAATATTTTGCTCAATTTATGATCGTCCTTGTATATATATATATTTTTTTTACATAATAAATTACAAATTTTATGTGTCACAATTTTTGAAAAGTAAATACTGTAAAATTGATTTAAGTCCCTAGATTGCAGGTCAGTAGACTTATATAAGTACAGTACTGTGCGAATTAATGTGAACACATAATTATCACAATTTTACTTTTTTTTCACAGTTGGCAACACTTTTATGTCAAAGTAGCGGCCATTTTGTTTTACTGTTCTGACAGTCAGTGAGTAATGAGACATAGCAAGCTACAGACGCGTTGCATTTTGTTTTTTTTTTTTTAGAATTATTGTGTTTTTGCTGAAGTAAGCTGAACTAAGGCTTTATTTGCTTTTTATTTTTGAAGATGGATATTACTCCCAAAAAGCGCACTAAAATTGTTACTTTGAGTGAACACATATCAATGACTCAAAGAGATATTGCCAAGGAGTGTGGTGTGAGTTTAGGAGCTGTCAACAAGATTTGGAAGCAAAAAAGGGACACTGGGACGATTGAAGTGAACAGAAAAGGGAAATGTGGAAGGAAAAGAAAGACAACATTAAGGGATGAAGCTTTTTTAATAAGGGAAAGTAAATTAAACCCTAGGAAAACCAGCCAAGAACTTCAGCAAGACTTAGCACACGCTGGAGTTATTGTTCATGACTCCACCGTACGAAAACGACTTATAGAAGGAGGAAGAAAAACAGTCAGACCTCAAAAAAAAACAGTTATTGACTGCTGCCATGATGACAAAACGATATGATTGGCCAAAAAAATATGTGAGCTGGACTGTTGAAGATTGGAGAAAAGTGTTGTTCTCAGATGAGAGCCATTTTTTGGTACAAGGACAACGATCTCGTTTCGTTAGAAAAAGTGACAACAAAAAACTTACGACAGCTCATATTGATCAAACAGTTAAACATCCGTTAAAGAAGATGTTCTGGGGCTGCTTTTCTTATAAAGGTACCGGATGCCTTGTGCCAATCGAAGGCATGATGAACTCGCAAAAATACAGAGACTTGCTAGAACACAGATTGGAAGCTGAACTAAGAAAAGTTGATGCCAACGGTCAAGGAGTTTTTCAACAAGATTCGGCTCCATGTCACGTGTCCAAGATCATGATGAAATATTTCAAGGACAAAAAGATATCATGCATTGAATGGCCAGGAAACTCACCGGACCTTAATCCGATTGAAAATCTGAGGGCTATTGTAAAAGCTAGACTTCGTAAAATAGATTGCACAACAAAAATAAAACTGATGAGGCTGTAATCCACACATGGTTTCGAGACCAGCAAATATCAGAAAACTGTAAAAAACTTGTTGATTCTATGCCAAAACGTGTTGAAGAAGTTATAAAAGCCAAGGGAGAACATACTTCCTATTAAAACAATTTAAATTGTATTCTTTTCTCTTTTTTCTTCGTCTATAACTAATAAATGTTGTTTTTTTCAAATTATCACTTGTGTTCACATTAATTCGCACAGTACTGTAGAGTCTTAATTAATTTTTATTTTTAAAGAAATATGAAATTGTACTAATTTAAAAAGTACATATAATTAGAAAAATATTTTTTTCAGCTGAATATGTTCGTCCAGTTGATTAAAGCACATGCAGTGATAAAAGGACTTTGTTAATGATTTTGGAGAGTAGCGTTTGCAGATTGAATAGAAAGGTGTACGTTGAGAGATTCTACAGCATTTGAACATATTAAAGTTAATATAGGCTACATTATTATTTTATGTTTTTTATTCTATTTTCCAGACAATTACAGGCGCAATGAGCACCTTAACACCACCAATAGCACTGGAGCACAGTGAAAACCAAAGTAGAGTTGATTATATTCAAGATGTTGCATCTCAGCATGATTTTGACTACCCTTCGGTAAGTAACCTTCATGTGTTCACTAGGTTTTATTATTATATTTTTTAAGTTCTAGAAACAGATGCAAGAAGGAAAAATGTGTAGTGTTACAAAAAAAAAAGTAAAAACAGTTTGTGTGAATGTGAAATGGAATTTAATAATGGAATTACCTTATTCTTACCTATATAATTCAGATAAATATATAAATAAAATATATTTATAAATAATTAAAATAAAATCTTCCAAATAAGGAATGTATAAATAAAATATAATCTTGCAAATTTGATATTTTCGTACAGTATTATTGTAGTGAAAATACGGTAATGATAGAGAAGGTTGATCTGAACAAGAAAACTATGTGAGAAGTATAAATGTAATAATAAATATAGGGAAAACTAACACAGTGTTTAATAATATGACATAAATTAAGGAGGTGAACTTCTTTGTTAATGATCCAAATCTATTAATGACGTGAAATATTTGGGTAATATAGTAACAAACAATTGTTCCTCAGTAGTTGGGTAAATAATAAAAACGAATATTTCAATGTTAGAAGTTGTTAACTGATTAAGATTAGCAGAGATCAGTTGCCTTTTGAAAAGTAAGCAATATCATGAACATCAAGAACAAACTGCTTTTAATTTAATCAGGAAAGATTTTAAACTTTATATGCTTTCTTTCAATGATTTGCAGGTTAGAAACATGTAGAGTGACACAAGAACTGTAGTCTATTCAGAAATAATGGTAAGGTACAATAGGAGTAATTAAGAGTGACAGGAATCAAATAATTGTATACATACACAGATGGAATTCCACGGTAGATAGGTATTAATAATTTTAATAATTGTAATAATGATAATGTTTACCACTGTGTCATGATAGGTTTGATAATTATGTCAAAACATAACAGGATATATTGACTCTTCAAACAGCATGCTTAGCAGTATGGAATGTTAGCAAGAGGAATGGGAAAAAGTTGTTATCAATTCCTTAAACCAGAGCTCAAAACCAATTCAGTCATGACAAAATTCAGTCATGAAGTGGCGAGAGATATTTTGGTCACTGTCCACTAGAGATACCTTATTTGCATACATAAATAGTAGTATACAGCGAGAAACTTAAGAATTATATTTCAACTAGGTGTATCCCAACAAAAAGGGCAAGATCGTTGAAAGACTACAATAGTTTTGGGAGCTGTAAAGAGCCACCAATTATAAGATATTTGTATGGAGAAGAAGATGAACAAGTGTCATACAAATCAAAATGCATGTCTCATGAAACCAAAAAATTATTGTATCTAAATATTTCCAATTTACTATAAATATTGGTGTAGTTCTGCAGTGTATGACAGTTCTTGCAATCATTGTTTTATGTGTATTACAAGATGGATGTTATCAAAAAGTCAATTGGATTATATGGAGGTGAGTAATCATAATGGAATGGAGAAAACAGTGCAATACTTGGGTGTCCTGTGTTTACTTATTTGTATTAAAAGTGTATTATTGTCCTGTAGCAGTATAGGTCTCTCTGTGAGCTACAAACATATAAATTTATCCTACAGAGTATTTATAGTATGAATTCTGTTGTGTTTATATTAACTTTAAAGAGCATATTTGTTTTCATTGTGAGTATTGTCATATAAGTGGCGAGGGTGGGGTACACTACATAATGGCACCAATCAGTGGATGTTTGTTTTTAATTTAAAATTGTTAGTTTAGTCATTATGCGATTCACACATTACTGAACCCTGACTAGAATATCAGTAATTGAATAGGAACAGTTCAAAGATTTTTACAAAGTTTGTGTTAGAAATTGTGCATATTTGTAAGTGTGACTATATACATGTGTTACAGTATACTCTGATTTTGTAACACTTGTGTATTTAAAGTCAACATTTTGTGATGGAAAGAAACTGTTTAGCTAGTATTTATTTATTTTAAGGGGGTACAAATTAGGAAGAGTAGTGAAGCACCATATGTTGAGGGAAATTTAGAAGTATTGTATAATTTAGAAACCCAGTTGGATCCATATTGGAAAGGGTAACAATTTTCTCTGAGCAGTGGCTGAACAAAAGTGGGAACTTCGGATGTCAAGTACAGATGCAGGTCATATGAAGATGGATGGTGAGCCAGTGCTGTTTTGGAATGGATGTACTGCCTGGGGAAGAGATATAGAACCTGTGAGGTATTTGGATTCTGTGACCTGATAATCTAAAATGAACAGCTAGCATAGTCTGGATGTGAGAGAAGGTTAGATGTATCAAGTAAAACATAAAAGAATATTCTAATCGGAATTATGTTGAGAATTTAGTATATAGAAATTGGATGCATAATTGATTATTGGTACTACATGGGCAGTACTTAGATTAATGTTGGACCTTCTGTATCAATAAAAGAAAATTTGAACATAATTTTGTTAGATTGTCATATGTTCAACTTATCACTTCAAACCGCAAGTTGTGTTTAAATAATTCTGATAAGCATCTCAGAATGAAATTTGAAGAACTAAAAGCTCAAGAATTCAGATCATGAAAGGTAATGAATTGCAGTGATACACAGTTATGTGTTCTTCGTATTATTATTATTCATGATATATTTACTTACAAAATTAAAGTGTATATAGTATATTGTGGGTTTTAATTGATACTTTAAAGAGGTGGACTGATGAAATTATATTAGTTGGATTTTATGTAGTTGTATTTTTAAAAGCCTGTGTTACCCCATACACCTCATATAATATTTATTTAAATAATACACAAAAAAGGCTTTTAATTTTTGTTATCTCAGCTAAACTGATTGCATTTGTTTTTTTTTTTTTTCAGGAGTTCTATGAACACACAGAAATCCTGTGGAAGGATAAAGGTGTACAAGCATGTTTTGAACGTTCAAATGAATATCAACTCATTGATTGCGCAAAATAGTAAGTCAGACTTATTGTTTCTGTGTTTCAGCGTATGTGTTTAGTTTAAACATTGTTTTCATCATAGTTGTGTGTTAAATTCAGTAATAGGAACAGTGTTGAATTTTGAGTAATAAGGTAACAAGTAGTTTGTGAAGATGGCATCGTTTCATAGTGTGGTGGGTAGTGATGTTCTCAAGTGTTTGTATTTTATATTTTTTTCTTAAGTATTTTCTTGAAACATACGCATACAATGAAGGTGTAATGTATTTGTATGTTCATTTTCATGTGGTTTCTTGCCAATTAGTTGAAAATAATACCGTTTTTTTGCATTGATTTTGGTGTGTGTGTGTGTGTGCGCATGCGCGCGCGCACGCGCAGATTTATTTCATTATAATTTTGTTACGATAATGATATTTTGTTTCGTGGTATTTCATTTTAGTACTTTATAATATCAGTAACTATAATTTGTACAATTTATTGAAATATAGGAAGTAGTCTCAATGAGGATATTCAGTGTGTATAAGGTTGTAAAGCCTTTTGTTATGTAGGTTACAGATATGGAAGTTGATCCGAGGAAAAGAAAAAGTAGGTAGAGAAGAAACCAAACGACAAATGAGAAGGTAAAGTGATTGAGGAAATTGTTAAAATGTAATTGCAAATATAGAAAGGCACCAACTGGGTTGATTTACTGATGTGAAAAGGAGAAAAGGAGAGGAGACGACTGAATTGCTGTGGAGTGGATACCACCACTAGTACGGAAACCTTCTCAGTGATCTTCATCGATTGAATCTGTAAAACCTCGTGGCAATAGAAATATGACAAAAAATATACATAAGAATAGCCAACAAAGGAAAAAGGATTTGAGTAGAGGACAGTGAATAAGGATGCTTTGTAAATTGACAGTCAAATAGAATTTAATGAAAACACATTATCGGGTGATATAGTCAGCAGTTCATGAATGTATGTGAAGCATAATAATCTGGACTGATTCAAATGATATTGCATTTAATGGGATTCGGAATATTTTTCAATTTATGTCAGACCATAGTATCTGTGAGGAGCGAGACACAGAATTTTTTTAAAAACTGTTGTCATTATGATTATGAATGATCACGTAATATCAGATGAAAAATAATTATATTTAAATTCTATGTTATTTCTACATTTCTGATTTTAAGCATCATTTGAACCATAAACAGTTTAGATTTTTAAACACATTCAATTAAAGTTGTGTAATTTTGCCATAACTTTAATCGGTGTTGACATCCAAGATTTTTAATATCTTTTTAATATTAGAAATATGTAAGCAGTATTATATGGACTAACTTTATTTTCAATATACATTTTTAATAATTTTTAATTGATTTTGTTAAGCCAACAAATTTACTTGAATGAACTCCCAGTTTGTTTTAATTATTTTAAATTGTCATTAAGGCATTGAGTTGAAATCAAAATTTTTTTTTAAATATACTTTTGCTTCTATGTATTGTGTATTTTTATTTTATTTAGTTGTGCATTTAAAACTTAGTTTCATTCATAATAAAACGTTTTACCAGTTAATGGTTAGCATTTTTCTTTGCCTGCCACATATTATTATGAAAGATTTATTCATTAATAGTACTGTTTATTTTAGGGGAAACTTTTTTTTTGTAGCAGGCTGTCACATTATAGAATATGGAAACATTTACTGCAGCACTACTTATTGTAGGTTTTTTTTATATTTCAGTCCCAAAAATCAGTGGTCATCCTCAGAAACAGTAATCTTAAAAGAATTGAGAATTATGGATGAAGAACCTTGTTGAAATACCTAACTATCTTCTGTTAATATCTGTAATTGTGATGTGAAAAATTAAAGATTTATACTGAGAAAATATTTGACAGGTTTGTACAAGTTGAATACAAACCACATTACAGTTATAAATTACAGTGTTATCGCAATAGTCAGTTCACACATAAAATGAAGATTAAAGGAAACTATGTAAGAATTCAAGTTTCTGTAAAACATTTTTGGTTGTGACTGTTGGTTTTGAGTAATTCGTAACACAAAAGACACCAAAGTAGGTAAGTTCGTAAACGATAAAAATGTGTTTTCTTTATTTAATTCCAGTAACCAGTTTTAAGTGAAATCCTTTATTTTTCAAGAGATTTAAAAAACATGCTTTTGGCTCCCTCTCTTATCTGTAAGTTGTTTCAGAAAAATTCAGCTCATCTGATTATTCAAAATAAAACTTTTTTTTTATTTCTTGTATAAATTTTCATCTTTTTTTTTGTCACCAGTAAAGATAATTTTATTGTTCTATTCTAGTCTATACTTTAAATGATAGGATGCATGGTGATAAGTACTTATGCCTGTATTTCAAATTAAAATTACTACAGTTTAAACCATTAAAAATATGTAATTTATTTTTTTTAAGTTTTGAAACATTCATGTGGTCATGTAAATATTGTATATCAACTTATTCTTAGATCAGTTTGAGATCACTCATATATAGTTTTTCTTTTAAAATATTTATTATATACGGATAAATGAAGCTAACAGCCTTGTGTGGTTTTCAGTGTGCCCTTATATCCAGTTGCATTATAATTAATTTTTTTTATTATGTTAGACACTGCTAAAAATAAATACAGTCATCTTACCCTTGTGGTAAACGTGTGCCACAGCTATAAATTATTAATATACCGTGGTTATTGATGATGCTGAACACTGCCGAATGCATTGGCAGCAGTAGAAACAGTTTTTAAATAAGCTTCTGTATCGTGTTCTTGTTTGCATTATCCGGTGTATTAATAAATAACCAGAGATAACTTGAACATAAATACACGTTAGCACTTTCATCTCTTGAGTTTAATTACTCAGTAAAAGGGATGCTTTATTGTACATACTGCGCGCACACTTCTGTTACTTTTGTAGAGTTCAAATCTAGAACATGAAACATTCGTAATTCTTTTATGTTTTCTTGGCAGTTTAGGCTGAAAGACTTTGTTAAAACATGCCCATGCATGTGTACTGAAGATGTTGAAATGCAAGATTGTAGTCATGTGTACACGTGTATTATTTTAAGTTGTGTATATTGAACTGTTGTGAGCATTCTTGTGTATTAAATTGTGTTAGTTAAAAATAAGGATGTTTGTCACTTTTGTGATATGAGCTTCTAGGAATCGGTAATTGAACTGTTTTCACAGAATAATTGTCTGGGAATTTATATTTTTTAAAATCAAGCTTACTGTGACTTATCTACAATTTTATGAAAATTAGTATGATTAAAATTATTTGTATTTAACGAGACTGTTAGAACTATGTATAATGTACAATGAAATTATTTCATTAAACCCATTAAAACATACGATTATTAGTCCAGGCAATGGGTGAATGAACATGGGCAAAATTGCAACAGGTGCTTTTTGAATTGATTTTTAATCAGTAATCATTGCTGAACAACATATCCAAAATCAGACAAAATCCGACTACGGGAACACCCCGAAAAACGGATTTCAAAATGGCGGAGTAGTTTTTCTCAAATTAAGGCAAAGGCAATGTAATCCACGTTTTTGTGTGGAAATATAGTTTTATTTTCACAATATTTTAAACATATTTAAACAGTACACATCTCAAACAGCACATTTTAAAGAGTGCACATCGTATACAGGACGTATCTTAAACAATATACATATCTTAAACAGTACATATCTTTTTTTTTTACGAGTTATTTTTTACATACCAACCCCATTCTTCTGGCTTGATTCTTTCTTTAGTATCTGTCCAGATATATATTTGTAAGTATGTTCGATAGCTACGATATTTTGTTGAAGAATCGGTCGGAGGCAGACGTTCCAGTGTAACAAATGATTTTGCTGTAGTTACCTTCACTACTAACATTTGGTGGCACAGTTTGTCTGTGCATTCCAGTGACCGGCAGTCGTACAAAAGAAGCATTGCTTTTCTATCAGCGACAGTCATATCTGAATGTAGGCATGAATCAGAACAAAATATTTTTGCAACAGAGCGGAGCTCTGTCTCCTTCATCAGTTTGACAAATGCTGAGGATTTCCCAATTGAAAAAATTCTGGATATGGTATCGCAGCCCGTGAAAGCATGCAGAAACATAAGCAAGTTGCAACTTTCACGACCTAATAGAGATTGCATGTTGAGGATATCATACACTGGATTTGGAGTTTATCCACGTCTTACGTCACTACGATAGTACAGCTTGAACCCATTATCCTTTGCATGGTAAAGAAGCAGAATCAGCAGATCGGTGTCTTCCCCTATCACAGTGGTATGAACACGTTCTGAAGATGAGACTGCGGCATGAACAATGTCCACGTCAGCATCCCCGTCTGCGTTATGAACAGTACATCCTTGTTTCTTCAGCAAGTCACCAATGAGGGCAATTATGGCTTGCTTGTTCTTTCCATTGGCTAGGAACTGTTCCTTTTTGTCGACAAACTTCATGCATGGGCTAAAATTAACATCTCTACTGGTCTTTTGTGTACCGTCGTCTGTGAGCCGCATCCTTGATTGTAGGGGGCCCAATGTAGCCATCAAAAACAACGACAGCTTTTCCATATGTTTTAAGGGTAAAATCAACGTACGACATCGCAATGTTTTCGTATGTGTCATTGTTGCACCACGAAATTCGATGTAAGAGAGATCCTCCATCCAAAATGTACCTTTCCGTAATTTCCACGTCAGATTCTTCATTATTAAAATGTTTGGTGTATTTGACTATTGCTTCTGCTAACTGCAATTTGTCTGCTTTCCTCATCAGGCTTTGTGATTCAAATAATGCTGCAGGGTATGCACAAAGTTCATAACG
Source organism: Magicicada septendecula (assembly GCA_034769895.1). Taxonomy (NCBI): domain Eukaryota; kingdom Metazoa; phylum Arthropoda; class Insecta; order Hemiptera; family Cicadidae; genus Magicicada; species Magicicada septendecula. The sequence goes on along the minus strand of CM068367.1, from coordinate 137,682,071 downwards.
CATGATATCAACAAGATTCATATCAGCACAAGTGGCAACAGTCATCATTCTTTGGAAAAGTAGTGCTGGATCCACTTGTATATCTAAATCATCTTTACTACAGACAGCGCCAGCAGATCCTAGAGTTTTCACTTTATCCGACCTTTTAGCAGAATACCTAAATACATCCTTCCCTATCATTTCTGAGATGATGTTCGTACCAAAGAAGTACAACTCGTCAACATTAACTTCTTCTTCAGCTGTTACACCTATAACAATATTGTGTAGAGTACCGTCAGAATTAAACGGGGATATGGATTCTAGTACATTGGCCAGCATTTTTATGTCATTGCTGTCCCTCTTTTGTCTGCTGTATCTCATTTCTTTGTGTTGTTCACTGGTTCGCATAAAAACCAGAGCATACTCCTGCATAGCTAAGTTGTAAATTGAACAAACGGGGATAGAAAACAGCCATGTAGGCCTCTGATTTTCGGTAAGTCCACTTCCTCTCGTTAGTCCTCCTCTGCTTTTCAGGGAACGCATAATCACTTGTTCTATTACAAGATCTGATCCAAGTCCACCCCATAATCTGTCACTTTTTCTTATCACAAATTTACCTTCCACAAACATTTTATGCACCTTGGCATTTTCAGATGGCAGTTGAAACATTTTCTGCAAGTATAGGTAGAGTGACTTGAGATAATTTACATGTCCCGCAGCTGCTATTATGGGGAGAATCTCAAGCATAGCATGTAAGTGTAATTCCCAAGAGCCTATCCTGTCAGCTGTTATCAAGGTTCGTACAACACTGGTCATTCGCTGGTATTCCAACCAGAGTTTACTTGTTCTCGAAGAAGATTGCAAGTGATTCTTCTTTGTCTCCAAAGCAATCTCAATCTGAGACAAGGCGTCACACAGTTCTACGTCTTTCATTTGTTTTTGGCCGGTCGTAATATCGTGGAACAGATCATAAGCTTCCTTAACGAAACCATGAAGAGATCCATGTTCATTATGTGGATTAAATTAGTTCTTATAATGCTATAACTACATAAAAAACAGAAAAAATCACAGCGTAATAAAAATAACAACCTAATACGACACATCACTCAATCCGCCATTTTGAAATCCGTTTTTCGGGGGTGTTCCCGTAGTTGGATTTTGTCTGATTTTGGATATGTTGTTCAGTAATGATTACTGATTAAAAATCAATTTAAAAAGCTTCTGTTGCAATTTTGCCCACGTTCACGGTATTTTTAATTTAGTTTGCCTTGACTATATTGTTATATAATTAAATAGTTATAATAATAATAATTCATTATAGTTCCTTAAACAAGGGAAAGAAAATGTGTACTTTGATAGAGATGTAAGTCAGTTCTGTGCAAGGTATGAAAGACGTATCTGCGTGTGCATAATATCAGATATTTTTGACAGAGAATTTTCAAATTATTTCTACTTGTACGTAAAATAGCAAAATGATATATGAGTTATTTTATTTTGTGCTTTAGTGCATGATAGAATTAACATTGGATTAATATTGTGCGTGCGTGTGTGTGTAAAATGCATATATATGATATCTCAACATAAAAGTTGTAGTTATTTTTTAATATTGATTTAAATGAGCACAAGAGTAGACCTATTTAATGATTTTAAAACAAAAAACAAAGTATGAAATGACTGGTATGATAAAATGTTTATACATTTTTACATTTTCAATAATGCCCCTGGTTTTAAGCAGTGTAATTACAGTATGTTTAGTGGTATATTAGAATTTGGCCTGGTGGGGGTCTGGGGCCCAGGTTGGCTTCATTCAAAAGAAAACAAGACTAATGAACATTCCTATCTTAAACAGTGGCTGAAATCAGTCTCTCTCTCTCTCTCTCTCTCTCTCTCTCTCTCTCTCTCTCTCTCTCTCTCTCTCTCTCTCTCTCTCTCTCTCTCTCTCTCTCTCTCTCTCTCTCTCTCTCCCCCTCCCTCCCTCCCTCCCTCCCTCCCTCCCTCCCTCCCTCCCTCCCCATTGTTTATTACGTATATTTACCACTGTGTAATAGACCTGTTTGTCTGTTTAAAAAAGAATTACTACTATATTAGTGTACGCAACTGAAAAAATACTAAAACAGCGGACAAATTAAGAGATTAACAGAATTCGTCAACTTTTTTGACCCCAAAAGACAACAGGGGGGGTCTGATGACGGGGATCCGGTCGGTCTCGGCCCCTCCGTTAATACGCCATACGCCCCTGGTTATATTCTGTAAACAGTATGTACATTTTCATTGACTCTTCAGCTGATTAATTCTTATGCAGTAAGTCATGTTCACTGTGGCTTTCAGTATGTAACTGTTGTTAATGTTGGAACTTTTGAAAAACATTTCAGCTTGTAACAGTTTTTGATACTGTACAAACAAAATCCTCGGCGGGAGGCATAACAATGGGTGGGCAAAGCATAGCCACACTATCTTCCTTGTATGCCAAACGGCTCAGATAAGGCAGCCTACTCCTAAACTCATTTGGTGTTATAAAAAGGAGAAAAAAGAAAACCTAAATCAAAAACACCATGTATTTATACATTCCTGTCCTAATTATCATATCTCTGCTAAGAACAGTTAATCGGCTTCGGATATTAGGTAGTTGAAGTCAAATCTGCAAGCATTTCACCTAATACCAGATGGCTTGAGCAGGACTTTCTGTTATATATCGGATTAAAAAAGTTCTTCAAGCGCTTTAGTGCACGACGGAATATAAACTGTTCCAGTGTAATTGTTCAGCTGTAAGTGTAGTACGTTACTGTTTACTAGAGAAGCAGGTGTAGTCTAGGTGATAGCACAACAATTTTACCCTCTGATGTACAGTAATTTGTAGAAAGAAAAATTCAACATTCAGTTGGAATTTTGGGGAATTACTTTCTGCAATCCTAATATGAGGTGAAAGTATGTTGAGAGTGCTCAATTGTATATACGTGCAGAGAATTATCTACAATAGTTCTAAATTTGTATTATAATGTTAATTAAGAGGTACAGTGTCCTGGGTAATGTACAGTAGTAAATTCACCTGCATTATGTTTTTAAAGTAGAGTGTGTGTATGTTGACACATGTAGTACTGAACATTATGTGATGAATTTTTTAACATTATTATTTAACACTGTATTAAATAACCACAGTTTTTACATATATAAAAATCCAAATATAACAGTATAAGGTTTAATCCCTGTTCCAAGGATTTTGTGTGTGTGTGTGTGTACGCGCGCGCGTGTGCGCACGCCACCTTTTGCTTTCAAGATGAAGGTCAATTGTGGAGAAAAGTTTTTTTGTTTATCTTTACCTCTTATCCTTACAGCAGGGTTATTCCATGTCAAGTCACCCAGGTCATGACACCCACCTCCTCAGATTTTGATGAAACCTGACACAATTGATTCTATTACTATCGTGATAACACCTGCAAAATTTTTTTGCTCTATCATTTATAGTTTTTTTAATTTGGCACTATCCGAAGCCTTGGAAATCGCGCCTTTAACGTGCACTCACAACTTTAAAAATATTTTTCTTGAAAACTGTTCATGATATCATCATGAAATTTTGCAGGAAGTTTGTGTGTTATACCTAAAAACAGCAAAAAATGCTCTTATTAACCTGTTTCAATCCCTCAAAAAACTAAAAATATTTAAATATAATTTTTTAGAAATTTTATAAACGGGTGTTTTGTTTTACAAAAACCACAATATCTAGAGTCTCAGACATGATAGAATGCTCAAATGTGTTTTAAAATATTCTTAAATATATAGGCTATTAGATAATTATAAAATATAGTTGGCTTTTTAACATGTTTAATTACTATGCACAACAGAAGAATATCTTTTAAAATTCAAAAGATGATTGAGTACTTACGTTAAACACAATTTATTGTTCAAAATACACATTCAATATTGTGAGTTGTTTGTCTTTTTAATACATGTTAATGCTGATTGAAATACTTTTTCCACTTCATCCAACAGCTTTCAGTTTTTTTCACACAATCTTTTTTGAAATAATACATTCTTCCGGTGCCACTTGATTAAGGTGCGTCTACTATACTGATGATGTGTTTCAAAGGCACTATGCACGAATCTTCTCTTTGAGGCCAATAAAAAGATGCAGCTGGTCCTGAAGGGTGGAGAAAAAGAATTTCCGCATCTTCTTCTTCACTGAAGATAGTTTTTACTAGTCCAAAATACCAGTTACCATCATAATTTGCAGCCACATAATTATTTGAAGATGGTTGAACACAAACCCAATCAGAAGAAGTTTGATAAGAAAAGATTAGTGCAGGGTTAAGACTATCAGTAGTCCTTCTAATTTCAAGGTTGTTTGTCTGAAGTGGTTTGAAATTATGAAAACTTCTAGTACCAGGAATAGTCCGAGTTGTTGAAAATCGTTTTTCTAGTTCCAATCGTAGTGAATCAGCATCTTTTTTGTCAATAAAGTGAAAGTGAATGTTTTTAATGTTCTTTTCACAATAGTTGTAGACAGCACTTGCTGTCATAGTTTGATCTTCATCTGGTAGCTGGAGGCTTGCTTTCCTTAAAATTCTTTTTACCATTCCTCCTAGACCATCACATATTGATTTCCCATGACTTGTAGCAAAAAACGAGTGTTCAGCTTTCATATTGAAGTCTTTCAAATGCTCAGACAGGTTCTTAAAACTATTCTTATTTTTATATTGACCAGCACAGCCATCAGTGAAATAATGAACTGTGTCTATTTCTGGATGATTTATTGCCAGCCATTTTGTAATTTCCCTTTGGACATAGTTAACAAAACTTGTGTCATGCTCAAGATCGTCACTTATAAAACAATGATTAGAAATCAAAACATTCACTTTGTTTCTTAAAAAAATTCCTACTGGAATTGAAGAGTACAACCCCCTCTATTCCAATGATAACTTTGGATTTCATTTTGAATGACATATGAATAATTTTCACTAAAATCCATTACTACAATTGCTGTATTGGGTGGTGGGTTTTCTTTTCAATCTATTAAAAGCTGATGACTGCAATTTAGCTACAAATGAATGGGGTATTAGGTTTTCTAGTGATCTGCTCAATAAAGAAATATAGTCCTCTACGCTAATAGATTGTTTTACCATCTCTGCTCTGTCGGTATTCACCCATTGGCTTATTACAATTTCTTCTTCTAAATCATAATCTTCACTTAATTTTTCAGTCAAATAATCGATTAATGCAGTGTTTGCAGGACAGTTATCACAATGGTGCAGCATGCAGTTGGAATTTTCTATGTTGCACACAAGCATCTTAATTAGGTCTTTATATGATTCTTCAATTTTGGCACATCCAGTAACAGTTTTACATTTTGGTGGATGCAGCAAACACATACAGTGTGTGTGCCTGCAGAACCAGCAAGGATACACCATTTAGGTCTCAAACAACAAAACTTTGAAACCCCTACTTTCACATCTGGATATTCCCATTTAAAACAAGAATAGAGTTCTCTCAAGTTACAAAGGATAAGTCTTTTTTGCATGTAAACATTTTTTTTAACACTTACTTTGTCTTTAGCCCCAGGTAACACTCTTGAACTTTCATCATTTTGATAAAAGTCTGTTACAAGTTTAATTGTATTTTCAGAAAGTGTTTTACCTTTTTTGGGATCAGGAATTGCCAAAATACCCTTTTCATGTTTCAGCTTTCTTGGTTGTCGCACAATGTATTCACTCACATTGAATTCCTTCATCACATTTTCTTTGCTCCAAGATTCTGGAGCCAAAGTCAAAATCTGGATTTTTTGAGACCTCCCAACAGATAAAATCTTTTCTTTCAAAAGACAAATCATCACATCAAAATCCTGTGCCTTTTTAACCATACTTGTATCTTCTTCCTCATCATCAGAACTTGGAACATCATAATCTAGTGCTTTTGAAATTTTTCCTTTCACAGCCTTAGTTACATTATCAACTTTTCTTTTATAATATGACCCCTTACTACGTGATGACAAGGTGTGAAGCTTTATTGGTGTTAAACTAAATCATCTAGAGCAGTGTTTGTTTGTGAGAGGGATACATTTCTTGATTCTAATGAATCTAATTCAGTCATGAGTTCATCATCTGTTTCATTCTCACTGACTTTTATTTTTATTTTTTCTTCACAAAAGTTATGTAAACTTCACGGCTTGTTTTCTTCACAAAGCTTTTGCCCAAGTTTTATGTAAATATTTTTTGCTATCAATTGTTTTGAAAAACTTAAACTTACACTTCTCAACGATTTTTTAATAGGCTTTTTGTGTTTTTTAACGGGTCTACACAGATTGTTTGATACTTTTCAAATACGTTTAAAAAGTAGTAGCTGTGATGAGAACAGATATTTTTAAATTCACACAAATTAATTCCAGATCTAAGGCGAATCAAATCTTTTTCTTCGTCACTTAATTCAGAAACACATTGTAACTTTTTTGAAGGTATGTAGATTGTTTGGAAACAGTCGGATTTTTTAAATAGTCCAATGCTACAGGCTTGAATATCTGCCATGCTGTTTTGCATACTTCACAGCATGTTATGAAAAATTTTTTAATTATTATTCTTCATATAATACTTCCAAAATATTTTAGTTATTGAAGCAAAACATTTATAAAAAAATAATAGTGATATATTATTTTTAGTTATTAGCAGAAAAAGGGAGTACTTATTAGAGGGTTTTAAACTATAAACAAACTGCCAGTACTTAAAGATTCAACTGAATTATTGTTAAAGAAACATCCATGCCCTACTTGTACACTCAAATTTACCTTTTCTTCAAAACACAAAGTAAACAAAATAAGTTTGTATTCTCACGAATTTAAATTATCTTCAAAACCCAAAGTAAATTTAAAAAAGTTTATATTATTACTGCCTCAATAACACTTAACTTAAAAACATTAATTTAAACAATCTTTAACTAGGAAACAATTAGTCACCGTAGGTATGTCCTCACTTGAGGAACAGCTGTAGGTATGAAAGATAGGAACAACTGCACTAATTCAACTGTAGAGAGGAGCATGTCACCACAGGAAAAGAGCCTGTTGAGACAGGCTTGGTGAGTCATGTAAATTATCAGCAGCACAGCTGAGCTGCTGATAATTCACCAAATCAGAGTACTGAGATTAAAATCTGAGTACTGAGCTTTTACATATTACTTTTAGTTACCCTCATTATTACATTTCAGACTTGCTAGTATATCTTTGAGTTGTTTTTATGCAGTAGGTATAGGCCTAATGTTTATAAGTTTGTAAAAGTTATAAAAAATAAAAAGCAAACTAAATTTTAACTTTCCCACGACTACCTATTTAAAAGCAGTATGGTTTTTTTTAGATAGGCCTATATAGTTCTTTATTTTGTATTGTAATTAAACATGTTAAAAAGCCAACTATATTTTTTAATTATCCAATAGCCTATATATTTAAGAGTATTTTAAAACAAATTTGAGCATTCTATCATGTCTGAGACTCTAGATATTGTGGTTTTTGTAAAATAAAACACCTGTTTATAAAATTTCTAAAAAATTATATTTAAATATTTTTAGTTTTTTGAGGGATTGAAATATGTTAATAAGAGCATTTTTCGCTGCTTTTAGGTGTAACACACAAACGTCCTGCAAAATTTCATGATGATATCTTGAATAGTTTTCAAGAAAAATATTTTTAAAGTTGTGAGTGCACGTTAAAGGCGCGATTTCCAAGGCTTTGGATAGTGCCAAATTAAAAAAACTATAAATGATAGAGCAAAAAAATTTTGCAGGTGTTATCAGGATAGTAATAGAATAAATTGTGCCAAGTTTCATCAAAATCTGAGGAGGTGGGTGTCAAATTAATTTTTTATTGGGTGATTTGACATGGAATGACCTGGCATTTAAAACATACTGAAGTAATAGGTTATAATCTCTTAAAGTAAAACTTAATCATTTTTTAATATTTTCATATAATACTGCAGTCTTGATATATGTATTTAGGTATATGTTGTGTTTAGTATACTGTGTTGATTTCATGGTGGTATTTGGTTCCCGCATGTATTTTTCAATTGTCAAAATCAGAATTTTAAATTTGATGCTTTTTTGAAGGGGTCACTGAAAAGTAGAAACAAGGTCACCGCCTTTGTTTATTTGTTCTGATACATATGTATATCAGACATCAACAGTTGTCATTCTGGCGTTACAAACCATGTGGAACATTGTGTCTTTGTTTTTCGAAAAGCATCAGTTGTACCTAATTAGGTCGATTAAACGATCAAACTATCAACGTGTTTGTTTACCCCCTCCCCCAACACAAACACATGCCTGTATGTACGTGAGATAAATAATAAAAAGTAAGTGACTGTACACATGATTAGAGGTTTCAAAAAGACCTGATGTCACAAGAGAGAATATCATTCAGCTTGTGAGAATGCAATTTTTTCTTTGATAGGGCAAAAGGCGATAGAACAGGATAGAAGACAAATTTTTCACATGTCATAGCTATTGATATTACCATAACAGTTTTATGGTATGGCATAATTTATTAGTAAACCACTATTATTAATGTTTGGTATTTATATTAATAAAACTTGGTTGTCTAGTAAAGAACTAATGTGGTTATTAAAAAGTGGATACTTTATTAAAGCACGTTTATAGACTAATAATAATCTAATTTGTGAGTGGTATCTTTTACCACATCATAAGAAGAATCTAATTATAACGAGCAGTAAACTCCGATAAATGTACAACAAATTGACGTGAAACTCTAATTTATTTGTAAGAATAGAAATTTTCGAATTTTATATGTCCAGTGACTAGGAATGTAGAGTATTTAATCTAACTGTAAAAAAATTTCAAGATGAAGAGGCAGTAGTAAGTCACAGATAAGCGCTCCCAGTTGCTTTGTCTGAGGGTTATCTCAAAAGTAAGTTTCCCTATTTTTCCTTTCAAAGGGAAATTGCACCAGCAGGCTGACGAAGGTTGGAGAAATTTTACACGATAAATACAATTTAGTGGTTAAGTCTAACTTTAGCTAAAGTTGTATTACTACCAGTAATACTCACACTTCCATGAGCGCTGTCAAGCCTCTCGGCTCATCTTCAGATGGAAACAACCATCTGAAGACAGGCTGAGAGGCTTGAAAGTGCTCATGGAAGTGTAAGTGAATATTAGTGGTAGCAACACAAGTTTAGCAAAAGTTGGAGAACTTTTATTTGTGTGTAGTGGCAGTAGTGCCAAAACCTCGTCCATTCTATAGCAACGTAACAACAACACGGAATTTAAAATCAATTTAAAGCACTTTGACTTTACCCAATTGCAAAGTGCATAGTGTTATTCATTTTTTTGCTACAAAAAATGAATCAGCAGCTGAAATTCATCGTCACTTAGTTTCTGTGTATGAACCCGAGTCCATAAACATTCAAATGGTCCGCTGGTGGCATACATTGTTCTTGAAAGGGAAAGGTTTGTTGAGCAACAAGTTCTTCTGCTCCACAACAACACACGTCCTCATTCCTCGCAAGTCACGCAGAATTTGTTGAAGTCCTTTCGAAGGGAGATTTTTCGACCATTACTCATTTTCACCCGATGTGGCTCTGAGTGATTTCCATATTTTCCCCCATCTCAAAGAACACCCAGGAGGACAACATTTCGAAATGGAAACAGAAGTGAAACAGTCAGTTAACGCCTGGTTCTGAAATCTTGGCACAGAGTGGTTCAAAGAAGGAATTGAAAAACTGTTTATATGCTACAGACAGTGTATTGACAAGGCTGGAGATTATATTGAAAAATAAGTATATGTTTTTGAATAAAAGTATAGTTTCCTTTTTAATTTTTACACGTGTTTTTTATTTTTCCTAAGTCAAGGAAACTTACTTTTGAGATGATCCTCGTATAATGTTTATAAACATAACATTATTTAAATTGACACGTTTAATGTTTATAAAATGATTGAACAATTTAAATATGATCAGATAAAATTTATTATATACACTTATATTTACTTGTACGTATTAAACTTGTTTAAAAAGTGGTTTGCTATATTCACGTGCACAGGATTCTAAACACACACACGCGAGTCAGGAATGCTTAGGCAACCAATCAAATTACAATTTGCCTGTCTCCTTTGAGAAAACAACGGAGACAGCTATCGTTGGTTTTAGCTGAAACTGACTTGTTTCACTTGAGTGCTCATTACTTATAAAACAGGGGATTATGTTTGACGGAAGTGTGTCTAAATACAAACCAGTTTCTATCTGACCCCCATGATTAACTCCTATAGTGGTATTTGAATTAATTAGACATCTATGTAACATCTACTTTGTAAATAATATGCTAGCTCCATTTGTTGGTCTTTCAGGAAAATAAGAGTATATGGATGTGTGATTGACTTGTTAGATATTTTGTAGTTTTAGAGTGTACATTATGTTGTTTCTGTCTGCTCCTTTTCATTATTGGCCTCCCGCCTTAGATTGTATCAATTCTTTCCCTCTATAAATCTTGAACTGCCCAGTTGTGTTGTATTGCTTGGACAGTAAATGTTCCCCATGGTAGAGATGGTATTCCTTATTTAGCCCTCCTAGAGTTCATCATAATATCTTTTTAGCCGTCTATTTTCTAAGTTTGTTTAACATTTTCATACCACTGTAAACTCTGGTCCTCTGTTATCATGCCACTTAATTTTATTGTATTTCTGTTGCTTGTGTGTTTGTTTCCTAATGTGAGTATATTTTCATATAACCACACTTGAATATCATACTTCCATTCTCTTCCACTTTCTGGAGTGTATCCCTTGTTTTATTCATAGAGACCAAATTTGCAGCCCATGTGTCACTGTTTTTAGTTGAACTGGAGAATATCATTTGCTTCAGCTCATGAATAAAGATTTATTGTTAATGAATCGTACTAAATAAAAATTCGATTAATAAATATATAATATTAACTTTCATAGTTGTCTTGTAAAATTTTACACAGTATTGCTGTAGACCTTCGTGATGTTTAATGTCAATTTGATGTTTCCATAATTTTAATGGAAAATGTATGAGACTTCTTACACTAGTGCTTAGAAAGTCGTAAAAAAGTTGTTAAGCATGTTGGTTAAAATGTGCCTGTTTGTTTTTACAGTTTGTCAAAAAACTTCCGAAACAGATTCGTTTCTTCTTGTAATGGTCACTACTATCACAAAGAATCAGTTGTGTTAATAGCATTCTTTGTGTAACTGGTCTATAAATAAAACTCAGACATAACTGTAAACTTAATTGTTCAGAGTTGTAAAACATCAATGTGTTTATGAAAGTAGAGATAACAGAAGAAAGAAGACCCTAATTAATATATATATGCCTTCGTGCATACATGAGTAATACGACGAAGGCTGTTGGAAATGAATGCATGCATTCACAGAAGCTGCTAATAAGTATTAATTGTTCTGTTTGAACAGTTAACGATTGTCAACTCAAGTTACCCATGTTACTGATACAGCCGAGACCAATGCTCATGCATCATGGGGACAGTACACAGTTTGTTATTTTCAAATATCAATATCACGACAGTGTGGTATAAATTTCTTTAAATATAACTCATATCTTGTAACAGTAGTCTATTTCTTGTACACATAGGTTTTCAAAATTATTGTAACAACATTAAAACAAGTTTTTCAGATGTATATAACAGAAACAACCTGAAAACCAAACCTTACATATCTTAAGCATATAATTATGATAATAGTAATAAAAATAATAATTATTTTTATTGTTATTATGAGTAGTAGAATTACATAACCTTACATACCTTAATCGTATAATAATGATGATAGTAATGATTAGTAAGGCTCCTGGAACTCTTTTGAACATAATAGATACAATAACATTAATAAATTTTAATTTTTAAGGATGTGAGTGAAGTTTTTCGCATGTGTGATTTGTAGCATTATTGTTAATTTTGTCAAGTTGTTAAAGATATTTAATTGTATATTTTGAATAAAATTTCTCGATTTTTCATGCCCCACATTGGACTAATACAACTTTTTCAAAATTTTGACTTACATGTTTTAACCACTATTCCCTTAAAGTAAAACATTTTCAAAGCAAACACTACATTTTAATTCGAGTTACAATTCCTGGTAGTCTGATACGGGGTATGGGGTGTGTTAGTTCCTGGTATGGGGTTTCACAATTCTTTAAAAAATTTGGTTCCTTTTTTGGGCCCCAGTATCCTAAAATTTTGAAATTTCAAAAAATGAACAGTATATTCAGATTTGTTATTTAAAATTCTCTTTAATTTGATATCCAGCATTGATTTTTACAAACTTTTGATCCACTTTTTGGACCCTGGTGTCCCAAAATTTGCTGTTAGCAAAAGTAAAGTGTTTTCAGATTTTTTGTTAAACTTCTCTTTAATACTATGTGCCACTTTTTCAAAATGTTGGCCCTTCATATTTTTGCCTCCTGTCTCCTGTTTTTGAGAGGATAAGTGTTAAAAACATTTGGGATGCTGTGCAAGCATGCCAAGTTTTTTGAAAACTGGTTATTGCATTCAGAAGTTATAACGAAACTGTTCAGACAGACAGACAAATGCCTTATGGCCGAGTTGAGATGAGAACTCGCCTTGGTCATACAGTTGTTATTATTATTATTATTATTATTATTATTATTGTAAATAACAAAGGAGTAATATATTAGAAGTCCGGGGAGGGCGAATAATGTGGAAGTCCGAGGCTAGTGCAGTTACTCATTAAGTACAGGGCATAGTAGGGTTCAGTCCATCTTATTGAGTACCATTATTTCATTTAATTTTCACAACATCCTCTTGATTCTGAGATTGCCCTGACTCAGTCAGTTCATGAAGTTAAAGGTAGTGTAGATGGTAGATATATTGGCGTACCATATGGCTTAAATGATGTAGCCGGGCCTAATCCTGTTAGTGGTACGAAATGGGTGACTTCAACATGTTAAAAATTTAACAGTGTTATTTTGGATATAGTGACTAGGTGCTTTCTATGTATTATGTGACACTGGTATGTGTATAACTTTGCTCATTAATAGTATTATTATATAAGTGGGTACCAGGTTAATGAAATTGAATATTCAGGTTCCCCTGTTTTATTCATATGAGGTGAAGTTGGTCATTACACAACATCTTTTAAGTATACTGGCCACTGTAAAATATCCATCTCCAACCTTACGTTGTGTTTTTAATTCAAGAATGAGTGAATTTAGTAGATGGTCGTGATAACAAAAAAATTAATTCAATACATAATTGAACTTAAAAAATTTGTTTTTTTGTCCAGTTCCTTAAATAAATAAATAAAAGTAAACCGTGCATGCAGGATACACTGCTTGTTATGTAAAACCATCTGTGAGGCCCACACAAGTCCAATACTGAATATTGGCCTCCCCCAAACCTTTCTGTGTCTGATGATTTTTGTGTGTTCATGTTCAGGGAAAACTGCCTACGTATTTAGTATCATCATTCCAGAGCTTCTGTAGCCATCCCCACCCTCACCTGATAGTGTTATCTGTTTAGTATAATATTGCATTTATTATCTGTTGTCCTTTCATAAAGTGTCTTCCGTATTTTCACTTAAATCATACCATTCTCATTGTTGTATTAAGTACTTTCATTTATTTTTATATATTAGTGTAGCAATCTATCAGTGATACGCTGAGCGTGGCTTTTTGGCTTCACTTTTATTTTTGCTAGTATTTCTCTTTGCAGAGGCCCACATTTTGACTGTATCAGAACCGGTAAAATTAGTAAGCTCCTGAGCTGCAGAACTCGTTCTCTATTTTTAACAAAGTACATGTATATTTAATAGATTTCAGTGTAATTTTTCAATTATCAGAAAAACTATGAAAAGTCCAATTACTCCACTTTTTTTGTATGAGCCACTGTGGACTAGGTCTGGTTCAACTGGTTCCTCCCTTCTTCTCTCCCATATCTCCTTCATTCTCGATCGACGTCTCTCCATCCTTCCATCAGTCCAGATGGCACCTCTCCTCTTCTTGGGTTTTTCCTGAAAACCTTGGGCATTTTAAAATTTGTTTTTGAGTGGCAAGCTTTCTTCAATGTCTTCTTGAGTTGAAGTCATCTACTCCACTTTTTATTTTATGTTAATTTTCTAAAATAACTGTTGAAAGCAGGCAGTCATACAATAAACACTAAATTCGGAACTACTGCATTGGGGTGTTTTTAGTTAAACTTGAACCATAATGCCTAAGTGGCAAATAATTTAGCCTTAGCATGTAAAATTGTGTGTGCTTCTATAGGTATCTGATGTATGGCATATGTCCAGAACTTTTCACAAACGTTTTTTACTGATAACAATATGTAATTTGCAATCATAGCTTACTAACTTTTTGAAGGTGGTAGAAAATTTGCAGGAGTGTTGTGTGATATTAATTTTTTCATACTACTAAAGATACCCAGTTTGTGTTTTGCATAATATTCTTTGTAAGTTGATTCCCACATAGACTTTTACAATTTTCTTAAATTTTTACTTCCATTTTTGGCCTGAGGTTCCACTAAAGTTAAATATTTTATGAGTAAAATGTACATTCGGATTTAGGTTAAAACTCCCATAAATCTGAAACCCAACGTGGATTTTTACAGTTTGGTCTTTTTTGGGCTCGAGTGTTCTAAAATAAAAATTTTTGAAAACAATGAGTGTAATCAGATTTTGATTAAATTTCTCTTTAATTTAATACGCACATGAATTTTTCATTTTTTTTTTAATTTTCACCCTCTTTGTTTTTGTTCCCCAGTCTAACACTATTTTTGGAGAGATCTGTCTAAAAAACAATAGGGGTCTGTAGGATAAAAGTATGTACATGCTTGCTAAGTTTGGATAGCGGTTGCGACCTAATCTTACAAAACTCGGGTCAGTTGCGACCGAGGCGAAAATTTTAATCCGGTCAATTGTGATCGAAAGCATTGTCCTATCAGCTACATCTGTTTACACTCTACATACTGAACTTGTATGCAAAAGATCTCTCAGATCGCTTCGCTCGCCCTACGTAGGCATCGAAATGGCGGCCTTAGGCTGCCTATCGATTTCCAGGTTACTAAAATCATCACTCACGTGTGACAGACATCGAACCATCATGACAGACTTGATCCTTGAACGAACATTTCTGCTCGTTCCGCGCTCAGCTAAGAAGATATCGCACTTGGGTCCACCGCATACAAAACTTATAATCGCCTGTAAGTTCGAAGTTTCAGAAACAGAATCGTTTCTACTAGTTGACACGAATTGAGACAGTTGCGCCCAAATGAATGTGCGGCAATTGACCGGATAAGAACAGGTAAAAACGCCTTTTGGTCGCAACTGACAGAGACCGCCAAGTTTTACAAAAATCGGTTGATATATTCAATCAAAAGGCGTCGTGAAACATATCCAGACAGACAAATGTCAAACAGTCGAGTAACATTGAGAACTTGCATTGTTCGTTCGGTAAAGTTGGAAGACCTAAAATCAGAGAATGGCCTGATACGGAATTGTTAGAAGGGCTTAATGGTGTGTGTGTGTGTGTGTGTGTTATGATCTGAAAGTCGTACAAAAGTGGATATTCAAATATGTTACGGGGATTCTGAAAAAAACGTATTCAGAGCTCTTTGTGACATTTACAGGTGAAGATGGAAATCATTATCTTCACTATGTTGCGTTCGGTATTCAACTACCACGCCCTGCATAGTGTTGTGTCAGGCATAGATTTGTCAGAGATTATGGCGTTGTGTGTTCCCAGCAGACCGCTTCCATATCTGGTGGCCGCCACCACGTCTACCTTCTGTCTGTCATGACGGCAGACTGACATCGGCGTGTAGAGCGCGTGATAAAAGTCGGATTGTGTGTGTGTGTGTGTGTGTGTGTGTGTGTGTGTGTGTGTGTGTGTGTGTGTGTGTGTGTGTGTGTGTGTGTGTGTGTGTGTGATTTATGAACCGGTAAAGGGCGGGTACGGACGGAGAACAGGTGTGTGAAATGATAATGCGGCCTTATAAACATCTCGTTTATCATTCATTAAATTTAAATTATTTTTATTTGTCTGTTTGTATTTCATAAACTGAACGGTGTTAACGCCATGCTAAGCGGATAAATGTACGTATGTTAATTTTAGTGCCGCTTGTGAGCGCAGTAATTTAATGAATATCGCCGCGGTTTCCATCGTTTCTTAAAAAGATGTAATTGCGACAGCCCGAATGTAATTTCTTGGCTGCATCGTCAACTACAACAACTATTGAATTATAGGCCGAAAGGATGGAGTGGTGTGAGACGTTCGAAGAACTGTTGGAGTGACCAGCTCTAGTCTATCAGCTTGGGACCGGAACAAACCACTTTTTGGTTTAATCCTTGCTGAAGGTGATGATACAAAAACAAAATTTTAATTTCTTGCATGAAAATCGAATCGTAACTATATAGCGGTAGTTTATAAGAAGATGCTTGACAATTATAAGGACACTGTATAAATATGTAATGTAATACTTGTGAATAATCACAAAGAAATTCAGGAATGTCGATTCTTGGCATAACTTTACGTCTTTGGTAAAATTGAATCTAATCGTGTAACTGTTCTGATAAGATTTTGTAAAATTCGGTGGCATACTCCATATAGGTTTGACAATTGTTGAATCTAAACTGTCATATGTATATGTCAGCGGACAAGCGACGCCCCTTCCTTAAAATAGCTGCAATTTGAATTGTCGGTATTGTCTGGACGCGTTAATTTCTAATTACAAAAACATGGCTCACTCGGCCCAGATGGGTATTAGCGTTGTGACACCAAGAGGTTAACTGCTGGACACAGAAATTAAAAACGTGTGTACTTATTCAATTAAATACAATTTCGGTACTCAAGCAGATCGTCGTGGTTCTGCGGCGAGGTTAATGAAACTGTTACGAGAACTACTGACAGGTCGAGTGTATGACCAAAGAATAGTGATAAAATAGCGCAACCAGTTCGCGCTTTCTAAGACTTTCAAAAGTGCTGTCTACTTACCTCTGCCTGAAGTAAACTTATATTTGACCCTCTCCACCTTCTTCTTGTATACTACACTCATCTTTATTTTCCAGTCTTCAGCTTTCGGTAGTCTTCTTTCCGTAGTCTCTTCTAGTTTGTTTCGTTTAGAATTTTTAAAGCCTTCCTCTCGATCTTCTACTCATGGGACTCGAGTCTGTTATAATTCCATTATCCGTCGGTTTGACTTTTACTTCCATGTTCCTTAAGGAAATGGAAGTATGGTGATGGAAAAAAAAATCGTGTTCGAGATTATTGCAGATTCTGATTGTACTACACTCAAAACATGAAAAAAAGTCGTTTTTCGAAGTGTAATTTTTTTCTATGGTAAACGATAACAGCCGCAAATTAAACAGAATCAAATGATGTTTTGCATACAGCCCTGTATTGTAGAGTTCTCAAGACCTATTGGTGTCGGTGAAGATCGGTTAAGGGAAAGGGGTAGTTTACCTGCAACATTTTATGTTTTAACAAGGGTAATTTTTAATATGACGAACGATAACTGCTGTAAATTCAAACAGAATCAACTACGTTTTTGCATACCTTTTTGAACTAAAGAGAACTCAAGGTCTGTTAATTTTGTTGAAGATCGGTTAAGGGAAAGGGGTAGTTTATCAGCAACGTTTTATGTTTTAAAAAGGGTAATTTTTTTATGAGGAACGATAACTGCCGCACATTCAAACAGAATCAAATATTTTTTTGCATGCATCCCTGAATTGTAGAGGACTGAAGGTCTATTGATTTTGGAGAAGATCGGTTAAGGGAAAGGGGTAGTTTACCTGCAACGTTTTTTGTTTTATCAAGGGTATTTTCTACGGCAAACGATAACAGCCGCAAATTCAAACAGAATCATATAATATTTTGCATACAGCCCTGAATTGTAGAGTTCTCAAGACCTATGGTTTTTGGTGAAGATCGGTTAAGGGAAAGGGGTAGTTTACCTGCAACGTTTTATGTTTTAACAAGGGTATTTTCTATGGCAAACGATAACAGACGCAAATTCAAACAGAATCAAAAGATTATTTGTATACAGCCCTAAATTGCAGAGTTCTCAAGACCTATTGTTTTTGGTGAAGATCGGTTAAGGGAAAGGGGTAGTTTACCTGCAGCGTTTTTTTATCAAGGGTATTTTCTATGACGAACGATAACTGCCGTAAATTCAAAGAGAATCAAATAATGTTTTGCATACAGCCCTGAATTGTAGAGTTCTCAAGACCTATTGTTTTTGGTGAAGATCGGTTAATGGAATAGGGTAGTTTACCAGCAACGTTTTATGTTTTATCAAGGGTGTTTTCTATGGCAAACGATAAGAGCCGCAAATTCAAACAGAATCAAATAATTGTTTGCATACAGGCCTGAGTTGTAGAGTACTCAAGACCTATCGTTTTTGGTGAAGATCGGTTAAGGGAAAGCGGTAGTTTACCTGCAACGGTTTTTTATGAAGGGTAATTTTACTTCCATATTCCTTAAGGAATGGAAGTATGGTGATGGCAAAAAAAATCGTGTTCGAGATTATTGCAGATTCTGATTCTACTACACTCAAAACATGAAAAAAAGTCGTTTTCCGAAAAGTGTCTGTGTGTCTGTCTGTCTGTGTGTCTGTCTGTCTGTCTGTAGATTTTTTTTCTATGGCAAACGATAACTGCCGCAAATTCAAACAGAATCAAATAATTTTTTGCATACAGCCCGGTTTTGCAGAGTTCTCGCGACCTATTGTTTTTGGTGAAGATCGGTTGAGGGAAAGGGGTAGTTTACCTGCAACGGTTTTTTTTTAGCAAGGGTAATTTTGTTTGTTTGGCAAACGATAACAGCCGCAAATTCAAACAGAATCAAATAATGTTTCGCATACAGCCCTGAATTGTAGAGTTCTCAAGACCTATTGTTTTTGGTGAAGATCGGTTAAGGGAAAGGGGTAGTTTACCTGTAACGTTTTATGTTTTAACAAGGGTATTTCCTATGGCAAACGATAACAGCCGCAAATTCAAACAGAATGAAAAGATTATTTGCATACAGCCCTAAATTGTAGAGTTCTCAATACCTTTTGTTTTTGGTGAAGATCGGTTAAGGGAAAGGGGTAGTTTACCTACAACGTTTTTTTAGCAAGGGTATTTTCTATGGCAAACGATAACAGCCGCAAATTCAAACAGAATCAAATAATTTTCTGCATACAGCCCTGATTTGTAGAGTACTCAAGACCTATTGTTTTTGGTGAAGATCGGTTGAGGGGAAGGGGTAGTTTACCAGCAACGTTTTTTATCATGCGTATTTTCTATGGCAAACGACAACTGCCGCAAATTCAAACAGAATCAAATAATTTTTTGCATACAGCCCTGATTTGTAGAGTACTCGCGACCTATTGTTTTTGGTGAAGATCGGTTGAGGGGAAGGGGTAGTTTACCTGCAACGCTTTTTTTTATCAAGGGAAATTTTTTTTTTTTTGGCAAACGATAACAGCCGCAAATTCAAACAGAATCAAATAATGTTTCGCATACAGCCCTGAATTGTAGATTTCTCAAGACCTATTGTTTTTGGTGAAGATCGGTTGAGGGAAAGGGGTAGTTTACCTGCAACGTTTTTTTAACAAGGGTATTTTCTATGGCAAACGATAACAGCCGCAAATTCAAACAGAATCAAATAATGTTTTGCATACAGTCCTGATTTGTAGAGTACTCAAGACCTATTGTTTTTGGTGAAGATCGGTTAAGGGGAAGAGGTAGTTTACCTGCAACGTTTTTTTATCAAGCGTATTTTCTATGGCAAACGATAACAGCCGCAAATTCAAACAGAATCAAATAATTTTTTGCATACGTCCCTGAATTGTAGAGGTCTCAATGACTTTCGATTTTGGTGAAGATCGGTTAAGGGGAAGGGGTAGTTTACCTGCAACCTTATACGTTTTAACAAGAGTAAAGTACTTGAAAATTTATTTAAACTTTTTGAAACAATGGTAATTGTTAAAAATAAAATAATTTTGTTGCCAGGCAATAAAATTATAATTTTTTCATTTTAATGTAATATAATATTTTTCATTTAATACAGCAATAAAAAGGCAGGTAAGGCACAGCCTGGCTGTTTGGCTGAAAATGATTTTAAATATAAATCTTAGAATATGGAAGTCATGTATGGTTCTCCATACCGATATTTACTTCCATATTCCTTAAGGAATGGAAGTATGGTGATGGCAAAAAAAATCGTGTTCGAGATTATTGCAGATTCTGATTCTACTACACTCAAAACATGAAAAAAAGTCGTTTTCCGAAAAGTGTCTGTGTGTCTGTCTGTCTGTCTGTCTGTCTGTCTGTAGATTTTTTTTCTATGGTAAACGATAACAGCCGCAAATTAAACAGAATCAAATGATGTTTTGCATACAGCCCTGTATTGTAGAGTTCTCAAGACCTATTGGTGTCGGTGAAGATCGGTTAAGGGAAAGGGGTAGTTTACCTGCAACATTTTATGTTTTAACAAGGGTAATTTTTAATATGACGAACGATAACTGCTGTAAATTCAAACAGAATCAACTACGTTTTTGCATACCTTTTTGAACTAAAGAGAACTCAAGGTCTGTTAATTTTGTTGAAGATCGGTTAAGGGAAAGGGGTAGTTTATCAGCAACGTTTTATGTTTTAAAAAGGGTAATTTTTTTATGAGGAACGATAACTGCCGCACATTCAAACAGAATCAAATATTTTTTTGCATGCATCCCTGAATTGTAGAGGACTGAAGGTCTATTGATTTTGGAGAAGATCGGTTAAGAGAAAGTGGTAGTTTACCTGAAACATTTTATGATTTAACAAGAGTAAAGTACTTAATTTTTATAAATAAAGTATCCTGATAAGAAGCTCATAATAATCCACTGTAGAAACGTAGATGAAATATCTATAAATGAAGAGGTTAAGTGAACGGGGTGGGGGTAATTTTCTATTATTAAAATTTATAGTTGAAGGTGGAGGGGAGAATTTTTTATATGTGTACTACGTTATCGGCAACAAAGAAGTAGTTTTTTGTTAAAATTGCTTCCCGGGCTGTTTAGCCGTAGTCCAATGTTTTCTACAAAACCAGACTTTTCGGCAGTGTCGTCGACTGCCATCATCAGTGAAAATCGAGTGCGAAAACGTGAGGTGGTATACGTTAGTGACCACAGTATTGTGGTTAATGCTGAAGCAATAAGTAGAAAGACGTAGTTTCTATGGAAATATTTCATTCCGAATATGATTTTAAATATAAATCTTAGAACATGGAAGTCATGTATGGTTCTCCATACCGATATTTTGATCTTCATATATTATGTTCAAACTATACTAATCCCGTTTCTTTTAACGAATTAATATATCTTGCTCCGTTCACATTCGTGTTTTCATTTCCTCGTCAGTAATTCTGTCCGCCCAGCTGTCATCACCAGAGTATATTTTTGTTGCTTTAATTTTCCCTGTAAAGAACTTATTGATTTTAACTACTTTATGGAAGTGGCAATTATTTTTAAGTTTCATAGAACGGCTTAGACTTGTTCCACCAGGTAGTTATCGTATTTTGTCTTTCTTTTTGAGTTTGTGTATTTATTTTCACACATACTAAATTAGTGAAATTATGTACAAATATGTATTTTGTTTAAAAGAGGCTTTGGTTCGTAGGAAACTTATCACTCGTGTGCGAGTAATGTGTTTTAACGCACGTGTACGTGAACATCGGTCAAGGTTTTTAGCCGTGCGTTTTGTCACCGGTTTCTTGAAACGTACTTCCAGTTCAAATGATCCTCGTGATCGGTGTATATGTGTTGTCCGTTGAAAGATATGCTTTGGCAAGATCTCTTGTGTCTAATCATGGTTTAGTATAAAGCGATTTGTTACGTGTTGCCATTGAGCAAGTACTGTGAGATCATATTACATACATTATATTTGTATTATATTTGTTTTACGTAGTTCTCAAGCCAATGATATGGATTAAGGATTCTGCCCTATTCCTACTCCACGAACTTGGACGCCCTTATACTCGATTTTTTCTGTGAGGTTATACTAGAGACAGTTTTTAGTATTCTGTTTCTCTTCGTTCTCTGCGCAAGTTTCCAGTAATGCTCCTCCGGTACAGCTAAAATAATTAGACATGAGACGGGAGTATGATTTCGCAGTGTGAAAAGATCTCATTGCGCATGCGTAGCTTTGACCCGTTGTTTTCAGAGCAATCATTTTGTGTTCACAACAGTCGCGTGGTTGGTGTGTGCGCATCACTTTTCCAGTACTGCGTTCCATGCGGTGTGCGCGAACCATTTCATGACTTACTGTTCCATCTGTACTCTTTAATCTGTTTCACATCGAATACTCAGAGGTTTTACCTATCTTTATTTCGGATATGATCGTGTCAGGCGCAGCCCTTGTGTCATCTCTGCTTGTTATATACTTTGTTCGTATAATTTCTTGACAACCCAGACTTCGTTGCCAAATTAAAGCGATGGCACCGCCATTGTTTTATAAATTTGGTTTTTTGTTTGGTCTCTCTCTACAAAGTTGGCACAGTTTACGTCAAAAGAAAACTTTAGTACCGCATGATAATAAGTCAGGTGAAACTTCTATTTACGTTTATTGAATATGTATTTAATATTTGCGTATACACGGAACAAAAAAAAGCTAGAGGTTGTTTAACCACCGATTCTGTGGACGACTACATCGACCGTCGATATCTAAAAAGATGTCCGTCCGCGGTTTGACACTAGATACGATTTGACGGAGTCATACGTCAAACGTAAGGGCCGATGTTTGGTTATTTTTGCACCGCACGTTTTACTTTATTATGCTTTCGTGCGATACGAGTTTATTAACATCGGGCAAAAAATCCTTGTGTTGCAGTCAGTTTTTTAATTGACGATAGATAAGAGCCAGTCAACAAATTCCAGTGTGTACATTCAGGAAAACAACTGTGTGGGATACATGAATAAATAATCACTGACGAACGTACAAAGAACACGTGGAGGTAATTTATGAATCGTTCATATATTTTTCAAACAAAGCTGTAAAAGTGAGTCATAGGTCACACAGTTGGCAGTCTTGTCTTTGAGAAAACAATCTGGCTGAACTTCAGTTTGAACCCTCACGTGTTCTAATCAAAGAATTCGTTCAATACTTCGTATAATTAAAAAAAAACTTTACGTTTTGGATCGTATAACTGGAAGAACAAATGGAATTACTGGACATGTTTACAACATGGAGGGGGGTCACAGTGAACTGATTCCCGCCAAGTCTTTGTCGGTCACTGGACAACAGAAAGTTAACTAAAAGTCAGTCTTTCAGTTGATTGAAAATTAACTAAAATTACCGTTTGCTTCTTGTGCATTGACTGTACAACTTCCCCAGTCTATGCTTCCACTCTTTCAGTCTGTCGCCGGTCTCCTCGATCTGCAAACGCCCATTAGAATTTGCGCAATCTTCTTGTATTGAACCTCCACATCGCTTTCTTGGCTCTCCCACAGTTCTCATTAGGTCTTGCGATGTCTTTTAATAAACTTCCACATCGCTTACTTAGCTCCCCCACCATTATCATTAGGGTTGGCGCAGTCTTTTAGTGAACCTCCACATCGTTCTTTGCTCCCCCACCCATTAGGCTTTGCGCAGTCTTTTATTGAACCTTCACATCGCGTTCTTTGCTCCCCCACCGTTCTCGTTAGGGTTTGCGCAGTTTTTTATCGAACATTTACATTGCTTTGTTTGCTCTCCCACAGTTCACGTTAAGATTTGTGCAGTCTTTTATTAAACCTCCACATCGCTTCTTGGCTTCCCACACAGTTCTCTTACTTGTCATCTTGTTGTTAGGTAAGGTTTTTCGTCCCTTTACGTCTATTTTTATTTATATGCTTTCTAATGTCTCTTAATAAACTGCATCATAATCCTTTTTCGTTAGTGTGAAGTACACATTAGTAAAAACAAATGCAATCGGGTATTCACGATGTGATCTACGGAGCATGACAATGCCGGCGCCCGGAAGTGTAGGCAGTTAATGTCTGTTACTTCTACCTCCGCCGATCGACGCTCCTTGCATTAATACACAGTGCATTCCATCATTCGATAAGGAGTCGTTTAATTTCATTAATTTTATTACTTTGCAGTTCTTCTTTGTCTTGCCTCAAGAATTAAGTGGATTCACCTGTTCTGGCTGTGGGTGTAGTCGTAATTACGTGGTCTTTCAATATTTTGAGCGTGTATGATAGAACCTTATTAAGCGGTCTGCTTAGTGCTGCATGTTATGCGCATTATCTGTTACTTTATCCTATTCGATCATCGACCGAACAAATATTCAGGAGGCCTCTAGTTTGATCCGTACACAAGAACAAGTGCAGTAATTATTTTATCTTCTCCCGTCTATCCAGAATTATTCATGTTTGTCATAGAATAGAATAGAAAAAGCTGTAAACCGTTGTCTTTTCTTTTTTCTTTTTTTTTTGTAAAAATCAAGTTTACAAAAAAAAATCGGTTTTGTCAACTTGACATTTAATACTGAATATACTTAATTTGAAAACAGGATCTGTGTTACAAAGCATTGTACAGCTACAACAGTATTGACACTTCAAAAACATCAACAATTTGTATCTGCTTTTTTCTGATATTTTACTTAAGCTGTAGGCCCACTTCTGGACCCACGTGTTCTTGAGAAAGTTCACGATCGATATCACTGTTTATGTTCACCTCATCTTCAAAAGAGAACACATTTTGCTTTGACAGCTTGGGGTTCATATTAAAAAGTGACGTCTGATCAGTTCGTAACTTCAGCACTCATAAAGAGTACAGCCTAAATTGGGTGGTGGCTCCCCTTCCCGTTTATGCTTCCATTCTTCCTGTATGCGCCGATCTCCTACTGGAACTGCAAACGCCCGTTAAGCTTAGCTCGTCTTGTATTGAATCTTCCCTTCGCTTTCTTGACTTCCCCACTGTTCTCCTACCTGTCATCATGTTGTTAGGCACCTTTGTTTTTACTTCCACGTTCGTTTTTTTCGTTTGTGTTTGTTCTGATGTCACTTTAAATAAAAAGACTAGAGCACAAAATTTACCTTTTACTTCCCTTTTCATTTCTTTCCTAGAAACCAGAAACCAGTAGACAGCTACAAAATCTGTCTAAGGTGGACATCTGTCATTGACTTGCATTTGTGTATTTTGTTTTTAGAGATTCGTTAAAACAAATTGAAAGTTCATTATAAACAAAGCGTTTTCTTTTCACGCGCGCGGTTCACATGTACATATATGTAAAATATTCAGACTTGTTGCTACAGTACTTTTCTTCATATAGGCGTATACTTTTTCTACTTAATACTATACTAGTTTAACGGGGGTTTCCCTTATTTGGAACATATTTTGAGCACTTATAATAATAAGTGTGCTCATCATCATCCATGTTGATACTTAGTCTGGTGAAGTATGTGTGTGCTGGTCGGTTGCTGATGTTGACTACCGTTGGCTGTTTGTTGGTTCTTTCAGTATGTCTAATGTTTAGTGTTTTGAAAATTGTGTCTTGTTTTGTATTGATTTGTATTTGATCCGGTATTACTTGTTTTGTGTTCACATAGGCTATATAGCCTACATATGTTCAGGTGTTCCCTTCAAGTTTATTAGAGTGTTATTTGTGTGGTATATGTTTTATTAGTGTTATGTTGCTGTGTCTGGGAATTCGTTTTTTGCATTTATTGCGTGTGTGGTTACATTGGATTTATAATTATTGGCCAGTTTATGTTTTATGCATATAATGGCTGTGAATCGGGACTAGAGATTTAGTTTTACTGTTGTCGATTGTGTAGTAGAAGCGAGTTCATTAAATCCAGAGTTAAATGTATTTATTAACATTATCCGAAATGCTGAAGATAATAATAAATAATGGATAAACGGTGTAGGGAATCGGGAAATCTCGTGTAGACAAGATGTGTGAAAGTTCTTGTACAAAATAAACGACGACAAATACGGTTTAATGGCCACAGGTTCGGTATTACGTAAACGTTTTACAACAACGGGTTATTTGCGTTTAGCTGCTGCTGGATTTCAAGCCGAGAAGGAGGCGGTGAGACGACCGCACTAATAATATTAAATTTAAATGTAAATGTTAAGGCTAAATAAAAGGTATTACATAAACCTCGGAGCGCTGGTTCGCCCAGTGTTGTTCGTGCCGTTGCGTAATTACACAACGAAAGGATAACAGGTCGGCCCCAAACATTTGTGTGTGCGGTATAGGATTGAAAGCGGATTCAGCCGCAGACCGCAATACGAATAAATATACTACATCGTAAAATGGTGAAAGAAAAGCCAGAGAAGATTTTAGGCGTGGGGCGACCGAAGAAGCGTCGGAGTGACCAGCTCTAGTCTATATCTGCTTGTACCGGAACAAACCATTTTTTGTTTAATTCTTGCTGCTGATGATGACGGTGATGATGATTTTCTTCTTCCTTTTATTTCATCCACGTACGAAGGTCTGTCTGGACCTTCCCCTCCCACTACGCCCGTCAATTTTTCTCTCGACCAGGATGGTGAACCAGTTTAAATAGCGTAGCAGATGACCAACCATGTCATTCTCGGTACCAAGTCAGAAGCTGTACAGTATCATCAGCTGTTCACGTTATATTGTTGTACGAATTATGTGTGTCGTCTAGGCTGATTCTGATTCCATTTGTGAAGTCAGAACTTCCGAGCTCCTTATTGCATCCTTTCACATAGTGTAAAATGGATCTCGCAACAAACACTTACAGCTGTCGCGTATTCTGTTCGCTGATTGTGAACAGATTATAAGTATGTAGACTGTAAACGGATTAGCAGTAATGTCCGAACGAATTGTATTACAGTCTGTTGATCATAGTTATTTTAATTCACTCCAAGGAATAGGCTACATAGGCCTAAATTTGTTTCTCTACACGCGTCTCATCCTACGACGACTTACGTTTCTTCTACAAATGGCTTCAATTCCAGCGCCGCTTTTGTCAATAGATCCCACGTCATCCTTTGCAAATGATCACACCGTGGTCTTTTATAAATTTAAATTATTATATTTATATTTTTACTTCTACTTCTGCTCTTATATCCTCATTTCTTTTTCTGTCTTACAATGTATAGTTTAATATATTTCAAAGAAACTGATTTCAACTCTCTGAATTTGCCGCATTCCTTTTTCATGACCCATACCTCACTCGCACATATCAGCATCGGTATTGGAATTAACTTACAAAATTTAATTCTTCTGTTGTGCCGTATTTTACTTCCGAGATTTCTATGAATCGTTCCACAAATGTTCCTGAATTTATTTATCTTGTCTTTTATATCAGACTTATAGCTAACTTAACATCCGAGATATTTAAAGCTGTTCACTTGTTAAAATACTGTTGTGTATAGTCAGTTATCTTAGTCCTCACTGGATAATTACCTTTAAAAGCCATGGTTTCGGTCTTTTTCTTTCTGAAATTGTCAGTTGTCTCTTGCTACTTCTTGTAAATGAAACATGGATCTTTGTAAATCATCCTCACTTTCTTGAATAATAACTCTTGTGTATCGCATACAGTATACAGTATACAAATGGATTTGTTAAGCTGTATTCCCGAGGTTATTCTGGATTTCCCGCTCTTAACGTGTGAGGGATATACAGCAACCCTGCCGAACTCCCTTGTTTATTAGAGTTTCACCTGATAACCTATCATTCAGCTCCAGGATTATAAATGTACTTTTGTAAAGGAGCTAGACTGAATGTATTAAATATTGTGGATATCCACTTCTACCCATAAAATTCCATAATTTTCTGACGGTCTACGTTATCGAATGTTTTTTCCGGATCAACAGAGGCGATATGCATTTTACGGTTATATTCCCGCCGATTCTCTGTTATTTGTAGTAATACAAACAGTGCACACAACAGTTGACCTGTCCTTTTTTAAAACGAATCTGCTCTTCGAGAAGTATCAATCAATTCTTAATCTCTGACTGAGAATTCTTGTATATATTTTGTATGTTAGAGTCAAGAAAATTTATTCTTCTTTAATTGCTTGTGTCTGTTCTGTCCCCCTTTAAACAATGAAATCAGTTTTGCCCACCTCCGTTCTTGTGGAATTTTGTTTTCCATCAATATGCTATTTAGAAAATATAGCAGTACTGTCCACCGTATTTTATTAACTCAGCGTCTATTCTGTAATCTCCTGGCGCTTCTCTACGTTTCGTTATACTCGCTGCTTTACTTTAATTATTACTGGAGGTATGTCATAATTGTGGAAAGTAGTTATTTCGTGACAGCCATTTGGAAGAAGATTGAGTTAGGTTTAGTGTGGTGCAATGTGCTTTAATTCAAACATATTTTCATTTTGGTGAACAGTTACTTGGTATGTAGTTTAATTTACGATTTTCGCTCGTAACTAAAATTTTTAATTTTTTTTATGCGCCATAATTATTGTTTCTACAAATTGTCTACATGTTACCAGAAGCAGAGTATAATGGTCGCAGTGTCCGGTGGATTGGAATGGTCCCTGGTAACTTCACTTTGCACTTGGCGTGTCCCAGATTGTGACTACGCTGGTGGCCGGCGGTCGTTAAAACACAAACTAATCTTCAGTAAAATTATTTTCCGGGCTGTTGGGCCGACACCTTCCTTTTGTAGATCCAAACGTTTCGACGGCAGCTGCGGCAGTCACCCTCAGTGGTCTTCTGTTCTGCTCCTGTGGCGACTAAATGTCGAAAAAGAGGACCACCACCCAACAGCCCGGAAAATTTTATTGAATTTTATTGATTATTTTACTGAAGATAACTCCGGCCGTGAACGTTTTAACGTTACGACAAACTAATCTGCAGGGTGGTATTTATAGTTGGTACAAGAAAATTTTGTTGCTTTGAAGAGAAATTTGAATTTTCTTCTCCCGTCCTGAGGGAAATTTTATTGATACGACTTTTAGGATCGTGAAGTGTTTCAGTGGACGTGTCAGTGAGCTGTTTGTCAATACTTCTTTAGATTCATTCTTAGGGAATTCAGAGATACTTAAAGTTTTAGCTTGCAGCTCCAACTACAGAATTTTGAAAAATTAAAGTCGTGAGCGTAGTATTAACTTTGTAATTATTTCTAGACACTTTGTAATTGTGTGTCTGTGCAATGTCTATTTTTTTCTGTGTTCCCGTATTAGCACTTTTTTTTATTAAATATTTGTAAGTAGGACATTTTCATTTTTATGTATATTTATAAATTATAAAACGGGTTTAATTTGTGGTGGAGAGAGAGAGAGAGAGAGAGAGAGAGAGAGAGAGAGAGAGAGAGAGAGAGAGAGACTGAGTGAGTATAAAAAAGTATTTTTATTTCTGCAATGATTTCGTATTTAAATTTTAATAATGAAAAAAGTGGCAATGTAGATTAAGTACTGTACTTAGTATTAAATTTCGCACGTGTACCGGTTATCTTATTGCGATTGAATTCGACCGACGCGTAGGAATTCCCATTTTTTTTTAGCGCGTAGAATTGAATTCGAACCGTGAAATTCTCTCTGCCGGTGCTGACTAACATTTTCCACCACTGCCGTTTCATAGTTAGTACGTATTTTTGTGCCAGCGAATTGAATATTTTACATACAGAAAAAACGCGTGTCCCTTTTTTTTATCGCGAGTGTGAGGATATTTAACTAGAATCGCAAATTTATGTGAATATTTAAAATTCCTTCGATACACTCGCGTTGCAACGGAAAACTTTTTTTTGTTTTATTTTGACAATTAATCGTAGAAGCGTTAGCGTCGCGTCGCCGGTCACTATTTGTTGAATTTATTTCGTCAGTAATTTAATTTTTTTTTGCCGCCAAACGTCAGTTTTCATTTGTTACTGTAAAGATATATATAGGTACACTCGTTTAGTATGTCAGTTTGCACGAGTGGATTTTGTTAGTGCGTCCTGAATGTGCTTCACATTGTTCTTTTTATAATCGTTTGAACGTGATGTGTCGCGTGTGAAAATAGACCTAATAACACGCTTATCATTGTTATGTGTAGGATTTTAAATACCTACATTAATTTAAGAACTTTTATTTTTTGAATAACTCGTTTCTCTCAGGCGACACCCATATTGTATTTTCTCTTCCCGATTATTAATTTCTATTGTTGTCTCTTCTGTAACTATACTTGGAATTAATCCAGGTGCCATGCGATCTCTCCACAGGATCTACAGTTGAGACTTCTCCACGACAAGCTTTGTTTCGGCTTCTACTGCCGTTACAATCCAATATAGGTTTCATCCTCTTCAGCGATCTCATTACATAGTCTTCTCCATCTTCTTATCTCCATATTCTTCAGATCCTCCTAAAAATCCTAAACCTCTTGATCTCCTACCTACTAGTCTTCATTCTAGAATTTTTCTGGGAATTTTGTGTTGTTCCGTCCTCATTGTGTATCCATCCTTCTACTCTTTGTAAACCTTACTGTGTCAGCAGCGTGCATTAGATTATTTATTTCATGATTCCTTTGTATTCTCCACGAGCCGTTGTTCTTTTGCACTGGTCCAAAAAAATGTTTTCAATATTTTTCGTCAGATATGCTTAGATACTGTTGGTCTTTTTGTTTTGTTACCCAGGTTTCACATACATATGTTACAACTGGTGTAATTATGCTTTTGTATATTTCTAATTGTAATAATGAATTGTTCAATGCTTTCGAGTTCATTAATTTTGAGTAGGCGTAAATAACATTACTTACCACTAAGGATTCTCACCTGAATATTTGTGAGGCTAGGTAGGAAAATTCACTTGTGTGTTAAAATGCATGATTTTCGAATTGTAGAGGTTGTCTATTACATGATGTACCTGTTAATTCTGTGTACAGTATTTGGTTTTATTATTTATTATCATTTATTTTCAGTCCTCTCTACTGCCTCGCTATCTATATTAACTACAGCTTCTTTCAGAGAGTTTTTGATTTTATTTATAGTGGCTATACATCATCAGCGTAAGCAAGCGTTTTTATTCCTATATGTCTCCTAATTTCCATCTTGTTGATTACTGTTTCTGAAATTAAGATAGTGCATGTTGTTGTCCAAGCACGTGGTAATGGGAAATAGGGGTGTGAGCTGACCGCCAGCTCGTATCGTTGCTCTGGTACCAGCCATAATGTCGAATTCCGCCAGTTCCTTTGGGATACCAAGTGATAATAGATCTTCCAACATCCTTCCTCTGTGAATACTGTGAAAGGATTGTCTGAAGTCTATAGGTTATATTTATAGGCGTATTCATATGCCTCTTCCTGTATCTGTTTTATGGTGAATATTTGATCAGTTGTGGAACGGTTCGATCAGTCAGAATCCAGATTGATATTCTTCTAATATTTTTTCCACATATTCTACTAACCTATTGAATATTACACCTGATAGAACTGTGTAAGTAACGTTGAGATTGATGCACATCACATCATGGTTGTTTAGCCATCCCCAGAAAATGCTGTCGCCATTCTTGTTGGTAGTTCTGGATTTCAGCAGCCATCTCTTCCATTTTCCTTTGATTTTTCAAGTTCTTGACAATAAAATCTGACCTGATCTCTCAGTTTACTCCTGCCATTGAGTACAGAAGGTACATTCTCCTCGAGATATTATTTCCCGTTTGGCGTACTGTCCAGTACTCAACCACGTGAAACGTACGTTGTAAAATCTAATTCCGAATTAGTTTAATTCTTGCTTAATAAATGTAAAATATTTTTAGTGTTTAGCCTGCGTAAATTTTAATGATTTTAGTGAACTTAATACATAGTTCGGCGGTTTCAAGCCGTCGTTATTAGAATTACAAAATCGAAAATTGACCAACAAAATTTTTATGTTGTTAAATTACTTCTCGTGCTGTTTGGCCGTGGTCCAAAGTTTACTTCAAAACCAGACGTTTCAGCAGTGCCGTCGACTGCGATCTTCAGTGAAATCGAGTATGCTAACGTGAGGTGGGTGGTATACATTAGTGACCACAGTACTGTGGTTAAGGCTGATGTGTGTAAGCCTACGAAACACAACACAATTTTTAATTTGTTTAAAAAATTTATTTGTAATTAAAAGTTACTGTACGTGGTAATTGTATTATTACTTTATTTAATATTAAAATTATCTTCGGATATAATAAGCGTTAAATGATTAGGAAATATCAGCTTTTTGAAAGACTTGTTTGCACAAATTCTTCCCTTGCTTCTTTTGAACGTAGCCCCACTTTCCCGTTTCTGTATTTTGTCCGTCTATTCTGTTCAGACGGAAAATTATTTAATTGTGTTTCTTTTGATACAGTGTTGTGCCAATAACTACTCCCAGCCACCTTGTTGAGTATCGTAGACCCCAAATAAGTAGTTATATACTCCGGTGGGTACTGTTAACGACGACACGTGAGCGTTTGGTCTGCGGGTTTTGCGGGAGCGCTACTGCGTTTTCGGCTTCAATTTTTTTTTTGTGCTATTTGAGTCTTGCCCGATTGGACAAGTCTCGGGCTGTTTTTCCAGTGCCTTCAGCCAGTTTGGAGATGATAAACATCAAGTACAGGCTGGCTGGTAATGTTCATTGTAGCGCTACTACATTTTCGGCTTTCGGGAAAATGTGATGTGTAGACTATATAAATTATTAGCGGAAGTTTGGACGCGTTCTGGAACTATATTCCCGAGCTACGTTTCTACGATCGAAGAAAATTTCATAATCCTGAAAAGTCGAAACGGGATAAACGTTTCGTACATAATTGCGTCCGGAGTGTCGAAGTCGTTACTACGTATCTTGTAGCTCGCGGCGAATCACCGCACGTTGCGTGACCTAGAAGTGTGCATTAGATAGCCAGCGGAGCGCACAATGTCAGTCAGGGTTTACGTAACCAAGTGTCATTTGGTGACACTTGTAAACACACGTTATCGTTTGCAGGTTATTCCGTAATACATGGTTAGGTGTCGGCGGAAAGGTCCGTAATTTACTCGAGCCTGCCTTTTCTCGTACGCGTGCTGGCTGTGTAGAAGGACGATTTATTTACGTTGTGGCTTCAACAAGTATGGCACGTGCCTGCTAATCGTTAGTTTCTCGTTCTGTCACCAGGAGCATTGAAAATCAAGCGCTTAAAAAAACAATAATAAACCGTTGAGGATACATATAACTAGCAAGTATCCTATAATTGCAAACTTAGGCATTACTCAACAGTAATCCATCTGAAAGCACTTTATGCAGCCGAGTGACTGACTCTGAACGAGAAAATGATGGTAGATAAACTGGAAGTCACGGAAAGGAAAATATTAAGAAAAATCTTGGGATCAATAAAAGATGGAGAACAGTAGAGAAGACGCCAAAATAACGAGCTGTACACACATGTTGAGAACTTCACAGACGTAATTATAAAAAAAAGAAGAATAACTCTTTACGGACATATTCAAAGAATGAGTCCTGACAGACTAACAGGGAAATTGTTTAACTATTTCAGAATGCCCAAAATATCCAATATGTGGTTCAAAGAAACTGAAAAGGCCATAGAAGAACTCCAGATTACTCAAGAAGACACTGGAGAATTTTTACCACTCAAAAATTTTTACCAAGGTTTTCAGCAAAACCCCAAGAAGAGGTCAGGTGCCATCTGGTCTGACGAAAGGAGGGTGGAGACGTATGGGAGATGGGGAAGAGAGTGGAGAAGATGGGAGGAACTAGTTGAACCAAACGAAGTCCACAGGGGCTCATACGAAAAGAAAACCGTTGATTCAGAATGCGAAAATAAGTACCTTTGATAACAGTTGAGGCCAGTGGCGTAACTAGGAGCTGCCCCTGTGGGGGGGGGGGAATAGGCAAGATTGCCGGTTATACTCCTCAGGGCAAATGAAATATTCAGGATTCTTCCCATGTAATTATTTATACAATTACGTAAAATAAGCCTTATTTTAACAGACGCAACCGGCTTAGAAATAGGCTTACATTAAGTGATTATGGAATTTTACCAGACTTTTTAATGGCTCTAAGGGTGATTGATTCCTCTGATCCCCCCCCCTGTAGTTACGCCACTTCCTGAGGGAATAATCGGCGGCCTCAGCGTAGTATTGGCTACACTGATTTTTATATACCGTACGTACGGCTCAGATCGGGAAGACTACTCGGTCTTGTCTACACAATTTCGGTGATACAGAAAGGAGTATATTTCTTCCCGAGTCGCTTCGTCCTAAATGATAAGAATTTTTGGTGGCAAAACTGATGTAAAGTCCTGTACAATCAAGTTCTGCCACGATGGTCAGATGGGTGATATTCGAAACATTTATTTTATGAATTTTTGCTAATGTACACATCGTTAGCTCGTCAGTTGCCTAACGTCATTAGATCTTTTTTTTTGTGACAGACTTTAAATTTTTTGTTTGTATTACTGTTGTCTGAAGTCAGCTGTTTTATGTTACGATTTAAATTATGATATTAAATTGATTTTGGACGTTTTGTTTAAAATAAAAAAAAAATTTTTAATTGATTTGTACTCTTTTGACTATTAATAAATTACAGTCTGTATATTTAAAAACATTTTAAACTTTCACAAATATCCATATTTTCCCCTTTGAATATACTGTATCTTTAATCTTACAATTAATTGTATTTAAATTATTTTTATTAAATTTAAAAAAAGTTAAAATGTTTAGAAAAAAGTAATTAAAATTTGCTTGCATTTTGGAAAAAAAACTGTGTAAATAAAATAAAATATATATATTCCAAGAAACTGTGATATAAATAATAATCTATAATATAATTCTGATAGTAACATTGTAGGTAGTGATGAAAGTTCTGTACGCAGTTTAGAGTTCCAGTGTTACTGCATTGATTGTCTAAACCCCCTGCTGGTTGGCTCCAGTGACTCAACATTCTCCTAACCCGGGATATTCACCATAGTTATCCTGGTGTCACTTTTATAAGTGCACGTCACTGATAGGAGATTTATTACGGTGAATATGTTATACAACATTCTGTAAACCTCTTTACGATTGGCGCCCCTCTTCGGGGAATTCAGTCCGTACCAACGTTTTGTGTTTAATTATACGTTTTGACTAGAAGGAATCGCTCCGGTCGATTATAGAAAAATAAAATAAAATAACTGGGCAAAGTTATTAACTATGCACTGAACTCATAAAAGAAAATGATAAAGAAAAATGAGGAGAAGAACGTTACATAATAAACAATAGTCTACATTACATAATACTTTTATATTGTGGATACGGTTAATGTATTATGTAATGTTTTATTTAATTTGGCTTTATTGTTTGCTTCTATGGGTTTTTTATATTGTTAATAATTTATGTATACGTTGAGCTAGCTTGAAGTGTTTCTGATTACAAATATTTTTCGTACAAATTACTATATCGTAACTATTATGGTATCTCGGTATGTGTTAGTGCCATCTCCACCACACTTGTATGAAAATTGAGAATAAATAATAGCTTCTTCTGTACAGAATACTGATCCTATTCCGCTCGATTGATACAGAATTAAATCTCAGGTGTTCTGCCTGCAGCACTAGGGCCCTCTGCTGATCGTTTGCCTCACAACATTACTCCATTCTAGCCTTATATATTCCTCAAGCCTGCTGTCATTCATGCTCATTGTTCTGAGGTTTTTCAGAACGTCGTCCGTTCGTCGAGCGCCAGTGCACAGTTCTTTTCTCTCCTCTATTCTCCGTTTTTCTTGTGCTTCTTTTAGCCCCTCGGGCTTTCGTCTTTAATGCATAACTAATTTTTTTACCCGCTATGTCCATCCTTTTTCTTGGCCTTATTTTAGCTCATGATCTTTGGTTTTTCGTCTGTCACCCCTTCGACCATTCATTTTTTTCTGCTTTTAGAAGGAAGTGATGGTCGTTGGTCATCACTTCACAGCCGTTTTCGCCCCCTTTATTCATCCATTTTTTTCTTGTGGTTCTTTAAGCTTCATAGTCTTTTGTATTCATTGCACGGTTTTTCACCCTCTATGTCCGAATGGACATTTTCTTGGACTTCTTTTAACTCCATGCTCTTCGGTTTCCTTCCTTTAACCCCTCTATCCATCCATTTTTTCTTCTGCTTCTTTTAGCTCCACGATATTCGATCGCCACTCCACTATTCTCTTTAGTTCTTTCCTCCTTCCCAAATGTTTTATTATCTGTGATTT
The DNA here is from genome assembly GCA_034769895.1 of Magicicada septendecula. Lineage (NCBI taxonomy): Eukaryota > Metazoa > Arthropoda > Insecta > Hemiptera > Cicadidae > Magicicada > Magicicada septendecula. Next base: position 137,646,057 of record CM068367.1, on the reverse strand, counting down.
GGTAAATCTTATTTGACTCCTCCTCCTCCGCCTCCTTCTCCTCCTCCTCATCATTATCATCATCCGTCAGTCTTGAGCCGTTTATGTGTCTAGTATCTACATTTGGCGTACAGTTGGTTCAACCAGCGGATGTCCGATACGTCTCTCTCTCAGGCTAATGGTTAAAAATGTAAGGCAGTCTTACCCGTTTCATTCTCTGAAATGGGATACCCATTTGTTTCTATTTTCGTTTTTTTTTTATTTTAGGTCAAACACTGTTAACTTTCCTCCGATATATGTGTTAATTTTCTTATCCATTCTCATTTATCCTGCAAACAATCTTAAATTTCTTTTCGTTGATTTTCTGTCCGACTTAATCCCTCACCTGGCGTTTAGTGTGTAGGTTATCAGTAATTGATTCACCATGTCTGTATCATGTATTAATTGACCATGTTCGTGGTTCAGGCGTTCTTATACATCGTAAGGTCTTCGCTAACATAAGGTCTTTTTGCAATTCATTTAATAAGCAATCAAAATATCGGTATGGAGAACCATACATGACTTCCATGTTCTAAGATTTATATTTAAAATCATTTTCTAAATGAAATATTTCCATAGAAACTATTTCTTTCTACTTACTGCGTCAGCCTTAACCACAGTACTGTGGTCACTAACGTATACCACCTCACGTTATCGCACTCGATTTTCACTGATGATGGAAGTCGATGGCACTGCCGAAACGTCTGGTTTTGCAGAAAATATTGGTCTACGGCCAAACAGGACGGGAAGGAATTTTAACAACAAACTACTTCTTTGTTGCCGATAACGTAGTACATATATAAAAAATTATCCCCTCCCCCTTCAACTATAATTTTCACTTATAGAAAATTACCCTCACCCCGTTCAACTAGCCCCTTCATTTATAGATATTTCATCTACGTTTCTACAGTGGATTATTAAGATCTTATCAGGATACTTTATTTATCAAAATTAAGTACTTTAATCTTGTTACAACAAAAAATGTTTCAGGTAAACTACCCTTTCCCCGTAACCGATTTTCAACAAAATCAATAGGCCTTGAGTCCTCTACAACTCAGGCACATATGTAACAAATTATTTGGTTCTGTTTGAATTTACGGCAGTTATCGTTCGTCATGAAAAAATTTCTCTTGTTATAACATAAAATGTTGCAGGTAAACTACCCCTTTCCCTTAACCGATCTTTACTAAAATCAACAGGCGTTGAGTTCTCTACAATGTAGGGATGTATGCAAAACATTATTTGATTATGTTTGAATTTACGGCAGTTATCGTTCGTCATAGAAAAAATTACCCTTGTTAAAACATAAAACGTTGCAGGTAAACTACCCCTTTCTCTTAACTGATCTTCACCAAAATCAGTAGGTCTTGAGTCCTCTACAATTCATGGATGCATGCAAAACATTATTTGATTCTGTTTGAATGTGCGGCAGTTATCGTTCGTCATAGAAACAATTACTCTTGTTAAAACATAAAACGTTGCAGGTAAACTACCCCTTTCCCTTAACCGATCTTCACCAAAATCAATAGGACTTCAGTCCTTTACAATTCAGGAACGTATGCAAAAACATATTTGATTCTGTTTGAATGTGCGGCAGTTATCGTTCGTCGTAGAAAAAATTACCGCTGTTAAAACATAAAATGTTGCTGGTAAACTACCCCTTTCCCTTAAGCGATCTTCACCAAAAACAATAGATCTTGAGAACTCTACAATTCAGGACTGTATGCGAAACATTATTTGATTCTGTTTGAATTTGCGGCTGTTATCGTTTGCCATAGAAAAAAAATTACCCTAGTTAAAACATAAAACGTTGCAGGTAAACTACCCCTTTCCCTTAAGCGATCTTCACCAAAAACAATAGATCTTGAGAACTCTACAATTCAGGACTGTATGCGAAACATTATTTGATTCTGTTTGAATTTGCGGCTCTTATCGTTTGCCATAGAAAAAAATCTACACACAGACACACACACATACACTTTTCGAAAAATGATTTTTTTTCATGTTTTGAGGGTAGTACAATCAGAATCTGCAATTATCTCGAACACGATTTTTTTTTGCCATCACCATACTTCCATTTCCTTCTGGATCATGGAAGTAAAAATACAGATAACTTTTATTATCTAAAGTCGCACCGTGTTATATATTTCATGGTTAAGAAATATCCAGCTACAAAACCTCAGTAATTTTGTTTTATATCAGGTCAGTAGATCTCTTGAGCCTTCTGTTGTCTTTCTCCAAAAATGGTTGCAGAATGGTTTTCATAGACTTCTAATGTGCCCTGATGCTTACTAGTTTTCTGCCGAATAATTTCTTGCACGAATTGTATTCGTAAATCCGTGTAAGGGTTTCATTAGATACGTACCATCCTGCAGTTACTCTTATTTTCATTATTTTTGAATCGCATCTTTATATGTGCTTAGATTTGTTGTCACATCCTCACAACTAATTTCCATAAGTCCAAATAGGTGTTGTTACTGCTTGTAGACTTACTACTTTGTAGACTAAAATTTCGTTTTCTATTAGTAGTTGGAATTTCTGCCTGTTCGGCAGTTTATTCATAAATCATAATCAGCTTATGATTAAATCATAATCATAAGTTTATTCAGCTTAATTCATAAATCTGTTTATTTATTACGTAATGTTTTTAGGTCATTATATTGTTCAAATGCATTCCCAGATATTTAACTTGATCTATAGGAAGTATTTCAGTATTATATGGATGTAGTGGTGATGTCAGATTTTCCCAAAGTGCAACTGTAATAAGGGGGATTTATTGTAGTCTGATGAGGCTAACACAGGATTTTTCTTGCTTGCTAAAATGGCCATGTGATCAGGGAAAGTTCCAATATTTGTTTTTGCCGTTGTACGTAGATCAAATGGAAACACTGAGCCAAGAATACTACCGTGGTACTCCTGTTTTAATCGAATATGAATGAGATGTTTCATTACCGAGTTCAATTTGGAATCAACATAAGGGCGTAGGAAGAACAAGCAGCGTAGGTAGACCGAAGAACTGATGGGACCCTTAACAGTAACAGATTCGCTCAAGACGTGAACCAAAGAAGCAACCGTATTAATTGTCTTGTAATTGGTACGAGTATTTATTATGACGGTTTTAGTAGTGTTTGTATTTTTTGTTTTTAATGGATTATGGGCTTTTATGGATTTTTATGGGCTTACTGTGTTTTTTTTTATGGACAGTAAAAAACTTTATTTGAAAGGTAACAGAATAAAGTATATGTATATAATACGATTACCGAAGCAAAAACACAACAGTTCGAAGGTTAAAGATGAAAGACATGGGCATCTTTAAAGGTCGATGTTTTTTTTTACCGCTTATACATATTTTTCAAATTCCACCTTGGGACACGAGATAAAAATATGTGCCCACCACGTGCCAGGTGTTAATCAGTGCCAAATGGGCGTTTTCTCATTTTTTGTATAACAAAAAAATATTTTCTAGATAACCGTTTTATGCATTTAAAAATTGTCTTTATAATTAGCCTATATATGATGTGCAGAATTTCATACAAATTAAACTCGCATTTTATTTACTTGTTTCGGGTGTTTATGTATCTGTAAACAGTGCATGCATGTAAACAATACTGTTTGGATTATTCTTATTTTTCGTGGCCGGAGTTTATAATTATTATCAAATAGGGAGTGCGGCTGGGCGAGGGTCAGTCTCACTCACAAACACGCAGCCCGCACACACGCACAAGCGCAGGGGATTAGGAGCGGCCGGATTCTCGCCGCATTAGTCACCTAGTGGACTTCAGTTGATCAAACTTTGATTTATTTTAGTTGACATTTTATCTTAAAATGTTTAATATATATCAATTCTAAACACCATTACAAGAAAAATGATACCAAACAATCTATAATTTACTGAAATGGAGCCCAAAATATCAGCTACGTTTGGTACGAATACTGTACATGAATTTTGAGTTGCTTTTTACCCGACATTGGAAATTTCAGTAAATTATAGATTGTTTGGTATCACTTTTCTTGTAATTGATGTAGATTAAACATTTTAAGATAAAATGTCAACTAAAATAAATCAAAGTTTGATCAACTGAAGCCACTAGGTGACTAGCGGCGAGAATCCGGCCGGTCGTAATCACCTGCGCTTGTGTGTGTGCGGGCTGCATGTTTGTGAGTGGGCCTGACCCTCGCCCAGCCGCACTCGCTATTTGATAATACTATAGTCTTCGCATTTGTTTCGTCTATTTGGTAGCGTTCTCCAGGCAGAGCTTTCGGATACATCTGCCGCAGTCCTTCTTCAGAAGGTGTCTTGAGCGATAAAAAGTCTTAAACAGTATAACAGTTTATACCCCCCCCCCACAACACACAAACGTATGTACATATGTGTCGCTATATTAGACAACTCTTTCGATTTTTCTGGAAAACTGGCGGATATTTACAGCATTATACGATTTTACGAATTATCATGATTTCTTCCTATTTTTGTTATACGGGGTAGTTTTTTAAAATGTACTGAATTTTTAGATACCCTAAAGACATTCCGTCTGAGACAAGAGAGTGTTTTTAAACATACAGATATTTTTGGCGATTGTCAATACATATGTATGACTATTTTTTGGTTTTATTGTAGTGTTTATGTCGATTTTTGTATAATTGCTGAAACAGTGAGTGAAATTTTTGTAGGGGGGGGGGAGCCGATACTTGCAAGTAAGCAGTTTTTTACAATATTACTAGGTAATATTACTTATATGAGGCTACATTGTTTTATTTGTGGATTACATGATTCCCACTTTTTTCTGTTATTAACTTTGGTTGTTCTTTGGATTATTTTGGTAACTTTAAACGCGTTTGGCGATTTGGAAATTTTCATTTCAATTTTCAAAGGTATGTATATGTACCTATTTTGTACTTTTGTACGTTATGTTTGTGCAGGCCTATATATAACATAAACACAGGACGTTAAGTGGACGTGTTAACAAAGTACATAGAAGGAATACGTTAATAAATGTTTGATGCAATCAAGGAAATACTATAAAAGTAAATTTTGTGCGTGCATTATTAATTGCAACCCTCCTAGTTTCTTCGTGTAGTTGTACATTAATAGACCTAATAAAAATAATTATTTTCAAAAGAATGTTCTTAGTATTGACAGAAGATTATACTAGGGCTACTGTTCCTCGTATTTAAATATAAATTCATTTTTATTTTAAACGAAATCTAAAGCATTTCTGTAACATTTCTTGTAACCCTACTGTCTGTTACAATAATTCTCTGGCTACGGACATCCTTCATCGCTTTAACGTTTTCTTGGGGATTAAGCGTTCAGAATTTAAACCGTTTTCACAAGTTCAGAAGCGCTGCAACTACAGTGGATCTTCCGCTGTATTTCCCTTATTATCGTGTATTGGAATTTTGAAGACGAACTTTTTTTCGAAGGCAAAACGCCAATATGACAATGATGGTAGATGTCCATGTTAGGAAGATTTTTTGCGTGTGTGTACTTTCGAACACTTTCAGATACCTTTTTAATATTAAATGCCGTAGTATCATGTTAATTTTTAATTTATTTTTTTGAGTTGAAGTCTGATGTTTCATTTTTAAATGTTTTTTCTCGCTTACAAGTTTGAAGACCTCATGGTTAAAGATACTGTTCGTGTTAAATTTGTACGTCGTGACACGATGTATTTGTGCGTGAAGAAATTTCTGTCACCAGAAAGCCAATATCGATTTGTCGTGATCCGAATGTAACGAACAGTAGTTTCTATGATAGTAGTGAACTACTGCGTTTGTATCTGTGTACAATGTAAAGAGGCAATGTTTATTTCACGAGCGCCCAGTTATAATCGATTGAGTGGGAAGCAACACATAGTCTGCCGCTTGCCTCAACTCTTCCCGACGTGTCTGCCTAGTACACACCACTGTACTTGCATGAAGACGTTGTGTTGTTTCGCTATTGGCTGCGTTGTATAATTTTAAACGTTAGCTGTACACCGCAGGTATATTGTGTACGTGAAACGTGTGTTCTGTGTGAAGACTAATTAACTAGAACGTCTTCGTCTTTTGTACGTTAGTCCGTCTTTAATTTACTTCTGGCTTATCTTGTTAGTGCACGCTGTTTTTCTTTGGTGACAAAGATTTATCGAATCAAGCTTAAAAAACCTCTGAAGATGTCCATATTGAATTTTTTGAAAATATTATTTTAGTTAACGTTTCATTAGTATGTAAAAACGCCCTCTTCTCTGAGGGTTTGGTAATTGAATACTATTAGAATTTATTATCTAATTGTTCCTTTCAGAACCCTAGGGGCAGCGTGTTGCTTCTAGAGAATGCCGTGATGATTCCTTAAGTTATGTGCAATTTCATGAACGTCTCCCAGTTTTTCTTTAAAGGAATCTTCCTCCTATTAACCTGCTTCCAATACTTATCTTTTGTCCGATCTACCAGTTTTTTAAAGATACCTTTCTCTTGTTAATCTGCTTCCAGTACTTATCTGTTATCTGATCTCCGTGTTTTTTGTTTGTTTGTTAGTTAAGAGAGCTTCCAATATTTATCTTTTATTCGAGTTTTGTGTGACATGGAAACATTCGTTTACATTCCGTCCAGGACCTCCTAGAAATCGTTTTTATATCGACGGTTCGAAAGAAGATTCGGTGCTAGTACGATATGCTTAGTTCAGCGTCCGAGTTGATTTATACATACAGCCAGCACATTTACTGTTGTGAGTAGAATGAATCACATGAATGTTGTGGGTATTGAGATCATAATGAAAATGCCATTATGGCGAAAAGTATGTTTCAATATCGAGAAGACGCGAGTAGTCTCGATACCGATGTAGAGTATATTTCGTCAGTAACACAGGAAAATTGGTACTCTGTGATATTCGTGCGTAGGGAATACCAGATGAATTGATCATACGGAATATGCTATACATACTCCTGGGCTGTGCGGGACGAAGGGCATGCCCGTCGCCCGCTCGTGTGCTGCGTCCCGAGCCTCAAATAGAGCTCCTGCCCCAGGGACAGGGCTGGATTTTAGGGTATGGCCTGCTACCGGCCGTGGGGTTTCAGTTAATTAATTAATTGAGGGTTAGTGTACGCCGAGCCCGGGTCCAAGATTCGCCTGACACAGATTGGTAGCGACCGAGGGCGCTAATGAGGTCGCTACCGCCTGAAATCGGGCGGTGCGGCGATAGAATTTCCGGGACAGTGTCCGTATAGTGGCGTCCAGGGAACGGAGACGCCGGGATTCACGGATCCGATGTCAGGTGGTGGGCTTTGCACGCCCAGCGCAATCCTCGGTCCAGGAGAGACTGAAGCTTTCGCTTATGGGTCTTGGCCAAGTACCCCCAAACGGGGATCGCGTAGGTAGCCATCGGCACCACATAGGTGGAGACGATACGATTCCCTAGACGGCGGATTATAGCATTGCTGCATGGCAGGGGACGGAGTGAGTATAGGCGATGAGCGGTCTTGCGGGCTACTTGCTCCGAGTGTGGAGCCCGAGGTACTTAACCTCTCGAGACCAGGGCAACTGAGTGTCGCCTACGTACAGTCTGTCAGGGAGCCTTAAGCATCTGGAGAAGACTACGGTTGTGCTCTTGGCCGCGTTGATGGCGATTCTCCATCTCTCTGCCCACTCAACGTATTTCAAGCTGGTCCTGGAGCCAGATAACTGTAATTTCAGCACTACGATCGACGGCATACACCGCCGTGTCGTCGGCGAACATGGCCAATCTGGTTCCCGGCAACTTGGGTACGTCGTTGACGTACACAGAAAAAAGCAGGGGGCCCAACACGCTTCTCTTAGGTACACGGAATATGCTATAGAGTTCTGTTAGAATACGAACTGTTAAAAAGGGTTTAACGATACAAGGACATTGTGGGAACGGTGACTTTGATTTGGATGTTGAATTACTCTCGAATTTGCCAAATAATTTAATTATTTTAACAATGTCCTTTATTTATATCTTTTATTTATAATAAATAAAGTGTGTATATTACAAGGCTCTCAAAGTTTACACTCTCATGATCAAACTGCTCCCTTGGTTATGTTGTATCCATCTCTGAATCATTCTTGTCTTCCGTTCTGTGTTCATCCGTTCCTAATGAGTCAGATTGAATGTTCTATCACGTAGATTATATATTTGATAAATGCAGGTCGACTCAGACTACCTAAAGTAACATGAGCTACTCTCTTAACCTCCGAATATTTAAAACGTCCTGTATCCTTTACAGTATGCCTCAAGTACTTCAGTCTGTGCCTTCGCCTGGAATTTTTCTCATGCACCGTCAGAAGAAACTGCCTAAGACCTGAGAGTCGTTAATGTAATGGTTTCCTCTTGTCTACTGGATCCTATGCCGTTGACCTGTACCAGTTCACCGCCTTTAGGAGCAGTTCCCGGTGACACTGTAATCTCGTCCCGCTCCTCTGCTCTGTGAAGAGACCGTTGACACTTGGTAGAGTCGGCCAGCTCATACCGACTATCATCCTGTCTTTATGTCCGCATTAGTCACAGGATGGTGCGTTTCCCTACGAGGAGGTGCGGTTGGATACTTCCTGTCATCAAGGTGTGAGACTCAATGAGGATTTTTCATCCTCTAGTAATTTAGGGATCATAAGCCATTTAAATGGCATAAAAAGTGCTTCTTCTTATTGTGTAATGTCGCAGACGATATTATCGATCTCTGAAAAGCGTTCTAGTCGGGCGTCATTACACGACGATACCACCAGCGGTTGTGCGAGGCGATAGGCATGCCCGTCTCCTGCTTGTGTGCCACGTCCCGAGCTTCTTAAAGAGCCCCCACCCCTGCTACCGGCCTTGAAGTCGTTTATACTTTCGACTTCAGAGTAGTTGCAGAAACCGGGGAATAGCCATAAATCGGCCACTGACCTTATTATGAAACACACTGTAATTCTACAGACATTTTTTGTATTTGAGCTTAGTTACAATAAACAATAAAACATTTTGTGCTCGTTTTCGATAAAAAATAAAGCATTATACCCACAGCTTTATGTTACTGTCCAGGAGGTAAATGACACGATATAAGTGGCAGTGTTGTCTGTCGGTAAACAAAGCTATCCCATTTTATGCCGACCGTAGTTAGTGGGGAACCATATCAACAACAGCATTATATTTTCAAAGAAATGTCAATTAAATTCTAGAAGAGTTTGGGTTCGGTTATAGTTTGACGTAATTTATTTTCTCAATTACGAGAATAATTCAGAATCAGATACGTTTTGGACGGCGCTGGAGGTAGTTTCCGAAAACTTTTAATAAATCCAGGTTGAACGATCGGTAAAGCTGTTTCATTTTACATTGACCGTAGTGGTGAACGACATCGTTAATAAAAAACATATTATCTTAAAACCTGATTAAACTGAAGTGGAATTAGTGCAGACAGATATATGGAATCGTGTATTTACCTTGTGCGTACGTTGACGAGTATATAGGTTCCGGCCACCGAATCGTCTTGTCGACGTCCCTCCAGGTTTTGTATTCACGCACATGACACACGATTTTTCAAGTGGTGCTACACCGCTTTAACCACATGATCATGCCACTGGGCGGTCGTGTTAGTTATAGTTTCGTGTAATTTTGTTGATATGTTTTCCAAAATGGTAGTTTGGGACCACCAGATTTGGTTACATTTTGTACTGGACCATATGAAAACAGCATAACGCTAAAACATTACTTCACATCAATTTGCAGATTTTCGCGGTTGGCGTGGCTTCTATATAAGTTTATATTCAAACCCCTTGAAGATGCAGATTGCACCTAGGAAGCATACATAAGGTGAATACGTAGTGATACAAACATACTTGCAGAAGAAATTCAGTATTTTGCAACATAATGAAAACACATGCGTCGCGCGCGCATCTTTACGTTAGAGTTGGAAGAACCTTATAACAGTAGGGTACAATAATAATAGGGTGTGAACTAAAAACATCGATAATTAAATACAGTAAAATCTGCTTTAGCGGCCACCCTTGAATCTCCGTAAAATGTGGCCGCTCAGAGAGGTGGCCGTTAAATAAAGGGGTTGGCGGAGATAGTAACAATACAGTGTATTAAATAGGGGATCAGCTGTATCATTTTATTATGTACTTCCAGTTGTATTCCTATTTACAGTACGTTTTCAATGGAATAATTACATTATAAAACATTGGTAAAGATTGTACTTTAAAAAAAATACTCTTTTAAAGTGGTCTGTTTTGAGGTAGCAGTTTTCTTGTAAATTGCGTAATTTTTGGCCAAACAGTAAAGTTTATTACACTGTTCCACAGCATTCTCCCCACATTCCTTATCAAGAGTAACGCAAATATCTTTGATCCGCCCAAGAGATTGTAACACTTCTTTTAAACACATTCGCGGTTCTTTAATTTCTCCTTCTTCTTCACTCTGTACGTCATTATCACATGTTTCTGCAAAAAGCAAAAAAATTACTGTATTGTAAAAGTATATATTCTGGAATAGTAGAGATTTTAATCGACCATTTCAAAAAGTTTTGATTGTAAATACAGGAATTTTTCTGATTTACCTTAATGATCTTCCTGAAGTCGATTCTCCCAAGTGCCCTCGGGATTATCACAGGTTGTTGTAAAATTTCATTTAATGACTGTTTAATGTAATGTTACCGTTAAATTGCACTACAAATTACAAAAACACTTCTCAAGCACAGGTAGCTCGTTTACGCGAATTCAATGTTATAATGGTTTCAACAGTTCGGAACGTTCGCGTGTACTACTGTGTCAAAGTTATGGAAACTTCAACAGTGTATTGTTTACAAATAACAATTTGTAAATTTGAAAGTACACAGTTATATAAGGATCGGTCGTTTCAGTTGGTTAGGTATAAACACTACTTGAGTATTCGTGTAAATCTGTCAAACTAGTTTGTCTGCTGTATTCTATTCAAGATAACTGAACTTCGCTGACCGTTTAAGCAAGTCAAGGAACGCGTTACGGGCTGACCGCTGGCCGAGGGAGGAGGTGACCGTTTAATGGAGGGAGAATTTACATTGATCTTACGGAAAATAAAATTCGTTCCTCAGAAAAGTGGCCGTTCATAAAGGTGACCGCAAAATAAAGGTGGCCGTTAGGTCAGGTTTTACTGTATTAACATGCTTTAGAAAAACCTATGCAATAGATAATGGGTACAATGTATAGAAAGTTCTCGACTGTAGACGTCCAAATTCAGCGCGTAGGAGCACAGACCGACTGAAAGTATATGTAAAGCCACACTCGAGCCAAGAACAGATGGCTGGGATTCTGTCATCTGGACTACATCTGAGATGATGATGATGGCGATTATGAGACGAGAAAACTTTTGTCCTTTAACTTTATTAGGAATTTTTACATTGAAATCAATTTTTCAAGATTTTATCTTGTGGCATTAGTCCTTATACGTTGGACGAGCACAAAGTCTTAAATATTAATTCCGTAAGTGAATTATAAAGTTGTTTGATAGCATGACATTTACCGTTAAATGCTTTATTACATAGTAATCGTTCGTGACCTTTGCTGGTTCCCGTATATGGAAAGCCGACTTTTCTGTCAAAAACAAACCACACTTGGAAATAGTCTCAGATGGGCCCGTATTGGTATAAGACCGGTAGTGGAAGGAGAAGTAATTCGATATCGACAAGACAATCTGTGTAACGTGATCATATATACTTCGGAAAGTCGTCTGGTTTTAAACCGTAAACGACGAGGTACAGTATAAAGAAAACACTCTGTCGACTCGTGCGTATATAATTTTGTACCGAGCAATTAGCCGGCATTTATGTTTTTAACAAGTTGTACGTTCATGGGAATTATGTGTTGCAGACAACACGTTTGTAGATATTTAGCTCGTATAACAATATTGTTTCCGTGTGTACACGCAAATAGTTTCGTGCACGACCTTTCATATCCTTGACAATAAATATAGGTACCCATTGTCGGTCTAGCTGCATAACATTACCGTTCGGTACGCATGTACTTGGCTCATGGCCGCGCTTAGGCCGATGACGCCAGGCGTTCTCTCCGAGATACGAACCCGACTTGGATACTGGAACGTTTGAGACAAACGATGCGGGAGAGGGAACGGTTGTTACGACGTTGAAACTGAAAACTTATTCCACAGTCAACGAATTGGTAAATGTAAATAGTCCTGCGTTCAGTAAGCGAATTACGATTTATCATTTGATTTGTTTACGCCATGCTCAAGCTTTTAGATATATGGCGTTAAGAATACCCATTAGGGTCGAGTGGACCACACCTCGGATAGACGTCGCGAACAATCAACGTACAGACTAACTTGAAGCCACAGTACAATGTCTTGGAGCAAATGTGATATATTTAAACTTTACGCTTCTAGGTTATAATAGTATAGTAGGGGGTGTCGTATCAAATTCGGGTCTCTGGTATGATCTCGCGATTGGTTCAGATAGGAGGTAGGTTTGGGGGGGGGGGTGATGGTTGTCGTTACATGTGAAATTTTTCTAGTATTTCAAAGACATGTAAGCTTTTGTACACATTTCTGTGTAAAAAGTAATGAGACTGAAGTTTTCAGCCGAAATGACAACACTGTGAGGCCAAAAATTCAACGACTTCTTAACACTACCAGATTTGACTGCCATTGTTTTTGTAAGTTTGTTTTAATCTTGGGTCAGAAAAATGAAGTTAAACAATATTGAGCTGCTAATGCAATCAAATTTATGTCAAACTTCAAGAACGTATGGCGTGGGCCGGCACACTAGTTTCGTTTGCGACTCACAATCGAGACGGCTGTTCTGCGGTCGTGGGATTCAGTCAAGTCAAAAATCGGTCTGTTAGCCCACCCCTGTGGGTAGGGACATAATACATCGTCTGTCTGGCATGCCTGGAATATATGGACTTTCTTGACTGACTCATGTTAGCGGCGTTAGGCACTCGTGTGGAAGTCGGCGCAGTTTTTCTGGACCCCATTTAACATTATTTGTTGAATGCGTATTTTACAACCTGATGTACGCTATACGTGCCATTGCGAGAAAAATGTTGGCTCGATTTTAAAGCGTTCTTAATAATTGTTCGTAAAATTGTTCCCTCTTCCTACAACCTCATTCCGGAAGATTGGCCAGTAGCCGGCCATATAGTGAAGGCAACAGGTCGTCATATGGTCGACCTTTGTTTAAAAGCACGCATAGTTGTTTCTGCAACCATGAAACCTTTCATGCCTTTCTGTAGCATTCTCTTTTCTTGGTATTTCTCTCATCACGTTTACAATAGTATGTATTATGCCAAATTGAGTGCCCATTCTTGTGAAGCTCTGGAGATAATTATGAGACTTTGAATCCGCCGAGTCTCTTCTTATTCTACTTTTACGTATATAATTTTGCTAACACTGTGTCAATGTTTTGGACTTGCCTTCCATTCACAGCAACATACTTCTTGCTACTATTTGAAAGTTTTTACACGTCTCATTCCCTTAAATAATCGTCATCTTCACGTGGTCAGTTACAGGTCGTCTCCATTTAACAGCCGCATAGAAAACGCATTCCATTTACCGCCGTTTTTACTTCCATGTTCCATAAGGAAATGGAAGTATGGTGATGGCAAAAAAAAATCGTGTTCAAGATAACGGCAGATTCTAACTGTCCTACCGTCAAAACATGAAAAAAGGTAATTTTTCGAAAAGTGTGTGTCTGCTGTTTGTGTGTATTTTTTTCTATGGGAAACGATAACAGCCGCAAATTCAAACAGAATCAAATAATTTTTTGCATACAGCCCTGAATGGTAGAGTTCTCAAGACCTATTGTTTTTGGTGAAGATCGGTTAAGGGAAAGGGGTAGTTTACCTGCAACGTTTTTTTTTATCAGGGGTAATTTTTTTCTATGGCAAACGATAACAGCCGCAAATTCAAACAGAATCAAATAATTTTTTGCATACAGCCCTGAATTGTAGAGTTCTCAAGATCTATTGTTTTTGGTGAAGATCGGTTAAGGGGAAGGGGTAGTTTACCTGCAACATTTTATGTTTTAACAAGGGTAATTTTTCTTATGACGAACGATAACTGCCGCACATTAAAACAGAATCAAATATTTTTTTTGTACGTTCCTGAATTGTAAAGAAATGAAGGCCTATTGATTTTGGTGAAGATCGGTTAAGGGAAAGGGGTAGTTTACCTGCTACGTTTTATGTTTTAACAAGAGTAATTGTTTCTATGACGAACGATAACTGCCGCACATTCAAACACAATCAAATAATGTTTTGCATGCATCTCTCAATTGTAGAGTACTCAAGGTTTGTTGATTTTGGTGAAGATCAGTTAAGAGAAAGTGGTAGTTTACCTGCAACGTTTTATGTGATAAAAAGGTTAATTTTTTCTATGACGAACGATAACTGCCGTAAATTCAAACATATTCAAATAAGTATGTGCATACATCCATATATTGTAGAGAGCGCAAGGCGTGTTGATTTTGGTGAAGATCGTTAAGGGAAAGGGGTAGTTTACCTGCAACATTTTATGTTGTAACAAGAGAAATTTTTTCATGACGAACGATAACTGCCGTAAATTCAAACAGAATCAAATAATTTTTTACATATGTGCCTGAGTTGTAGATGACTCAAGGCCTATTGATTTTGGTGAAGATCGTTTTCGGGGAAAGGGCAGTTTACCTGAAACATTTTTTGTTGTAACAAGAGTAAAGTATTTAATTTTGATAAATAAAGTATCCTGATAAGAAGATCTTAATAATCCACTGTAGGAACGTAGATGAAATATCTATAAATGAAGGGGCTAGTTGAACGGGGTGGGGGTAATCTATATATATAAAAGAGAAATACCACTGACTCACTCATTCATCACGAAATCTCCGAAACTATAACACCTAGAAACTTGAAATTTGGCACGTAGGTTCCTTATGTGATGTAGGTATCCGCTAAGAAGGGATTTTTGGAAATTCGACCTTTAAAGGGGGAAAAAGGGGGGGAAAGTTTGCCTGACTAACTGACATAGAATCAACGTAGAGCAAAAACTACTGAATGGATATCAATGAAACTTTGAACATAGCTTCATCATAGGTCTTAGGTGCTCACTAAGAAACGGTTTTAAAAACTTTCACTCCTAAGGGGCAAACCCCCCCCCCATTGTATGTATGTATCTATGTATGTATGTTCCACATCTCCTCCTAAACCACTGGACCGATTTCAACCAAACTTGGCACAAATATTTTACGCGACGGGAGAACCAACATAGGTGAGGTGCTTTTTTCGATGGGGTCCTTTGGTGGGTCCTTTGGGGTCTTCCACATCTCCTCCTAAACCACTGGACCGATTTCAACCAAACTTGACACAAATATTTTACTCAACGGGAGAACCAACATAGGGTAGGTGTTTTTTCGATACGATCCTTCGGGGGGTCCTTTGGGGTCTTCCACATCTCCTCCTAAACCACTGGACCGATTTCAACCAAACTTGGCACCGGGAGAACCAATATAGGACAAGAGTTTTTTCGATACGATCCTTTGGGGTCCTTTGGGTCTTAAAAACTATTAGATCTGGTTACTATGGCAACCCAATAGAATAGATTCTGGTTACCATAGCATCGGTGGAAGTCTCCCGCGTAGGAAATAGCGCGGGAGTCGTCCGACGGGCCTTCCCCGGAGTTCATCCACGGAACCCGGGGAGTCTTAGGTCGGATCCCGCGAAAGACGGCGGGGCCAAAGTCCACGGTTCTTATAAATAAAGATATAGGTTATGATATCATAGGTGGTGTATGCATCTTAAGAAACTTCTTAATAGTGTGTGAATTCAGAGTTGTTTCAGTTTGAATTTAAAAGTGGATAAGTTAAGATCGAAGTAAGTTATAAGCGAGTATAAAAAACAAAGTTTTGATAGCAAATGTATTCAGATCATAGTGTTCAGATAATATAAATGCACTTGCTTCAGTTTGAATTTAAAAATTGATAAGCTGAAATCTATAGAGGTATTGTATTTTTAGAATAAGTTTAGGAGACACTAATTTAACAAATGCCTTATTTCAACATTAACACAATGAATTATAAAAGACAGTAAATACGCAGCGCGTGCAAGTACTGTAGACATTTTATTGAAAACTAATTTAGCTGTTCGCCCTCTTCCAGAGTTAGAAATCGAGCAGGAGCATCACGCGCAACAGAATTCTTCTCCAGATATAAGAATACAGTTTATGACATGTTCTTAAACAGGTGCGCTACAGAGTATTCCTCCAGTGAGAATGCGAACGTAACAATATAAGGAAGATTATACAATATACAAGTAATATAACGCTAGAACAAGAATAGGTGCCTATGAGCCTATGAATAAATTATGAACCCGAGCAACGCTGGGTAAATCGGCTAGATATAGATATCTATGTAAGCCAAATACCACTGACTGACTCACTGATCACGATATCTCTGAAACCACTGAATGGATATCAATGAAACTTTGAACGTAGCTTCATCATAGGTCTTAGGTGCTCACTAAGAAACGGTTTTAAAAACTTTCACTCCTAAGGGGCAAAAAACCAAATAATGAAATTTATCGCGGGAATTGCATACTTTGTAAATGAAGTGGTTGACATCTCAGTTTATTGGAAACCCCGAATACATTTAGTTCTGAGTTTTTAATCATTGTTTTAAATTGAAAAACTTCGTTGTTTGCAGGTTCTTACAGTCGAGAAAATTTCGAAGTTCAATTAATTAATAAATGTATGTCCTTTTTTTCTCGGAAACGGCTCTAACGATTTTCTCGAAATAAATAATAAATAGCTGTTGCTATGAATGTAAATAAACAAACTAAGAGTTGAGATTTTGTACAATCTATCTAATCCTATACTATTAAGCGAGCAATAATTGTACAATTAACTACAACGTGAAACTCCGTACCGAAGCACGGGTATTTTGCTAGTTTTCTATAAATGAAAATTATAGTTGAAGGGGGAGGGGATAATTTTTATATGTGTGCTACGTTATCGGCAACAAAGTAGTAGTTTGTTGTTAAAATTCCTTCCCGGGCTGTTTGGCCATAGTCCAATGTTTTCTGCAAAACCAGACGTTTCGGCAGTGCCGTCGTCAGTGAAAATCGACTGCGATAACGTGTGGTGGTATACGTTAGTGACCACAGTACTGTGGTTAAGGCTGAAGCAATAAGTGGAAAGAAGTAATTTCTATGGAAACATTTCATTTCGTAAATGATTTTAAATATAAATCT
This sequence comes from Magicicada septendecula, assembly GCA_034769895.1. Taxonomy (NCBI): domain Eukaryota; kingdom Metazoa; phylum Arthropoda; class Insecta; order Hemiptera; family Cicadidae; genus Magicicada; species Magicicada septendecula. The sequence continues at coordinate 137,628,858 of CM068367.1, read as the reverse complement.
TAGAACATGGAAGTCATGTATGGTTCTCCATACCGATTTTTTAGTATGAAGAGGGAATTTTACGTTATTTTAAGCCATAATAAAACACGTACACACGTTTATGTATTTCCAACCGGCATTATCTTAATTTATTCGTTTTACATAAATTATTTCGCAATCACGGACAGCGTTTTTCCATTTATGCAACCATAAATTACAGGTGATTTGTGCAGGATTTCCTCGTTTTTCTTTTTTTTCGCGCGCGATAATGTATACAAATCGAGTTTTATCAGTGTTTGTTTAGTCATTGAATGTATTCGTTGAATATATAATAGTTTTTTCTTCCTTTTTGTTCCATGTTATTTGCTTAAGTTTTCCGTATTTTGAGAAGTATTTCGTTTTTTCTTTTGTTATCAGATCGTATTATTCGTTGTTGTGTATGTGGTCAAATTGTTAAAAACTTATCTGTTCCCAAAAGTTCATTTCTTGCTGTAGACTTATTCTGCTTTTCTTAGACATTATTTCCTCCTTATCTTCTCATTATTCCCCGCTTCTTGGAATGCACATCCGCTATCGTCCATCCATCTTAGTCCATTCGGTGTGAGCCGAATTAACTCCACTAGCTTTTATAAGTAGGCTGTTAAACTGAATTATCTAATGCAAGTTGGTGACGTCAATCAGTGCGCCCCAATAGACCGAAGAACAGACGAGATGTAGGGGGGTCCTAGCAAGTCTAAGAGTCTTGGCAGGCTGAAATCTAGCGGCATATAGTGCAGTGTACTCCACAAAACCTCCTATAGCTGGAGACAAATGGAATGGTATTCAAGCAAGTGAGAAAATTTTGATATGTTAGAGCTGAACTGAATATTTATAACGACGCGAAACAGGAACTCAATGTGGGAATGCGTAAAGGGAATCAATTTTACTATTCATGCAGCCGTCTCATGAAGAGTAGTCTCCTAAACGAGCCACCAAGTTGAAAATATACAAAAGTGTGATAAGACCCTTACTAAGATATGGCTGTGGAACATGAATTATTACGATTAGAGACGCAGAAAAAAGTCAGATCTTCGAAAACAAAACAAGGAGAAAAATATTTGGTCCAAGTACAGGATGGTGGGCAAGAGTAGCGTAACTGGGAGCTGCTCCGGGGTGGGGGATGAGACTAGTTTGACTTCTGAAGAATTAAGAATTTTTCCCAGCTAATTTTATGGATACGTCACATAAATTCTTTGCGACTCGCAGGTGGTTAGTAAACCAACGTGAAGTATAGTATAAGAATAAACAATCTTGATCAACCGTTCTTCAAATTAATCGTAACAAATCTCATGCCATTACGAATCACATTAATTCCAAACGCGAAATATAATTATATTTTTATTTATTTAATTCTTATGTTATTCAATTTGTTTCTTCTGCAAGTAGTATAATTTCGTATATCCATTTTATTTATTTGAACGTAAACGGAGCATCAGTAATATTTCACGCATATAGTAGGAATTTAAAAACCGATAGTTATAAAAGTGTAGGTGAGCGTCGGTTTATCCGTTAACCGGAACGTTGGTTATCCGGCTCACTTTTCAAAAGAGTTAACATGTTATTTAATAATAATAAATTATTTAACAAAAATAAATTATTGTTATTGTGTTTGTAAATATTAAGATTTTCCCAAAAATTCATTTTTTTTACCTTTTTGTATGTTTTTAATTAATTTTATATATTAAATGGAAATATTTGGGAAAATCTTAATATTTACAAACACAATAACAATAATTTTAATTAAAGAACAAACTCAGATAAAAACTAAGCAAGATGATCTATTTAAAATTATAAATTTATTAAAATAAATAAAATATAAACATTAAATATTTCCAATATAACCGACAAAACAGCTGCTTAAGTAAATAAACATTAAAACAATCGTTAAATAATCGATTTAAATCGATTATCAGTTATTTTACATTAAAATAGAAACAAATTCGATTATTCGTTATTTTCTATATTAACATAGAATTATTTCGATTGTTATTTATGTACTTACAAACCTCTGAGATGGTGATATTTTTTCAGAGAAACATACGTCATGTGTTGAAACAGCAATAACACAATACTCTACTTGCAGAAGAAACTATCGCAATATTATATATGTATATATTTTTTCTTTTGTGTACTATAAATTATTTCATACAGTATGCGATGTTTAATTTTATTTTTAGATATTTTCACACACTCGGACATTACTAAAAAAATCGTCAGAAATAACCTTTTTTACACGTGGCTGTTCAATTACTGGGTAATGCTGACATTTAATATTCCAGATAAACGACGCTGTGTATAGTTGTTTGTGGCCATTACTCGGACAACAGTCTGTGTAGGGCGGCACAAAATGCTTTACGTGTGTGCGTTTAATACGATGTTGCCGTGATGGAGAATGCAAATGAGCGCTGTAAAACTGTACAAACTACTTGAAATGGCAGGCTATTAATGTTTACTAAGTGAAAAATCAGTAGATCGATGTGAAAATTGTTCTATTACTGAAAGGTTAATCGTTCCTTATACGATAGTTAAACTGTAAATAAATGGAGCAGTCCACAGACCCATGTCACTGCACGGGAACACCCAGTACTTTTGAAGTGTGACGCGATACACGTAAGACGTATTTATTTATATAATAGCTGATCGGTGTATTGGGATTGGGAGTTTATAATAATTGTTGAACAGTAAGGAATCAATATCACTCGTATGAATTAATAAAATAAATACAGTGGAACTTGCTTATAACGAGATTCAAGGGACCGGAGAAATGTGTTCGTTAAAACCGGGTGCTCGCTACATCCGAGTTGTCGACTCACAAGCCTAAATTTGTATACCATGATTATCGAACGCACACCAAAAAATGTCTATTATAGAAGAGCCTTTGCACAATAAAATTTTTACATGTACAATAAATTTTACATTCTACGCTTAAAAGTGAAATTTAAACTTTAAACATTTTTTAGACGCTAACATTCTTTGCTGAATATTGGTCTGTACTGCATTCGCGAAATAGGCCTATAGTAAAAGTAACTGTGTAGTAAAAATTACCAAAAATCAGCCGGCTGTGTGGCAAATAACTTTCCATGCCACATGCACAGTATTTATTTTTAAATTACAAGAAAATTCACTCTAATTTTTTGTCTTTTTGTTCTTCGTTTTAAATGGAATCGTCAAAATAATATTTCGTACGCAGAACTTAACCTTAAAAAAGTCAACTTTTTTTTAGTAATTTTGTATTTGTAGATATCAAAACAGTTTTGTAATTTATTTAAATATTCCACGAATTCATCTCTTACATTACTAGTTTCACTAAATTGCGTTTATGATTTTAAACGAATGTTTAAAATGCTGTATTTTAACTAACTTTTTTAGACCTTAACCCATGAACAGGCCTGCGATAAAATGCTCGTTATAACCAAGTCTGTAATGCGTTCCTACTCGTTAAAAGCGAGTTTAATTATCATTACTAAGATACAAAACCAAACAAATCTCGTACTTTTGCTCGTTACATCCGAGTTCTCGTTATAAGCGAGCTTGTTATTCGCGAGTTCCACCCGAGAACACCGGGTGCGTCAAACGCTTGAAGCCGAACTTAAGACAAAGTAGGCCTATATGTTTTATGTATATGTACAGGAGAGTGGGGTAGTCCCGATCACCTAAGGGAGAAATTCGATAAAAAATTGAAGAATTGGCTAAAAGTTAAAAACAAATGTAAAAAATTGTTGATATAACAGAGCAGATTATTAGTTATACACTGTAAGCGTTAAAGTTGAAAGGGGCTTTTCTTATTGCATAAAAAGTAAAAAATGGGCTTTGATCGGTATTCCCGCACCCCCGGGGTAATGATGATCAGTTGATTGATTTCCTATGCAAATTAAATGGGAAAAAATAAAAACCTAAAAAAAAATTGTCGCTGTAAAAAGCAAATGATATATTGATAAAAGATACATTAGAATGTTACTTATATCTGCAAATGGTCCATACTACATTCTAAGTCTAAAATAAATTTTAAAAATTAGGTTTTTTTTTAATTCATAAGTCAATGTACTATATCCTGTGATCCTGTGTATTTTATATGGGAAATAATGTAATTTAATTTTTGTGTGTATATTTTCTCCATATAGGGCTACTAAAATTCTTTCCTATAATACACATTATAATAGTTTCTCATTCAAAAGACACTAATATTGACAATCTTTAACTGCGAGGGTAACTTTTAAATTAAGATACGCCATAATAAAAAAAGTTTTTATTAATCAGTACAAAACTAAAAATACCTAGTTATGCCACGGAAAGTATCACGAACATATAAGGGCAACGTATTAGTATTTAATAGTACTTAACTCAGTATGGTGTTGTACAGTTGTAACTCAGTACAGTTGGTCGTCATTCCCCCACTCACCTGATCGGTGCTACCCCACCGCGTATACTACTGAGTTTTATAACCTGAGACTACAGTAAGTTAGTTTAAAATCTTAAATAACGAATTCAAATAATGGTGAAAACGTTAACAATACATCTGTACAATTAAATAATTCAAAATTTAAGTGCAAATATCGTTACGTTGCTTTAAAGATGTGAAGAAACAAGAAGAAATTTGTCTAAAACACACTTCTGTAATTCACTGTAAGTACAATGGCGGAAATGGGTAGCGGTCGTTTTTAATTAGTTCACTGTGCAACTGGCTAGAGTTTACCATTCAACAGATATCGGTACAGCGTACTATACTCTCGTTACCGACCTGATCGGAGCTACCCGCTGATCGGTGCTACCCCACTCCCCCTACATATAAGTGTGATGACATCTTAAAAGTTTTATCGACCTCGCACGATTTTATTTAGATCTGATGACGGACCATTTATTTATTAGGAAACGCTTCGATACTGCAAAAAACTATCAAGACTGGTAACAAGGAAATACATAAAAATACTTGCTAAATGACCATGCTTCGCCACGGATTAGAAAATACTGACATTCAGTTTTCATTCCAGCTTATATTGAGTGTGCTAACTTTTACTATTGGACTTTATTTGACTATATAAAAACGTTTGCAATTAAAAATAACATCGTAATTCGGATATAATTTATTTTCTACCAGCCTACAAGGTTTCGTAGGTATCAGTTGAAAAAATTAATCAGAAAAGTGATTTTTGTAATGGGGTGGGTGGGGGATCTCCCCGAAACCTCCCTTAAAAGTAAAATTTCTCAAAAGATTTCTCGGCACTCAGCTACGACCTAAGAGGAACTTTTGCACCAAATTTCATGTTTGTAGGCCTTGTAATTTAGGAGATCTCGTGATCAGTCAGTTAGTGGTATTTGGGATATAAATTTATTTTAGGTGTGACTTGTGTACGAATAACGCGGCATTTAAATATGGAATACGAATTATTTAGTAGTAATTAAAATTATTGTAACGAATGGGACAACATTACTAATCAACTTCTTCTTCTTCTGCGGCGCGACAACCCATTACTGAGTCAAGTTCTCCTTTAACAGCCTTCGCCATTTGTTCCGGTCAAGTGCAGCAGCTCTCCAGTTCCGGGTCCCAAGGGTGTGGCGCGCATCATAGTTCACACCGTCTTCCCAACGTAGTTTGGGTCTACCAACTCTTCTGGTGCCATAGATCTGTTCTGTGAGTGCCTTTCTGGATATTTCGTTCTCCCCCATTCTGATCACATGTCCAGCCCACCTGAGTCTACAAAGTTTTATAATTTTGACAATATCTGGTTCGTTCAGAAAAGTGTTCAGTTCTTGGTTGGTCCTTTTCCTCCATTCACCTCCCACACATATTGGACCAAAAATACTGTGGATGATTTTGCGTTCATGAACCAGCAGGCTTGACTCAGACTTTCTAGAAATGGTCCAGGTCTCAGAACCATAGGCGAGAACTGGGCGGATCAGTGTTTTATACAGAAGCAGCTTGATGCTTCTGTCAATTGTTCTGCTCTGGAACAGGGGTCCGAGACCAAAGAAGCACGTATTAGCTGAGGTGATTCTATGCTTTATTTCTTCTGTCGTTTCACCATCGGAGTTAACTTGGCATCCTAAATAAACAAAGTTGTTGACTTTGTCGAAGGAATAGATGCCAATTTGGACGCGCTCTCCTCCTCTAGCTTCCTGTCGTGTGACCATGTATTTTGTCTTGCTTTCGTTTATTATGAGACCCAGCCTACTTGCGGGACGTTCTAGAGCAAGAAAGGCTTCAGTGACTACTCGAAGGGATCTCACTATTATATCTAGGTCATTGGCGTATCCTAGGACCTGCACCAACCTGTTGAATACAGTCCCGGAGAAATCTGTTCCAGCATCTCTCATAGCCTTTACTAAGCCAAGAATGAAGAGGAGGCAAGCAAGAGCATCGCCTTGGAGGACTCCATTTTCATAGTCAAACTCTCCTGATACGTCATTCTGGATCCTCACCATGCCCTTCACTGTCAGCATTGCCATACTACACAAGCTTATTATTTTCTTTGGTATGCCTAGGTCTTCAAGAGCTGTGTAAAGTTCTTGTCTATCATTGCTATCGTATGCATTTCATTACTAATCAATATCATCATAAATTGTTATGTATCAACTCGACACAAATTATAAAAGGATCAATGAATCATTTTAGATTCCAAGTTATTATCTGGATTACAAGCCTAAGTTTGTAACTGTAAAAGTTATTCCCGTATGAATTTGGGTTTAGAAAACTAATGATGAAATAACGGTTTCACTTAAATACCTGTTGACATATAATTGAATCATATACGTAAGTGGCAAACCGGCGAGTGGTGCTCCTCTCTACAACACTTCTCTTCTTAGCCGTTTGTCACGGTCTGACGACCGGGGTTAGAGAAAAAGTTATAATAAAAGCTTTAAGTCATGTCAGATATCTAGAGGCGATTTTTGGTGACACTCTTCGCGCAGCAGTTGAAAAGTACAGTATTAAACTAGTATCATTGAACAATGGTTTTTAGTCAGAAGTCGTACTACAGACCTGTCAGCCAATCGTGGCGTTGCTTTGTTCAATTGAAGAAGACGTACGATACGTAAAACATTGACACGTTTTTTAAATTTTCTTCCACAAAACAGCTTTCAGTTTTGGGATCCACATTTTTCCAACAGATTCACCGTAGTTCCTTTAGGCTCAGATAATTATTAACAGTCAGCTGCAATTATGTGTTTCTTGCAGGCAGTTTCTGTACTTGATGCTGCATAGTAACTAAGTATTATAAAATTAGTTATATATAGCCTATGTTAGTTATAAAATTGGTGGCGTTTCGCGACCTAGCAAATAAATTTGGCAACCTTTGATTAAATGATTAGTATCTGATGTCATAAAAAAGAAAAAAACACCTGAGCGGTGTTTTTAAAAAGCCGACAAAGAATCGGACGCGTTTCTCCTTTTCCTGTATATAAACAGTTTTTCTTAAGACGAAAATAGCGTAAATGCTTCACGTTGGTAAGAAACAAGCATAGAATTATTAAATTTACGGGCTTTATACCTCTTCGAGGTAATATTCAGTAAGATACTAAGTTAATAATTATAATTACTCGATCGGTGTGGTAATTGTTCTAGAATGGCATATGAAAATAGTCGTTCTATATACACTAATTGGGCTATGATTAAATTAATTGAAATCAATACGTTGACAAAAAAATATTTTTCTTGCTGTGTATGAGTTCTAAATAATGTAGCTGTCAAAGAAACGAACGCGTTTCAGCCTCCTCGGTACGTAGCGAGTGTAACATTTTCCAGAAACGAAAATACCGAAAACGTATCGTGTTAGTGACAATGTACCTTGTGATAGATGACTGGACAAACTGGATTTATTCCCTTACGAGAATACACTTTTTTGTTGTGAAACTGAATAATTAGTTGAGCTGTGTGAAAACTCTCATATTTGCGCTTTATACGAGCTGTAAATTATAAAAGTTGCGGTCAAATAATAAATCTGTCCACAGAATGAACGCGTTTCATCCGGCAAAGTGCAACGTTACCGAAAACCGTGTCGTGTCAGTGACTGCGAAACGTCTGAACGGACGGACGGATAAATTTAAACCGTTTTATACCTGTGCGAGAGTCGTTTGGGATCCGTATAGATCAAGCAACATTAACTTGAGCCGTACATTACACGGGGGATGTGCCTTGACCGCCTGCAACTTCCGCAGTTGATATAGGGCCAGGATTGGCGGCCTAGCCTGGGGTTCATCTGCACGTCGAGGGTCCAACAACCCGCCGCACTTTATTTCCATTGCATGCCTCCTCGCTCCCTCCTACTTACGCAACTCCGTTCAACGTATATAAGGCTTATCTAACATGACCTTGTGCGTGCATGTGTTCGTGGTCATGAAAGAGAGGGAGAGACTTGAATTGATATGGTTGTAGCTTTAGTTTAAACAATATATCGATCTTATCTCAAGTGTATTATCATATTTTTATTATTGTTAATATATTAATACTATATTGTTAATATTATTACTACTAATAATAATATTGCTATCATCTTCGTTGCCGTTGCCTTCATCAGTTTAGGCCAAAAATCGTGAGATCTTAATTTCCGGTTCGTCATAGTTTTGCATTCTGCAAAATTCTTTGATTACAGGCAGATTTTTATTTATATTAAAATTAGAAAATGTAACTCAGTTATTGAAGATTCTTTTTTATCTTTTTGGCTTAGAAACTTCGATGATTGGAAGCAGAAATACAATACATAAAATATTTGAAACATAACCCTGTTTTTCGGTTCAAACACACGTCTTTTTATTATTTTTAACACCAAGCGTTTCGTCCATACTACGGTGAGGCATCCTCAAGGGCTCGGCTGAGATCGACTTACTGAGGATACCTCATCGTAGTATGGGCAAAACGCTTGGTGTTCAAATTAATAAAAAGACGTGTGTTAAACCGAAAGAAATAGTGTTAGTATTAACGAAAACCACGAAAGTTGACGAGCAAAACATTTCAAACATGATGTGATGTGAAGATCTCACGGAGAGACATGACGTTGGATGAATAAGTCGAATATAATAGGACATGAGAGAATAGAGAGGAGAACAGTCGACGTATTGGGTATCAGTTAAGCCACAGCCGGAAAGTCCTTTTGAGTCGTGACGCGGGGAGCGCGTATTTGAACCTAACTTAACGTGGGGGAATTTTCGTGTTTGGATTCTGTCGGCGTCTGTGTCAACGTCACTTGCGTAAAAATAAGATGCAATACCCCAGAAGAATTAAAGACGGTGTTTTTCTTTACAGAAATGTTTGAAGCAAACACAGACGAGTGAACGGCTTGAGACGTTTTCGATTTTTTTTTTAGTCATTCGAAAGTGATCGAACAAAAGGTAGACACCATCGACTCGTAAAATCATTTTATTTTCTGTGTTAAAACAAAAGTTACACATTAAAAAAAGAGTGAAAATGTCGATCGCTGGAAATCGTTCATACTGTGAGAGAGAATTAATTTTTCTCTTATCGTTAATTTTTTTAGAGAGAGGTTCATCGTCGTGTCGTCACCAGCCTGCAAGGTTTCGGTGCCGCGGTGTCCACTGTCACGTCTACCATAGTTATTAATTAACCGATTACTTTTTCGGAGTTGTTTTCATAATTATGTAATATAAACAATTTGAAAACTATGAATTTCACCCTCTTAGGTTTTGTTTCCACTTTGTGCTACGGTATATAGCATTTTTTGGCGTTGTACTTATTCATTATCAGCTTGCAAAAATGTTAAACGTTAAACTATTCTCTTTTACAAATCACGTTTCTATTTTTAGCCAGATTGCATAGTGTATTTTCCATAATAATTCATCGCTATCGTACTCTTTGTAATGATTAGGTGCTAACGTTTGTTGTTGTTTCACAGATATTTTCCACGCTATTTCCCAATAATAACATGAATATCACGTGATTATAAATTCTTATTTATTCCCTCTATTAAATTTATGTTTAAAAATACGATATTGTTTACAGAATTGGTTAATATGAATATTATGAAAACCGCGTGCGTTGGAGTTCCTTAACGCAATCAATCGTCATGATCATTCAAAGGTTAGGCATTAGTCCCATTAATCGCGCCTCATGTTTCATGGGGAATTTTAAGTAATCGGCCCCTTTATTACGTGATTGTGTAAGGTATATACTATGAAAACAATGCACTCCAAACTCTTTTGTTTTTAATTAAAAGCGGGCGTATTACAAGTTATTATTTCGAATAATTGTTTACCGTCAAGATTAACCACAAACTTCTTCTGTACCGGTTCATGCTTCCAGTGTTCCGCAATCGTTTTAATGGATGCAGTGGATGATTCTCTAATTCCAGTGTTCCGCAATCGTTTTAATGGGTGCAGTGGATGATTATCTAACGCAAATACTAGTTTTTCCTCCTGTGTGCACAGTTAAAGTGGGAAATGTTGTTTTATTTAATTATTTTATCATCAGCTCAGAAGAATTAAGTGCGACACCTGTAACCGCTCACAAATCGCTCCATATTTTCCACACAGCTTTCGAATGTCCCGTCTACATCGCATGAATATTTTATTATAAATAACAGTTTCTTTTGTCTGCGCGCAGTAAACATATTCAGTGTTTTAACAATATTAACCATCATCATCATTATCGTCGTCATTAACGTGCAGAGGTTGAGGATGCCAACACCTGTTCCATTTTAGCCGCGGTTTGTAATGTTCCGCCTACTGCTTAATTATATTATGTACTTTTTAGTGTAAACAACACAGGGCTAGTCATTTAATGATCAAGGAACCACGATAGTATTAAAGAGAAAAGTAAAGGGTAATTTTCCCTTACGTTTGTGCACGCGTTAGACGCCATGGTTTTGTTACCCCGCGCGCGCGCTGCATTAGACAACGTATCAGTATTTAATGGCGGGGCGGGTGTCTTACCGTTGATGCAGGGGTGTATTTATTTAAATATAAGAATACGGGGGCGCACACGGTTACGCGGCGGCAGCCAGCATTTAATGGGTAAAATCTTAAACGAGTAGCTTGCAGGTGTGTAAAGGAATTTGCTATATAGTTGGAGCGGCCCGTTCCCTGCTGGGCTATACTATTGATCCACCACCAACCCCGGCCCGCTGCCCTTCTACACTCTCTTTACTGCAGGATGCACAATTCCACACACACACACACACACACACACCATGTTATCAGTAGTGATTTGATAATAATATCCATACATTTAATACGTTACGTCCCCGTCTGCGGAACGTCAATTAAAAGTAATGAACGTTTTAATCGTTAATTGGAAATATTCGTCGTCTGCACAAAGTAGTTTTTATAAGTTATTACTTTTGTGTAAAATTTTTAATGTTAATTATATGTCACTACTATCTCTAGCGGATTTGACCCCGACGTGCTCCCCGTCGGACGGGCTCCCGACGTTTCCCCGTTTTGTAGAAATTCCGTTACATGGAGAGTTGAAACAGCACAGATTATCGTTTTTCCTCTCTGTGTATAATAAAAACGATTAAACTATCGAAGGAAAAATGCAAGCGTGTTGTAAATAAAACTATTCATTGGGAATAGTAATAAATGAAATTATATTAAACAAGTAAGATAATCGAACGTAAAATTTGCATTGTAAACTATTGTACAGACAGGTTTTCGTAACACCTTAAAAACATGTAAAACACACTTTACTTATGCATGTATCCCTGTGTTAGAAGTAAATATTTTTTACTGTTATAGAGAATCCTAAGAATTTCTTTTGTTTAATAGACAGACTAGAATATGTTTATAAATTAATAAAACTACCTGAGATCCGTCGTGTGACTTCGTTTTTGCCTTAAAATGACGCGTTTTGGAACATATTTGTTTATTTAATTTTATCTACAAGTTTAGAATTTTATCTAACATGTGACTGTAGTCATAAGTTTTGGAAATTTAAAAATTTTGGGACCCCGGTGCGTAAGAAAGGGAGAAAATATTTGAAAAAATTGTGAAATTCCAGCAGGGTGCCAGGTTATCCCAAATTGTAACTCAAACCCGAATGTTAGAATTCTTAGTGTCTGTACTCTATAATTTTTATATTACTAAAGAAGTACTAGAGTAATCGGGATTTTTGTAGTTTTTCCTATAATTGAAGGAAATTAATATCGAAATTTACGTAATAATAAATATACTTCGATTCTGTTAATTTATAAATAAAAAGTGACTTGGATACCAATAACAATATGTCTGTAAAATATGTTGCTTGTAATAGAAATTGTAATAGGAATTTTTTGGTCCAGAGAAATTTTCGTACATTACAGAGGTTTACTGTATTACACAGAAGGCAGAGGAACATACATATATACAGTAAAGAGCGATTCATGTCTGTGTCAGGGTCAAACATGCATGTACTTGTCAGCGTATCATAAAATATTGATAATGAAATATTTTACCGAAGTTTTTAACTTATTCTCCGCATTCCGTTTTGTGCAATAATCAATTTCAAGAACATAAAAGAAAACAGTTCATTTTTAATAGAGTTGGACTGAAACATAAAACGTTTCGTTTTGTGTTGATTCTCTTATTTGTACATATTTATATGTTCGATTCGATAGAAATAAATTTCATGTCTCGCGTATAATGTCCTCCCACAAACGTGTTTTACACAGAACGATTGGTCTCTCTTCTTCGTACTTCACCACGGTTGATGCGAAGTGGATAGAAGTGTCTAAAATGGCTATGGAAACCGTCTATCTCATAGGCTATAACTATTAACATCGCGATTAATTTTCAAAAATGAAATAATTAAACTGAATGTAAGTAAACATTTCAAGCCATCATTATTAAAGACATTATAAATCGGGCTGTTGGACCGTGGTCGATTGCGTGTAGTGTTGTTACTAGACGTTTCGGCCACACCTCCGTAGGTCATCGTCAGTAGGAAAGGTGACAAGCCGACCGACCACATCACATTGTTGATGAGTAAGCAGTGATCTAACACCGGAAACGTGGTTCCCAGTACATAACACGCTATAAAAGTCCAGCTTGACGTCACCTTTGAAATGTAATTCCTGTAAGGATGGTCTCTGCAGGCAATCGCCCACAACCCAACAGCCTGGTTTTAATGTCTTTAATAATGATGGGTTGAAATGTTTACTTGGATTCAGTTTAATCATTTCATATTTTAAAATTAATGGTGATGTTAATGGTAAATGATAATTGTACAAATGTCAAAGTTCTTTGAATCTCCGTCTGCGGTAGTGTTAGTAGCCACAGTACTGTAGACCTGACCGGCTTGTCGGTGGTGGATAGAAGACCTACAGTATAGCGGGCATACAGGAAGGAACCGAAAGATTCATGAACAAGAAGCGTAATAGCGGAAGAGCTCGAACGGGCAAGACAGAAATCAAACGCTTAACGCTAAACACTGTCCGACGGAGAAATTTCGTTAACGATTTATGTTTTCTGAAGAATTACGAGATCTGGATTTGAAGGATTTAAAACGGTGGGTTTATACGAAATAATAGGAACGAGACTGCAAGCTTGGAGGTCAAAGTTATAGCCCCATAGGCCTTTTTATAATAATTAAAACCTTTAATTTTTTATACAGATTTTCAGTACCATTGGGGTCTTCTGATTGGTTCGGTTTTACGGTGAATTCGTAGTGCTCGTAGAGCTGGCGGAAAGTGTAGTTTGCCGTAGAGGTTTTGGAATAGGCAATATGACAGCATGAATGTTTGTGCTGTGAATGCGGTTAAGGGGTAAATCACCCTTCACTTAAACCTAGCGACAGTATATTTATCAAGACGAGGCAGTGGATGTAAACAACGGTGTGCCCGACCGATCCAACTACCAATGTTCAGAAGGCCGCGATCGCTGGCATGTTTACTTAAATTCATATTGACAATATGTACTACTAGCATATTAGCATATGAATACTCTGATGTTAACTGTGTTTTGAAAGAATAATAGTGTCGTCGGTAACCATAACAGTCGTCGGTGAACACGGGGTGGTTTGTTTTCTTTCGATGTCTCGTCTCGATGAATACGCTACCCCAGCATATTGAACTGGATATGTTGTGAGAATATTGTGTATACCTACCCGTATAACATGTAATTTTCTAAAAGGCGAATCGAGTATTTTACGCGAGAATTTTATTTTATTTTTTGTTTTAAAAGTAGAACGATGGCAGGAGTGATTTATTTTGGTATAAAAGTAATATCATTGTACCACGATAATTCTGTACGTGTAAGATACGGGAATAGTGGTGGCTGAGACAGGCCGCCAACCGGGCAGAGCCGGGTTCGATAAGGGGTCACGGGCGGCGTGGAGGTGAACAGCTGTTGTGTTGGCCTAGAGCGTGTCTACTAGGTGACACCGCGTCTGGTCAGATTACTGTCGCGTGCGGTTCTGTGTGTGTGATGGATTCGTCGTCTGTTCCGCTACACACCGATTGATTTTATCGACGCTTTAAATAAACATTAACACGCCGAGTTTTTTTTGTGTGTTCACCCATTACAATCGTGTGGCCACGCGGCTCGCTAAAAATACTTACAATTCCGACCGGTTTTCCAGGAAAACTATTTGATTCGTGTATTACTGATAACCGTTTGAACGTTGTATGAACTGTGGATAACATCGTTTATTGCACGCTCTTATTTGATTATATCGAAAACTTAAGTAATTTCAAGTTAAATATTGACATTAAAATTACGTTTTAATTGAATGTGAAAATAAGACGAGTAAGCTCCCTATGCTGCAGAACTCGTTCACCATTTTGAACGACGCAGATAAATTTGTTATTAGACTATTATAATAGACTATATAGTAGACTATTTATTAGATAAATAATTTCGATATTAAACATTTTCCAATTACTGTATTAGAAAAATTACAGAAATCTCGATTACTTACTTTTTTTTAAATTAAATTAATTCTAGGCAGACAGTTATACAGTAAACATAAGAAATTCCAAACATTCAGATTTGTTAGTAGGCTTGCACGGCCGGAGTCAATGTTATTAAATTGAGATCCCGGGCTGTTTGGCCGTGGCCCAGTGCTAAAATCCATAGCAAACGTTTCGGCCGTGCCATCGACGGCCAGCTTCAGTGCAAAATCTGAGTTTGCGCTAACGTAAGGTGGTACTGAGCCATTACCACGGTACTGTGGTCTCTAACGTGAACACCCTACGTTAGCCCAAACTCAGATTTTTCACTGAAGATGGCCGTCGACGGCATGGCCGAAACGTTTGCTATGGACCACGGCCAAACAGCCCGGGAACTTAATTTAATAACATTCGGATTTGTGTTAAAATTCCACTTATTTTGACATCCGGATGTTTTTTTTACCATTTACAACACATTTTTTATCCTTTCGTGGTCCTGGGGTGAAATTTCTGAAACATTTCGCTATATTCAGATTTTTGTTCAAATTCCCTGTAATTTTTGCGATAAACTCCACATGAATTTTTGCAATTTTATCAAAATTGTCCCCTGTTTTGAGGGCCCTGGTGTCCCTAAATTTTGAAATTTTCAAAAGTGCATTCTAAATTCAAATTGTTAAATTCCCTTTAATTTGATACTTCACACTGACTTTTGCGTTTTTTTCACTATTTTAACCCCCCATATTTTTGCCCCTCGGCCTCCTTTTTGGTGGGCGCTCAATCTCAAAAACAATAGGGTTCTGTTTTTACATATCTAAATTATAACAGGGAGCGTTAATTTTTTTGCACCGATTGTGATTCTAATTATCTTCCGCTGCGCAGTTACTATTGGACTGATAATTGGGAAGTAGTGCCTGTTGAAAAAGAAACACCCTATTTTAATAACCTACAGTATTTTGACAACGGCGTAAATTAAATATGCATATCTGCTCCCACACCCCACATACAGAACAGTTTGTGTTGTGTATTCTAGCCTTTACTGTCCCCTGCAGTTTTTCTCTTCCAGTGCCCTCTCGACCACTGTTTACACCACTTTACGTCTTAAGATACCCCTATAATTCAGTGATGTTTCTACACAAATTTAGTTTTTCCCTTTTTTTCGCATAACCCCTGAACTTCCCACTTTGCTGGTTCTACCGAATATTCTACAACCTCCTGTAACATCACATACGAAACGCCTGCAATCCCCTACTCGTTGGTACCCTATTGTCCGGTCTTTAAACGAGTGAAGCGAGTTCTCAGTTTCAACTCGACCGTTTGGCATTTTTGTGTCTGTTTGAGGTATGTCTCTCGCTAACTTTTGAATGCAAACACCTGATTTTCGGAAAACTGCGTGTCCACACTTTTACGCTACAGAGCCCTACTGTTTTTGAAACTGGTCCCCGGAAGAATAGAAGAGTGAGATGCAAAAATGAGAGGAGGTTAAAATTGTGAAGCAATTACAACAGCCCATGTGGGGTATCAGAATAAAGGAAATTTAATCCACAATCTAAATATAGTGTGTATTTTTTGAAAATTAAAATCTCATTGGACGTCAGGGCCCAAAAAGTGGGCGGAGTTTTGATAAAATCGAAAATGTATGTGAAGTTTTAAATGAAAGAGAATTTTATCTAACATGTGAATGTAGTGTTAAGTTTTGGAAATTAAAACATTTTGAGACCCCAGGGCCCAAGAAAGAGAGAAGAGATGTGAAATATTGTGATAGTCCAGCAGGGCGCCAGACTAAAATGAATTGTAACCCAAATCCGAATATTAGAAGGTTTAGTGTATTGTGTGAGTTTGTGTTCTACAATTGTTGTATTTAAATTGTTAAAATTACTTTGTGTATCCACGTTTCCTTGCTTGCAACTTCTTTTTTTTTTTAATATTCACAACGCGTTTCGAGACATCCCGTTATGGATTATTAATCCATCCCGTGTGACTTTTTTTAATTGACGTACTCCATGTTGAGAGAACATATTTTATCACCTGATAATGGGACTATAAGTCTCGAAACGCGTTGTGAATATTAAAAAAACGAAGTTACAAGGAAGGAAACCTGGATACACAAGGTAATTTTAACAATTTAATTGTACATGCAACTTGGAGACCACAACAACTATGTAAATTGTTATATTATTAAAGAAATACTAGAGTAATCGGGATTTTTGTAATTTTTCGTGTAATTAAAAAAGTTATCTAATATCGAAATTTAAGTAATAGTATCTTCCTTCAAAATAGTAAGCAACTTCTGCAGTTCAGTGAGTGTACTAGTTTCTAATAAATTTGTCTAAGACAGTTCTGTTTAGACTAAGCTCTTTATGCATCTCTATTCTTGTCTTCATATCCTCCCTAAGTAGTCGATGAGAATGATTAGCGTGAATGCGTTTGGGCGGGCAGAGATTTGTAGAGGGACCACGACTAACCTAAGAGACAGAGCACTGAAGTTTATGTAGGTTTGCCTCAGTACTGAGGTTTTTTAGCGAACATCTGTCGCTGGTTTTTGCTACTGACAATGGCCTCTGTTGGTGAGGGCGAAACGTTTGGTATTAATAACCCAGGACCACGGTCTAATAGACCGGCATACAACCGTTTAAATAATATTGACGCCGCATGTGACCTAAGAACTTTGTAGCGTGTAAAATTTAATAGTTGCGTGTTCGATTAGAAAAATAGACGGGAACCGGTAACAACAAGTACTCACTGAAACAAAGTTAATTTCATGGCCAGTAAGGAACGTATAGGAAGTAATGTATGTCAGACGCCCCGCGTTTGTTGTTCCTACGTAGATGGTACAAACTCGTAGGCGTTTGTAGCCGTTGGCTGCTGACTTCGTTACTGGTTATTTACGGTGATCACCATTATAGCGGACTGACTGCTAGCATACATTAATGAACGAGCGTTCATTAGTTTATAATTAAACTAGAACGTGTCATAGTGGAGTAATAGTACTGTGTAGTAGTGGGTTTTAATTGTACGCGTCGCGCTGTCCGTTTCCGCACTCGAGTACAGAGTCGATACAGAGAAATCGTAACGGTTTCGATTTATTTGTACAGTCGAACGTCGACAATTCGAGCTGTCAGTAATACGAACTAGAGGCAGTGTGCTAAACTAGTATTTGAAAATAACAGGTTCGAACGAAACCGTTCCAAAAAAATAACACGTACAAATACCTGTTATTATATACGTATTATACATATATATATATATATATATGTATTATATAATTTGTTAGAACAAATAAATTGAAACTAAAAGTGTTAAACAGTGTTACATTACACTATGACTTTATTAAGCTGTTACTGCTTAAAAGAAAGTAAGAAACAAGAGAATTTATAGGCCCATCTCCCTTTGGGTATACTAATTTAAGTTTTCACTAGTAGCCTAGTAAACAAACTGATATAGATTTAATATTACATTATTGATTCCATTTTGGTTCGACAAATCAGTTGCGAAACTCAGGCAATGAAATTTAGAGTACACATAATAGCCCAACAAAGAATGTCGAAACAATTTTCGTGAGATGTGCAGTGAAGTTAAAATCATCTCCGAAATCACATTAACAAAAATGACTATACGGCCTGTCAGCCACTCGGTAGGTTATAACACAATATAATTCGCTTTTTCAAAATTTTATCAAGTTGGTGACTAGTATAATATATAATTTGTTATTATAATCTGTACTATATATCTGCATACAAGAATAAATGTAACATAATATGAATGATTTTCATTTATTAAAAACAGCTTCGTCTCTTTGGCATAGAAGTATTCGCTGTTTTGCTTCGTTTCGTACTTGTATGGCAATCGGCATATGCGCGGAATGAAGTATTCAGGACCAAAAAGTGGTTTTGTACTCGTGTACGCGTAGTACTCGTTTACTTGTTTATTCGTTAGTTGGGTATGAGGGTCCCGCGACTCGGAACCGCGAGCCCGCGAGTAATCGGAACGGGTCTTTCGACTTTTCAGTTTTCAATTATCGTTGAATCGGAACAGGTATTTCAACTTTTCAGTCACTGTTATAACTGTTCCATAAAAGTAATCGTTCCAAAATACCTGTTATAGGTATATCGGCCCACCTCTAAAACGAACAGTCACAAGTAGATTTTTTAAGAGCGTATCCTCGCGGAGGATTATGTTTTTATTTATTTTAAATACTTTCGATTTTGTAGCCCGTGTTGTAATCTAGTTGCGCCTGCCGACACAACTGACTACATGATTTGTATTATTGTATTTCCAACCCATTTTAAGTGGTTCAGCACCGGTTGTCTGACCATTTAAGAAAAAAATATTTTTTGTTTATCGTTTCCCTTATGTTGTGGTAGTTAATAACACATTCTATTTTATTTTATCCGGTTTACAGATGGTGACCATTTTTGTTGTATGGTGCACACTGTTTTTTCCATTTGCGGATATTTAAGGTATTCTAAATTTCTCACGACTGGATTGCCCGAGACCTTTCAGATGAACCGCGTTGTTTTCGGTACATTCTAACCTACAAATTAGATCCCTGTTTACTGACCTGGTATTTTTCTGTACAGGTGATCTTTGTATCCGAATTTGTCGAACAAGGATGAACAAATTCCAACTTTCCTGGTGTAATTTCTCAAGAAAGGAAAAGAATCGGCGTTAATTTTTTATATACTTATTTCTATATTAGTATAGTTAATATAAAGAAAGTATGAATGGTGAGTAAAGTATCTTTTAAACATTACAGTCTCTTTAAAACTTTTGAAATTTGTCATTTTATCAAATTTTTTAAGCTTTGACATCTCTGTATGACATAAATGAAGAAAACAAAGATGCCATATGTTATAAATGTTTAAATCTGATTCCCTTGGAATAAAACATTTTAAGTGTATGACACTTTCCTTTGATAATTTTTGTCGTACATATTTATGTCATTATATCGTGTATGTCAGTTGTCATATTTCCTCAGAAAGTTTTCATTGTTTCCTTTCTTTTTTTTTTTAATTCTAGAATCAGAAAGTACATTAATAGGTTATTACACATTTTCACCATCTGAATGTGAGGTACATCAAGTTGTTAAAGCTGTGCTGTTAAAACACTCCAAAATAAAGACACGATTGCTTGTGTTTATCATGGCTATTGGTAGTTCGCTGAAGTTAGTGACATAAATGATCAAAACAAAGATGTTCATGGTGTGTTTTACCATCCACTTGGGCCAATAACTGAGTGTCAGAAAAAAGAAAAAGATCAGGTCTGGGTTACAGTGAAAACTAACATCCTTGGAATTAACTACAGTATCTGGAAGTTCATTTAACAAACATCTCACCAAAACCTTCTCTAAGAAAAATATTACAGCTGTTAAATGATCATTAAGCTATTGAGAGTATACAATCTGTGGTTGTTAGTGCATTAATTAGTGAGTCAATGCTAAAATAGTTAAGGAAACTACTTCATATTCACCTGATTACTGTTTCAGACCAGGGTTTTTAAATCACGATACCGCATTCCATTACAGTATTAGACCTAACTTTGTTTCTGAAATAGTTTTAAGCTGTACAATATTATACGCGTATTTAGAACAAAGAAGTTAATGTATATTTTTAAGAAATATAGTTAAGTTAGTGTAACAAGCGTAAATGAATTACTGCTTATTCCCACTCATTCCCTTTGCGGAAAACAACAATTTTCAATTAATTCTCTCAAATTTTCTTTCTTTGCTCTGAGCTGAAATGCAAAGTTATACCGAAGTTTCCTACCATAAAGAAGTTTTGTGTGTGCAGTTTTCAGATTTTTCTCTAGCCCCCAACAGAGATATCAAAGTTTAAAATTTAAAAAATTTAAAATTTCTTTTCTTAAGAGCCTGTAATTTTTAAAAGATACTTACTCACCAACGATACTTTCTATAAATTAACTACATTCGTATACAAATAGGCTAAGTATATAAAAAATTAAGGCTAAGATTCTTTTCCTTCCTTGAGAAATTACTCTGTGAAAATTGAATTTTATTCATTCCTATTCGACAACTTCGGATACAAAGATGACCTGTACAGGAAAAATACAAGGTCAGTAAACGGGGATCCAAATTGTAGGTTATAATGTACTGAAAGCAATGAAGCTTACTTGAAAGGTCTAGGACAACCCAGCCCTGAGAAATTTAGAATACCTTAAATGTCCGCAAATGGAAAAAACAGTGTGCCCCATACAACAAAAATGGTCGCCATCTGTAAACCGGATAGAATAAAATAAGATAGAATATGTTTTTTAACTACCAAAACATAAGGGAATGGATAACAAAAATACATTTTTTTCTTAAATGGTCAGACAACCTGTGCTGGACTACTTAAAAGCGGATTGGAGATACAATAATACAAGCCGTATACGATTCGTTTTGTCGGCAACCGCAACTAGACTACAACACTGTCTACATAATCGTACTTATGTAAAATAATTCAAAACATAATGTTCGGCGAGGATACGCTCTTAAAAAATCTACTGAGAAATTCGTGATATTTAAAAAAAGTCGTGAGAATACTGGAAATGGGGTATTCAGAATACTCGAAGTCGTGAACAAATGGAAAATATCTGCGCCGTAGAACGAAAATGATCACCGTCTGTCAACCGGATAGAATAAAAGTAAAAGTAAGTATTTTGAAGCACCAAAAAGACATAAGGGAATGGATACACAAACAACGAATTTTTTTTGAAACGGTCAGGCAACCAATTTTTTTTTTTCTGGACCACTTGGAATGTAATAGGGATTGACCATTTATATATATAGTTTACTCTATTTTATATAGATTTATGAACGGTGCAACTGCAGTGCTGCCATTTACTGAGTGCGGTAACGACAAACGGAAACGAGTGGGTAACATTTTCAGCGTCTGTATTTTGTTGGCTTTAGGTCGGTGTCAGAATTCTAAACTAACTCTTACGCGTCTGCAAATAAGTCTTAGTTTTCTTCCCGCGTTTATACGATTATGTTCAGTAACTTTCGAAAAAACGGAGTGACATCAAATATGAACGAGCTACTGCGATCATGGTTGATTCGGATCGTCGACTCTTTATTGTATTTGCTTAGATTTCTCAGTGGGTGAATGCACCGGTTGTGGGGGGGAGGGTCGTCAGAAGAACCTGTCTTACATTCTTCTACTTTCCTTTTCTTTTAAGCTTTCGGAATTTTTTCAGTTCAATTTTTTTGTTTTTTTTTTCTGGCTCAGCTTTCTCCTGCTCGGTTTCGGGTTTCCTTCCAAGCCATGTTTGGGTTGCCTGGTATGTGATTCTTTCAGAAATGGCTTTTATAACCTAAACTTCTATAAAAATACAGTACAGCGAACGTTCGTGA
Organism: Magicicada septendecula; assembly: GCA_034769895.1. Classification (NCBI taxonomy): domain Eukaryota; kingdom Metazoa; phylum Arthropoda; class Insecta; order Hemiptera; family Cicadidae; genus Magicicada; species Magicicada septendecula. The sequence goes on along the minus strand of CM068367.1, from coordinate 137,606,682 downwards.
GTCTAAGTCCTACGTGGGAGAACATTTTTATATCGATTTTACGAGCAATCGTAATAATTTAGTTATCTATATTTGGTGTAAGCACTTCTTTACGGAGTGTATATAGAGGATTGGGGCGTGTCGATCAGATGTATCTGGCACGTGCACTGGGTTGACGCAACATCGCTCATAACAATGTTAGCAGTTCCAAAACATCACTGAGCTAAGTCAGATGTGCGAAGGAGTCAGTTTGTCGATTTCTTGAGCAATCTTGTGAAATTGGCTTATCCATGATTCGGGTGATGCGTGTTTCTTTCAGGGGTCTGAACGTAGGCAACTAGATTGTCGACTGTTTACTGTCCGCCAACCTGCACTCGGTTGACGCAACGTCAGCTGTAACGGACTGTAACCTATAACGACTCTGGGCGGAAAAGAACAACCTAGCGGTTACCCTACTCAGAAATACGTGTTGCAACACGAAAGACACTTTAGTTTTGTGGCCGCTGTGGTTTGTATGCGCGCGCTGCGTTTTATGGCTGTAAAGTTAGTGTCGTTGTCACACACCGCACACACGCCTTCTGCTATTATTTATGGCTGTTACGAGACTAAAATTTCAAAAGATTGTCTCTTCCTGTCTCCCACCAACTGGCCGGTCGGTTTGTCTTCCGCGCGCTGTCAATGTTTACATTTGGCAATTCTCTCGACTGTCGTATGATGTTTCTGTTTTCACCAGTTTCGAGAGTTTATAGCAGCGTTGTTTATGGTTTTTGGTCCTTCACTAGTAAATAGGGGTTTCCTTTATCTGAGTATATGAAAAGAAAAACCCGTTCTCGGAACTTGTTCTCTAACGGTAACAGATTGGAGAATCGGACAAAACCTGCAAAAATGAGCTGAAAGCAGAAATTGATAGAAATGATCCAAACTAGAATGCTCATCGGTTTTAACAACTCCAAACATTCTAGCCTTCTTTAGCTTTGACAAAACTACTTAGACGTGTCTAAATATATATTGCATTTATAATTATTCAGACTGAGAATTTATTTAGATTGGGAGGGGGGCATATTTTTCAAAACTTTCATTACGTATAAAATTGTTAACCCAGCTGGAATAATACGGAGTAGAGCTGGGCAACCGAATAGTTTTGTTTCTTTTTCGTCCATCCCAGACTGTAGTTTTGTATGTGGATCGGCATCGATTCTAAAACGCATGCGTGGAACTTTTTTCTTTGCTTTCACTGTATGCAGTCCATCCATTCGTTCTGCTCTAAACCTTGGAAAGTTTTCTTATGTTATTTCCCTTGTGTCTACGTGTTCTTCTTGTGTGGGAGTCTTGTCTCAGTATCCGTTTATACCACAGGAGATCACTCGTTCTTCGCACGTATCTGCACATCTCAACATTTCGGACTCGATAGTTGAGAATTTGAACTCTTTTGTGTCTTCGTGTCTCAACATTTTTATGGTACAGTATTTTCTTTTAAGAGTCGCCAAGACGCATGCGAGTAATTCATTCCCGCAACCTCTGCTCTGTAGAGATCACTTTTATCAATAACCGATAATTTAGCTCCGCGTATTATGTTGATGTTGGCTGCAGTGAATTTGTAGAATAGTTTTGTTGTTTCGGGAGACGTTAGGCCTCCATAGTATCCGATTTATAAAGACGATTGTTTTTTTTTCTACAGGCAACATCGGCGTAATTTTAAAATTATGAGTTGAAATTTTGTAGTTCAACTACACTTAACTTGACTTCGCGTTATAAAATTCAATTCAACTAAAGGAGGTCAATAAATTATATCAAATAAAATATTACTTTCTGTCGCGTAAAACGGATGTTTTGTATAAATTGAAATCGCGTTTGTAGCTTCGCCGAGGAAGTAATAGAACTGACATTTAAGCTGTCCTTTCATATTGTATCCTTTCATAATCGAGTTAATTTTTCGCAAATTTTCTTCTTCATCTGTTTCAAGGTGTTACTGCTTTCTGCAAAGCAGTAACTGAATTCGTTTTTTATTTTACTACGAGATGGTTATTTCGTTAATAGGGTGCGCCAGCGAGTTTCAACGGAAAAACCTTGAGATGCATCTTCGTGTCAGTAATCAGTGAGTTATCATCATTGACGAGATTCCTGATTAACGAGGTGGCTATTTCGGTAATGGTGTACACTCAGCGAAGTTTAGGCGATTAGAAAACAAGACGGGAAAGGAAATACACCTTTAGCTGCACCTTCGAGTCAGTATATTATCATCAGCGCCGAGAATCCTGATTAATACCGAAGGATGTATTCGAAAATAGGAAAAGAACGATAAAATGAAGATCTAATTATAAATGCGTAATGTGTACGTGGAAAATAAAATCCATTCTAGTCTAAGTGTATTTTATAATCCTGCATAAAGTACAGTGCAGGATATAGTGTTATTACTAGGAAAAAATAGGTAAAAGAAGACTGAGTTAAAGGTAATCTGTTGGCAGAATTAATTTACAAACCGGAGAGGAAGAGTTGTATATAGGCTGGTGGAGCAGTGGGTGCTGGATTGAACTTGAAAAAAGATGAAGAGGAAGAGGAAAAATTTTAATAGTTTAAATTCTACACGTAACAGCACATGCTTAAGAGCCGATTCAATAATTACCCGAAACAGGATTGTGCTATGTATTGTACGTAGTGCAGTTCGCGTTCACGTTTCTCGGAAAATCTCGAAGGCTGTGGAATGAACACGAAGACGCGACTCACGTTCGAGTCTCACGCACCGTGCGACACCGGTTTTTGTTTATTGTGTGGTCTACTCGCAAACACTGCTTGTGTGGTCGTCAGCGTGTTAGCTGAACCTCCTTCTCTGTCGCTTTTATTCTATCATGGTCACTGTATTTGGTTAAAACCCGTTTTGTTATTCAGACTCGTTGGTACAGTTCTTGGGCTTGTACAATATTTTATTTTTCGTACTAACATAAATAACGATAAGGAAGAAAGTGCGCATTGTCTAGACTGTTTCCAAAGCGGTGTGTCAACCAACCCAGACGCCAGTAAATGTAACAGCCATCAATGACCAAACTATCAACCTATACTTAATCGGACTCGACATACGCCCAAGTTATTAACATTTTGGGGGAGATTTCGTCTATTACATTTGGTTGAGTCATTAGTATAGTGACGTTCAGTTATTTGTCATTGAGTTTACCATTTATCATTTTGTATTTTAAAACAGTTCCATCGTTTGTTAAAAAATTTTACACGATGAAATGTAATTTTAAAGAACGTTCGTCACCATTTATAAGCTTGATCGTCTTTGATATCTTATCAAGGATGAGATCTGAAAGAAAGAATTGAACTATAGAGAAAACATTTTACTATATGAACGGTTGGCTGTTTGTTTTAGACGATTGACTGTGTGTTGAAGCGTTTATTATTACAGACGTGTATAATTTAATTATAAAGTTAAAATAAAATTATATTTCAGGTAAAATAGATTACCGGTACATTAAAATTATGCGGTTAAAGGGTCGTTGCTCCTTTGTAAGGGCAAGTGTCACATTGATGAATACGAAACTTCGATGAATTGGCTTGGCTGCTTTAAACTTTGGACTCGTAAGGATAGAGAATGGATTGGATTCTCGACATTTAAAATTACTAAAATTAAATTTTTAAAGTTTTACCTTGTTTCCAATTTATGAAAATCAAGAACGGTATTTTTTGAATGGGTGCAAGACGTGAAGTGCAAGATCATCGTAAATATAAAGTTGATATAATTGTAAAACTAATAATAATGTTTTAACGTGGTTCACTTAAATAATCTGTGTAACGTTATATTAAAAAAACTCATTAAAATTCACGTGTTTTGTTATCCGGCAAGTGACTAGTGGAAAGGAAATCAGGAAGTCCGAAGACATTAGGTCGGGACGGCATAGCCTATCCCGTACAACATACCTTTGTAATCGGACTCCATTAGATCTGACTCTATTCAGCGAGTCCTGTAACTTAATACATGAAAAGGGTGAAAGGATGGTAGGATTGACTGACGAATGAGAATTGGATGGAAGAGTAGTAGAGAAAAGAAGAATATTGAATATCATCAAGGCCGGGAAGAGTAATTGATTGGAACGTTGTGTGCGGGAAACACAAGATAATGTGATGGTAGAAACACTGGAGGTAAACGGAATAGGTGGGGGAGGAGAGTATAGATGATGTAGACGATAAACAGATGCACTAGGCCTACAGATGATAACATTTGCCCAGGATAGGAAATCATGGAGCATGCCTTGTATAATACCTACCCTTGTGCAGAAAACATGATGTCGTAACTTCACGGGGAAGGTGTGAGAAAAAAGTAATTTCAGTCCTTTAGAAATGGCAATAACCATCTTCTTAGACGGTGTCGTCTGTTTCAAACTATCGAAAACATATTCCATGCGTTCATAGTGTCTGAAATGCCCGGAAAATCACTGAAAATTAGTCAGTTTAGCTGAACGTTTCAATCGTCTTTCGCCAATGCTGAAGACTGCAGTTTCGTCCTGTGAAAGGTGTTAGTCATAGTGGTCAGATTTTCGTATAATCCCCCTTTGACCTCTGCGTTAACATCATTTGTCTAAAAGTCGCAAATGTATCCCCTGAAAAAGAAATTATTCTTGGGAACTTGGCAGAACACTTGTTATACGGTATCCGGCGCTTTCTGGGTTGCCCCAAGCTTCTGCAGACTTGGGTTGCCAGTGAATGCTAAAATCACATCTACTTAGCCTTATTCAACCGTTTCTTCTACGTCCGAGATTAACCTTACTTTTTTTGGACACCAACAATTTGAGTAGGTCAGTAATTTTGAATATCTAGGATGAAACGTGTCTTACATTACAATGGTGTGGTGAAGAAGCTGCACAAGTTCAACTATATGTGTGGGACCATCAGGAGAACTCTACATTCAACAAATAAATAAACACATCTGAAGTTTTAGAAGGTGATTGCCTTCCCCACACTTACCTATGGGTCTGAGAATTGCACTTAAACCAGATCCCAGGCCAGACGTAGGCGGCGTATTCAAGCGGCCTAATGAGATTTCTCAGGTACGTGGCAGGATGTACTCGTCAAGATCGCAGAAGAAATGTCGATGTACGGCAGGAGCTGAATATTATGAATATACTTGATAGGGTTGTCCAGTATCGGCTAAAATGGTTGGATCATCTTATCCGAATGAATGACTGCCGCATCCCCAAACAACTATTGAATTATAAGCCGATGGACGAAGAGGTGTAGGACTTCCGAAGAAGCGGTGGACCGGAACAAACCATTTTTGGTTTAATCCTTGCTGAAGACGACGATGATGACAGTCTCATAAACCTTTCTCTTACAATAAGAACATGTTTGATACCTAAGTTACTTGTTTATTACTTTGCCTATAGAATTGTATATAACCACTCTTATTAACATCTGAATGTCTCACCCTAGAAAATAAAATGTTAATTTGTCAGTTTTATCTTTTTGTTTTTACAATCTTCGTCTGATTCGATTTTTCCTTAAAAGGACATGTGTTCGTTTCCTTTTCGGAAAACTTCAGGCGGTGTCTTAGCCGGCAGTTTCCCATTTGAAAAAGATACGGTAATACCGTATTTCCGAAAACAGTTATAAAAGTTCGTGACCATCGTATTTCGACGAGTCGGTGATGGTGGAAAATATCAGAGAGAGGCACAGTTTTCCTCGTAGTACCGGAAGTGTCGACGAACGAATCATCCGGCGATTGGCCTGTAGAGAGTTATTTATGATCGAGCCGTCTGCGGAGTCGGTTTCCTTAAGACTATTTTTAGGCGCGATAGCGATATAATCGGAGAAGTTACCGCGTATAGCTCGGTAGCTCCGAGCGACGTGGGCAGCGGCGTTGTTTCATGACCGGTAAAACTGTTTACATTTGGTAATTATAAAAACCGATCGGGGCAGCGTATCATGTTTTTGTAAGAGTCGAGAAACAAACATATCGTTGTATTATTAGAAACACGCACACGCACACCGGACCGGACAGCGGCGTTTCACTTTAAATTAACTACGAGTTGTGAACGGAAATGGAGCGTGGCCGCCGCGGCGTTCGCGTTCGCGTTCACGTTACGTAATCTCATCACACGAAGGTGTTGCGGGAAATTCTAAAATAAATAAGCCACCGGAGAGAGGTGTACGCGAATCGTGCGAGTTGTTTTGATTTTGAGCCCAAGTCTCTCTGCGCCGAGCGTCGTCGTCGACGACACCATCGCCTCTCAACTCGTTTTAAATTGTAAAATCACGTTTTCGATTTTTTTTTTTCCTACTCCGTGTCTGTCCGTTTGAGTTATTTTAGTAACGCGTTTTTTATATGGCCGTCTGTGTTTGTGTTCGTCTGAAAACGTTATAACTGGATCGTTTTAACCAACAGGTGGGATGTCCGTAGTTACTCCAAGAAAAGTGTGATTTGAATTTTGTCTTCTTCACTGAGCAGATTGGGTGTTATACGGCGTACAGCGGTTTTCTAACTCAGTTGCTACCATCCTATTTGCGTACTCCGATTCCTACGGTAATTTGTCACTGCTCATCCAGTAAACCTGTTCAGTCCTTTTTTTTATTAATTTTTTATTTATTAGGCCTACTTAATCTAAATATACTTCTCCCGAATTTCACTATTTCTCGATGGACCTCTGCGATCCTTGGACCTGCAAAGAATCACGAGTTTACGGCCTGTATGTAGTCTAGTAGAACAGTGTCTTGCTAGTATTTCTTGGATTATTTGTAGATCTTGGCGTCTCGTATTCACAGCCTGCTTATTGCTTTCATTTGTGCACTGTCGTCGGCATCTGTGCTACTTCGATTCGTTTGATTTGATTCTTGATAAGCCAATCCCAGGCTATTGGGATTCAAGCGGCACGTGGTTTCTCAGGCACGTGGCAGGGTATAGCCTACTCTGCAAGATCGTAGAAGAAATTCTGATATACGGCAGAAACTGAATATTATGAGTATACTCGACAGAATTGCCCAGTATCGCCTAAAATAGTTGTAACATCTTAACTTCATAGTTGACTGCCGTATCCGCAAACAACAATTGGATTATAAACCGAAGGGACGGAGAGATGTGGGACGTCCGGTGAAGCGCTCGCTGTAGTGACCGGCTCTAGTCTGCCTGCTTGGGACCGGAAAACCCCATTTTTGGTTTAACCCTTGTAGGAGACGATCGACCAGGGAGATATGAGAAAAACAGTTGGTGGATATACCTCATCAAAGGGAAATAGCCATGGCTGGAGCACATAAGTTAAGCACAGCAATCATGTGATTATGGTTATCCGAGGGTGGGAAAATGCTAGGGGAAGGCAAAAACAAGACCCTATGTCGATGACTGCAGAAACAGTTATGAAAGGATACGATTTTAAGTAATGGGCAACAAATAGAATGTTGCGGTGACTTTTGGCCACTCAGCGCTTTGTGGGGTTATGTTTGGCGAAGAAGGAGAGGAGACGGTATTTCAAATCCCCCCCCCCGTACAAGTGTTTCATCTGCGATTGTAATTTTTCTGTAGTTGAGTATTTTACACGCATTGTGACTGAATTAGCTACTAACACTTGTTACCAAAATTTCAGAAACGCTTTATGACCGAAGATATTCTTAGTTTTTAACACTTAATATATGTGACACCACTGAACCAGGATACAGGGCAACCAATTATACGTGAATAATGAGTACATCGTTCTGTTAGTTTGGGCGATAGCGGTGCGGAGGGACGTGTAGTGGAAGCAATCGCTCACCCCAGTCACGCTCAGTGAATGCCCATATTGAGTTCTACCAGCAGGATGTGAGTCTTACTCAGTGCAAATCGGAATCGATGGAATCGTGTCCTCTTCAGATTCCGCTCTGCTTCTTCTTTGACTTTTCCTTTTAGAGACTAATCGTTCTTTTCTTTAAAAAAATTTTGGTCTACCTGATCGCCTACCTTGACCATTGATTCGCCTTTAGTTTAGCAGCAGTAGCTCTCCGTCCACTTCATTCTCATTCGAGACCAACGGCCAAGAGCCTCGACGACAAAGGTCAGTGGATCTCTGCAAGGCAACAATGCAACGTGGAAAATAAGGACGAGCTACGAGTTAAATTAATTAACACGTGGTGCAGATAAGTAAGTTTTATCAAAGGACAGAGAACGGGGGGAATTTAGTATTTGGAAAGATTGTAAGAGAATAGGTGGGTAAACAGTTGCTCATTAGAAGAAATAAGGCTACAGGCCGAGAAAGGAGAAAGTGGATGGCGCAGGCTTCACTGATAAAATGGAATCGAGGGAAGCCAACAAGGTCCACAGAAGTCTTCTCTAGTGCTGAAGAAAGAACAGCAAAAGTAACAAAAACCCTCTTCGTCTTCCATCCTGGAGTAGGTGTAGACACCTACACCTACACCTTCTCCGGTTTAGAAGCCTTATATACATCGTGGATATAAATTGTTACTATTGAAAAATATTAAAATTCCAACTTTGTCGTGTTTACTTGCTGAACTGCTACTTGTTATGTTCCGGACGAGGCCTTTCAGTGTATCCACCATTTTCAAGCCCTATGTTATGTTCCACCATTTCATAGGACTTGAAAATGGTGAAAAACTGAAAGGCCTCTTCCGGAACATGACAAGAAGCAGTTCAGCAAATAAACACGACAACGTTGGAAGTACAGAGACTGCTAATTCAAATAACAAGATGAAATATTTTAAGTTGAATTAAGAATGTAGAACTTAGTTTTCTGGGCCTTTCTACATTACGACTACCCTGTGATGCATAGAAATATGCGACCTCTGGTATATACAGTATAGTCCTTTTCCATGCGAAGAACATGTTCCCTCCATCTGTTTTATATTCACCAACTTTATCAACACAATGGGGATACCTTAAGCTCATTCCGTGTATCCTCATCGCGAAAAGCGTATCTAATTGTGAGTATTCTTGAAAACGTTAATTTCTGCCGGGGTGGTTTTATTTATGCCTTTCGCAGAGTCCAGACCACCATAGAAGAGAGTAGGTAAAGCTACAATGACAGTTACATTCTACAATTTAATTATGGTTTCTGATTTAACTTTATTTTTTAATGTTCTTTGAATCGTCCCACAGTTGGATCTAAATTTGCTCAACTTATTCTCCACGTCTTCGTCCAAACCCCACAAAATATTATATCCCAAACACTGGAAATCTCTTAACTGGTACAACAGTACTCGTCTACCTCTGCTATCGTCCGCGCTGGATAACAGCCATGGGATGTCATCAGTTTGGTTTTAGGCAAGGAAGTTCTCATGTTAAACTCGTGGCTAATTCTGTGTAATTGAAATACAACTCATTGACATTCATCTTGTCTTTCTTGCAGAATAACTTGAATATCTGCGAAGATCATAGTGTTGAGGGGAACATACTCATTTAACTCAAACCCCTCATGATCATGAAGTATACTTCGTAGGTCGCACCAAACATGTTACAAAACTTGGTGGTTTTAAGAGTATCATTAAAGTTATCATTTGGTTACAAATTGGTAAAAATTTTGATATCGAGTCCAGACATTTGAGATCCGCTTCTGCTTAGAACACGGTTTGTTTAAAAGGCACACGTACTCACTGGAAACGGGAAAAACATGTAAAACCGTCTAGACTGATAACCGCTGTACAGATAACGATAAATAAATTAATCAGGAATAAATGACTGTGTATTTTGAATCTTTATGCACAACTCGAGTGGTCCGGTCAACGCGCCCCTTTTTTCTTTTCTTTTTTCAAATTCGCAGAATCGCTTATTTACTGACAATTCGTGAGCCGTAGTTAGCGGGTAATTGAGACCGGGTATTCTTGGTCGGGCTTCCCCAGATTTTACGCTGATAATTGCCAGCGCTAGCTATAGTAGGGACAAGTGTTTTTGTATTCTGCATAGAGAGCGCTGGAGAAACCCCGGCCGTTGTGCCTTGTCGATTTAATTCGCTTTTTCGCATTGTAGGTAGAACCTACACTCTTCTCACGTATCGGCATAATAGCCCGCTCTGTGTGTATGTTATTGCTTTTTCATTCTGATTATCTGAAAATGTACTTACTTAATGAATATTACATTTCGTTAAGTGTTCTTATAAAACTTTGTGGGCGTTTCAGTATATGCGATTACTGGAGAGACGTCACTTCAGTAGCGGCCAGACAGACGGTAAATATGGTAATGAATTTTACACATACGCACGCGCGCTCGCACCCATGCACACTTTTTATGATACGTATCGCGCGTGCGTACTGTTGTTTCTTTATTGTAACTCGCAAAGTTTTGGGAAGTAACAGTGTATGTAAGCTTTCACGGCTGGTGTAAACACTCACAATTTTTCGGCCTGATAGGCTGTGGTCTAAATTCTCTATAAACGCTTACATACGTTTCGTCTATACCGATGGCGGACATCTTCAGTGGCGCGGTAACGAATCAGAACCAAAAAAAACTGTTCTATCCCGTTGAGGCGCTTCTATTTATACATTTTGGTTAAAGACAATTTAACAAAAATCTGAACGCGGTGTTCAGTTTTAGAAATTGCAAAACTAGGATATCAGAACCCCAAAAAATGCAAAAAGATTTTAAAAATATTGTAACAATCCATGACTAAAGGGAATTTTAACCCAAATAGTGTTTATTTTGAAAAAGTTTTTAACAGTAAGTGTGCCAAGGGCCAAAAATGGAAGTCAAATTTTGAAAATGTTGTGGGGCATCAAATTATGAGGAATTTTATTGAAAAGAAAACGAACTCGATATCTTAAATAATTTGACATTGAAAAGAAAACGGACTCGATATCTTAAATAATTTGACAGACGCTGACCTTAAGTATCATACATAATATGAAGAACTTTACTCATATCTTTAAAAAATTGAAATTTTTTTTTTTATTTTATCTAATAAAGCAAGTATTTCGATCAAAATAGTGAGCGAGTTCTGCAGCTAAATATAAAAGCACTCTCACTTTATTTACAATAATATTTTATTAAATAAATATTATTCTACGTCCGTCCTTTCCTGCATTCTTCTCGCTACGTTTCGGCATGTTCTCCCGACATAATTTCAATAAGAAGACAGATCAGATTTGTAACATTGAATAACTCTCAGTTGCCATAGGCAGAAGATGTTAAATATCTCGGCACCCATCTGGACAGACGTCTTACACGGCGAAAAAACACGTAGCAATCAAAAAGTAAACAGCTTCGGCATACATTTGCACACATGAACTGCTTGCTCGGATTGGAGGGGGGGTTAGATGTCCCTGGAGAATGAACTACTTCTACGTAAGACCATTTAGAATAAATCTGAACGTATGGCATTCAGTAATGGGGAGCAGCAAGTAATTGAAACAGAGAGATCCTGCCCATAGTGGTCAGTGCCCAGTGACAGTGCCTAAACATGTCATACGGAAGGACTTCAAGGTGACTTCTGTCCGATAACAAATTAAACACCATTGCAAGGGACACAGAAACAGACTAACAGTGTACCCCAACGAGCTGGCAAGAAGGGTGCTGGACGATTTAAGACATGTAAGACGATTAAAACGCTTCAGATAAACGTCTATGCCAAACAGATTTGGTGCTTTGCTCTCATTTGTAAAATTTGCTTGGTGTTATGAAAGTTCTTGTAACAGATCGCAAAAATAAAATAAAGCTAAGAAAAAGTAAAGATTTGGCGAAACGTAGAATAAAGACTAGTTGTAAAAAAAACACATTTTTTCGCTAAGGTCACTTTTTTGATAACAGTATATTACCGATTTAGGGAGAGGGGTGTTTTATGATGTATACTGTGTAGTACATACTATATATACATACAGTACTGTACTGTATGATTCGTACTCTACAGTATATCTACGAAGTTTAGCAATTTGATTATCCATAGTTATATAATTGATTACACATATATGAATGCAGGCAGGATGTATAAAATCAGGATCATAAAATAAGTGTCGATGTACGGCAGGACCTGAATATTATGATTATACTGGATAGTATTGCCCAGTATCGGCTAAAATTGTTGGAACATCTTAACCGAATAGATGACTCCCGCATCCCCAAACAACCATTGAATTATAACCCGAAAGGACGGAGAGGCGTGGGGCGTCCGAAGAAGCGTTGGAGAGACCAGATCAAGTCTATCTGCTTGGGACCGTAACAAACCATTTTTTGTTTAATCCTTGCTGAAGAAGAAGAAGATGATGATTTATGAATGCAAACATAAATGAACATTTACTGTTAATTTGATTTCAAACATAAACATAAATTAACTGGTAATTTATCTATTTTTTTTTAGAACTCATTGTTATTACTCATCCAGTGAACAGATTTTAGTTTTGCAGTTTAAAAAAAAGTAAAATATCCCAGTATAGGTTTCGTCCTACACTCTACAGTGAGGTTTAATTTTATATACAACTTTGTGGATAATCGGGTAGAGTATTGCCAATCGAGTCGTTATTTTAAGAAATCGATGACGGCTGTCGACATCTGTTCGTTTTGGTAATATTAGAAGGAACAGAATTTTCAAGGCTACACAACAGCAGCTTTCGTGCGGTCAACCAGCGGACGCCGCAACATTTAATAAACACGGTTTACAGTTATACTCGTAAAACAGGACAAGATGACCACGTCAGCAAAGGGACTTGTTTATGTCAAGAGACCCATTACTAGATGAAACACACGATAAGCACCCGGAAACCGACGAAAATATCCCGCTTGTTTACGGTGGACGTCAAAAGGTTGGTATACAATTGATTCGACAGTAGTCCTGCATTGTACCCGCGTTGTCAGTTATTTTCAGTTCCCCTTTTTCCTTATTTTGTAGATGGAGTGGTTAAAAATAAATCAGTGTTATTAGAGGTTTTTACGTTTTTTTTGTCGGAACGTTTACTCTAGTGAAAAATAAAATATCGTATAGTTGACAACAGCGGTCCTCGTAAGCGCGTCTCGCTTTTTGATTAGATCCGATTTAAAATTAAGCCACGTCGTTTGTTAAAATGATAATTGCAGGCGCGGGCATCAGTGAATCAGTTCACTTATTGATTTCAGTTTTTGAAAAGGCAACTCAATTAACTTTGTAATAATTAGTTGCACGTTTAAAATTAGTTGGTTTGGTAGAGAAGAAAGGCAGGGTCTGATGGAGACGCACGTCGGGAGGGACACTTCTCTCTATCGAAACCTAAGTGGGAAGAGGAGAACTGTAATCTGTTTGTTCCGAGTCCAGGCACCATTTTTTGTCTATCTCACCTGCTTGAACTACATAAACGTGAAATGCACACTGGAAAATTCCGTCCCTCAGACGACGGCAATTGGCGAGAAGTTAGGCATTTCCAGAGAGTTGATATTCTTGCGGGAACGGACCGGACGTTCCCAGCGAAAACCTCGTGGAAGCGGTGTTTGGTTCATGCCCCAGAAACTGTAATTTTATCACCACGTTTATTTTCGGTTCCTTGTAGATATTGTATGTCTCTTCGCGTATTCTTTTTACGTATTCGTCTTCTGTTTCCTTTCCTCCCAATATCCGTACAAGTTTCCTTCTTATCTTGTTATTGCCTCCTGTGTTTGCTTGTTCAGAGCCCATTTGTCTCATATCGTGCTTTCGGAGTTTTAAGTTCTACATTTTGCACATATGATTGCTTAGATTGATCTCTCATTAGTTTCTTTGTCTTCTTTACTTCCAAATTAACGAACTAAAACAACTCCTTAAGATCAGTTTTATTAAATATGTAATCTTGTCATGTCGCAACTGCCTTTTGAGCTTCTTATCGTGAGAATGACATAGGGTATAACTATCAAGGCCGGCTTTTAAGAGAAACTAGAAGCTGTCAAAAACCGTAAAGAAGATGCATAAAGTAGATTAGTCTGTATAAATGAGACTATATAGCAGTCGTATTAATTATATCCATGACTTCTATTCCATCGTGACCTAGCAGAAGGTTATCGACACTGTCGCTGGTCGTTTTCAGACCCGTAATCAATATTTTATTACCGCTTACGTGATTTCGGAGTTAACGTTGTTGTTGGCCGTGTTCGGCACCGGCGCTGTTGAAACCGTTAGGGAATAATTCCTGCCCGAGCCTTCATTATTATTGCATGTATGTATATACTGTATGACGAGATCGAAACAGCTGACAGGTTTATATCGTGTTCGGTTAACAATGTTCAGTGAGTGTATCGACAGAATTGATATATTCGGCGGGACTCGATTCCACAACCAAAACAGAAACAAAATGTTGATTTGGTGTGTCAAGTCCAAAGTAACTCAGTATGGAGTCCATAATCCAAAGTAATTGTGAGACTAGTCCTCTAGTTCGAATTATCGATTTGTCCAGATTTGGAACATTCCGTGTTAAATAACAATACAGCATAAAGAATATGAAACTAAATGTGTGTATAGCCTAAATACAAGAGTGCGTATTCATTTTCGGTTGCAAAAGACATGGGACCGGAGCGTTATGTCTTTCAATCACATTCAAGTGAATATCGGATAATACAGTGTATGTGAAATGCCGTTTAATCATTAGGCTGCTTTGTACGCGTAATTACAGGAAACAAATAGTATAAGATTCAGAAATGACGATTCTCAGTACAAAATTCAACCTATCACAAAAATAGTAGTTTTCTACGTGGTTTGCCAGTTAAAAAATAGAAGTACTGATTTTTCAATTCAGTCTGTCAACTTTTCACTGTATTAAAACAAAATCAGTGTAATATTTTAATCAGTTGCAGTTGTTTATCCATGTAACCTAATTGTGAAACAGGTTAAGATAAAACGAAATCCTTTGATGTGTAGATTAGTGTTAACAGTTGTTTAATGCGCGTAACGAAATTAAGTTTATAGTAAACTCTAATGGACAGTGTTGATGAAATATTTAGACAGCATTCGTATCCGACGCTGCGAGCGAAGAAGAAGGTGTATATTATTCATAAAATACAGAAATTGCATCCGGGACTCAGGACCGCGGCCAAATCATTGATGCGAAAAACAAGCGAGACAGTAGACTAGTGTTTAAAAATAAGATTTCCTGTTATTTCGTCCTACCTGTTTGACAACGTGCGCGCGCGCTAGCGTAGGCGTGCATTATAACGACACGGTACGGATTTATATTGTTCAATTCTTGTATTATCGCGACTGTGTTTCTATATTAACTCGGCCAGCCTATTTTTTGTCCGCGTTCTCTGTATAGTTTTGGACGCCAAGACTAGAAAAAAAGACGCCGTGACATACGTTTAAACGCGTGCGTCATGTGTGAAGTTTATTTTTATTTTTATATTTTGAAGGGAAAAACGGCAAATGTTTATGCGAATGATCTCGGTTTAAAGAAACGTTTGATGTTACAAAAATACCGTACTTTACTTACCCTTGGCATCTTCTACCTGCGTGCTTCAACCGTCCACAGTCCTCCATACTTTCCTGTTCAGGCTTCCCTCGTAGCCTAAGTCCGCTTTCTAGTCGTCCACATTTTCTTTTATTTCTCATTGCCGTATCACTTCAGTCGACTTGTTTTTTCTCCGAAACCGTCAATCGAATCCCATCCTATATATGTCAGCTGACTTGTCTTACAAAATTAATGAATAATGAGCAATGTAAATAGTAAAGAATATAATTGAGTGGTCAGAAAACTCGCTGCCAAAGCGGTCCGTCGTGGGTTCGAACCCAACTGTTTACATTGTTCACCGGTTTCTAGGCCCCTCCTTAATTCTAATAACTAGAGACCGGATTATATGCAAATGCATATTTGCATATTTTGGCTATTTTTACAGGTTTTAGCATATTTTACTGAAAACCTGCTGATGGGGCATATTTGCGCTTTTTTACAGATCTTAATAGTTGTAGCCGACCTAAACAATGAAACGCATGGCTCGTATGAGCGAACCCTCTACCGCTCTTAGCAGCCGCGCGTCTTTTGTCTATACAATTAAACACAGTGACAGATCCGCGTAAGACAAGGACGGGGGACATACCTACCGCACTACTCCGACACGACAGTCAAAACAAAATGCGCGCGTTGTTGATTATAACTTGCTAGGCTCTGCACGTTTACGTTAGTTTCGAGATTAACTGGCTAGGCTACACACGTTATATGTTATTTCTATCGTCTTTCTTATATTTGTGCCAATTTTAAAGTGTACGATGCCTCCGGTGAAAAAAAGTGTCTCAACGTGGATAGTAGACTATTCTGGAATATTTACTTATGACGGAAACATTTTATATTGTCAAGTTTGCGAGAAAAGTGTTTCGTGCGCGAAAAAATTTCAAATACACCAGCATGTTAAGACAAGTCATCATATCGCAGCGTTGAACAACAAAGGTCCGCGACAACAACTTTTAACACAGGCAAGTACCAGTGTCTCTACTTCTAAAGACAAACAAAAAATGAGTTTTGCATGGATTTATGTGAAGCATTCCTTGCACGTAACATTCCGGTTTACAAACTTTCAAATCCTACCTTCAGACGTTTTCTAGGAAAATATTGTTTGAATCAAAATGTACCAGATGAATCAACATTACGTAAAAATTACATACCAACAATTTACCAACATGTCTTGGACGAAATACGGAACGATAGCATTATATGGATTTCAGCTGACGAAACTATAGACAGTTGTGGCCATTATATTGCGAATCTGATCATCGGGAAATTGGAACTTGAGCCTTCTTCTTCTTATTTGGTAGGCTGCAAAGAACTTGAAAAGACAAATCATTCTACCATCGCCAGATTTGTGAATGAGGGTATTAAAAAAATATTTCCTGATCCTTCTGTAGATGAAAGAATGTACATATTTCTCTCAGATGCTGCACCCTATATGATTAAGGCAGCCAAAGCCCTCCAGGTATTGTATCCTAATTTGATTCACGTCACCTGCTTTACTCACGGAGTCCATCGACTCGCCGAAGAAGTACGATGCACATTTGGAAAAGTAAATAAATTGATTTCGTCAACAAAGAAAGTATTCCTCAAGTCACCTGCTCGCATTAAGGCCTATAAAGAAAAACTTCCTACTGTGCCTTTACCACCTGAACCAGTGGTAACTCGATGGGGAACGTGGCTTGAAGCTGTACTGTTCTACAGTCAACATTTCGATGCCATTAAAGGTGTAGTAAATGACTTCGACAGCGCAGATTGTATGATAGTTCGTCAGTGCAAGGAAGCATTTGAAGACTCTTCTATTAAAAAGAGCATTGCTATGATTAGCACCCATTTTTCCCACATACCGGATAGTATTAAAAAGCTTGAATCTCATGGTTTGACGTTGAATGAATCCATTCAGTTGATGAGCAAAATCCGTCAGTTGAACTCCGAATTGCCAGAGATATTCCCGCATAAACTTAAAGAAAAGTTTGAAAACATTTTACACAACAACCCCGGCTTCGAACCTTTATGTCAAATAATTAGTTTTATTAATGGCATGGGTGAACGTTTACCTGAGACAATATGCGCTAATGTAGCACCTAAGTTCAAGTACTGCCCGGTAACCTCGGTGGACGTGGAACGTTCATTTTCAAATTATAAAAATATTTTGACTGATAGAAGGCACAACCTTACAACAGAAAATTTAGAAAAATACCTGATTGTGAACATTTATAAAAACAAAGATTGTGAAAAATAAAGACTGTTGAAAATTTAGAGAAATACATGATTGTAAACATTTATAAACACAGAGATTGTTGATGTAATATTTTTGCATATTTTCACACTTTACTTGCATATTTTAAGCATTTTTCATGCATATTTGTATGCATATTTCAGCCTTTTTATGTTGCATATAATCCGGTCTCTACTAATAACTGACTGCAAGGTCTCATCACCTGACAAAGTTCCAGACGATCTAGTCGTGGTAACAGTCATAATGCCCTGCTCGTGTACCTTACAGCTAAAATTACCTCCCTGCATCCTGCTTGGAGTAGACAGGGAAATTTCTAGGCTGCAGCTTGCCGACGCTGGGGTTACAAACAGCGTCTGCCATCACATGATACACAGCACAGTGTTCTTAACAGCCAGTCAGCAACTGCTTTGCCGTCTCGGCTGGGCTGAAACTCAGAACATGGGAAAACGCAAGGTGTGCAAGTTGCCTAATGCAGGAGCCATTCGCCCTGTAGTGGCAACCTATGGTTACGAACGACTCGCTTCCGGGCGGTCGAGCCTATCGATCACACCAGCTCACCTCTAACCTCCTGCGGGCGATGCCTTAAGATGGTCACGGAGGCGCTCCTCATGCCTGGCTACTGGCTGCAGCAATTCGTACAAGAGATGTCCCCATAGTATACACGCCATATCGTGTATTCATGGTGAATTACCGTGTATCCTGGCCTGCATTTATTTATGCTAAACCGTCTCGGGATAAGAAAAGGGTCTGTTATTTAAAAAACGATAATATTTCTAGTAACACACATAATCTCGTTTGTTGGACACATATATTTCTCAGCATACTACAGTACATGGCGTATTTAGGTGATGCTTTAGTAACAAGCATTTACGAGAACATCTTGTTTTCGTTCCACAGAACGTTTTCATTTTCTTTTTCCTGATAACCATTGTGCTGTTAATAATTTCAACAGAGACGAGCAGTGACAATTTGATTATAAGAAGGGCTTATTTAAGAAATTTCAATATCAAATTTTCAAAGCAGTATGAAAGTTCTATAGCTTCATCGAGGAAGGCTGATATCGAAAAGTCGTAAAGTCAGTTGATCCGTAACTTGGTTAGGGAGGACAGACGTCGAAAAGCTACAAAAGTCTAGAACTTGTTCAAAAAAATGGGGGGGGGGGCTAATATTGAAAAGTCACTATTCAATATGCAAAAGTGGGGATGGGGCGGGGCTGTCTGATAAATATATAAATTCGCTCTGGCTTGATTTTGATGTAGGGACAATCTATTTGCAGCGTTTGCTTGAGGTATTGAGCATGATTTTAAAATACTTTTGGAATGTTAAAGCAGGGATGTTATTTTTCCTGTTGATTATTGTGAGACAGGGACGTACGGGAAACTCTTCGTTTCTCAGTATTATGTATTAGTTTATCTTTTTATTCACTTCAGCAAAGAAGACCCCCCCCCCCGTCCCCTAACCACACCGTCACCTGACATTTTACCCCACTCCCCCCTCTTTCTTTACAGGTTTCTGTGTCTCACCCACCATCATCTTTCGCTCCTTCTTATATTTCGTCCTCCTCTGACGAATCGCTTCCATAATTTTTTTAATGTCTTAAGTGGATTGATCATCCCACTTTGGTTTCGGCGCCTTCCCATGATTCTGGTTCCGTTTGGCTTCCATTTGCAGAATCTCCTTTAACACTGATGTCTTAATATATGAGCCACACCCATCAGTACATTAATTCACTTATTTTCTTTGACGAATAAAATCGCTCTTTTCTCGAATATTTGCAATATCTCTTCGTTTCCTTTGGTGAATCACATTGTCTTATTTTATGTGTTCTCGAATAATGCGTCTGATTTTCATAACATTATTAAAAAAGCGTAAATTTGATATAAACACTTCTAGATAAAGATTTGTGAATAAAGGATATGCAGAAACACGATCTTTGACAAACTTGTAGATTATAATGTGTCTTAATTTGTATAAGTTTAGAGTGCTTTGTGTAGCGTAGCGTCCCGAATTCTAGTTAAACATTCAAGTTAACTGTTGTCCAGTTTCTCTGTTGTTTTCCATTTATAAATATTGACTAAATTAAAAATATTTTCCTCATTTTTGACCCCTCCCCCCAAATACCATTTGCTATGAGATTGACGACTTCTGTGACGAACAGCTTTCTTTTCTGGTATTTCTCTGTGTATTAGATATTTTTTTTTTTAAATCCATATTAGGTGTCTAATTACAGAGCATTTTAACCAGAATCTGAATAGTATTCACTTCGGAAATGTCAAAATTTTAGGACACCAGGACCTAAGATTAAAAAATTTTTAGAATCCATCCCAGGTAATACAGTAAAGGGAATTTTGATCCAAATCCGAATTTAGTGGTTACTCTGAAAAGTTTTCAGTTTTTCGTGGGAGCACCATGGACGAAAATGGAGGTCCATGCGGAGTATCAAGTTGCGATGAATTTATTCGGTAGCCTATACAATATCGGTATCTTTAATAATTCGATAAAATTAACATCAACAACCCTTAAAAAGTTCTATAAGCTAAGGGGGTGCAGTTGTTATACTAAAAAGAGCTACATGTTGTATAGGTATGTACATTTTTGAAAAATAGTAAATGTAGGCCTTTGGAGATCTATGGAAACATAACATAATCTTATATACTTGGACTGATTTTTTAGGCATTACGGTTGTAAATTAAACTAAAAAGCCAGTGCACTAGTTCGAAACGTTTAGTGTTTATTGTGTGATTGTCTGTTTTACAGTTATTTTACAAAAAAAACTAGTGTATTCGTAATTCTAGTAAACTAATTCGGAGTTTTCGCAATTTTTCTAATAATTAAAAATTATTTAATTTTGAAATTTATCTAATAACAAATGTATTTCGATCAATATACTACGCGATCCTCCAGTTGAGGGAACTTACTAATAACAGCAATCCATGGATTAATAGGCCTGCAGCGTAGCAAAGTCTTAGAGAAGAATATTTCATTGAGTTTGATTTCTGTAGTAGTTTACGCGTGATCGTCTCCTTTTGTAACGAACTTGGCGACGAGTAAGATAAACTGCTCTTTCTCCGTGCTCTGTGTTCACGTTTCACCTTCTTTGGTGGCCTGTTTCCTTTAATATTCCATCCTTATTCGTCTTGAATCTCTAGCGTTAGCTACAGGATGTTGTGTAGTTTTTATGATGATTGTACGTTGTATCAGTGTGTTTGTCTTTGTGAAACCAACCAGCCACATAATTGGTTATTCTGACTCCATTTTCGGTGGTTCATATTTTCGAACAACGGAAGTTACATGTTGTTTTTGTAAATGTCACGTTTTGTATCCATACAGCAGCAGTGACGAACATAACATTCAAATACTTTCATATAGTCGAGTCAGTAGATATTACTTTAGAATTCTTTGTAATAGAACGAATTGACGTGAAACCTTTTTTAGTATCTTCTGCTTAGTGTCTAGATAAAGTTTTTTTCTAAAACATTTTTGGTGCTCTCTCTCACTGAAGAGGGTGGTTTCCATCCCTTCTCTCTGTGTGGCAAATAAAATATAAATAGTGTTGAGCAGTGGTAGATCTATGAATTCTAAGAAAGAAAATTTCGAGTTATTACGAGCTAAAAATTGTGATTTTACACCTCTTTAATCGTTACATCGTGACAGCGTTTGTTAAATAACTCAAATAATATTGAACTTATTAAAAAAATATTAGAGACTCAAAATTTAGGCCATTTTACTTGGAACAAGTTGAGATTTATTTTTATTCCTGTAGATTCAATACTTGATTAAATTTGGTGCTTAACCGTTTTTACACAAAGAAATAATTTTTGACTACCAGTAATTCGTACGACTTTGAGGAGAAAGTTCCGATGACCTAATTTGAAGATCATGAAGTTATTTTTTAAATTAATTTTACTTCACCATGATATCAGTACAAGTAACAAAGTTACAACTGAAAATTAAAAAAAAATTTCAGCGTAAATTTTAAAAATTAAAAAACGTTACAATTACCATATTAAAAAGATTTTTAATTGGAAATGTTTGCTGTAATTTTCTGTTGAGTAAAAATTACCAAAATTCGTATTTGATGTCTTTAATCTACATTGTTCTCAATTTGGTCAGTTTTTGTGATTTTTTTGAAACTGTTCGTTTAATACTGTTAGACTTTGAATGTTTGCTAAGCGTGGCATTTTCATTAAATAGAGATATGTATTATTAAATTACTAGAAAAATATTAAATATACTATTATTTTAGTATAAAGGTAGTATAATATACTGTAGTATAAAGGTAGACATAGATAATAAAGCGTATTTTATGGAAAAGAATGTGTATACTTCTTTTTATTTCTGTCGGACTAAAATTTCACGAGACATGTCTGAAGATTTAATTTTATTTTCCCCACAAAACACTCGTTGACTCTCAGAGACTCGAAAACCATATCTCAATATGTACTCATAAATAAGGGTAAGGGTAATGAAATTATCTTTAAAATAAATTTTATTTTATCCTGATATTACTAAACATTAATAAGTTACGGTCAAAAAAAGATGTGCGTTCTTCATGGTTTTTTCGTATTATTGGTAATTTTCTTACTATAGTTTTCTGCTAAGTGAAATTTAAGAAAATTCAACGATTATCTTGAACATGCTTTATTTTCAATTTTCTATTGTATTGTATTGTATTGTATTTATTGTTCATAGCCTAAAGGTACCATACATACGATTTACAATAAAAATTTTTATTACTCACATTGTTAAAAACGATCGATTTCGGTCACAGACCATCGTCAGGTCATACACAGCACACTTGCGGTCACAATATATTAATACAGTCACTATTTACAAAACGAATTCGTAGACATTGATTAATGAACTTGATACGTACGTCGTTGTCCAAAGTTTCCCGAGAACTGATCTTGTTACAGTGTTCATGTTTACATTCCGTTCTATACATTATATCAGCTGATTACTGAATGTTGATTTTCACTTTGCCGCAATATTTCAAATGTGATACGATTTTTGAGGTCCGTCATGATGTTCAATAGATTTTCATGGCCCTGTTCTTTTACATGTTTGTATATTCGGTATTGTTCATATATATTAGATTTTATTTCATCACTGCATGTTTTCAATACGGTTAAATGTTGCTGTATTGGACCATATTCACAAGACTGTTGTTTTATGTGTTTGGCTACTGTTGAGTTCGGATTTGAGTGCTGAGAATGTTTGGTATGTTCATTATATCTGTGTTTAAATGATCTTGAAGCGAATCGTATGTATTTTTTGTTGCACCGTACATCACATTCTGTCGAATTAGCAGGCTGACATTGATATTGGTAGACTCCACCTTTTTCATAAATGCTTTTCTTTTTTGTATTGCTTATTTTCAGATTGTTGTAGATGTCATTGCTTATTCTGAACGCTAATTGATAGTCGTATTTTGCAAATGTTCTAGCTAATTTTTGAAAGTTGTCGTCAATGTAATGTGCAGGTATATAGGTTTTCTTCCTTTTGATCGATATTTTATTTGTTTCTGTATTATTTCTTTTTTGTTTTTCAATGATTTTATCAATCATTTGAGGCTGATATCCATTGCTTTGAGCTATTTGCTTTATGATGTGTATCTCTTTTTCATACTGCTTCCTGCATAGAGGATATGTGAGGGGTTGATATACCATGCTGTTGTATGCAGAAATTTTGTATGAGTAGGGATGGTTGTTCTCTGTGTGAATGGTAATATCTGTTTGTATATCTGTATATATAGACAAATACAATACAATAGAAAATTGAGATTATAGGTACCATTAGTAAACAATAAGTGTGTGTATGTTGTAAATACATCACATTATCATTAGTTAACGCTTTATTTTATTACGTTTTTTTCAACTATTACAATTTTTGAAATATTAGACTTTGAAGGTTAGCTTAATTTAGTTAGCAATGCCGTTGACCAATTTTCTATTTTCCTTAAATAATCGAAATATTATTTAATTTGGCAGTAACGGGTAGACGTATTAAATAAAATTTGTTGTAATAGGTAAGTTAGTTTCTGACTTCGAAAAGTGAATATACATGATTCCCAACAGTTTATTCCGAATAGATTAGTGTAAAAGAAATTTATGGTGTTTACCCCCCCCCCCCCCCGTAGTGCACAATGTAAGAATGAGATTTTGACCATCTTGCTTTTTACTTGCGTTTTCACGTAAAATTGGTTTTTCAGTATCGTAAGAAACGTAAATTCGAAAAAAACCATGGGTATGTTATATATTTTACAATCTTAATTATACAACAATTTTGACGTTGAATTCTTGATCAGTGACCTCGAAAATGGAAGTGTACTTGGTTGTATTTATCCTGAATAATTACTAAAATAATTTTATGGCACTTAGGGGTTGTTTTCACCTTTTAGGGGCGAGAGCACCCAGAACTTTTTTTTAACTTTTCTGTAAACAGCACCAAGAAGACATTACACAAGATGTCATGTCAGTTCGTTCTATTCCAAAGAATTCCGATGTCTGGCAATTTTTCCGGCTTCATTGAATTGACCATTATTGGAACGGAAAGTCTTTAGCTGAGAAACATTTGTTGCTCTCACAAATTGCTACGAATCCTGTTCTCGTTATTTCAGTTCTTTTGATGAATCGCTCATTTCCCTACCCAGATATACATATGTGTGATACCTCTAATAGAAATATGCGCTAATGGTTTGGTCGGTATTTTTATAACGTATATCTATTTTTAGCGTCAATATCTGTGTTCTGGTTGCATTTTCCTTTAAATAATTTTTGACCCACCGTCCACTGCCCTGTGAGTCGCACGTGGCGGGTTCAAAATCCGTAAGTTCCGAAATGTTCGGTGTATTTACGCGGAGTGGTCGCGATAATCGGACCATTAAAGCAAGAGGCTGCAGAGTGTATTAAGAGTTTGATTAATGCACATCACTGGATAAAAATAGCTACAAGTAACCTTATACAGGTATTGTGTCCGCGTCTTAAAGCATGCATACGCCCTGCCTTTACGATCGCTGTATCTGTTTTACAGATTCTCTCGCTCCCTTATTCTTCTTCTCTCGGAAACAAACAATTATTAGTGTTTTCCAGTGTAGTAGTGAATAACCAGTTTACTGTGCAGCCGGCCGTCACCTCATCAAGTTTCACATCCGCTTGCGTATTTCTCAATCGACGCTCGTTTTATTAATGACACCGTACTCGTTAAATACTGTACTCGTTTTGTTAATCTTTATTTACACGAACTCGAACTCGGTTTGTTTATGTCGAACTGCACAGCTGTGTCGCGGTTTCTGTTTTCATTGTGTTAATTTGTTTCGATCATTATTAGTGTATCATCATCACCTTAGATGATTTTTGTACCCGGCTTTCTCGTACAAGGCTTATCATCTTCTTCATTCGAGTTATAACTGTTCGTATAACGACATTCGTATAAATCTGTGTACGGTGTTCTTTTTTAAACCGCTGTCCTACACGTGCTGGCCGTTTACAGCGATTTACCTTTTCTTGTTGACCATTAGTTCCAATCTGAAGGTAGACGTAGTCCCGGAGATAGTCGGTTGCCTCTAGGAGTACATGAAAATATTGGTAAAGCCGGACAAAAAATTCACACTTCGTCAGCGTAAACAGGTTAAAGAAAGCAGATCCTAGAGACTCAAGTAAATCATTATAAGGAGTGACTGGGATGTTTGAACAGAAGATATACGTAGGAACACCCGATATCCCACCTCCGATTGTTACTTTGTGAGATGACTGTGGGTTGTGTGTTTCTACTTATATTAAGAACAAAGGAAATGTCAAGTGTCGGTAATTGAAAACCAAACACATCCACCAGTACACTTGATTTGCTAAAGTAGGGAAAGTAACGATAGGAGGAAAAAAATAAAAATACTGGAATTTTTCTCAACGAGAATTATGTAAGAGGATGGTGTTTTGGATAGTTGAAAAATGATTACTTGGCTTATGAGAGGATTTATTTTTTATTATTAATCTGAATTAGAGCTAGCAGTGAATAATAATAATTTTTGTAAACTTAGAATTAGAAAGAGAAATAGAATGTTATGAATAACAATAATATAAGTAAAATTTGGAAAGGTTAATATAAATTCCTTAAACCTAATTTTTACCATTAAATTTTGCCATTTGAAAAATGTTGTATACCATTTTTTTTTAGTAACTAACATATTAGTAAATAATTTAATATTACTCATAAATATTTTAGTATTTAATTTTTTTTAAGATATAAATATATTTCTATGTTATATGATTTGTTTGATATTTTAAAAGAATGCGGTAATTGTGGAAAAGGGCTGTCAAGGAGTACGCAAATAAAGAAAAGGTCGGGATCGTGTTCTGGATTGTCCAGGATTACTTATGCTGCCTACTAGGACTTCAAACGTGGTATCAAGTTACAATCCTGAGTTGAAAATAGTAGACAGTGAAATGGGGTTTCACAGAAGATGCCACAGCTTGTAAAATGTTTTTTATATTATAGAGATCATACTGTTGTACCTTAATTATTACGTTTCTTTCGTGAGTGTTTCTTTAAAACCAAATTACGAAAAAATGAAATATCGCGTTTAATTTATTAATTATTAGTTGCAGCTCTCCTTTAGGAAAAGATATTTTTAACAGAAATACGACAAGAAATGGAAATGAATACTTTAGTAACGAGGAACGTACACCAGTGATATGCTTTGGAAATGGCGGGAAGACAGATGTCTGTGTAAAGATGGGTCTAAAAACGTATTTTGTCGCTAACCACTGTGAAGGAGACGTGTCCAAGAGAGAGTCTCTCCTGGAAACAACAGAAATAGAGCTGTGTACGGGAGGGGGGTGATTATAAGATTGTAGAATCTAAATACAACGAACTTCGGATGAAAAAGAAGTAAATTTTAATCCTGTTGTGTATATTTTTATGTGATCTAGTTGAGGCGTTAAAAATATTATTAGGGACTTAGCAACGTTATATTTGGGAGAATTATATTATTATTCTCGTCTTATTACTGACCTTAATCGCAACCATACTCGATTACGTGCATACGTATGGATGTGTTTGTGTGCTTAGTTTTAACTACCTATTGTTTATTGCAGTTTCGTCGCTTCAATTATAAAAATAACTGTCATCGAGTAATATTATTTGTGAATGGACACTAGACTTATCCCCTGTTCTTGATGTAAATTAATACTCGGATTTAAGAAACTACTTTTTCAATAACTTTATTTTGTTTTGCATAGCGGTTTGTGAGGACCTCTTTCGTAGTCGAATGCATTGGTAGATCGGTTCTCGAAAGCTTTATGCAAAAAGTAAACTAAGTAAGGTCATGAAAAAATGGTTTATTAATTTATCCCAGTAATTATTTTAAGCATATTTAAACAACAATAATAATAATAATAATAATACTCATCATCATAATCATCTGTCAAGATCATATAATTAGTGCTTGTCAGCTCACTGCTGATTGAATGCAGTCATCGTCCTCCGTTGGTTTCTGTGTAGAACGAATCTTGTACAGTTCCTCGTTTCACAGAATTTAGTGTTCTGATTCCTCCCATCATATAAAGGTTGCCGTCGTCTGTTAATTTCTCTTCGTAATTTGTATGACTTTATCCTGGTTTTATTTAAACTCATTTAACCCATAGCCTCGCTACTTCGTTACTTATTATAAATTTTGTAGTAAAGTGATTTGAAATTATAATCAGAATCCTGTGACTGTACAGATGATAACACGCGCGAGATGTTCACGTAATTGCTTTTTATAAAGAGCGTGATCTTATTGCAAGAAACTACACGATTATGAATGTACCGCGTTGGGGGGGGGGGGTGAATATGTATATGAATTGTGTACTTAATTTATAGTTTGAACACTTTTTGCTACAGTCTATTTCTTGATGCATTATAATTTAATATTTATAAATTCTTTACCTCAAGATGTTCCCTTATTTGGTACATGTTTCGGGAAGCGTATTGTTCCCATCTTCAGCCTTCCTGATTTTATATCTTGTGGAGTATTTGTGTTTTGGTTGGTTGTTGTTATCGCTTCCTGTTGGTTTTGGTATTTTATACTGGTGTTATTGTGTGTAGTTGTGGTGTATAATACTCCACCTCCACGGAGGAGAATGACTGCATTCATTCAGCAGTGAGCTGATAAGCGCTAATTAATTATATGATCATGATAGCTGGTTATTATTATTATTATTGTATAAATGTGCTTAAAATAATTATTGGGATAAATTAATAAATCAGTTTTTCATGAACTTACTTAGTTTACTTTTTGCATAAAGCTTTCGAGAACCGATCGTACCAATGCATTCGACGACGAAGAGTGGTCCTCACAAGCCGCTACGTAAAACTAAATAAAGTTAATGAAAAACTGGTTTCTTAAATCGAGTATTAATTTACATCAAAAGCTAATATATACACCATAACCACACACAATAACACCAGTATAAAATACCAGAAACCAACAGGATGCCATAACAACAACCAACCAAAACACAAATACTCCACAAGATATACAATCAGGAAGGCTGAAGATGGGAACAATACGGTTCCCGAAACATGTACCAAATAAGGTAATAAAACATCTTGAGGTAAAGAATTTGTAAATATTAATTTATAGTATATCTCATTTCGGCAGGCCATCGTCAGAAATAGAAACTGAAAATTGAATCACATAATTTTTTATTTATTTACTTAATAATTTTGTTTATTGTAAAGGTTGTTAATTATATTGCAAACGTAGCAAAACTGTCACGGTCGTCGAAGGGAAGTATTTATTAAAACAAATATTGCTTGCAAGGAAAATGCGAAGAATTATATAAATAAATAAATGTGCATATAGAGACAGTTTGAATTTAACTAATTAGAGTAAATAATATAAAAATCTTACATAATAAATAAATATAAATAAGTGATTATCATTATATACATTAAACAGAATGTCCCGGGAGGAAAGAATGCCATTTCAGCTGGTGTTTCTAAAGCTTAAAGTCCATTCCTTCCGGGACGCTGTATATATCTATGTAGATTTTGTATATACTTCTATACACACATTAGAAACGCGTAGAGATTTTTCAACGGGCAGGGTGTCTGGGCTTCGAATTGTTTTTCATGGCGGCAAGTGCAGTGGATATTTCCCACCGGTATGTCATTTACCAGAACGTACGAACTACAAGGATTGATAATAAAAAGAATTATATTGTATGGTGTGTGTGTAGAGGTCGGAAATTTGGAAATTTCCAGAATTGTACAGTATACTCAGCTATTGGTTAAATGTCAGTTTAATTTGATACACAGCACGGATTTTTGCAACTTTTTTTAAAACTTTTAATACAGAATCCGTAAGGATTACAGCAGCACATTATTAAAAGCGGTGTGAACCGTAAACGGAAAATAATACTAAAAATAATGCCAGTAGTTTTCCGCGGAAGTTATCTCCCGTAGTAGTGTATTATATAAAAATCGGCATCTTGAGAGAGAGAGAGAGAGAGAGAGAGAGAGAGGTAAGTACGTGTGTGTTTGGATAGCTAGTTGGTGTCGGTCGTACCGTGGCGTTGTGTAACGTGCATTTTAATTAAACACATTGGGCGACAAGGTCATTGTGTGTATGTGTGTGCGGTGATAACATGTGGCGCGCGCCCGTTGATTCCAAGACGATATGTGAGTAAACTTTTGGAATAATATATGTACAGGATTGGAAGGGAACGGCAGAAGACGGGGCGGGTTAGCAACCCCGGGAAACTTACAGTACAGCGCGCTGTAACCACAGCTGGTTGGTTACTTTGGATGGAGGAATCCGAAACTTTTGTTGCAGAAGTGTTGGGAGGAAAACATCGCACGGCTGAAGTCTGGCACCGAGGCGTTCGGTCGGATACGAACGTTCAGCGACGAAACAGGAGAAACCAGCCACTTTGGTTTGATATCGATTATATACAGTCTTCAAATGTAACCGTCGATGTTAGGCAGTTTATCAAAACGTATCACATTTTGACGGAAAATCACCATATTTAATACAAAATTTGTATTGAGTGATTCAGTCGCCGACAATCTGTGATAGTTTAGAGCTTTCGTGGTAGTGTAAGCTAATACACATTGTACAGTTCGTAAATATCGTATTGTCAAAACAAATTATAATATAAACAATAGAATTTATTCAGCGGGTTAATAATAAAAGTATAAATAGAATCTATTAATAAATTGGATTGCTTAATCTATTATACTCGCCATTGTCAGCTGTACTGAAGATAAGATTCGTCATGTTTTTCTATCACATTTGCACGTATTTTGCCATTCACAAGAGATTAATATGAAGTGCTCAGTTTATTAGCTGTTTTGAACAATGAAAGAAGGCCGAAAATAAACAAATAACAAATAAATAAATTTAATAAATAGAATATAAATGTGATTCGAAGCCGAAAGACACATATTGTTTCGTACTTATTCTCCCAGCTGTATTTACGAAATATGGTATATGTATAAATGGGTAGTACGAAGCCTGAAACCACATTTCTTTATAGAAAATACCTTAAAATTTCGTCCGCCAGGAACACCTTCAAGTGTGTGACGTTGAACCTTCCCAACGCTTGTAGGAAAACGCTTTTCGCTGCCGTCTGGGGAATACGGTGTTTCCCCAGTGAATGTTCATGAAAATGCTTATTCTGACGGACACTGTTGCCAGTCGTGTCTGTGGGTTACAGGTGTATCGTTTAAGCTGTCTCCAAACTGCTAAAAGATATTTAAGCTCTGTTTGAAATTTGATACGTTACCGATCAGGAAGACTGTAACGGATAGAAACCATCGTACGTAATTTGAATATTAATTACCTTCAACAATGCGTAACAGTGTAAATGTAAGATGAAGTGCCATTTTAATAGTCTGACAGCTTTTTCGCACCTTTCTCGCCTCTGCCATTTTAATGGTTCCTTGGACTTCCAAGACGTATGTCAGGTTTCATTTCAGTCCCTCGCGCTTATTGACTTTATTTTTGTCGTCTTCTTTGACAAGGAAGCATTTCTTTGTCATTGCTCTTCAGGTTCAAAGTCTAAACATGTCTACTTTACTTCTGGAAGTCAGTCCTTTCAGGATTTCGTTCGACGTGTTAATTTAAGAATCGATATTGTCGAAATTAAATAAAACGTTATACAACGAATTACACATACACATCACCTATCATTCCAAACTTATAAATAAATTTATATTAAATTTATTCCTTAGAAACCTATCCCTTCTGTGTGTAATTTACGGATTTTTTTCGACGATCGGTTTTTTTTACCGGTATCAGAAAATTTAACACTGTTCTAGCTACTCAAAAATGATTTGTAATTTTTAAAAGATCAAAATATTCATGTCCTGTCGTTTTTTTTCTAAAAAAAGCCAGGAAACAGTTTCTTAAACTGTTACTCGCTGTCACCTGCGATCCAACAGTATTGCCAGTGCGGACACCTCCTTATCTTGATACTTCGTCCTTCACTGTTAGGGCCCGTGTTTTCTGTGTATGCTGTTTAAACAGAATAAGTTTAAACACACGATATACAAACTTGAGCCTTTCAAAGCATAGCATACAATAATATATTATGTCTTCCGATATAGATATGTCGGATATTGCTACCATGATCTGGTGGTCAGGACCGCTGCTACATGAATGTTCATTCTAGAGTGAGTCAGAGAACTTGGGGCCCTACCCGTTTGACATCTAGAGAATTCAGACCTCCTAGTGAAAGAGAATGTTACAAACTCATCTTGTTGCTAGTTACTCATGGTCAGTCAGTTGTTCTTCAATCGATTCCATCCATTGTGGCAATTAAACTGCAGGTACTTGCAAAGAAAGGATCTCTGATTAGTCAAAAACCAAAACCAAGACCACAATATACTGGTTATATACAGATTGTACAGACGGATACTTTGTTACGGACGGTCGGGAAGAAATGGGAACTTCTCTACAAAAACCTTGACCTCGCACAGAATACAGCAGTCGAAAAATTCAGATTTTCTGCAGGGCAACGTGTCTGGCGAAACACCTTCTTCAGAATTGGTATCGTCAACGAAATTGTATGGCAAAACCGTACAAACTACAATAAATTGTATACAAAGAAGTTTTTATTTTTCCTGTTGATCTTAGTTTTATTTTTAAAATATTCGAAAACAAGGTTTAAGAATACACAAAAATTGTTCCACCTTTTTTTATATAACAGTATGTTGAGCATTTTGTGGTTCAGTGTTTCGGCTTTTCCGAAACCAACCATAGGTTTTGGCCCCCCCCCCCCAAAAAAAAACCAAATTTTTCGTGGATTCGAGTTTTGTATGTTATATTGACGGAGGTCTATGGAAATATGTTTATTTCCGAGGGAGCAACACAAAAGACCCTGAACAATATTACACGGACGACTAGAGAGTCATTAGTAACTTAGTCCATTTAGTTGAACGGCGAGGCGAGTTTTAACTCGACCATTTCGCATTTGTCTGTCTGTTTGAGATACGTCTCCCGATAGGTTTTGAATGCATCAACCGATTTTCATAAAATATGCCACGCGTGTCCATACCTTTAACCCACAGACCCTATTGTTTTTGAGATTGATCCGCCCAAAAATTGAGGATTAAAAACCCATGTGGGTATCAAATTTAACCACAGACTGAATATATTGTTCAGTTTTATAAATTTCAGTATTTTGTCACACCAGGGCCCAAAATTTTGTTCAGGTTTGAAAGTTTCAAACTTTTGATACACCAGGGATTAAAGAGTATATCAAAAGTTTGAAAAAAAATCTAAAATCCATGCTGGGTATCAAATTAAACCGAAATTTAACCAGTGGCTGAGTATACTATACAATTCTGCAAATTTCCAAATTTTAGGACACCAGGTCACAGTAAAATATAAACATTTTCATAAAAATCCGGGTATTAGACAAGGTGAATTTTAACGTAACTCCAAATGTGGTATTTACGTATTTTTAACTTTACGCAGAAACTTTATTTATTATTAGGAATTTTTTTATTGTTTATTGTAATATTTTTTCTGCTTTGCAATTGTTATTTTACTAAAAAAGGTTTTGAAATCTGATAAATGTATTTCCTTCAAAGGAGCTAACGAATTTTGCAGCTCAGGAAGCTTAGTAGTGTTAACTGCTGATACGTGCCATGTAAAACGTAAAGAGGTTTATTTACGGCGCGCCGAATTTATTATCGAAAGAGTCTGATCATTATTTAATTGACGAGTTGACCGACCGTCCAACAGTTACAGGTTTACTGACAGTATAACATTTCAACATAGACATACAAACATTTTCGTAACTTCGGTAGGTCTACAGGAGCACAAATATAGTTCCTGCAACCATATCACCTGTAAGCCTACTTTACTGACGGAAAAAAGTTGTAAATGAAAAATTACTATTAATTAATAATACGTAAAAGGGTTCGTTAGTGTTCTTATTTTCATCATCGAAACACATAAAACATTATTGATATGTACATTGCTTATGTGTTCGTTTATTTTATTTTTTATGTTCCGGATATTTAATGGATTTGGCTTTGAAAATAATGTTCTTAACGGTATATGCAGCGGCGTAACTAATAGCTCCGATGAGATTAGGCTTGACTCTCCATTTTTCTCAGGAGACAGAATTCAGAACACGGAAAAAGAAATTCAGAATTCGTCCCAGCGTTTTATTTTTTGAACCAAGGTACACAGGAACTTTTATAAAGGAACATACATGTTTACTACTTGCATAACGATTTAGTGTTTATTATTTACGCACTTTTCAAATATTATGCACTTTCATTTTCAGAAGATTTATTATTGATATGTTCATATAAATTACGTTCATTTATTGTTATTGTAAATTTATTATGTCCGGTTTATTTATACTAATAAAAAAAAATAAATGTTTCCTCTTAAACTAAAACATTAAGGATTTTTAAAACTTTTGAGACATATCCACCCGTTGCACATCTGTTATTTTGTAGTGCAGCTACAAAAACGGAACACCGAGAGACTTTCTGAAAACGGTACGGATGACCGTATTATAATGATTGTTTAGCGCTCTTTCAACATGAAGATGGCAAACCAGTGTCTAAGAGTAGCCGAAACGTTGTTTTTTCAAGTTAAATAAGTAATGTCTGACGTTTTATTTCAAGTTGAAACACAAAAATTCTGTCACTTTAACGTTTATAGACGTAATGCGTGTAAGTTTCGTAAAGGTTTTGGCGGAACCCTTCTGCTGTACAGTATTTTGGTTATCATACGTTAACTTACGCCATAAACTAACACAGCGAATGACAACACAGCCTTACGTTGTGGCGCTGCGAAGCACACACATACACACACACACAACGGTGATAACAACAGGTGAAGCGCCCTCGTTATCATCGCCTCGCTTCTACCGTGTGTGGCGGCACTAGCACTATACTTCTACAGGCAGTCAGTCAGTGCGCGCGTTTAATCACGCGAAGGCCTTGACGACACTCGTGTGTGTTGAGAGGTTCAGCATTCACTGACAGGACTACACACATTCGTCTGGTCGCGTATGTACAGTACGTATAGTCGCTGTCACACGTGCAAACGGTGATAACAGCTATCTCCCTCTCCTCTCATCGTTTTACCGCCGTTACGAACAAACATATAATAAAAAAAACCACCTCAATCACATATTTTGTGCGTGCGTGCTCCTGTTCCGCTCGCGCGCGCGTGCTCGTACGCCGACGACAAAGACAGAAAACCGACGACGAAACCATTAATCAACTCGTTTGACACCTTTTATAAGCTGCTCGCGGCTGCATGGCACGGCACACAGAAGTAATGACAACCGTGTGGGAATCAGACCGCTGGTAGCGACGATAACGACGCGAACAATACTGTCTGCGAAACCTTGAATATATCATGAAGGCGGGGGCGGCGGCGGCGGCGCGCACGGATTACCCGATGTGAATGAATGAATGAATGCGTGCCTCCTGCCTATTACACGCACCCGCCGAGATCATCGCGCCAAATATTAAATTAATTACACGTCGGCACAAGGGCGCTTGTAAATCCGTATAATAATCGATATGTATATTGCAAGTACGTTCGTTTCCCTTTTGTTTTATATTCCGGATATTTAATAAATTTGGAATAGATTTGACTTCAAAAATTTTCTTAACGGCAGTATGCGGTGGCGTAACTAGGAGCTGCTCCATGGTGCGGGACATGAGACTAGTTTCTGGCGGGGGGGGGGGATGAAATTAGGTTTGCCTCTCCAATTTTCTCAGGACACAGAATAATTTCAGATTTCTTCCCATATAATTTTATAAACACATTTTATAAGATGTTCGTAAGACCGGAAATACGTACATTATTTACTAGAGGTTGAGTGATTGTAGTTAGCCTATTAAGAAAACTAACCTATTTTTTTTTTATTAATTTACACAAATTTAATTCCTTTTATTTCTACAATTATTTCATCATCATCACATCACGGCATAGGCAAGGTGCTGTCTGTTCCGCCTTCAAAGATACTTCTTCCGGTGTCTACCCACGACACACCTGTGTTATAGGTTTACAATTATTTCGAAGCGTTATTGCTTAGAAATACATTAGTGATTACGGAATTTCGCGTTTACTTTTTTTTTATTAGCGGGGGTCCTACAGTCTATGTCGCATCCCGCATTTCGATCGCCATTTCTCCCTATCCTTCCAGTCATCATCTTCAATAGCTCGATCGCTCATGCTTTTCCTAATTCCTGTTCTCCATAGTGTAGTCAGTCTTCCTTTTCTTCTCCTGTTTTATGGTGTGTAAGTCAATGCTTTCTTTGGCCATCGCTTCTATTCTTTCTGCTGTTGTAAATACGCGCCCTGTTTTCCTTCTATATCTTCGTTTCTAACATGTTTCATTCTAGAAATATTATACGCTCTTCTTAAGAAGTCCATTTCCACCGTTTCTATCATCTTTTTCTCTTTATCTGGAAGTTGCCAGCATTCGCAGCCATAAGTTAAAATGGGCTCCATAATGTAGCTTGTCAGTTTGGTTTGAAGTTTCATTTGGTTCGACCAAAGTAACGAGTAGCCTTTGTTCCATGTTGTATCCTATTTTTGATGTCATTTTTGTTGTTCCATCTTCTTGAATTTGCTACACTTTCCGATTCTGTGGATTTGCAGATTTGAGTCTTCTTCTTGTATGTCTCCTGTTTTACATATTATGAATTTTATAATAGAGGGGAGATTGATCCTCTGACCCCCTTGTAGTTATGCCAGTTAGTACACCTATGACGTACCCAGAATTTGGCTTTGGGAGGGGGGGATCCGGTCGCATTCGCAAATGCTGTGTAATAAACCTGTTTGTATATTTAAAAAGAGTTACTATCAGATTAGCGTACACAGCTGAACAAATAATAAAACAGTCAAAAAATTAAGAGATTAACAAAATTCCTCAACTTTTTCGACCCTCTGAGGAGTGTCCGATCCGTCCCCCCCCCCTACGTGTAGGTTTTAGCTATAACGACTGTACTTTTGGGTAACAGTTGGGTTTATATGTAAACAAGTAGCTCCTTAGTACAAAATATATTGGCTGTAACAAAAACAGAATGTATTTATCGAATCTGCATATTGCACGCGATAAAAAAGTTTGTTCCGCATGGACAGTTCACAGTTCCAACGGTAAGAGACTTGCATAATATATAGGTTCAAGATACTGTTACGATGTAGTGAGGAAAAGATTAGAAGTTTGATATTTCTAGGTCGTTCTACCTTGTATACTGTTTACAATTATATCCGTACTACCTCAGAGTTTATGGAATGTTTCCCTCGCCACAGTAGACAGTGCTATCCGAATAGTGTGACTGAATTAGGTAGTTTATTGTACTGTCTCTTACACTTTTTTCGAATAGCGTGTTTACTACGAGTTTCACGGGAAACCTAAAGCAATCAAGAGTTATTCGGGACGTTTTCCTGTGGGAGGCGGCGTGGGCGGTCTTTTACGTAGGTATTTTAATAATTGAAACAGTAGGTATATATGTAGGCCTGTGCACACGCGCCTTGAGGCAAGCCATTGTTTCTGCTAAAATTAGTTGAAAACACAACGTTTAATTTTGTTTAAACCGAGCGTTTAGAAAAACGAATCGTACAAAACTGGAAACGTGTGTGTGGAGGGGAAATCCTCATTTCCTGCACAGTTTCTTCACGATTCGTAATTGTTACGTGTTACGATATTGTGTGTGAACGTGGGAAGTGTAAACGTGTGTTAATTTGTTTACCGATTACAGTCTGTGTGTTTGTAATGTACGTTCGATTTAAAACAATTGTACTCAGTTCGGAAGATACTACTGTATTAATTAATATCTTTACCGTTCAATGGCGTATCTGGAATTTGGCCTTGAGGAGGGTCAGGTCGTGCGGCTTCATAGAAAAGAATGAACAAGAGAACGAAGAAAAGAAGTTATTATATTGAAGATCAGTATTACAACCTTCATTCAAAGTGGCTGAAAAACGTTTGAAAACGTCCTGAAATCAGTCCCAATAAAGTAAACGCTAATAACACAATAAAAACGCGTGTTATTTAAACATTGTTTACAAGATATTTATTGACATTTTACACTTAAAAATGATAACTACAGTTTTAATGAAAATAAAAGTAAACCCAAAACATTTTGTACATAAAAAAAGGATACACTGTTGGAAAATGTTTTAGAGTTTAATGTCTCTTTGCATTGATTTTTTTGGCCTTTTCATTAAGAACTTCATCATGGGTCACTGAATTGAATTTTCTATATTTCAAACTTTGTGTTCGTATAGTACTACGCAAATGCTGTGTAATAAACCTGTTTATATATTTAAAACAAAGAGTCACTACTATACTAGCGTACACAGCACAAGAAATAATAAAAGAGCTTAAAACAAAGTTCCTCGTCAACTTTTTCTACCCTCTGGGGGGGGGGGATCCCGTTCGTCTACCCCCGTAAATACGCCTTTGGTACCATTCGCTAAGTATGATACATATATCAGAATGTGGCTGACGAGACCCAGTGTTGAATTTGTACTATGCTTTCTATTATTTGCTTTATTATTATTTACGTTGTATTATTTTGAAGCCCTTTGCAGTGTTTATTGAACGACCGAAGCGCGTTCTCAGTTTTAACTTGGCTCAGTTTTATGTTGTCTAAGAAGGAAGTTGTAATACACGGATACGTAGTTATGTACATTTGTCCATGAAACCCCATCAAAGAACGGAGACAACACTTGGATGTCGATCATGTTTGCGGCACATATAAAAAATACTTCATACTCGTAAAATGTGTGTGTGTGTGTGTGTGCACGCGCGCGCGCGCGTGTTGTGCTGCTTTTAGTATACTGTCTTGCAATTTCAATTTTTTATTTTATTTTTTTTAAAAATAATATCATGTCCTATTTTGTTTTTGCAATTCCCATTTCCTTTTATTTGTTGATTATTGCTTGCACTCATTCATAGGGTCTTCTCGATTCCCTTACGTTCGCAGAGCAATGTGGGAAGTGCTCTTTATTCAGCTCTGTAACATTATAATTTCATAATCAAGGAATACGGAGGTATTGTGACAATAAATTTATTTAAGAAAAATGATATAACAGATTTATAGTTTCTGCCACAACCAAGGCGAATAGAATATAATTCTGTGTATTATTATAATTTTTGTTGTTACTATTGTTTGTTGGAAGAAGAAAGAATGAGGATACTGTATAAATTAAATGTAATGTACACTATAGAATTATGTAATATACAGTGTATAATTTATATATTACAGAATATATATAATGTGTATATAATTTTTATTATATACAGTATTATAAAATATGCATTATGCGTTACTATACACAGTACAAAATAATTCATAAAATGCATCACAAAACTTTTGCGTTCCAATTATTTGAATCATGAGGTGGATACATTAAAAAAAATGCATTGTATCACCGGTACTTGATTTTACTACACACACAAGAGGTCGGATAAGGGGGGAGTGGAAACAAAGTACGAGGACAGCGCGCGACAGAAGGATATCAGCTGTACTTCCGATTGTTAAAAAAAAGAGCAGTTAGATTCTCGAGTGAGAAAATTTGTATTTTTGAAATATGTAAATACTGTTTTGTGTATGTACGGTACGGCGCAAGGTGTTGTGCCGGGGCGGAGCCGGCGCTGACGGTGTAGTGCTACGGAATGGCAACATTTTGCCTCTGTGTGTGAGTGTGTGTGTCGCTGTCTTGCCCACGCGGGGGACGGGCGTCGAGGTTTCTATTTATAGATCCTTGGCCGCACTAAAAATGGCAGCACCTCCCCCTGCCCCGCCCCCACTCTGCACCCCGTGTCAGTGCGTCAGCGCACGCGTATCTTATCAGAATTACCAATATTACAATGATAAAGTATCGTGGACTGTTTAATTTTTCCTCACCGCTTATACTTACGTACGCGAATCCGTTTTACGTAAGGTTAGTAATGATCGGAACGCGTGCGCGTGCGCGTGTGTTTGTGTTTGTTTTTATCAAAATTTTCTGTAACGTTTTGATTGAAATATTTTATTTTTAATTCGGTAGAGTCGACGACAGTCCCGACTAATTGCAACAAGGGGTAGTTCACCTTATCGATGTTTGTTCAGAAAGTGTTATAAAAATAGTACACTACAGTATTTAAAAAATGTTGACTTTGTGAGTGGTAAAACAAAGAATTTTTAACTATTGAAAACTGTTCGAAATTTTAACTATTGGGTATTTTAACTGTTGGAAAAAGCAAAACCAACACTGTTGAGATCTGTAACTTGTAACAATAGAAGTGGAAATATTGATGCAGTTTCGAATTCAAACAGCCGGCTACTATTGCTGTAAAAACAGTAAATCAAGTTGTAGTCCGATACGATTCAGTAGTAGCGTCTGCAGATACGATTAGATTACAACACATAGTACTAAAATATTCTCGTGATTCTGTTTGGATTATCGAAATTTCGAATTATTGACGTCCGGATTTCTGACGGCCTACTGTTTTAAGACTGGGGCAACATTTTCTACACGGCGTTCTTTGAAATTCCTTCTTGTGTTTGATTTCACCGGCGTAATGATTTCGAAGACCATATGACATTTTAACGACTGCTCGTTGTGTCGGATGTTCCCCTTATTGTTTAGCGCGCATTGACACGATGTGTATATCTCGTAATCGACAATTGGTCTTGCTTCCAACTTTTAGTTCCGGACGAGGCTTTTTAGTGTCTCCACCGTTTTCAAGTCC
Organism: Magicicada septendecula; assembly: GCA_034769895.1. Lineage (NCBI taxonomy): Eukaryota > Metazoa > Arthropoda > Insecta > Hemiptera > Cicadidae > Magicicada > Magicicada septendecula. The sequence goes on along the minus strand of CM068367.1, from coordinate 137,566,923 downwards.
TAAACCACGAAGTAGGTATCTCGTGGATCGTAGATAGCAAGTAAACACGACGAAGTCGGAATTACAGAGACTGCTAATTCAAATTAACAAGCAAACAAATTGGTCTTGCTACTCGTTTATCTTGAAACGTGTCAGTTAATACTTACCATTTCCGTCGTATCTTCATTTAATACTTAATATGCCTTAAAACTTCAATAGACTTCCTTTCGCCGAGGTTGAAATAATAACTCGCGCCTTGTCCTGTGTCGTCTCTCATCTTCATAATCAATGTTACACTCGTCTGCCCCTTCGCTAGTCGAATTCGTTCCCAGTGATTTCTAATGATCTTCCTCCTGAGCATACTGTACTACAGTACGTAACTCAGATCGTCCATCCATCTCGCTAATGACCGCCTTCAGAGCCTCCCCCCCCCCCATGTGTTGAACCTTCGTGACCATCTACCGTCTTCCCACCCATGTCCTGACCATCTCCTTTAATATCCTTAATTGTGTTTATGTTATCCGCACTAGTGTGGTAGCATATCCATTTGTTTTCCTTTCTTGCCGTGTTATTCATAGCGTCGGTTCACTGCTTGTCTCTGTGTTCAAATCTAGTTTTTATAAAATCTGGCTCAGGGTCTAGCAATACGTAAAATTAAAAACGCATTTTTCAGCCTCGGTCGACTCAACCAGTGAAGATGAGAACATCGAATAAAACCTGTGATAAGGGTAGGCGGCTGAAGCTTAGTGCCGTCTTCCTTGTTGAATCGTCCGTCGCAAAAAATGTCTCCGCTGGAATCATCGCCTACGAAGCTAGTTTGTAAATTATAGATAGCCGTGTCGATAAGACCCGATAAGACTATTCTATTTTTTAATCCGGCAAAAGTTGAAAGAAAAGAAATGACGCGTCGTCTGGATAGTCGTCGGTAGTAGTTGGAAACTACTGGCTCGAGGGAGGATTTCTTCCGCACTGCGATAAGATAAATACTCGGTTGTTTTGAAATACGAGAGGAGAATGACTGTAGGGCGTTTGGCCGGGGCAGGAAGACGCTCGTATAGCGGAGTTCTGGCCGGTTGCGAGGGAGAGAGCAAGACGCATGAAAACAGGTGCAAGTGAAATTTATGACGCGAAATGTTTTCACTGTAAAATTCACCTTTAAAGCAACACAGACACGGCGTTTTATTAAATGGTGCAACCCGCGCGTTATAAAATAAGGGCTCAGTTCTCCCTCCTTTGTCTCCCTCCTTGACCAACCTCTCTGCGTCTTTTTCATTTAGTATACTGGTTCGTGTATTCTAAAATTCACAATTTTATATTAACAAAAGTAACAATAATAATAATATTAATAATTGCTACGAAGCTGTATAATCTGTTTATCCTTATGAATATACATGTCGTCGACTATCGATTAGTCTTGGTCATTCCATCCAGTTTTATGTTCTTGCATGTGACGCTTGACTTTACAAGTTGAGCCATCATGCTTTAATTAAGCACACGATCATATCTATGGATTAATAACAGTTTTGTTACTCATAATTCATAGCAAAAATTAAAAAAAAAATATATATATATAATAATAGGGCGATGTCGTGAGGCCAGAATGCCTATATACAAGTGAATGTCTAGCATTGAATTATAATTTAGACAAACTAGAAATATTGGCAAGACGAATTATTAGGAAAATATTAGGCCCACGAAAAACTTAAGGTCGGAAATTAAGAAGTAATGATGAAATATACCAAAGTATAGAAAATATAACAGAAACAGTGAGAAAAAGAAGACTAGTATTTTTTGGACATTTATATAGAATGGACGACAATAGGTTAACAGCACAGATCTTCAAATATCTGTGGGGAAAGAAGTCAACATCAAGGTGGGTTAAAGAAGTCAAAAAGGATTTAGAAAAAAATGCTTGAAAAAGAAGTTTTTCGGGCAGAAGTGTTAAAAATGGAAGGAGTCCAGGGTAGAAGAGAGAGAAACGCGGGTCCATAGTGGACTGAAGGCAGGAAGAAGAGACATAATGAACAGATGAAAGAATATTGGAGAAAAAGAAAAGAACAGGTAATAAAGAATTGAAATTGGCATGTGGTCCTCAGATGGCCGATACAAATAGAAAGTGATGTCATGTGCCAAGAGAATAAGGCATCATAGTAAACATAAGTTTCCGTAGCAGAATCTAATCTCACGCTTTTCGTATCTAGGAAAGGATGCCAGTTACATAAACGGTCGAGGAAGAGATTGACATATAGCACTTGGAGAAGATGATTAACCGAGAAGAAAATTAAGTAGTGAAGAAAGAAGAATGAGAAACCGAAATTTGTAAAGTAACGACAACACAATTATTAACGAGTACACTATCTAAATACAGACACAGACGAATGTAATATATGAGGCAGGTGAAATAAAGTTGTTGACAAATGTTAAACACCCGAGCTTAGAAATGACGATAGGAAATTATTTCGAGAATACGAAACGTGATAAGTCATGAAATGAGATAATAGGTTCCAACTTGCTTGGTTTTTGGGAAAATTAAGACGGTGGGAAGTTGGAAGAAACATACTAACACAAAAGATGGGAGGAAAAGCAGTTCAAGTAAGAAAGGACTATAAGCCAAGAGGAAGAAGAGATTCACGAAAGATGGGTTTACGTGAAGTCAGAACAGGCGCCATGCCTAACAACTTGATGTTCAGAAGAAGCTGTTCATAGGAATGTTAGTAATAGAAAACTAACCTCGCTGCTTTTGGCCTAACGTGTGTCGGGTTGCGAAGAAAAACTTTATGCAAAGCATCGTTCAGGCTGTAAAAGTGTACAGTGCAGAGTGCTGAGCGATAAGTGAAAGAGTCGTAAAAGAATAAAGCATTTGAAGTGGCTTCCTTACAAGAGCCTCAAGCACCTTTCGATGAAGCATAAAGCAAAGAGACGAACTACAGTTGAACAATTTTCCAAGGCATCCAACATAAGAGCAGACTCATTTGGTGCGAATGCTTAAGCAAAGAATGAGATAATATAGGCCTGTACTCTCGACAAAAAGCCGAAGCAGTGGAAGGTAATGTAGGCCTATTCAAGAAATAGTGAAATTCATGTAAGAAATAATTATCTATACATAAATGCGGGATGTAGCAGTAACTGTATATTGAAAACATCACAAGTCATCTTGCAAGAATTATGTTCTGACACCTTTTTCGATTTACAAATCATGCCGAGTTTTCCGCTGACTTACAGAGCCTGGTCTACTTGCTGGAATAGCAGTAGCAGACCTACGCCATTAATTGTTTTATCTGTTCTATGCTTAACATATTACCAAAATCGATCTGCCAATTCCGGTTGCACTCAGTAGCAGGCGCGGGTCCATGGAGGTGGTATGAGGACCCCCCCCCCCAAACGGTCACATAAGTCGAAATTTTTGTCGTTGTCTTGTGATTGGGAGTATGATACAAAATTCATATAATGTTATGTAGGTTCATAGTTTTTCTCTGTACCTTGCCGCCATGTTAATTTTTGTTTGATACACAGCTTAAATGAGTAGTGGGTATTTTAAACTGTAAGTGAATATTATTAAAAGAACAATGAATTTAACAAACAGATATGATTTTATAATTGTACGTTAATAAACTTACTTAATACACACTATATTTTTATCTTTAGTCACTCTATCGTTAATACTTTAGATCGCTAAAGAATGGTCCAACTTTTCATATTCGCTGTCCCAAAAATTTGACTCTTCCTCCCCCAAATTGCTTGCTGGGTCCACCCCAGCTACTAGTACGTAGTTCAGAGGACGTCTTTGTTTCATCTTGTGATCAACTCGTGACGCACATAGGTTTAGCCGAAGGAGCTTCGGAAGCTGTCGATAATAGACGTGAACTGAGTCTGGAGTGTCACTGCAGTTGCTAGACAGGAATCATAAACCGAAAGTGAAAACGGCATGGCCGCAAATTCTAGATCACCATATTGGCGGAGGTGAGTTAGCTCTCTATGTGAAGAGAACAACTGAGATCGAAACAAACGAAATGTAATTAAAAGAAAGCAGTTGTAACTACAAAGTCATATATGATACATAACTGAAATCCTGTACAGGTCTGTCTGTACGAAAACGTGGGTACTGTTCTTCCCGTCGAGAAGACAGTACGGTCTGAACAGAAAGCAGCCTATCGGGAAGTGTTTACCGGTCGTAATTTCTTAATATTATAGATTTGTTAACTAATCCGTTATGGGATTATTTAAAAAGAAGGAAACTATGTTATAAGTGCGACATAGTTTTCTTTCAGATTTTTGTTCGTATCTTGTAAAATATGAACTTACGTGCGTTTGCGAGATAAGTTGAGACAGCGTACGGCGTGCGGCCAAGGTGAGAGAAGTTCGTGTTGTCATAGGTAATGAATGTTTTATGTATGTCATACGTATAGAGGCAGACACAGAGGGGACGTCGATAAGGCGGCGATATACGGTACTCTCTGTTGGCGTTACTTTGCCCCGTACGGCCCCAGTACGTACGGTTTGTTTATTTGATTTTGTACACACCAGTGTTTTGTTTTATCGTACGTGATGCAGTCCACCAGTCGCGGAGGTCGGTAATAAACTAACACCGACGCAGCACAACTGCCGATCAGTCAGTGATTACCCGATTTTCTAATATTTTGTTTATTTTTATTTGTTTAGTTTTTTAATATTTTGATCACTTCCTATCGCTTTATAATTTCCTTTGTTTTCGGCCGTGCCTGTCTTGTGGTAATAACGCCTTTTTGGAATGGCTTTTAAATTTCTTTAACCCAGTTCTTTTGGGCGGACCATCGTTTTCTGTTTTCCTTATACTCGCTCCAGTACAGCTAAAATAATTAGACATGTAACGGGTGTCTGGTTGCGGCAGTGTCGAAAGATATCATTGCGCATGCGTAGCTTCGACGGGTTTGTTTTCGGGCCAAATATTTTGTGTTCAAAACAGCTCCAGGGTTTATGTGTCACATGATTGTGTGTCATGGTTGGTCACCTCACACCCCTACATCCTGCACTGCCTTCCCGCCACCACTACGATCTGTGCGAACCGTTTCATGTCTTATTATTTCATTTGTACTTGCTAAGACATTCGCTGTTCCACCTGACACATCCTCACCGATATAACTCTCTCATGTACGTTGTCATCTGTTAAGGATGTTCTGCCATTCATTATTATTTTCTAAATTCGTGCTGTTCTTCATTGATAAAAAAATGTGAATATTTAAAAAAAATGACTCTTAAAATGGTGATTTGGTCTTCATTAAAAATCTTCCTTAGTTTTTTGCGTCGCTTATTAGACTTAGTATTTCACGACTAGGTGAGCTAAGAATATCCGCAAGTGCGCCTATGAGTATATATGACGGTTTGAAGGCGAATCATATAATTTTCAGAATCTCAGGAAGTGACATTTATCAGTAGCACAGGTAAACGTTCGTTCGTTTTAGTGTATAGAGTCGTACATTAAATGATAGTTTTATCTGTAGTTACGGCTAGATCATTCGCACAGTGCCGCCAAAACATTATACTAATTCGCACTAGAATAATACTGTAAAATAAAAATGAATACAATTTGGTTGTAATATTTTTACGTGGAAAAAATAATATTTATTTTTAATGTGGCAGTTCAGTAAATTAATGTAATAATTCTCGTGTGCTTTGCAAATAGAATTGCAATTAACATTTCACTTTTTTTTTTGAAAACTTAGCTTTAGGTTTTTTTGATTTTTGGTGCTGCACTGCTCTCATGAAAAAATGCGCGCGCGCGCGTGTGTAATGATATTATTCAATATAGTTTCTTCTGCAAGTAGTATTGCTTTTTTTTGTATCGGGCATCTAAGGAGCAAATGCCAGTTTCAATTCTCAATTCTTTATTCTTCTCTTTTTCTCCAGTAACTTTCATCTTTCCACTGTGTCTCTTCTTTCTGTCTTCAGTCCACCTGCGTCTCTCTCTCTCTTACCTTGGACTCCTTCCATTTTTAACACTTTTGCCCGAAAAACTTCTTTCAATTGCTTCTTCTGCGTTTATATTATTTTTTTCTAAATCATTTTGGACTTCTTTAATCCAACTTGATGTTGACTTTATTATATTTATTATATATATCTCTTATTATTAATAGCTCTGGTAAGGTTGTTCATAAATTTAGTCTGGGTAGTAATACATAGTAGCCATAAATGGTAACCCTAATAGCCCTAAATTTAACCATTTATAACGATAGCCTTCTTAACTGTAGTTAAACTACCATTTAAGATACGTGGAAGTGAGAAACAGACTGTTCTCTTAATAAAAAAAGCAATTAATTATAACGCTGATCTTGCATTGATAACTAGTAAGCTCCCTGAGCTGCAAAACTCGCTCGCCATTTTGAATGAAGTACATTTATTAGTACATAAATTCGATATTAGATAATTTTTTAATATGGGGAGCAGCATTTCAAAAATCTACTACGTCTTTAATAATAATAACAATTGTAGAGGAGACAATCATACAATAATCACTAAAAATTCGGATTTTTGTTACAATCCTCTTTAGTTTGATACACCACATGAATTTTTGCGATTTTATCAAAATTTTGACCCACGTTTTAGGCCCGGACGTAAAAAATGTTAGTGTTTACAAAAATGAACACTGTACAGGTTGTGGTTTAAATTACTTTTATGATACCCCACACGGACTTTTTGTATTTTTTCACAGTTTTGATCCCCCCAAAATGTTTTCCTTTCACCCCCTATTTTTGGAGAGATCAGTCTCAAAACCAGTGGGGTTCTGTAGGGTAAAAGTGTGGACACACATGCCAAGTTTTACGAAAATCGGTTAATGCGTTCAAAAGTTATCGTGGGACATACCCCAAACAGATAGATTGATAGACAAACATGCGAATGGCAAACGATCGAGTGGATACTGAGAAACCCGATTAATTCGAATTTGGATAAATCGGACCTTTTTTTTTAGTTCCTTGCATTCTGGTATCTGAATAGTGTATAAGCGATCCCTTTAAATCAAAGTTTATTTTGATGTTTTTGGTTAGTCCGAACGATTCTCGTGGCAATAGAATTGTACATTTCTTCGTTTTTGTTTGGTCTACGATGTAATTGTTTGGTAAAATGCACCAGTAAAGTGTACTTGATGTTACCGTAATTAATTTACTATGACCTGGATATGCAAAAATAGGTCTACACCTATGCGACAGAATTCTTATAATTTTAACTTTCTACGCGGGTTTGTTTTTAGGCAATGCCTATTTGATATTATTTCATTTTTTTATCAGGTGTATATACAACCGTGTTAATATCTGTGTAACAGTATGTAGTAAAAGTTCTATGTATGTAGTACCAACCTTATATAATACTGAATCGCATATACTGTGGTATTTGTAATAAACAGTGTTATCTTGTAATTGTGTGTGAATGAAATTGAAAATTCTTTACTTTATCTACATTTGTGGACGAATTACCTACAACCTAACACCTGAATAGGCCTACAATTCTCATGAACAGAATTACGGTAGCCGCATAAGACTGAATCCCGGCGAAAAATAATTCTCGAGTTTAATTTTTATATTTTTTATCACACACAACATTTTTCTTTAGGATGTATAATTTCGCTATTGTTTCTTCGTATGTTTGATATTTTTGTATAGGATCATTGTGTAACAAAAACAGTTATTATTACTTATGAATTCCTCTATTTTGTCAAGTAAGTATTTATTACGAATGATTTCTGTGTCATTATTAGTTTTAGCAGCTTTTTTAAAGTAAGGTTATTAGCTGTTAGTTTGCGTTTTATGTTATTAGTAGGATTATTTTGTTTATTTTTAATATGATGATTATTGTCGTTATATTTTTTGATAAATTTTATTACTTCCATAGAGGGTTCTGATCTTATTTTATCTTGTTTTTCTCGAGCTACAAAATGAATTGCATTTTGTGTATCAACAATGATATTTTCTATTACATGTTTTTTTCCATTTTATGATTTGTTTATTTGAAGTTTGTATTGAACTTAATGGTAGACAGATTTATGAATTTAGGGAGAAAAATTCGGATATTGTTTAAGTTTTATAAATTTTGGTTGGCTAAATTCTACGTAGGCCACACGAAGAAAACTATTCGATAGATTCGTTCAACATAGCCGTGCGTGTTTAAACCGAATATTCACGAGTCTAATTTAGCCACACACTGTTTAAATAATAACCACTAATTTCCAGACATTCAAAACGTCAAATTGATTAAAAACATACAAACATTTAACAAAATGAATATCTGGGAAAATCTCAATATTTACAAACAGTATAATAATAATTTAATTAAAGAATAAATTCAAATAAAAACGAAACAAGATGATTATATTTAAAGCTGTACATTTATTAAAATAATTAAAATAGAAATATTACATATTTTAATAAACACCCGACTACGTAAACATTACAATCCATAATTTAAATCAAAATTTAATCGATTATTTGTTAATTCATATAAAAACCTCTGAAGATACAGAATAATTCTGTGAAATATGCGTCAGGTGAAAGCACAATAATATAATTTATAAAATTTTACTTGCAGAAGTATATATTATTTGAAGAAATATTCATAACACACATGTCTGTGTGTGTATGTATATATGTATGTATATATTGATGGTATGTATGGTGTGGTCTGTTAATTAAAAATGTTTAGATCAGAGTACATAGGCCTAATATATTTTTAACGAGAGTAGTACGTTTTTTCAGGGTTTAATTTATTTCAGTAATTTCGGTTGGATGCATTGTGGTGTGTGTCTATTATGAGATGCGTGGCTCAATGTTGCATTTATTTCTGTACTCGTAATTTTTCATAAAGAATACTTGGCGGAAGAAACTATCTCGCTCGTACGTATAACAACTGTGATTCACGCAAGCAAGAGACAAGCTTGGGAGTTACTGCGCTCAAACCATCCGTCACGTTTATGATTGTTTTACGCGTAAATCTCTTAACCCGCCTACCTCCGTAATAAACACATACACGTGTTGGCCGCATATACCCGGAAAACGTTTTGCCGAATACAAAGGGTGCCGCCCACGACTTGCGGAGAGACCGCCGGTGCCTTATTGCCTCTATTGTGTTTAAATATGTTGTCTCCCGATAGGTCCACGTTCCGCTGGCTGACGTTTTCCTGTTTTGTAATGTTCACGTAACCTTCTGTTAACTGCAAACACGAAGTCCCGCAATTTTCCTAGATGCTTTAAACGAGTTTAACGGGCTAAACAAAAACTTCTCTTGATGTGACATTGTGCGGGGCGATGGGCTTCGCAACTTCCCTCGTAATCCTTGAGGGTCTCATTACGACCTGCATATAGGCCTAACTGAGACTCTGTCGTATAACATTTGTCCATCTGTTCGATCGTAAGTTGCCACGTTGATCTTGTGTATGTCCTCCACCAGTTCCTCTAATATTTCTTAATCCTCGCCGACACTCTTCAGTCATCTAATTCGATAATCCTGAAATCCCTCGCCACATGGTTCCGTATCCTCCTTGGATCTCCTCCTTGATCACCCCCACTGCTGGGAATTTTAAGTACTCTCTTTAGGTACTGTTTTAGGTACTATCTTTTTTCCTGTATGCTCAAACCAGCTAGTATCGTCGTATCTCTTATTAACATAGTTACTTAGGATTTTTTCGATACATTTTATGATAATCTTTTTAAAGAACGGGCGCCTTCTGCATTAAGGCCCACGCCTGACTACTGGTCATATTATTAAATTTAATACAGTTTAATTTTAGTGTCGTATATGATCACTTCAAATTTCACACTAGTATATTAAGTAAAGCAGCAGTCATTGGTGGTATTTTTTCGGACGTTCCTGTTTTCCTGAAGCCTAAAATCCGAAATCTGTTCCGTGATATTTGCACTTCTTTCTTATAGCTTCAGTCTTTTTTCATGATATCGAGTCGTTTGCGGGTTGTACTGACGAACAAGATGAACAAAAATTCCTGACTTGGTACTTCTGTTAATTTCGTATAAACGCATGTCTCGTTTCGCACAGTTTACTGATATTACTTATATTCCTTTTCTAGAAGAAAGGTATAATTAACTCTCGAAAAAACCTTATCAAGACGGCTTGGCTGATACCTTATTACCAGACATATAAAGTAAGGGACACTTCAGTTTCTTGAACTGTAAGCGAAGGTGAAGGTTTATAATGGCAAACTGACTGCCTTAAAGAAGACGTTTACAAGATGCGCGTGGAGTGTTGTACCTATTTTAACTTAACGGTGCTAGAAACGTTTGCTTACAAAACTTACTTACTTTTAAGTCGTTTTCTATTTTTAGTTACCAACTCGTGATTTTTAGTTAGTACTACTAGTGACGAATGTTAAGTTATATTCACCGCCAGTCACGTACATTGGACGAAAGTTGGTCCGTAAAGGTAAAGCCAGACAGAACGAAGTCGGAAAATTACTGTGTCTCTGTGCACACGTGAGCAGTCGTTTTTTCTGTTTTGTTTTCCCCTTTAAAGTATGAATTTTTGGGCGGCAGTATTGCTTTTGCTTTGACAAAATACATTTCTGTGCCTTGTGTCTGGTTGTTGACTGGCCCCATATCTTCCCCGTCCCCAACGTCTCTTCCCCCTGTGCGTGCATATGTCTGTGTGGTTTTTGTGGTGAGAGGGCAAATTACTGCTTCGTACGGCCATCCAACCCTTCTTGGGTTTTAGCCTCCCCAACAATGTCATTCCAGTTATACCTGTCCTATGCTGTTATTTCCCGGTTTTCTTGTTTTCTTGCTTCTTCAGTGGCTGTTTTTGTATTAACTAAAAGCCTTTTTGTTTGTGGTATGCTTGTCGGCCTTTTTCCTTATGGTTGGTTCATATGTAGTTTCTTGGTAATTCTGTCATTTTCTGCTCTTAAAGCGTGATCAATCCACTCTAATCTTGTCTCTCTAATTTCGCTAGTTATTAGGGCTTGGCTTGTGATTCACAAGACAGTTGGTTTTCTTATTCGGTCGGCTTCTCCGTAACCTTCCGTTATTCAACAATCACGCGTTACGCTTTGGTAAAATCGCCCGAAGACGCGTCTTTGTCACTCAATCTGGCCAGAGCTGCAATTTTGTAAATAAATTCTATAAAATTCGTGAATAATGTAAGTATAGGCTACTTCAAAATTAACATTAAAAAATTTGTTTCAGTAACACGAAATGCAATATGAATTTTTAAATAAATTAAGAACATAGTCGTAAAATAGTTTATGTAAACTATTTATAAATTCTGATTTTTCATACGTTATAAAACATAGTGTAGCTAAAAGATAATATTGGAGTCATAATCCAGTAAACTCGAAGGAATAGGATTTTGCCTTGAAAATAAGAGGCTTTGTGAAGTTATTCACATGATAACACGATCCGACATAAACATGTATACTCGAATATGTGGCATTAATGTCATGTGTGACATTTTCATTTGAACTTTTGAATTTTGTCGTAGTACGATGTTCGTACTACCAGTTGAACGTGTAAGCAAATTTACATATCTTGGTACTATAGTCAATGAACAGTGCGACCATTCTCAAGAAATAAAGAGCAGAATTGAAAAGGCAAGAGCAGTGTACACTAGAATGAGCAGTTTATTCAAAAGTCACAATTTAACAATAAACACAAACACGGCTGCTACGTCTCGGTCCTCTTCTACGGTGTAGAATCTTGGACTTTGACTGAAGCCCCGACTAAAAAATTGGAATCTTTCGAAATGTGGCTTTACCGTAGAGTACTGAGCATTTAATGGACAGCACATATAACTAACGCTGAAGTTCTTAGAAAGATGAAGAAAGAAAGGGAAGTTAAAGTTATTAACACAGTGAAGATAAGAAAGCTTCAGTATCTGGGACATCTCATGTGAAATGAACAGAGATTTTACTTATTGCAGTCCATACTACAGGGAAAAGTACTTGGAAAGAGAGGAGTTGGACGACTGAGAATCTCATGGCTGAGAAATTTAAGGACCTGGTTTGGCATGAATACAACTGACTTATTCCGTGCAGCAGTACAGAGAGTTAAAATAGTCTGTATGATATCCAACATCCGAAACGGATAGGAACTGTCAGAAGAAGAGACGATGCTTGTAGGACAAACCTTGTTTCCTTTATTTTCTGATGCTTCGTTATTACCTGGAAAATGCTCATTGTGATGGTGGTGATGATGATATCTGATATAACACAAACTCCTCAGCTAAAACCATGTAATTTCTTCACTCCAAAAAGGATTCCTAAACAGGTTTATTGAATATATATCAATGCATCATATGAAGACTACAATTATAAAAAATAATGCTGATAAAATTTTGCTCTTCAATTTTAATTTTCAATGCAGTCGGGGGCTGTTTCTAAATAGATTTGTTCTTTTCATTAAACAGCCCCCGACTGCATTGAAAATTAAAATTGAAGAGCAAAATTTTATCAGCAATATTTTTTATAATTGTAGTCTTCATATGATGCATTGATATATATTCAACATCGAAAAGTAATTTAAATCTTATAAAATTACTATGCGTTTAATCATTCATAACATTTTCGTTAATCTGATCAGAGCTGAATTTCAATACCTTGTTTTTGGCTTTTTAAATCGATTTTATTTAGATTTTGTGATTTTTACTAAATATTATTTTTATTTAGTTTTTTTTATTTAGTGTTTTTATCAATTTATTTTTTATTTATTCATTTATTTTTTTGGCAGTCGTTTTTTAATTTTTTAAATTATTTATTTTATTTTAATATGTTTCAGTTTATTTTGTTACACGATTTTAAATGTATTGGAACGAATGGTATTTTCCTACACATGAATAGTACTGTAAAATTAACATGTTTAGCTGTTTTGATAGCTTGTGTGCCGAAGAGATATTTAGGCAGACGACAGACGTGTTCAAATGTATTAGAATAGATGACCTTTGAAGATCGGGGATATTACGCCTTTTCCAACCTCCCCAATTTTTTACTTCTATGTTTCGTACGGAAATTGAAGTATGGCGATAGCGAAAAAAATCGTGTTCGAGAAAAGGTCTGATTCTGATTGCACTATCCTCAAAACATGAAGGAAAGTTATTTTCCGAAAAGTGGCTGTGTGTAGAATTTTGTCTATGGCGAACGGTAACTGCCGCACATTACAACAGAATCAAATAATGTTTTGCTTGTGTAGAGTTATAGAGGACTTAAGGCCTTTTGATTTTGGTTTAGAAAATTGGTTAAGGGGGAGGGGTAGTTTATCTGCTACTTTTTAATATTTGATCCGGTGTCTATCATGACTTGTGTCGGTACTCCGTTAACTTTTGTTGATATATAAGCAATTTCGCTGTGTTTATTATCAGATTGGTTATTACTTTCCTCGAGCAATTCTTCTACAATATTTTTTAAATAGTTGTTTCGCACGATCGTAATTGTGCGTTCGCCGTTGGTTTGTGCAACGTTGCGATTTAACCCAATAGACTGGTTCAGTGAGGGTACACGTAGCTTTTCCACTGCCGCTCCTAGTTTAACGTCATCTCGGACTGTTCGTTACGCCCATCTTGTTGACCTGTTGGTTGACTTCCGCTCGTTGACGGTCGGGGTTCAGGCTGGTTATGATCCTCTTCGTATCGGTCACGCCTGTATACCTCTTGGCTACGACTTCGGCCCGTGTTGGATGTATTATCACGTCCGTAGTTACTATTGCTGTACCGGTGTCCGTAGGCATTTCGGTCGGCACTTCGTCGTCCCTGATAATACGACCTATTTCTCCCGTCACTTTCGGCCCTCACATAATGTACTTGACGATAGTTACGATCTGTGTTGTTACGATTTCTATTGTCACTTGGGTTGTTACTGTTGAAATTTGGCCGGTTGTAGTTTGTGTTATTCGGCCTATATGGTTGATGTTGTGGATTATTTGGCCGGTTGTACTGATTATTCTGATTGTTTGGCCTATTGTGGTTATTATAGCCGTTATTTGGTTATTATACCCGTTAGGCGGGTTATTCGCATTGTTACGGCTGTTATAATTGGATCGGTAATTATTGTTGTTATATTGGTAGCCGTTCTGAAAATTTTTGGTATCGCCCCTGTCGTCCCGTTGTCGACTCCTACGGTAGTAACGCTCCCTTTCGTAGTCTTCTAATAGGGCTGCCATGGATTGTATTGTCTTAATTTGACTACCCAGCCGCGCTCTGGAGACACCCTCTTCGTAGTGAAAGGCGAGTTTCGTTACCAAACTTTCTTCCGGAATTTTCGGCTCCAGATTCCTTGCTAGACATACCTTTCCCAGGAAATATGTCGTGAAAGTCGTCCCTCTGGTGGCGTCATACCTGCCGAAACATATACTGTCTCGCACGATGTTTTGTGTTGCCTCCGAGAATACATCCTTAAACTCCTCGTAGTTCGTGAGGTCGTGTCTCGTAGCCGTCCACCGTTGTCGTTTATGTCACGGAAGTACTCGTCTAAATACCCTCGGATAATGGTCCATCTGTTCTCCCGAGTCTTGGCCAGTTGTTCGTCCACTCTCTCCAAGAACTCCATCGGGTTTCGCCTGTATTGTTTGAAGTTAATGACTTCCCGGTTGTCCATGTGGTGGTACTGTGACATTATCGGCGGTCTGTTGTTAATTACTTCCAGCTCCTCTCTCTGATCTTGGCAATCTCTCGTTTCTGGATTTCTTCAATTTTGTTTTTATTTTGTTGACCTTGTCCGCGAACTTCGCTTACGGCGGTGTCGATCTCCCGGCATTTCTCTCCAAAATCTGTCCGCACCTGTGTTATATTTTGTTCGGTTGCGGTTCTTATAGATTCTATTCGGATCTGGCTGTCTTCTTCCATGTTAGTTATTCGTTCGCCGAAGTCTTCCTTAGTTTGTTGTAGTTCATGGCTCGTATTTTCCCATTTTCCGTGTATTTCGGAAATCTCCTGTCGTATACTCGTCATCTCCTCCTCGATTTCTTATTCACTTTTTCGTTGTTCTCAGCCATCTTCTGGTTCAATACCTCCATATTTTTCTGGCTGTCTTGCTTCAGTTCGTCCATTTTTTCTTCCATGATCTTACTGTTCTTGTCTATTTTTTCCTCCATGGTCTTATTATTTTCGGCCATTTGCTGGCTTATCTTCTGGTTATCTCCCTTTAACGACTCTATATTTTTGTTCAACTCTCCCTTGAATTCTTCTTTTCCGTCATCAGTTTTCTTACTCAACGACTCTATATTTTTTTTTCAAGGTTTCTTCCATCATTATTCTCATCATTTCCATGAAATCTACGTCCCCTGGTTGTGTGGGTTTCTCAGGTTGGTTTTCTGGCTGCACGGATTTGACTGGCTCCATTGGAGGTAACATTTGTTCGGCGTCCTCGACCGAAGTCACTTCCTTGTCGCTCACTCTAACTTCTTTTTCGGCCTCCTTCGTCCGCCTCAGTGATGATGCTCTCTTCATCTTGTTTGTCTTCTTTCGTACTTGCCGCTAGATATTTTCTCGTAACTCTAGCCTCACTAGTTGGTGCGCCACTTTGTTCGAAGACGAGTCTGTCTCTTTGTGATGTTACATTTATATTTTAACTATTGAGTTTTAGTGTTTAATTTTTAGTTGGCGTTCTGTGTGATAAAAGCGTCGTGTAGCCGGTGTGTCCTTACCTGTCCCTTTTCACTCTTTATTTCTTCCCGATAGGCGCCAAATTGTTTTGCTAGAAAACAATTAAAAGTTTTTATCTGGGTTGTTTTACAGTATGGTAGAGTTGATACGAATTGTTCGCCAACTGGCTGGAACTCGAATCTCGCTTGAGTGGGGGAAACGTGTTACCAACGTAAAACAATGTTGGTTAGTTTTACTCGCTGCTACAAAACACAACATGCATAATAATTTTGAAAATAATTATTGGACAGTTATTAATGATACACACTTTTTTATTTGGCTCAGAACTTGTTAATCTTCATTAACGCTTATACAAAATTGTGATTAATATAATATTTTTAGCCTCGGCAAATAATAATCGTTCACTCAGCGGAAGGCTGGGTTGGTAATACAATGTTTTTCTGTCGCCACGATACGGCGTTGATTATTTATACACAATAAATTTACCAATTGAGTCCTTTTAAGTACGACAAAGAAGTTTTAAAACAAGATAATAAATTACAATATATCACTTTATAATCGTGAGAATTAAAATTGAACAAGGTTTATAATAGATTCAATGTTGTGGTGTCAAAGTGTGTGACGGTGTCATTTGTGTAATACTTACGTTATAACAGTTAGTTAGTATTCATAAATTTTGTTTTATTTATCAATCTTTGAAAAAATAATACCATCAGTGATAGTGAGAGTTCGCAGTTTAGTGATAATTTTGAAAGAGAATTTATTTAAGATATTTAATCAATTCAGCAATACTTATCGTCAGTTGCTTGGAAGTGTAGTGTCAAATAGTCAATATAGGTTGGGTTCATCGATGTCGATTCTTCGTTCTTCAAAAATCTTGGGCTTCAGGTACGCCTTGTGTCTTCTTCTTGTTAATTGACTTATTTTCAATACATCTGGATTTAATTAAGCTGGTCCTTGGTCTGGGTTGAATGGGTCATCTCCTCGTCAGTTAGTATGGTCCTTCTCTTCATAAAATATGGTCACTTTTACTGTTTTATAATAAAATTTTGGGCCCTTCACGGCGTGGCGTCTCTCCTCGTAAGCGTCACCTATAGATTCCAACGTTCCTAACTGAAAATCGTCAATATTCTGCTGTTGTCATGGTAACTCAAAGATTCTGATTGGTTAAATTTGGCTTAAGACCATTGTTAGGAGATTTGAATTTTTATTTAAAATGGTTTAATGGTTTATTTTTTGGTTTAATGGTTAAATGGTCTGAATTCAATTAATCTTCGGTATTCAATTTTAATTATTAAATATCATCACCACTGTTCGTATTTTGTTTCAAGGATTAATTTAACATCCAATAAGGTTGGGTTTACTGATGTATTAACATTTTGACAGTTATGTTGATATTGTTTAATTACACTGTTTTCTTAATTTACATGATTACTTTAACATTTCTTTCTTAATATGATTGCCTAATCGTCTTTTATTGTTTACTTGCATTAGTTTTGCTAATGTTATAGTTTAATTCTTAAAAATTGCAGTTTTTGTTGTTTTACAGTTAGGCATTTGCCTAGGCCTAAACAGCAATTGGCTATTTTTCTTAAATTACAGAGATTACATTTTATTTCCCCCTTGTATAGGTTCTGATTTGTTTTATACATGATTTGTTCAGTTGTTGAATGGTGTTATGTCTGTTCTATTGTAATTGTATGTTATTTTATTAGTTCCATATTCTGGCTTGTCTATTGTTATAACTGCTTTTTCAGTGTCATTGGATTTGTCTGAATTTATTTTGTTTCTTATTACTGCTTTTGTTTGTAATGGAATTATTATTTCTTATTCCCTATTATTTAAAATATAACATTTAGTCTTATGGTCTACATAACTCTCACAGACATATGTCTATTCATTAAACATACTTTTTTGCATGTCATTACTCACAATGTTCATTCTCTTCATCTCTTCATACTCTTTGGTGAGTTATCATTATTACATATTATAACAGATAAAAACATAACATTAATTAAGTATTTGAACACAATGATAATTCCTTATAACTAAATTCAAATGACATTAGGTCATTAACATGGAACTTTAATAACATTTTACCATATTATATTTAAATCCTTTTCCTATCATTTTATATTAATAGTATTTGGTTTTACCTCTGTACCTCAGCAATCATCTATACTGTGTATTATCACACTAATAGTCATTTTTTTCTGAAATACATTAGTGATAATATTATTTGCCAACTTAGAATACTACTGGCTTTAAATTAAATTATGATAAGTAGTCAATACTACTACTACCTGAACTCTATTAATTACTTAACCTACTACACTTTGGTTTAGTTTGTCGTGTACACTGGTGTTCACTGATAATTGGTTTTAATTGCCACAGTCCTTCCTGTGTTTAGCAATTATTAGCTTTCACTCACCTTCACTATTCACTCATAAATCCTTTTCCACTGATTTATTAGTGTTTATCACTATCAATGGGGTTCTATTTAAATTGGGTATTTTAACTATCACCTTGCACTCTATACTTGATTTAAGTGTTACTGGTGGGTATTGCTTACTTAAATTCTCTTTCTCATTTTTACAAAATGTTCATTATTATTCTAATTCACTATCTCTCACTTTCTAGGTTCAATTATACCGTTAATAAGTTTATGTCGTACTAGATTGATTTGTCATAGTTATCTCTATTCATTTGGGTTAGTGTACCCTTCTAAAATTAAGTCATTGAGATTTAACACTTCTCATTTTACATTGTTTGTCTGGGTTTACATTTATCATCATTGTTTACAATTATTATTGATTGGTCTCTTTTCACTTGGTCTATCACTGGTGTTGTGCACTTTTACTGCCTTTACTTCATTTGGTGATGATCCATATATCCTTTCATAGGTGTTAGGGCTGGTTCTAGTTATCCGTTTATCTTGTTACAATTCATACATCCTTATTTTAGTGTTGTGACTGTTTCTACTTTCATCTTATATCCTTTCTTTTAGTGTTGGGGCTGGTTCTACTTTCTCACTTACAAATGTTCATTATTTATATATCCTTTCCTTGGTGTTGGGGCTGGTTCTACTTTCTCACTTACCAATGTTATATTTATATATCCTTTCCTTGGTGTTGGGGCTGGTTCTACTTTCTCACTTACCATCTATAGGGTTATTATGGTTAAATCGCCATGTATCATTGTTTTCAACGTTTCTGTCCGTTGCTTGTTACTTTTTTTTTATCAGAGGTTACTTTTATGATTACTTTCATATGCTTGATCGTATTATTATTTTAATTACCCATTCTTTTATCTCGGACTCGTCCCTTTTAATCATAGTGTTAAGTATTTAATAATTTATTCTTATCATGTTTCTTCATTATTGTTTGTTGAAGATATGTACCATTACAATATAAATCTTAGAACATGGAAGTCATGTACGGTTCTCCATACTGATATTGGAACACCTTGGCAAGTTATCTGGCAGTGTTGTGCGTTGTAGCCAGGTTTTGACGAAATAATTTCTGAGGGTACTATTACTGTAGTGTCACCCACAGCGCTTATGATCGATCACGTCTCGCCTCCGTGCTTTTGTGTTATTGGTTGGACGCTTCCTGCAGCCAGCTAACCAAGAAGCGGTGGAACAGGTATTAGTAACACTAGTGGCATTATCCTACAAGTAACTCACACAATTAAACAAAAGCGAACACTGTCCTCGTGCAAAGTTGTAGTGGCAGTGGCGCTCAGAGTTGGTTAATTACATACGTCTGTGCGTGTGTTTGGATATGCGGTGTTAATATTGTTTAACGCTAATTACCTACCTGTTGATCGTCTCGCGCGCTTTCACCAATCTCGGCCCTACTTAAATACTTTTTTCGCTTTTGTTTTTTGTGTGTTCCAAGTTGATTGGATTTTCATAAATTAGTCTTACCGCTAACGCTTCGGGAGGCTGAAATTTTTCTGGTACTTTCTGTACACAGTAGCCTATGTTTGACAATTTTTTTTGAAATTTTCTGCTTTGTTTCTATACATTATGTATGTTGAATTAGCTGATAGAGTAAACAAGGATTCACAAATGATGATGATGATAATCGTATGTAATAAGATAATCACAAAATACTTAAGTGCCGTATTCTAATCGACCGTATGCTACTCCCTTTACATATATCCGCAGTAAATGGATTCGTAGATTCTCTTATGAATATACGGGGCCATCGTTTGTAGAGATGTTTAACTAGTTAGGGGTATCACTCGCTGATTTGACACTCCCTCTAAATAATCCCAGTTGTTATGTAAAAGAAGGATTAGAAATTATCGATTAGCGTTCCTGTTGC
Source organism: Magicicada septendecula (assembly GCA_034769895.1). Lineage (NCBI taxonomy): Eukaryota > Metazoa > Arthropoda > Insecta > Hemiptera > Cicadidae > Magicicada > Magicicada septendecula. The sequence continues at coordinate 137,547,052 of CM068367.1, read as the reverse complement.
CGCCTTGAAGGTGAAAAATGATGAAAAAATAAATTATTTTTTTTATAAATTTAAAATTATTTTTTCTGTTGTAAAATGGTATAATTAATTCATGTGTAGCATGCGTATAAGTTTTTAAAAATAATGTTCAAAATATACTCCTCCATTAAATAAGTGGGCGTGACTCGTCGTGTCAGTTTGCCAGAGATTTGATTCAGTGAGAATCTTATTCAAACTTCTCGCTTATTCCAAAGAGACTATATTTTTGTATTACATCTAAGATATGAATATAATGAAAAATCGGGACAAGTATATAAACATCACTACAGTCTGCCACAAGCTGTTACGGAGGCTATAAAACCAATTTTCAGAGATTTACCTCAGACTGAACTTCTGAAAAAACGCCTTCATGGCCGTACACAAAATCAAAACGAGAGCGTGAACAGTGAGATCTGGACCAGAATTCCTAAAAATGTGTGTAATGAAATAAATACATTTGCATTTTGGAGTGTATGATGCCATTGCCACTGACAACAGAGGAAGCATAATTAAGTGTGAAGTGCTACAGTACATGGTTATGTACTTATGTATATACAATGAGAGGAAGAGGCATGCTGAAAAGTGTTAGAGATTAGCCATACAAAGAATGAAAGGAATAAAGACGAAACTTTATGAACGTCTGTCAAGTGACACTGATAACCTATCCTATTGTCCAGGACACCACTGAACATGCACTTACAATTTTGATCGACGATTACCGTAAGTTTACATTTTTGCTATACAAGGAACATTTTTTCGTAAACTGTAAGAGTTAAAGACCTAAAATTTTCATTCGAATCCAAGCTGCGTGGTGTAGCGAGCCAAGACTGTACGCGCTGCATGTAAAATAATTGTAAGACCTAAGTTTGCTCTTGTACATCAGATAAAGTTATAATGATGTTATTTATTTATTTATTCAGACGACAGCTACGTAGTGTGCTATTAATGAATTTTGATGTTTTTCGGTGGATAAAAGTCCGTGGCAGGAAAAACAATCCGGATTTTATTTAAAGGAAAGGGACACTGCAGGAACAAATTATTCATATTTAACGTGACAATTTAGTATTATTACAGATACGAAAGTAAATCTGTAGTGGTTTAAGAAAATAAATATCCATTATATTACAACAGTATTTGAGAGCAACTTACAAAAAAAATTGTATTCAAGTTAATATAATTAACCCAAAGTCAGGTATTTTTTGTCTCAGGAAATATCCGACAGAACTAAATAGGAGGCAAACAGAACTGACCAGAGATTTACAGGAAATTTCGGGGAATCTGCAGTCCGTCAGCTTCCCACCGGCTATCCCCGTGGCGCTTTGAACTCTGGAGTAGAGGTGGGCCGATATACCTATAACAGGTATTTTGGAACGATATTTTTGTGGAACGGATATAACAGTGACTGAAACGTTGAAATACTTGTTCCGATTCAACGATAACTGAAAACTGAAAAGTCGAAATACCCATTCCGATTACCCGCAGTTCCGAGTCGCGGGTAACGTCCCCTACGCAAGTAACGAATAAACAAGTAAACGAGTACTACGTGTATCAGGAGTATTACGAGTACAAAGCCACTTTTTTGTGCTGAATACTTCATTCTGCGAAAGGGGGTTACCTAACAAAAGGTTATGTAGTTTTGGATTTTGGATATGTTGTATGTACCTAGGGCCTTATTAAAAATCCAAGTTTTCTAATTTGGCGCGCGTGTGCGCGCGTCAGTACGACCACTTTTGTGTCACTTTTTTCGGTTTTTGTTCATTTTTGTTCGATAACTCTTTACTAGTGCGTCCTACAAAAAAATAGTCACACAGTTTTTTGTAGAGCACAAAATTTGCTACAATTTACTCTAACATTTTTTTCTAAACCTCCGAGTTACTGAGATACAGAGCCGCAAAGGTAAAATAAAATTGCAAAAGTTACGAAAAATTCAAAAGAACGTATTTTTGTAAACTATTTATTTCACTGACGTTTGGCAATGACTGCCAAAATAAATAAAAATAAATACTTTACAATTTTGGTTTATTATTTTCAATAATGAACCTTTGTAATCGACCAAGAAAAAAAATGTTTGACCCCCCCTCAAAATTTGAAGTTTTACGTTTAAAGATACGTAGAATCCGAAAATCGAATAAAAAAACACGTCGTATATTTCACGCATGTCTAAAAATAATAAACCGTTGGGCTTGATTGTTGGGAGAAATTTGAAGGTCATCCATGTTGATGAAACAAAGTGGGGGAGACAGCGCTGCCAAGGTCACCTCTCCCTATTGGCCTCTCAGTAGTCTCGGTCGTTCCAGAGTTAAACGCGTTACGTGTTTGTTTCTTGTGCTTGTACAGTGTTAGCGTGCGTTAGTGTGCGTGTTTGTTTCTTGTGCAGTGTACAGTGTGAGTTGTGCGGTACAATGGCATCTTCCATGTCAGAGTGTTTTATATGTAAAAAAAGTTTGGACGAAGGTGAGATTGTTCTAGTGAAAAAAAAGGTATTAACAGACTCCGAGATTCCAGTGTTAAACGGAAAAATCCTGAAAATGAGATCTTACTGCAAAATTTGGAGGAAATATCTGTTCATAAGGCTTGTCAAAAAACGTATAATCATGAAGGAATGATCCTTGTCTATATTCGTCGTGGAGGAGACGCTTCAAAATCCACTCATAAAAGAACTCGATCACAAGGTTTAAGTTTTGATTTTAAAAATAACTGCTTGTTTTGTGGAGAGAAGATTACAGACGAGTTTATTGAGAAACAAAAAAAATTGCCTCTGTCAAGACGTAATATTGTGTGTAAAGTGGAAAAGATGGATACAGATGAAAGCTTACTGAAAGCAGGTAAGAAACGTAGTGATGAATGGGGAGAGAAAGTGGTTGATCGCGTCCAACAAGTGATACAAAATGAAACCGATTTAGTGGCAGTCGATGCACAGTATCACCTCCTCTGTCAGCAAAAGTTCTATACTAGGACAACAACTGGAGCAAAAAGGGGATATCGTCCCGCTACAAATGTTGATGAAGCAATGGAAGTTATTTACACATATCTTACTGATAATATGGCGAATGTCAGTTTTCTCTTGACCACTTAATTGATCAAATTGAGGGAGAGTATCGACCAGATATGAGAACGGTTAAGAGTCGTCTTAAGGAAAACTATGGAGAGGATATAGTTATAGCTGACTCTCCCAACAGAGGCTGTATTGTCTGTTTTCGAAACACTGGTAAAATACTCTCCGATATGTGGTATCAGAACAGAAGTGCTAATCCGCAAGAAGAAAGATTGCGAGTTGTCAAAGCTGCTGGTAAAATTATTTTGGAGGACATCCGCTCTTCAATTTTCAGTACTGCTGAATATCCACCAACAGATACGTTTTTGGACAATGTAAATTCTGTAATACCAGAGTCATTACTTTCTCTGTTGCATACCATCATTTTGGCTAACAAACGAGGCTCATTAGATTCTTGGGAAAAGAAATGCGCTGCACTGGGACATGCTATCATAGCTGCCGTGAGACCAACATCTTTTCTATCCCCACTTCTGACAGGAATTGGGGTGTTCATTTATAAAAATTTGCATCAAAACAGCTATTAGACTTGTTGTCAACGCTGGGGTTCTCATCTACTTATTATGAAGCTGCTAGACTTGAGGCATCTTTCATTCTGGGGGTACCTGAGAACAAAATTACAAGTGAGGGTGGTGCATTTGTTCAGTTCATTTTCATTAATGCTGACTTTAATGTAAACACTAGATGGATTGGGTACGTTCCATGCGATGGGAGGGATTATGGCTGCCAGACCACGCGATGGAATAAGAAGCAGCAAGGAAATCGTTCCGCGGATCACAAAGTGTTCGGCAACTGATATAATCAGTAAGACAGGCACTATGCAACTGAAAACCTATCACACACCAAAAAAAGAAGGATTGAAATCTATCGCAATTACTGATATACAATTTGAATGTTCTGATAAAATACTGCCATCTTTCTCTGACGTTGCTTGGATTTACGGAAAGTGGGCGAAAATTCCTTCAGTACCGGGTTGGAATGGCTTTATGGAGCAGGCAACACGTGGTAAACACTATGAAATTTCGAAAATAGTATGTCTCCCATTTATCAATGCTCCACCAAACGATCTTGGCACGGTGTTCACATCTCTCCTTGCAGCCAAAGAAAAATGTGAATCCCTAAATTTTAAATCTTGTATCGTCACTTTTGACCAGCCTTTGTACTGGAAGGCTCGTGATATGGTCATGAATAATCAAGTTCCAGAGTTGAGTAATGTGATTGTAAGGCTGGGTGGATTCCATTTCTTAATGTCGTTTATGGGGGCAGTTGGAACTATAATGGCAGGAAGCGGACTTAAAGACCTTTTCTGCGTTATTTATGCTGAAAATAGTGTAGAAAAGATGTTATATGGGCACGCTTATTCAAGGGCCATTAGAGCGCACATCCTCGTTCACGCTGCTTTGAGTAGTTCAGTCTTTGAAAAACTGGAACTCACAAACGAAGAAAGGTGTGAAGTGGAAAACATTATTGCTGACAGGTCTGCCATTCTCAGGGCACATGAAAATTCCGAATTCAATTCTGTCAGAATGAAACTGAAGAAAATGCTTTGCGCAGTTGAAAGTAATGGACCCACTTCTAAATTGTGGATTCAATACTTGAGAATGATTACTCTACTAAAGAACTTCATTCAAGCTGAAAGGATGGGTGACTGGAACCTACACCTACAAACTACCAAAGAAATGCTGCCATATTTCCACGCTGCTGGGCACTTCAACTATGCAAGGAGCGCACATCTCTATTATCAAGACATGGTGAACTTAGAAGACAAAATGGAGCCCGAAGATTTCCACAAATTCACCACCAAGGAATATTTCACCATCCGACGCTCTAAAAATATTTGGTCCGGTATCTGGTCCGATATGACCATCGAGCAGACCCTGATGAGATCAATGAAGTGCTCAGGAGGGTTGACTCATGGTCGTGGCATTACAGATAGTGTGCTTTTCCGGTGGATCTTGGGGACGGTTCACCTCCTTAACATCTGTGAACAAGTTGATAAGTTCACTAACCTAACCTCTGCAACTACTGAACAACATGTGGATTTAAGGCCTACTCGAGTAACAAGAGATGATCAGGACATTGAAAAACTCATTTTATGGTTAAATGAACACCCTCCGTTTACTGAAAGTGAGATGCTAATGTCAATTAGTACAGGTATTGTTGGAGAAGAGGAAGTGAACTGTCATTTGGCTCGTGAAGTTGGAATTAAAGGAATCAAGAAAATAGTAGGGGAGAATTTCGAAGGTGTCAAGTTGCAAAGGAAGAATAAAGTACTTACTCTTGCAGCATCTAGCAGTGGTATTAAAATAGGTGACGACAAAGTTCCAATAGATCCGCTCACTCTTTTTCAAAGAGCATGCATTGCAAAACATAATGATGAAGATCTTAAAAGAGTACTTCAAATTTGAGCTAGCGCCCTTTCCGATAGCTCTCTTGTCTGACGAAGGGATGCGGAAAGGTATAAAATCAACTCTTTATGGTTCATTCACTCCAGTACAGAACGAAATCGAGTTTGGTAGCAAGAAATGTACAGTTGTTGATGGTGGGTATCTTCTACATAAAGTCGTGTGGAGTAGCACTTCAGTGGTCAACTTTGAGTCTGTGTGTAAAAACTATGTAGAGTATGTGCAAAGTCACTTCGGTTCAAATGCTGTGGTAGTTTTTGATGGATACCCTGATGAATCCACTCGACTAAGCACAAAATCGTGGGAACGATCCCGTCGAGCTTTACTTCACTCTTATGCTAAAATCCTGTTCAATAAAACAACTAAAGTGACAATAGCACAAGATAAATTCTTATCGAATGATAGTAACAAAAATCGTTTAATCGCATTGTTGAAGGATGAAATGGCAGAAGTGGGCATTGATATAGTACAGGCAACAGAGGATGCTGATGTTGATTATAAATACTGCAAAATCTAAAGCATCTGAATTCGATAGTGAAGCATCATAGGTGAAGATGTAGATCTTTTGGTGTTACTGACAGCATTAGCTTCTTCTCATGATAACATTTACTTTAAAAAAAGTGGAAGAGGAAATGCACCCTGCGTATTTTATTCATCAAACTCATTCAAATATGACCCACAAGGAATTCTATTTCTTCATGCATTTAGTGGGTGTGACACTACATCTGCCCCATTTGGACATGGAAAATCCAAATTCTGCAGTGGTCTTCAGAAGCAACCTAATTTAATTGAAGTAGTAAGTGCATTCAGAAAGTCAGAAGCTACTCCTGACCAAATTGGAAAAGCAGGTGAGAAATTTTTCGTAGCCTTGTATGGTGGGGACATGAATGCTTAAACTCTTGACGATCTTCGCTGTCAGTTTTTTGAAAAGTCTGTGACTAAAAGCAAATTTCACCTTGCCAGACTGCCACCAACGCAAGATGCAGCCTGGTATCACGCATTACGCACATATCATCAAGTCCAAACGTGGATGGGTAGGGAAAAGAACCCTTTGGATTGGGGCTGGATGACAGGCAGGCGAGGGATGACTCCAATTAAAACAACAAAAAACGCTGCACCAGATTCGTTGCTGCAAACTATTTTTTGCCAATGTAAAAAAGGGTGTGTTAAGTCCTGCAGCTGCAGAAAGGCTGGTTTGCATGGTTTGCATTGCTCTATTACTTGTAAAAATTGCTGTGGACAATCATGCCTAAATGTTCCTGAGATCATTACAAACGACGATGACATAGAGGAAGAAGCAGTTTTAACAATTGATCAGATGATCGCCCAAGAAAATGAAGAGATTGAACATTTTACCTTTGTTATAGAAAGTGATGAAAGTGACACTACAGATAGAACCAAAAGATTAAAAGTCTAACGTATCTATTTTTCTACCAAAATTTTTGTTTGCATGTACGCCTTATTTGTGATAATTTGAATTGTTATTATTTTCCATTATTTGTGTTTTTATACAAGTATCTATCATTTGGATACAAAACTATTTCGTTTCGTCTTTAAATTAAACTAATTTGTTTTGTTTTGTTATTTGTAAATATATTGTTTGAGCCAATTTATATATTTTCCATGTAATGTGGTTTTATTTGTAACTTTTTTATCCACATATCAATCATATGGCTTACAAAGTGTAACTCATTTTGTCTTTAAAGTGAACTAATAAACCGTTAAGATGATGGACAGTGTGTTTTTGTGGTACTTTTCCCTAACTTTTGTAAAATTTTTGTGTTTGAAGCTCTGTATCTCAGTAACTCGGAGGTTTAGAAAAAAATGTTAAAGAAGTAAATTGTAGCAAATTTTGTGCTCTACAAAAAAGTGTTTGAATATTTTTTTGTAGGACGCACTAGTAAAGAGTTATTGAACAAAAACCGAAAAAAGTGATACAAAAGCGGTCGTACTGACGCGCACACAGGCGCGCCAAATTAGAAAACTTGTATTTTTAATAAGGGCCTAGGTACATACAACGTATCCAAAATCCAAAACTACATAACCTTTTGTAAGGTAAAATGTACTTGGCCACTGGGCTAATACAAGTACGAAACGAAGCAAAACAGCGAGGTTCAGAATATCCCTATGCCAAAGAGACGAAGCTGTTTTTAATAAATGAAAAAAAATACATGCTGATGTTACATTTATTCTCGTGTGTTATGCAGATATATAATACAGATTATAATAACAAAATATATATTTTACTAGTCACCAACTTGGTAAATTTTGAAAAAGCAAATTATATTGTGTTGTTATCAGCCACCTACAGAGTGGCTGTAGGCCGTAGGCCTATAGTACTTTTTGTTAATGTGATTTCGGAGATGATTTTAACTTCACTACACATCTCACGTAAATGTTTTTGACATTCTTTGTTGTGGCGCGCACTCCAAATGTCATTGCCGGAGTTTCGCAACTGATTTGTCTAACCAAAATGGAATCGGTAATTAATATTAAATCTATGTTAGTTTGTTTACTCCTAGTGAAAACTTAGTATTCCCAAAGAGAGATAGGCGTATAAATTCTGTTGTTTCTTATTTTCTTTTAAACAGTAACAGCTTAATGAAGTCACAGTGTAAAGTAACACTGTTAATACTTTTAGTTTCAATTTATTTCTTATAACAAATTATATAATACAGGTATATGTATAATACGTATATAACAACAGGTATTTGTACGTGTTATTTTTTTTGAACGGTTTCGTTCGTACCTGTTATTTCCAAATACTAGTTTAGCACACCTCTACTCTGCAACAACAGTGAATTTTCTGACAACAGTATGAGGTTTTAATCTTACACTTCGTTCGTGTATCGAGTATTAACTCAACTTCGTAACGTATTCCCTTATATTTATAGTATTCAACTATAAATTAATTCTATATTGATCGTCGGGGTATCAAAATCATCAACATCATGAATACGCTTATATAAATCCGACTACGTTTTAATTTGCATGTAAGTTCGTTACTATTGAATTTTAAATCAAAACGTTCTTAATTACAAAGTGAATACATTGTAGGTTACGCACTTGATTGGCGTGTATAATATACTACAATGCTTACTATAATGTACATTCGACTTAAAAAATTAAACGTAATAGGTTTTATTCAAGTTATAATTTTACATATTTAGTTTTACTGAGACACTAGTTTACACCTGCAGAACATGTGCGCGCGCGTGTGTGCGTGGAAGATTACAACATAATCCCTTGTAAACGTTTAGATTATGTGAGAGATTTTATTCCAGGAGAGTAGCGTGTAATCGCGGAGATCGTTGTTGACTTTGATGACGTTTGGATGCAGTAAATGTAATGACGTAATTACGCGTCAATCTTCGGGTAGTTTTAAGTTCACTGGGCTTATTACGCCGTGACCTTATCCTTCGCGTACCAATCACGCTGCTTCTAATCGTACTCTTCCTCAAGAGACTTTGGGGACGTCCATTAATTACGTGAGCTCAAAATGGGGGGGGGGTCCGGCAAAATCTCACCAAATCTCATTTAAAGGGAGGGGGCCAATGAAAATCTCACGTCAACTTTTTAATTCAGAGAATATACATCATTATAACGGATAGCATTTTGTTTTATAAAATTAATCCCGAGCATAGACAATATTAAAGTGCCCACCAATCTTTATGGCCTCTCTGAACTGAACTGAATACATATTTTTAACGGAATACACGTGTGCATGCACGGGATTCCCCGATTTGAAACAAAGAGCTGCACAAATGTCAGATTTCATTCGGGGGAGTTCCCTGCCGCCCCGGTCGAAATCACTGCGTGTCAGTCAGTGAGTCAGTCGTGATATTCTGCAACGCATATAAAGCCGATGTTATTGTGTTCAACATGAATTTGTATCAAAAGATAGAAGATATGCTTTAGGTATTTTTAGTGGTATGAAGCAAAAACATGAACATATCAAATAAATTTAATTATTTAAAAATTATAGGGTAAACCTCACGTGAGGGGGAGGGGGGTCCCACCACATCTCACCAAGGGGGGAGGGGGTCCAAATTTAAAAAAAAAACCTCACGTAATTAATGGACGTCCCCTTTTTCTGAAGAAAGACGGCATTTTGTTTTGAACATTGTTCCGCCAATCCTTTGCCTCATAAACCGTCACCGTATTTCTAAGGTTTTCAGATTGTTCCTTCTTCAGAGACTGTCAGTCACGACCATTTTTACAAGTCGTTGGCTGGTGTTTTTGAGGCTTGTAATTCACCGAAAAGTTGCAGGAGAGACGACGACAACGACCTCACTGTTCTGACGGGCAGACGAACTAAGCGAGTCTATGGATAAAAAGTGCCACACATTAGTGCAAGAGGTGCAAGTACAGAGAAGAGCATTGTATCCATTATAAAGCTGTAAATTTCTCTCGTGACGTTATTTTGGCAGCATAAATTTGACTAAATTAGCATATTCTCGTTTGTTGCAACGGGATAATATGCGAAAATGAGTTTTGTTAAGGAAGGTGATGAGTAGTTTAGTCCTGTTAATAATTATCCACACTATTGGTAATTAGTTTTAGAAGCGGAAAGTACGTCGGGAAAACCGCTTTGAAGTGGGGCGTGAAAATCTATTCTCAGGTCAGGTCTTAAAGTAATTTTTTCTCGACGGATCGCACGAAATGTTCCCTTTATTGGCTGTCAAATATCACTTGCGGCTCGCTCTGGTAGCAATTTGTAGAAACTCGTTATCCGTCCTGTTGTGGGTCGTGTGAATCAGCTAAGTTGTAATAGACACGAAGCCAGATAAACGGTGCGGTAACTACGCGGTGTTGGCTAGAAAACGCGCGCGCTTGAATTCATGTGACACATAAAGAGTTTTGTTTTTAATTATCGATTAAAAGAATGTACAAATCAATATGGATGATGTATTAACATTAACAATTACACAATATGATACGATATGGATCTTAACAATTAATATGGATATGCGGGGCGGGAAGTTTATTATATTCACCTGAGATATACGCACGTATCTTTCTTGGAAGAAAAAACTGAGGCGGGAGTTATAAATCTGGTACCATGTTTGTCTTTGCTGTTAGCTATAAATATAAAAAGTTTATACAAATGCTACATTGTTTGTATACATTCTTAAAAAAAAGTACAGTATCTCAAAAATTGGACTTCAGTCGTGGACATCGTCATTCGTAGCTTAAATAGTTCCCCCTCTTGTATATTCCGGTTTTATGCAGTCATGATCTTTTTTTTCGAATCATCTTGTTGCAGATTGCAGATGTGCCCCTCCGCTTCTGCAGACATTCTGTTCGCTTTATCAGTCTGTCGTTAGCATAGAGCCGATGACACGACCGATCCAATTCTGCTTCACCTTAATTATAGGTACAACTGTATAAATAATAAATGTACTAAATAGTTATTTTCCACCTTGATAATTGTGAAAAATTCCGAAAAATTTAAGAAAAAAACGATATTTTTATAATTTTGTAAATCACAATAAGTTGTAAGTAAATAATTTATAATTTTTATAAATAAGAAATGTGTTTTAAAAGTTATGTACTGTAAACTAAACGGAGCGTTTATCTGTTTGTAGCTTTATGTATTCTGTCTGTTAGTGTTGTCCTGATGATTGTCTCATTGCGACTGACAATCATAACGGTTGGGCTGCGGTTGTGGGATCGAATCAAGATCAACACTCGGCCTCCCCGCCGATACCTATCGCTGGGAATTAATACAGGGTCTTGTCTGGCATGCCTGTATTAGCTAGTAACAAAGGCACGCTTAGCTTGCAATCGAGCGCGCGTACCACGGCCAGGGGGCGCAACGGTCCGCAGTCATGATGGTTGAAGGGAGAAGAAGACGTATCCCTTGACCGTTTCATGCTGTTCACGTTAAGCGCGTTTTCTATAATTTGTAGCCGTCGCTGTAGTGTGTGTGTGTGTGTGTGTGTGTGTGTGCGCGCGCGCGCGCGTCACATAAATAAAAAGAATTATAAAGCCATAAATATTAACTCATAAATGCGGAGTTATAAGACATTATCGAACAAGTTTGCGTTACTAATATTGTGAGTCATTATTAAAAGACTGATGGCCACTACACGTCGAAATGGAATTACAACGAGAGTCGATGATCGGGTGACACTTCTGTGTCAGTCAGTGAACAAGAAGATGCAGTTTAGACGACTAGCGTCCCTCTCTGGGGCGGCTGCGGGCTAAGGACGCCTCCCATTCCTCTTCCTCTACCTGGGCCGATTGCTTCGTTTATCAGTATCCCGCCACTTACTTAATTGTGTTTGCCCATCTCATTGGAGATCGATCTATAAGGAGTTACTAGAGCCTTTTACTTCCATGTTCCGTAAGGAAATGGAAGTATGGTGATCGTGTTCGAGATAAGGGCTGATTTTGATTGTACTACCCTCAAGCATGAGGAAAAGTCATTTTTCGAAAAGTGTCTGTGTAGAATTTTTCTACGGCGAACGATAACTGCCGCAAATTCAGACAGAATCAAATAATTTTTTGCAATGTGCCTGAGTTGTAGAGGACTCAAGGCCTATTGATTTTGGTGAAGATCGGTTAAAGAGAAGGGGTAGTTTACCTGCAACGTTGTATGTTTTAACAAGAGTAAAGTACAGTACTTAATTTTGATAAATAAAGTATCTTGAAAATGTCATAATAATCCACTGTGGAAAGGTAGATGAAATATCTATAAATGAAAAGGGTAGTTGAAGGGGGGAGGGGGTAATTTTCTATAAATGACAATGGTAGTTGAAGGGGGAGGGGATAATTTTTTATAAGTGTAGTACGTTATCGGCAACAAAGAAATAGTTTGTTGTTAAGATTCCCGGGCTGTTGGCCGTGGTTTTCTGCAAAACCAGACGTTTCGGCACTGCCATCTACTACCATCATCAGTGAAAGTCGAGTGCGCTAACGTGAGGTGCTATACGTTAGTGACCACAGTACTGTGGTTAAGGCTGAAGAAAGAATTAGTTTCTATGGAAATATTTCATTTCGAAAATGATTTTAAATATAAATCTTAGAACATGGAAGCCATGTATGGTTCTTCCATGCCAATATTTATTTTTTATTGCAATATTTTCCGTATAGCGCGTTCTAATACCAGTATGTCCAAAGTAGTTCAGTTCGGCCGTATTGAGCTGTTTTCGAAACCTGCAATACGTTTACGTAGTTTGTGCAATTCGGAAGTAATACGTCTGTGGTCCCATATTTGAAAGTTTTTGGGCCAGTCCAACTAAATTCAACTCGTAACTCTTAAAAGTCCTCTACAACAGGTACACTCGTAACCGATTTTTACGATAGCTGTCAGTTATTGGTTTTTGTTAGTGTAATATTACTCAAGCATTCCAAATTCCATCGTTGTAATCGAGAACATAGGTGTCATCCTTGTCTTGTCCTCTAGTTTTGTCGCGGGCAGTGTGTGTATTGATTGGTTTCAAGAACACAGCAATGCTGTTGTGTTGTCATTGATTGAGAAGGCCCGATTTTTATTGACTCAACCGTATTGCCGCGTATACTACACAACGTAAGGTACCGTGACATTGGGCCGCATAATAATATTATTGACTTCTTTGTACGTTATTTTTGTCTTTTGTTTACGTTATTTTTTTTATAGTCCTCCACAGCCACCGCCATTAAGCAAACAACAGTAGTCCTCTTATTCTTTTTTTTCTCTTATATTAGGTACAATGGTCGGTCCTTCTTCACGTGTCAGTGTATGTAGAGTATTATGGTGATGTCTTTCAGCTCTTTGTCCATTTATTCTCCGATATCCTGAATTTTGGTTGCTTTGGGATTTCCAATGTCTGGATACGTTAATAAGCGTTTCGTTGCTTACTCTGTTAACACGTTTAGCAATACTTGCTCCTCTTAGGAGTAAGCTTCATGATGGCCGTTACATGCGCTGCGTCTGCAAAACGCCCTAGATGTCAGTTCCCTGAACGCTACTCTCCGGACGCTTTCCCGAAAGTTCTACAGCCGCTGTGCTCGTTTCCCATAAGGGCCCATGGTCAACACCAATCTGTGCCAGGTGAATCTTGCATCCGGCCTTGGCGAACACTGACCCTGAATGAGACCATGTCAGATCGAAGTCCCGCAGCAGGTAGCAGGGATCCCCCACGTATCGTTGTCCCTCCCCATGGCGGGAGCTATGTAATGGGGAGTAACGAGCTTGTCCGCGCTTGCACAGACCCCAATTGTCGGTGACATGGGAAAATTCTCGTAGCTTCTGCTTCCTTACTTTGTCCAGCCTCCTTTACCGTTAACTACTGTAAAAATGGCATATTCGTTTCTTGTTAGTTAGTCGTGGCGTTGATTGGTTTGCTATTGTAATATTATTGGGTCAAAATTGTAGGTGGGAACGAACAGACTAGAATCGTCTCGTATAGAAAAACTTATGGAATTGAATATAGAAACACCTGTAACTTCGGGGATTTCACAAAATTATACCGACCAATTTTTGTGATACAGTATTTAAAAAGTGACACTTTTTCATACGATTAAAACACCTTTATAAAAAGCACGTTTTTAAACTTGAGTGTTATAACTAGGCGCTACGTCTAACATATAGTTGTTTGTAATAAACACCGCATGAGTTACGTGATTTACTTGTTCCGTCCAGTGGCGTACCTAGGCCACTGGTGGCCCGGGGTGTATTTGTTTTTGAGGCCCCCTCCCATAAGACGGGTGTTTATAATCCAATTTATCTTTAAGTAATACATAGCAAAAACACTTTATTGTTGTATATTTATTGTCTAATTATTGATGTATTGATACATCTAGTTAGGGAACTTTATAAGAAGCTGTAGTAATGTTTGAAATAAAAATGTACTTATATATTGTAAATACAAAGTTTAAAGAAATAATAGAAGTAGTATTTTTTATAGACTGCATTAAATTTTTTACAGTACTTTATAATGTACAACAAACTTATACACTGCAAAACAAATTTACCATTACCGAGGCACGGCCTTCTTGATCGCTGCCGTCCGTGCTGTTTGGGGTTCAATTTGCGACTTCCGACTACGCGGTGAGGCATTGACGCCAGGTACAAGTGACACTTCTTTTTTAGTATTAATGTATATTTCTGGCTGAATTTTTACAATTTTTTCAAATATTTTGATCTCATTTTTGGACTCTGGGGTCAAAAACTTTTTAAATTTCCATAACTGCACACTATATTTTGTTTAAAATTTGTTTTAATTTTATACTCCCCATGCACTTAGCTTCTTTTCCAAAATTTTGACCCCCTTATATTTGTGCCTACCGCCCCTATTTTTATGGGACTAATCTCAAAAACAAGTTTCTGAAAGGTAACAGTATGGACACGCATGCAATGTTTTACCTGTTGATGCGTTCAAAAGGTATCGTGAGACATACCCCAAGTAAAGCCCCCTACACATTATCGGACCGAACCACCAGACACGACCAAACAGCCAGACCGTCTGTGGTCGGGTCAAGGCTACACACCTTCGGACCGGACCAACTTCAGACAGGAACCTATTTTCTCTGACTAGTCGAATGTTTGATCTTGTGAAGGAAAGGGTGTCGCGCTATGGCTCCGTATCTTTCAAAAATGCAAAAAATCGGTGTAGCTTTAAGTGCTTTAGTAGCAACTAGTAATGACAAGTGTCGAAAGAAGAGAAAAATATGGGCAAAGAACTTGTTTCAAAAACAGAAAACATTCACCCATGTTTTCAAGTGGACCCATCATTTCGTAATTTTTTACGGATGGATGAGGAATGTTTCATCAATTTACTGGATTTGGTGAAACCGTTTATTCAAAGAAGAAATACGGTCTTCAGGGAATCCGTGAGTGCAGAAGAGAGGCTAATTGTGACACTTCGTTATTTAGCTACTGGGAGATCATGTGAAGACATGAAATTCAGTGCTGGTATATCACCACAACTTTTATCAGCTATTATTCCAGAAACGTGCACAGCTAGCAACGCAACAAGAAACAGAAGCACAAACAGCGAAGGTTTGGCAACGACAAGGGAAGTTCGGCGACAACGCTACACATTCCACGACCAGACTGAAAAGTGGTGGGGACGGTCTGTGGTCCGATGGTTTTCCCATCGAACCTCCCGACCGTCCGTCACGACAGATTTTGTCCGCGGACACGCCTACACATCTTCGAACCCACGACCAAACTGCATTTTGTCCCGACGGTCCGGTGGCCTGGTCCGATAGTGTGTAGGGGGTTTAAGTAGACAGACAGATACCAAACGGTCTAGTTAAAACTGAGAACTCACTTCACTTGTTCAATTATTCTGCTAGGATTTTTAAAACAAATTGATTAGGAATATTGGGAAAGTTTATTATGTGTCTATATTTAGTTATTGGTCTTTAATGGTTAAGTTAGTCGCTTATGAAATTAGACTTTAGTTTACTAAAAATAAACTTTTTAAATTTTAAGTATTTCTCTTATTATTAACATTACATGTCAGTGCACGAATCCGATGGTTCTTTTGTACACTAGTTGAGGATTAGAAAAAAAAGTAAAATAATAATTACGTGTAAGAAACCTTGATATAATTAGTAATTTTTTTATGAAATGTAAACTCTGGTAATGTAATTTTTATAATATGGAATAAAATATTATTGTATAAGTACAGCATGATTAATACCTGTCCGCAACGCCGCCTGTGAACAGGGCGTTGCGAACGATGGAATGAAGTATAGTTGTTCAAATTTTCCGCATTCGTCGTTTGAGACTTGAGGCACGTGGAGCAAAATGTGCTATCGGACGGGGGAGTCCATTGTACTTTGCTCGCGAGTCATCGTTATGCGACGATTTCAGCCGAAAGCGATTTTTTGTTCTGGAAACAAGCTCAGTGAATTTTTAAAACCTGATAAATAACGAAATGTTTTTGTTAATTTACTGTTTTATTTTCGTTTCTCAGTGACTGTATGATCGCTCGCTTTTGTTTCATAGGCGATGCGGTGCCTTTTGAGAAAAAAGAAGGGGGAGTGAGGCGGTTCGCCCTTCCTACCGCTTCCTTTAGTCTGTTGACCTCCCATGTAAAGAAAAAGGAAACCCCCTTTGGAGAAGGCGGAAATATTATATCGGTTTCGTACGAAGAAAAGAATATTATTTATTTTTAAATAGTCTAGACTTTGTTTACATTTTGTTTTTGTTTTTAAATTAACTTTTTAACAAGTTGCGGTGGGAGCGCTTTGTTCTTAGCGTAATTGCGTTTGTCTGTGTCCAGGAAACCAATACTGACATTAACAGAAATTTATTAACGAATATACAAAACTCTTGTGTAGCAAAAGAATATTAATTTTTCTAATATGGTGTATTGTTTGTCTAAAATATAGTAACTAAAGTTTCAACAGCTTTTAGTATTTTAAATTGTATATGGGTTCCAGAAAATAAAAATTCTATTACCATATGTTATTATAAGTATAGAAAATATTTTAAAATATCAAATTGTAACGCTCAATCTGAGCGTTTTATAATAATAATAATTATACGATTCTTAAAATTATTATTAATTGATGGCGCAGTATACTCATTACAAATTATTAAAGTTTCGGACATTAGCCATCGTAAGTTAAAATTAAGAAACACGACCTTTCGACCTGTATAGAATCAGAGGTCGTCTTCAGGTGAACAAAAAATTAATACAAAGTTAAATTATGTCCAGTCCCGGAAGGCGGCTCGAGGATTAGGAGACCCTTGGCTCACGCACGCACACTGGCAGGCCGCCTAACAATAGACAGGGGCCGGCTCTTGACCTGCGCTGCTGTCTTTTTAAATACAGTTTACTATAATAAATTAAATTTTGTTATTCTGCTTAATCTTATAGTTTTAGTCGTTCCATTTAATTCAGACTGTGGTTTCATTTAAAATAAGTCCAAACACGAAGTTTATACGACGATTTTCAAATGTTTTACTCTTATTTGTTTATTTTGAAGTATTGTGATTGCTAAACTTCTGAGAATTATTTACGCGACTATTATTAAAAAAATGTTATTATTAAAAACTAAGATCTATCATTACATTACATTATGTAAATTTACCACTAACAAATGGATATCGTCAAAACTTCTAATATTAGTTAAACAAATATAGTGCTATTAAAAAAATATAATAATAATAATAATAATAATAATAAAACAATACACTACTAACCATTCCAACAAAGAAGGATTCCTCCTGTTGTTGCAACCTAAACAACCTCATGGGATGGTTAGTAATGTTTTATTATTATTATTTTTGTGCACTATATTTGTGTAACTAAGATTTGGAGTTTTGACGATATCTTTGTATTCATTTTTTGTTCGCCTGAAGACGACCTCTGATTCTATACAGGTCGAAAGGTCGTGTTTCTTAATTTTAACTTACGATGGTTAATGTCCGATACCTTATAATTTGTAATAATAATAATTATATTCTTATGCAGGCATTAAATTCTCTTGTACGTCTCTCTCGTAATCAACGAATTAACGATTCGGTGAAACGTTTGTTCAGTTTTTGATGGGCCAAGAAGTGATTTTGAGTGGAACCCCCGAAAGGGGGAGCAAAAGAGGGTGGATATAAGAGAATTGGGAAACATACTGTGGAGCACGCTTCGGAGAAAAATGAAACGATGACGGATTCCGAACTCCGGATGTTGAGACGGCATCAGTCCATATTTGTTTGTGTTCATATAAACTGGAATTAAGTACGTGTCAGTCAACGAATTAACGATTCGGTGAAACGTTTGTTCAGTTTTTGATGGGTCAAGAAGTGATTTGGAGTGGAGCCCCCGAAAGAGAGAGAAAAAGAGGGTGGGGTATAAAAGAATTGGGAAACATACTTTGGAGCACGCTCTCGAGAAAAATGAATCTATGACGGATTCCGAACTCCGGATGCTGAGACGGCAACAGTCCATATCTGTTTGTGTTCGTATAAACTGGAATTAAGTACAGTGTCGACGTTTCGACTCTAAGCAGGCACATATCGTATAGTGAGATTAAAATAAAATTCGCAAAACTTTTTTTAAGTCCAGTTACTGTAAATAAGGAACAATCAAATTATCTCCATACAAATAAATTAGTTAATGTCATGGTTAGTAAGAAACAAAAACGATAACATCAAGACGTAGTTAAACCTGATGGATAGGCGTGTGGTTTGTTGTGTTAGTAAATGTGTAGGTAGACATTACTATTCTGATATCATTGCTCCTTTTGTGACGTGGCTTGCAATCGTTCGGAGACCGTCTTCAGTTGCGTCACAGGTACGCGATTTATTTAGTTTTTGTGTTTTTTGTGTAAGGTCGTACTGTATTTGTAGGTGATTTGTATTATATTTGTATTAATACTTTTGTTTTTATGAATATTTTGATTGTTTTCCGACGTAAAACGATCGGTTTTCAGCCGAATAACCGCATATAGAAAATTGGTTATTGAAACAATTATTTATTTATTTAATTTCCTCGTTTTGAGGGGCGAAGTTTTGCGAAAGATCTTCGGCTCATTACACAGGATGCAATAACAGGCGAATTACGGATCCGACACAACCTGGAGTAGGAAGAACTTTACAACGACACGAATATTGGACTTACGCGCAGGAGACGACGACAGCGGGCTGGGATGGTCTACTATCGACGGTCCGTGAAGACGTTGAATTTCTTTCTCGACGGAAGTAAACCTCTTGGTAGAGCGAGGAAGAGGAGAAGCGGTGGACTGCACGAGGACTTTAACCGGACCGGAATAGGGACGCATGAATGGAGTGGAAGGCTGGAAACAGAAGCCGATGGGGGAGAATCCTTGTCGCGGATTGCGGCCCTATAGGTCTGATCGCGTAAGTGTAAACTAAACTAAAGCTACATCTAAGCGACTTTGATCATACATACGGACTATCGTATGAATTAGAATATTTTGTGCCAGAAGATAAAAGAGTAAAGTTAGATCTCTAATGAAATTAAAGATTAGACTTAAGCAACTGGTCTTTCACTATATGGAGCAATATGAATAGGCGGAATGGGCAGTTTTGAAGAGATACCCGTGCCAAATACTCTGCACCAAACCCTAAACAAAAGTAAAAGCACAGAAGAGGATTTACCTGCAGCAAACTCTCGTTTGTGTTGTCGTAGTCAGTGTGTTTTAATAAGTACGATTTACTGAATATTTGACAGCGGTGCTGATGGAATTAATAGTTCATTCTTACGTAAATAGTGTCAAGAGTATTTTATGAAGTTCAGTTTCGCGAATCCAATTTACAAAAATTCTCGTTCTTTGTGTTGCGTGGTATTTTTTAACTTGTTGGACCAGCCGTACGAAAGTTCAAACGAGACATTTCGTCGATACTTACATTTTATTGCTAATCCAAATAAGAAATATCTTTTGAAAAATTTATTGTAAAATGTATATTTACACTGTTCGGCATTAGGTCCCAGAATTTTATGTATAGTTTGGTAAAGAATTTAAAATATAAGAAATACTAACACTTCACTTGGTGGTACAGTCGTGTGTCGTAAGGCATCGTGGTTTTCATTTGTAATGTCAAGCGTCACGTGCATGAGTCAAACGTGGACAAATGACCACACGACGACTCTGTGGTTTGAAACATCTGCATTCGTAAGGATAGACAGAAGTTAAAGATCCGATAAGTGTACATATTGTAACATTACATAATCAGGGCTTAATACTGAGTAAAATAATAAAAAGTCAGTAGTTACCCCATTCCCCAAGTCAGAAATGAATGATTAAGTATCATACTATGAAACATTTGTACAATCTTTACACCAAACAATAAAACACTTTAGCAATTTAAAAACAGTGTACTAAGTGTTACCGTAGAAGTGCAGTGTGTACAAAGTGCAACATAGTATGATATATCTAAATTTTAAACAAAAAAAGACATCAATCACAAATGGTGATGAAGATACAGAACTATAGTAATAAACAATAATTTAGTAATAAGTTGTTGTAGTTTTGTTTTGTTAGGCCACAAAGGCAATATCCGTGTAAGTAAAAGGTTATTTTGTTTTTGTTTGAAGGATCCAGGGTTATATAAGAAATTAATCAATGCTAATTAGAATAAATTGTAAAGAGATGGTGGAAAATAAAATAGTGCCTAGGGCAGTAATACATTTACATAAGTAAAAGTCAGAAATAAACTAAGTTAAAAAACCACTAAATTATAAAATGCAAGTATCTAAGTTTATGTAATCATATGAAGGAAACATTATATAAATTAAATGTAATTAGAGTTAAAAGTTATAAAGGAGTATTTTTCCCAAAAAATGGAAGAACTAATAATATCTTAATACTAGCCTATTTACTAAAACTGTACCTAGGTTAGCCAATAAAAACTCGTCAATTTCTTGGTTACTAAGAGTAACAGAGTTAACAAGATGGGTAATTGTTAAATTGGATTTTCAAGAGTGTAGATGACAGAAATAAGGTCCAGCAAATTTTCAAAAATTAGTAACTACAGTTTGAACTAAACACTATTCTAAATTAATGAAACGATTCAGCACAAGAAACTACGTCTGAGACATCCACTGAACCATAATAATTGATGCGGGAATATCGAAGAACATTGAAAAAATATACAACCATCAGATTGCTTGAAAAAATTTGAACTACCACTATGTTGGTGAGAACGCCTACCTTAATAAACTAAAAAATTACACATCACCAACAAGTAACGAACACTAGAAACAGTACATCATTCAAGTTATAAGAAAACTTAGTGTGAACATTTTAAATTTTCTTTATTTAACCCAAAACGGTAAACACGTGGTTTCATTAAAACTAAATAGCAGCCATGTTTCTTGTTTTTCCATCTGTGTGAATACTAGTAGTCTGCGCTCTGGCGTCTAAAAAAACGAACTTATTGAATCAGACTTTAAGAAAAAAATATTAATTATTGTAAAGTATGATACTATTATCTAAGCATTTTCGACTTTCTTATAGCTCAAAGAATCCCCAAATAACCCTGAGATAAATAATTTATTAATTTTACTAATAACTATAATTGAATATATCTGTTGTGTTATAAAAAAAAACTTATATCGAAAACTGTTGTAATTTCGATAATAGTCGATCTGAAAATCGATGAACTGGATGTAATAGTTTCCAGAAAATAAACCAATTTCAATCAATAAATACCTTTCTTTTAGGGAATTGACTTTGTATTATTCTTTGTAGATAGCAGATTTGTTACAGGAAACAGGTGAATAGCAGAGAAGAGTAAGAAAGTTAGCTCAGACATCGTAGCCTATGAAGTACAACAGCCAACATAACCTGTAACTGGTTATCACATTGAAAACAGCTGATGCTACACGCGTTTAAATAAAACGATCAAACAGTACACCAAGAGAGGAACTCTCTCTCTCTCTCTCTCTCTCTCTCTCTCTCTCTCTCTCTCTCTCTCTCTCTCTCTCCCCCTCCTCCCCCTCCATAACAACTGAATTGTAATACCTGCAAGGAGATATAAAAATATTATTTAATAGTTAAATGCACTGATGTGCTTATATTTTTAATTCTCTTAATGAATATATGAAACTTTATAACTAAGTTTCATATCATTTTTTGTCCTTTGTAAACAGCACCACTTAATTACTTGTATTTTGGTAATCTGGATTTTCGGGCTGTGCATAAATGTCGGATTAACGCTAGTTCACTGTACGTTTATAAATACAGTATATATAATAGAAATATTTATTATTGTTAATGTTTGATGTTATTATAAAGTCGTTTTTCTATGCTAAGGATAATCTCTTTACCAAATTTATAATTATGCGGTCATTAATTTTTTGACACGTTCACATAATGTGAGTAAAACTTATATTTATAAATTGAAAATCTTAACGTGTAAATCTTCGCTAAATTTAGTTAATGTTTATTATAAAAATTTTCTCGTATCGTATCACAAAATCCTTAGAGTAAATCTTAAGACTTTATTATTTTCTAGATTAACGGTTGCTTGGCTTTATGTGTTCATGCATATATATAAGTTACAGACATATTTTATTACCGATTCAAGTGTTTCAGTAAATAATAGAATACTTGTGTGTATCGAATTATAAAAAAACACTGAATTCAATGCGAGTGCATATTCAGCTCAGAAGAAGAAAAAGAAAAACGACGAGTGCATCGTTTCCTTATGCAAACTGCGAACACGATATTTTATCTCTAGCGTGTTGGTATCTGAACGGCCGTGTATTCAAGGTCGCGGGGTTGCCTCCCCCGTTCCTACCTATATAGCGCCCACGCGTTTATTTCTGTATAGTATTATGATGTGTACAAATACGCGATGTATATTTACCACTGCACTCAACGGAATAAAATAAATGTAACGAAAAAGCTGTTCTTAATGGTTCTTCAACTTATTAAACGAGAAAACGTTTTTTTAATATCATTTGGAAATAAGGTCGGTGCTGACAACTCTCTTCAATATTGTGAATCCTTTTATCGATTCTTATCTGTATAAAATCGTGTTTTATGCGAACTGAAGGGAAGTCACCACAAGCCGTTTACTTGTGTTAAAAGCATTCCAGGAAAGTAAACACTCTTTGTAACACATGCAGCCATAAGAGATAGAATTTCGTTTCCTGTTTATCGATCCAGATGAGTTTAGAAAATATGAGTATTTAATAAAATTAATTTGTTTTGAAATTTATATTTACAATAACAAATTACATACGTTTAAGGATTTGTAGACCAGCGTGTATGGCGCTTGACCAGCCATCCTGGTTTTGACCCCTGGTAGTGACATCAAATCGGAGTTCATTTTCAGCTTCCATATCAACTCAGCTAATGGAAATGAATATCCATAGTAACACTTGGGGTAGTAGTTGGAGATTGATGTCAGTAATGACCATCATTATCTTCTGGCATACTATAGAGCACATGCTTGGCACCATTCTCCTCCTGTCTTCCAACATTTCATTGGTATAGAACTATGTCTATTATTATTGGAATCTGGATTGTGCATTGGTCATCAATTTACATCCAATTAGGGCATCTTGGGTTCAAATCCATGACCAAAACGGAATGAAATTTGATGTTACTGTGACCAGAATAGAATATGAAGAGTAGAGAGTGGTAGCAGAACAAAAAAATGTATTCACAAAGATCCTTTATCCTAATAGTTAATAAAAATGTTATAGTTAACCATTCAGATACATAATACCATTAAACATTAGGCAGGCCAGGAATAAGGTAGGGTTAAGAGGAAGGCAAATAGACTTAGGTATGTTATAATTTTGAAACATAATTTTTTTGTGATATTAAATAAAGAGAAATAGAATGGAGGGAAATGAAGAATTGGAGAATCCATCATTTGAATCCATGTCAGAATGGCTACAAAGCTAAATTAAATGTGATTGTGGAAAGGCAAAGAGGAAGAAATAGATAGGATACTTCGTTTATAGCTAAACGGAGATTTGTGTTTTGTTTGATGTAGCCAAATAATGTTTTATTATCATTGTAGACATTACTGTAAATGATAGTGTTTGTAGATTTTACATTTGTATGGGCGTTCAGTTTTTAGTATTAGTAGTGCATAATTGTGCAAACGTTATGTGCATTTTATAGTTGGTGTGTTTCCTACAATGAAGTGTGATTATGTGAACAGAGATGTTCTCACCATTTTAACAGTTTTCCTTGTACTAATTATTCATGCTCCATCGCATGATTATGTTTTGACAGTTAAACAAATGTCACTTGTTGCCATATGTGCTTGAGACTATCATGTCTGGGCAGTTGCTCACATTCATGTTTATTCTTTTTGAACAGGATTTTACTATTATTTATATACTGACTGTTGTTCTTGTCGTTTAAAAATAGTCAACAGGTATTTGATGATTTCCCATAGGTGAAACCGCATAACTTAGTATCAGACCAATTCAGTGATAGTTTAAAGTTGATTGAATCAAATCAAATCTACACAACCCTTACATGGCAGTGATCCAATACGTCCACAACATTTTTCCATTTGTACTTATGAGGCACGGTAGTTGAAAGCTTATTGTAAAAATTACATGTGAATATTTGGGTAAAGTGTGTCAGTGTGTGTATATACTTGTTGGTAATTCATTTCTTTCGACATTTCATAAGTGAAATATATTCACGTACAAACTGTTGCTTTGGTTGTTGTGCATGTATTGTTGTTTTCATACTTACAGGACTGATGCTGCTTTGTTTTGGAAGTTATGTGTGTTGTTGTTTTGGCCCTTTAGAAGGCTTGACACATTTGTTTTGGCCTTTTAAAGAATTTATATATCTGTAACATATACTGACCACTGTCCTTACCAGATCTTACAGGCTTGTGTTTACAAGTAATATGTACTTTTAGTTAGAATAGTAGGCCTGATAACTGAACTGGATCAGTGGAGAATTAGAAAAGGGATTATATATATTCTCTCCAGATTTAAAAAATACAGATTGCATCTGTCAGACCCCTTTCCTAACTGTGAGAATAAATACGTACATTTCACAACTGCTGTTCTTTTCTGGATACTTATATTTTGCTCACTCTTTCATGGTTTTTTATCAAACTTCATAACATGTCATGACTGTTTGTTCTTAAATGTTTTCATAATTCTTGAGAATAGAACTGGAAACTTGTTTGATGGTGAGCTTATTCTGAGGTATGTAATTAGACACAGTTTTAGTAGTTGATACATATTTGGCTGTTATTTATAAATAACAGATTGTTTTTTTTTTGTGTGTTTCAGTTTCTTAGACCAAGTACACATCATCAAACAACCAGACTACACACCTTCGGAACAGGTAAGAAAATTTTCTCATTATATGAAACATTTTATAAAAATATTTGCTTTTTTATCATGCATTGTATTTATGGATGCTTGTATATTATTATAGTAAGACCAGTTGTATAAATTTCTTGTTGTTGTTTTTCAATTATATGTTTAGTAAACAACCGTTATATCTATTTCATAACCATATTTTTACAAAGATCAAAGAAAAATAAATCATGTATATATTGCACGGACGTTTATTAAAAGTACATAAATTTACTACTAATTTGTTGGATTTTAGTAGTGTTATTTGTTATTATTTTTCTAAACTCACAAAATGTATCAATAACCAGAACGAAAACAGTCTGTTTACTAAAGAAAAAGACCCACATAAAATCCAAAGAGGTGATTGAATTGAAATTTAAAATTTACAGTAATGTGAAAGTATAAAATTAGATTGAATATGTTTTTAAAGTTTTCAAAATGCAATTAGTTACAATATAATACATAGTAAATGTAGGCTGAAAATAGCATAGTAAAATGCTAACATTTGTTATAAAATTTAAAAAGTTTTTAACAAAATATATGTCCGAGCAGAATAAAGGGAAACAGTAAGTTATATACTGTATATCTTCCCTTCTGACTATTAAGGCCGTGGTCCATTACTGAGTATTTTCAGCCTCATTTGTGGTAGTCTTTTCAGTAGCTTTTTTGAAATTATTGGTTTAAAGCACTGTACTAGCTCACAGCATTTTTGGATTGGAGAAGTCTGAATCAAATTCTGGGAGTCTCTTGAAGTTGGGGAGAGTGATTGATCATAATAATGGTGTTAAGAAAGAAATGGAAGGCAAGACCTGATTGACTTGAAGGTTAGGTGATATTAAATAAACACATATGGTATGAATACAATTACCACAGCGTGATGAATACAGTATGCAAATGATGTTAATCACATTAAATTCAATGTAGTTCAATAAATTCAACAATTTATATAATAATCAATGGTTACCAGCGAGCACATTGATCTTACACATACACGTGGCTTGGCAAAAGTCGTACAAAAAGAATGTAAAGCGACTGCAAGTCAGTGCCAAAAATTAATTAAAAACAATACAGCCAACTCAAAACATGTAAAACCAACAACATGCACTTAATTTTGAAACAAGCGAAATACTTTGTGTAAATGTAAAACATGACAACAAATAAACTTCATTAAAAGTCTTGGTTTGTACGGTTTTCATGGAAAGTACAGTAGGACCAGATTAAAAGACTTAGGGATTGAATGAAAACTGTGTATTAATCGTGATCACATATTCGATGGGAGACAACCAAGTAGCATAGATATATACTGATTTACCAATATCCATCATGTATGTTAGTGTTATTGAAATATTTAAATGCATCAATCTAAGCAAGGAGATAGTATATTATCAAGTAGTACTACTTACTTCACTTGTTCTATATTTGCTTGTGTCTTGGTAGACAAATTTGTTTACAGTATACATGCTTGAGCACTGTCACCTTGAAGTTCTGCTTTTTAAAGTCCACAGTTTATGGTAGGTAGAGCATTGTCTCTGAACAGAAGACTGTAATATCTGTCACTCATCGTTTTTTTGGTTATGCCGTAGTCCCATCACAAAACAAGAGCAAATCAGTGGTCTTCATGCACAATCTTGAACTAGTAAATACAGGCAGGTTTCTAATGTATTTGAAGTATGGCATTGGGAAACTGTAAGTTATAGAAATTGTTCTTCTATAAGATCACTAAGTGGTTTCCATGATTTTAACAGATTAGAAATTATATAAGACAAATATGAAGTATTCTGTTGTTGGAGGAAACAATTCAGCATTATAAATAGTAAATCAGTTCGACATATAGGTGAAGTAGATGGGAATTGCAAAATTCTGATTAAAATGATGGTCAGTACACAAACAGTTGAAGAGATTTTGGAACAGCTAAGAAAACTTTAGATGGATCAAATTTGAAGCAATATCGTATTGGAAGCATAGTCCTTGTAGTGAAGAAGAAGAAGAAGAAGAAGAAGAAGAAGAAGAAGAAAAGAAGAAGAAAAGACGTAGATTAGCAATATGGATTTCAGATATATTATAATGAATTGGTATAAATATTTCATTCTATAAATTTGTGTGATGTTTTAATTATCAATAATACACAGTATTGATAGTCGTTACTTTTCTAATGTAAATAAGCAATTAAAAAATTACCATATTCAGTAAAATTGTTTCTAGAGCTCACTACACTATGAGACAATTTAATTGTTTACTTGCAGGATATTCTAAGGTGTCGAGTTCTCACATCTGGAATCTTCGAGACAAGGTTTCAGGTTGAAAAAGTCAATTTTCAGTAAGTGATCTCGTATAGTTTCACACAGTTTAATTTGTTAACAACTCTGTGCATGCTCGTGTGTGTGTGTGTGTGTGTGTGTGTGTGTGTGTGTGTGTGTGTGTGTGTGTGTGTGTGTGTGTGTGTGTGTGTGTGTGTGTGTGTTTTAGTTCTTGTGGAGATACAAATTATGTATGCCCATTAAATGTGTTTTCTTGTTATTTACTATTGTGAGTTATATTAACATATCCTCAGTGTTAGTGATTGTATTATAAATCTTGATAATTTTTAAGGCAATTTATTTGCTTTGGGAGAGGAAAATTTCTTCACATAATGGCATACGAACTGTAAACTTGAGTTATGATCATATATTTGTATTTACTTAATTAATTGATATTAACATCAGTGGCCACATGAAGGGAGACGTAAGGGTTTAAAACTTATGTATTAGTAAAATATATCATTTTTAAAATCATCATTGCTACCGCCATGATCATCATCATGTAACAATATTTATAGCTGATATTTGTTTCCTCCTCTGTGCCACTGTCATTATCTGTCTCTTCCTTCCCATTTTCTGCCTCAAACGTTATATCTTGCCATGTTTTATCCACTTCTCTCCAAGGCCTTTTAGATCTTAGTTTCGGCTTCTTCCAGTAGAGCACTGTTTCCACAATGCACCTGGCACTGCTGGCTCTTCTAACATGTTTATACCATCCCACGCTCTTCCCCACTATGAACTTAGGGTTTGACAAATGGGGTAAGGTTGTATCTTCTTCACCATTAACTCATACTAAACCCAATTTCAGAACGCTCATAATAGCTTTTAAAACTTGAATTTTAATTGTGTTTAAAATACTTCACAATAAATGCTAATGCATCTAATTAGTCAGTAGGCAAGTAGGTTATCGAAGCCAAGATTCCACAGCTTTTTTTGCATAAATTCATGTTTCTTAAGTCTGTTGTCTTTGGGTCCTCCAATGTGTGTGTGTGTGTGTGGGGGGGGGGGGGGAGATTTTAAAAGTTTTTGTAACACCATCCGATAAGAAAAATTGTTGTTTGTTGTTCTGTAAGTAGAGTCTATGCAACTGTCATGACTAAAAAACAATTGCCGTGAGAAAATTATAAACCTGTAAAGCAGTTTTTCAGCTTCATCAAAACTGGTAAAGAGAAAAAGATGAGAGTGAGAGAATATAAAGAAAAAGATGTACACTATATTGCATTACATAGTGTTATAAACGTAATTACACTATATAATCGTAAGTAGTGGTACATTTATAATATAAATAAATTTTTTTGCAGATAAAATGCTAGAAGTTTTGTCTAGTTTGTCATATAAGATTTAGTGATGTTATTTTTTGTTTAGTTTTTCACTAAGACAGAAAGTTTATTAATTCACTCGGGGGTTGCCAAATTTCTTAACAGAGCATGAATATTGTGAGTTACTGACATTGAGAGAGCTCTATATATATATATATATATATATATATATATATGTGTGTATTGTGAAGACCTTCAAAAGTGAATCATATGGCAAATTAAAATCAACATAAAACTAATTGTACATTTGTTGTTGCAGTCTTCATTTTACTTTTTATGTTTATGCATAAAGTTAATACAGTAGTCTTTAAATACGGCTTTGCCTGTTTATTGTGCACATCTTGTTACTTATTTCATATTGTTACTTGTTATTATAATTGTATATAGGAAATGGAGTGATCTGGAAGTCTGTATACAAAATTTATTTACTCAAAGTGGTTTTGAAGTTCAAGTGAATTGCAAAAAACTACATGCTATATGCAGTTTCTTGTGTTAAAAGCAATGTTATAATTAATACAGACTTTGTAATTATCTGATCACGATTCTTTCTTTTAACAGTTAATGGTTTTTGGAAGTGTCTGAATCACTATATTTTGTTAAGTTTTAAATTAGCATTGTAAGTATAGTAGGGCCTTGATTATGTGATGTACGAGGTGTGTTTAGAAAAAGACCGAACTATTTGTGTAGCACGTCAACCTGCACATAGAGCGAGATGCACAATTAAGTACTGCTAGCGACAGGTTTTGACGCTAAATGCCGATTTCTCCGTCCCATCATGATCATCAGTCTTCGAGCTACACACGGTGTAGTGGGCACAAGCACACACAGTCCGGTGGATTCATACTGAATTTGGAATTAAGATTTTTACATAACGTGTGTGTATACAATTTTTCTGCTAACTTCGTAAAATCTTTACAGACCAATTCCCATTACATTCCACAGTTGTCATTACCATTTGCATTGGTACACAGTTGTTGACCAATTTCAAAACAGGTCTCTTTCTGATCGTCAGTCAACAAACACAGTAAACATTTTTTTAGTGATACGGTACATTTAAATTTTTCTATCAAAATTTAATTTTATGATCTTTATGGATGTGTATTCTCTCAGGAAGTTTCGGCAGCTGAACAATGATTTGCAATTACCATATCATGAGCTCTCTTCCCATGATCGTTGACATCGCTTTGATCTGCACCAACCATTGTTTTTGCCCTCTTTAAAAATTCTTAAAATAATCGTTCATCTCACGCAGGCCTCCGCATGAGAGGCTTAATTCAACAACCAGAATGTGCAAAGTTTTAACCTAGTTTTGCTGCAAAATTTCATATGCACACATTGTTCTTCGAGGTCTTTCTTAATCACTTTTGTTACTAATTCGCCGGCCAGTGTGTGCACGTCCCCATTCAATCTGATATTCCTCAAAGACTAATGCTGTTAGTGGGACAGAATAAATGGCAGTTTGTTGTCAAAAACTATCACTAGGTGCGCTCAAAGTTGCAGCACGTTGTTTGTGCTGGTTGATGTGTTATTCAAAAAGTTTGGTCTTTTTCGAATACACCTCATTATTTGGGTGGTTGTTGTCTGCAGTACTAGATACCTGCAGACGAAAACCAAAACAGAGTGCATGAAAAATTCTTCATGTAATTTGATAAAAATAATAATTTTTTCTTGTTAGTTGTCTTACGTGGTGTTTATTTTAAAAAAGAACAGTGTATACTTTTGTAGATTGTAATTTAATAATTCATGTTTCTTATTAAATTATCATCCAATTCACATTCAAATTTTTCCCTAATTTCATATTGCGTTAAATTTTGTCTCATGATTACATACATTTTACACCAGTGTTAAATAATGAAAAGAAATGTGATATCTTTATTATAAATTCTGTGGACATTTATGAAATAAAAATCTCTCTCTCTCTCTCTCTCTCTCTCTCTCTCTCTCTCTCTCTCTCTCTCTCTCTCTCTCTTTCTCTCTCCCTCTCCAAGAGAGATCTCTCTCTCTTTCTTTCTTTCTCTCCCCCTCTCCAAGAGAGAGAGAGAGAGAGAGAGAGAGAGAGAGAGAGAGAGAGAGAGAGAGAGAGAGAGAGAGAGAGAGAGATCAATAGCAAATAAGCAAATAAAGTCATTATTTATTGAAAAAGCTAAAAATGTTTCCATCTGACTTTTATTGTGCAAACCAGGTCATATAGTAAGCTTCATAGTATCATTGTGTACATACTTTTTTGTGCTCACCATTGTTTTATTTATTTATTTATTTATTTTTTGTCAGTGCTTATGTTAATCGATTTGTTAACTGAAATTATACTTACACTTTTCCCTCTCTTGCTTTGTGTATTATTGAGTATTGAGTCTATCTAATTTATATTGTTAAATTTACTGGGGTGTATCCTGTATGTGTGTTTCACAGTTGTTACAACTTTTAAATGTATGATTAAATGAGCGAAGAAAGTTCTTAGTTTTAATGCGACCATTTGGCATTTGTCTGCATCTGCAGAGACCATCTCTGTATCTGCTGACGCTAGCGCTGTTTCGGAGTGCCTTGATGTCAATTTTCTTGAGCTATACACTATTCTGTTGTAAGCTCAATTTTATTATATTTACCACCCATTTACAAAAATTAGAATTTCAGAAATTGGAATGGTATGATGTACATGTACATATTTCTGTATTTCCAAAATTCTAAAATGTAAAATCTCAGGTCAGTATAGCTACTAGAACTTAGGCCCATAAAGGGTTAAACACATTCGAACACAAACACACATTTGGATGTATCTCACATTAACTTCTTAATGTTAACGGATTTTCATAAAACTTGGCAGTCATGTCCATATTTTTATCCTGCAAACCCCTATTGATCCTCCTGAAAATATATGGTGGGAGGCAAAGATGTGAGGTGATCAAATTTGTGAAAAAGTTCCAGAAGTCCATATGTGGTATCAAGTTAAAGGGAAGTTTAACCAAATTGTGAATTTATGTTCAGTTTTAGAAACTTCAAAATTTTAGACACTAGGGCCCAAAAAAATTACAACATTTGAAAATATTAAAAAACAGCCAGGTGTCAGACTAAAGGTAATTTTAACGTTAATGCGAATGTATCATTTACTATGATTTTTTTTTAATGTAGACGCACCACAGGACAAAAATAGAATTCGAAATTTTAAGAAAATTGTAAAAGTCTATGTGGGAAACTAGTTACGAAGAACTTTATTCGAAATACAAAGTTGGTATCTTTAATAATGTGACAGAATTAAAATCACTCAAAATTAAAGGGGACTACTACGGCAGTTATTCCCTTCTTCCACTCATCACTGAGCAACTAGGAAGTTTTGACTGGCTCTATAGGAAGTTTTAGCATTCCCTGTTTCAACCAATTCTTTGTACCTATCATTGATGAACAAATTGGCTGTCTCAGAGTAATGTATTAAAAAAGTGTGCTTTTCTCTTTTGGCTTCAGTTATGGACAGTTAGTTATTAGAACTGTTATCTACTGATATCTTTTAGGTTTGTAGCCACACTTTGTTCCATCTTTTTGCTATTGAATTAGAATGGACCAAATTGGTGTTAGAGTCAAAACCATTTAGGAGGGTGTGTTTCAGTATTGGTGTGCAATATGTGACGCACGTTTTTATTTCTAAGGTTTCTCTGTATTTTACAGTACATAAGTAAGAACAAGTAAACATTTTGAATTCACTGTTTCTTAACATAAAGTTGGAATAGATGTAATTGTTGTATTGTAGATTATGTGCTGTCTTATTTTTGATATTGGGAAGTACACTAGTACATATCCTTATTTTGATGTTATGTTTTATACTAAGTACTTTTTTGCTTTGCAGTATGTTTGATGTTGGTGGGCAACGGGATGAAAGGCGGAAATGGATTCAGTGTTTCAACGATGTTACAGCTATTATATTTGTGACAGCATGCAGCTCATATAATATGGTCTTACGAGAGGACCCCACACAGAATAGGCTGCGTGAATCACTTGATCTTTTTAAGAGCATCTGGAACAACAGGTAAGCATACGAGAAACATGATGCTTGTACTAATTGTATGTACATGTAACTTATATATTTATAAACAAACTGTAATAAAGCAAATTTAGAAACCTAATGCTGTTTTCCTGTATGTTATTTGAATTTATGTCTTGCATAAGTTTTCATTAGCACAATGTAATTATTTGTATGAAGAAATGTGCGAGATTTGTTTTTTGAATAAGATATATTTTGAAATAAAGACATTAAAAGGTGAAAATTATTTAGCTAGAAACTACAAACTTTTTTTATTTTCTTACACATTATGACTGCCATGCATTTTTTTAATATAAGTGCAGACAATACTTCACAGTTTTGAAATAAAATTATTAAATAGTAATTACGAAGAGTTAATTTATTTCATTTTCGTGTCATAAACACGTACGTTTGCCATTATTTTTGTCACACGATAAAATTGAATAAAACAGACATTAAGTTCAGAAAGTAACATCTAATAAATGTTCTTCGTTTTCATTATCACACAGCTGGAGACGATCTCTGAAACTTATATCTCAGACTGTGGCATGTTTTTTGGTATGGTAGTTGCCTCGTGTTGAATCTCTTGCTTCTGGTAATGTGCATAGTTTGTTTAGGTAAACTTTGGTTTTCAAGTAAACCCCACAGGAAAAATAGCATACCAAAAGATTGGGTGAACAGGGTGGCCACGTGTCATGCGTTTGGTGGGGGGGGGGGGAAGCATCATGGAAACATCCTCCTTGACATGTGAGCACTTGCCCTGTCTTTGTTGGAACCACAGTTCAGCTCAGTTTATGCATCTTGTGCAATGTTCTGGAGCAAGGAAGTTTTGCAGCATCAAAATGTACCGATCTGTGTTTCTGCGTTTACTGTACCTATCTCAAAAAAATATGGGCCAACCACCCCCAAAATTGGCTATCCCACCCCACACCGTACTGTTCAGTCTATGAGAAGTGGACGCTCATGAAGGTGTTATGGATTTGTTTCAGACCCTCCACATTCCAACATCTCTGCAAAAACTTGATGTTTTGGCCAGTTAGGAGGACAACCATCATTTTTAGGGGTGGAAATGTAAGTCCGAATGCAGAATTCTTCTTACAGTTGGGTTAAAGTTATTTAAAGTGGAGAAAAGACACAGCACGCCTCATTGGCCTGCCTTAGTCCTTCAGTGATTTCAAGGGGTTCATATGGATTGTGCCTCCCCTTCGGTTTCATTTTGTTGCTGCTGCTGTCCTCTGAAATTCTCCACCCATAATATCATGATCCGAGTAAGCACCCAACCATTGTTGAAATGTTGGTGAAATCTTCTATGAGTGGGCGTGATAGATTCTGAAAGCATGGTGAGTTACATGGCTCCATGGCAACTGAAATGGCTGTAAGTGTAGAGTGCCCCACCATCTTATGACCCTTCCACGTGACATAATGAGAAAACTAAAACTGTCAGATATTTCTGCTGCACCATATGTAATTTAAACAGCCTCCTTATTTTGTTGCTGTAAAACTCCACCCCTTGTGTCTTAAACTAGTTAAAAATGTTGCATCTAATCAACTGTTATCAGTTTTTTTCTTTAATATCTTGTGAGTGTAGTTAGTGCTTATACAAGACTTGAGAGATAAACTTCAAGAGACTGTGGTAGAATGGAAAGAAGAATTGGGAAGAAAAGCCTTGGAGCTGCATATCAGGAAGAGTAAAGTTATAAACATTGGAAGGAAAGGAAAACGGTTCCTTAGAATCACCTGTGATGTGAACAGTTGATTCAATTGAAGGAATCTGAATACTTGGATTGTTTTTGATAGGGACATGTGAATAGATCAGGTAATATCAAATTGTGTGAGGAAAACAAACTCTACATACTATACAATAAACAACACACTTGTAGAACAAATTGAAGTAAGGACGCAAAACTACAGATATTTAAATATTGTAATATTGTTCAATATAATGTCTTCTGCAAGTAGAGTATTGCGTTTTTGTTGTTTCAGTACCTTACGCATGTTTCACTGAAAAAAATGAGCACCATCAGGGGTTTGTAAGTAAACCAAACAAATTTATTTAATTATCTTATTAATTTACCTTATTTCCATCTTGTGACTTATTTTTCCTGTTGTAGGTTACTTTTGACGCGTTTCACAGCTCTTCAATGTTCCATCTTCAGAAAATCCGTTGCTTAGACTTCGTCACGTTAATATTAAAATCTGGTATTGAAAACATATGCACAACACTAAACATGTATTATTAATTAAGGTAAATTAATAAGATAATTAAATCTGTGACTTGGTTACCGTCTAATAATGATTTACTTAAAAATTTATTTACTTACAAACCTCTGATGATGCTGATTTTTTTTTAGTGAAACATGCGTAAGGTATTGAAACAACAAAATTGTAATACTCTACTTGCAGAAGAAACTGTATTGAACAATATTACAAAATTATATAATTGCTGCAAGAAACTTTGAGTTACGTATATAGAAAATGATAGATATTTAAATCTATATATGTACCAACAATCATGTATGGAGCAGAAATGTGGACTATTCTTGACAAACATGTAAGTAGAATAGCGTCGGCAGAGATGAGGTTTTTATCAGACAACATTTGCGAGTAAAGTCCCTGGTGGATTTGCTGGTGAGGAGGCAATTGAAGTGGTAAGGACATGCAAAAACGACAGATTTGAAGCAGGAAGAATAAAACAGTTCCTTGAATTAAAGTCGGAGAATCAGAGATCAAGAGAAGGGCCAAGGATGACAATTAGTTACACATTGAGAGATTGGGCAAGGCTGTGAGAATAGCTTATAAGAAATGAAGGGTGTGTGGATAGACATGAATAGAGGACACGATGGAAACTATAAACTGATGCTGAGAGGCAGAAGGGCTAGGTAAAGAAGGTCAGTGTAGTAACATTGTTCACTTATTACTCCACATGAATGACTTGGTTGCACTGAAGAAGGTAAGTTCCAGTTGATGAACGCCAGTTATAGCATTGTGGACACAGAACGGTAATCTCATCTTATTGACTATGGAACGTGATTGGTGCACAAAGACAGTGTACGGAAGTGCCATGTAATTAAGAATACATTACATTAGAGGCTTCCAAATATTATCCTTCTGGCCGAATGAGCTATACCTCATGGTACCACTATACGTTTCAGCAGAAAATCATGTTAAGTCATTGAATTAAGTACTGCCAAGTCGAGGACAGGACTTGCAGAGAAAAGCAGTTGAAATATATTAGCATGGCAACTGCACCATGAATAAAAAAGAGGAGTTTTGCTAGCGTCTATCTGTACCTTTCAATCCAGAATGTGAAATACACACACTGGTGGGGAGAACAACACTGTCTCTGTATCTGCTGATGCTAGCGGTGTTTTGGTGTCCCTTGATATCAGTTTGGTTGAGCTATATACTATTCTGTTGTAAGTTCAATTTTATTATATTATTTTACCACCCATTTACAGTAAAATTAGAATTACAGAAATTGGAATGGTATCATGTACTTATTTCTGTATGCCCAAAATACTAAAATGTTTGGTGTATATAAACGGAATTGGCAATTAATTGAGTAATTATGTGTGCCGTGCCATTTATATTGAGCGTAATTATGCTAATTATGAGTAATTATCCAATTATGAATTAGTAAATTGTGTCTCATTAACTTCGTGTACTAATTGTAAGTATTCAAACAGAGTTATAATTGACGTTAATGTTAATACACATAAAAGTAGTTTATATCTGTCAGATTAGACTCAACACAGTTGTTAAATCAATAAGATTGTATGAGTCTGTTAATCGGACATTTCAATGGTCGATTTTGTTGTGTCCATTGATACTTGGCATAACTTTTGAGACTCCTTATGAAATGCTTAGAATGAGATAAATTAATAATCAAGGTTAAATTGCAATAATGAACGCAAGATTAAATATAAAATAATTACTCATTTATTATACTGTTAGTTAAGTAAGTTACTATATCCTGCAAATACGTAATAAACAAACACATAATAACAAAATACAATAATATTCGTACGTCGTTTCCTGAAAACTCAAACAAATGGTACATTCAAATACAACAAATAATGTACATATACAAATAATAAACAATCAAATATATTTTATCCCTATCTAAATGCGTTCATTATGCTCAGATGATGAATTACTTTAATGTTACTTTATAAGATTTATGATTTATATAATTTTATATAATCTCTCGGGGAAGCTCTTTGAAAAGATGAGACAGTGCAGTAGTATATTTATCACTAAGATTTAATGAACATAAAAGCTTATCTTGTGAAAGTGTTTATCCAACATTCCATCGGCGTAAGATGACATCTGCTGGAGGACTCGTCACGCATCCTAATCACTGTTATGAAGAACACCTCACTTCACTTCACTAAATTTTCACTCTCGTTATGTGTATTGTTTTGTTGTACTCCCGCTGGTGTCGAGTGTTTGGAGTTCAAATATTAAGATGTTAATATCGTCATTAAGATGAATTACTCTTAGAGTTTGCCGTGTGCGTGTTCATGATTAACTGTTCCATCTATCTGGATGTAGTGTATTCTATGTGCGTAATTGTGTTCGGTATAGTTCATTCAGTTTAAATGTTCAACATAGCGAATCATTATGATGTAGTGGTGTTTGAATTGTCACTCACTGTTCTACTTTAGAATGTTAATCACTTGTGTTGTTATATTGCGTGTCGGCCGTCGTTTTAAGATACGTACGCACTGATATTTAATGATAGTTATGTTTGTACACACTGTAGTTTATTAGAACACATACAATTGTCGAACAGACTTTTGTGTAATTGAGATCTAAGTTCACTTACGATCGCGACATGGTTACGAGTTCACCGAGTTATAAGTTCGGTAAGTCGCGCAAACTATCTCAATCACTAACTGTATTACCGCTCCGACTATAACCAATCGTCTTACTGTCGTATTAACTTACTGACTTATTAACTTCTGACTGACTGACTTGTAGACTGCCGCTCCGCGTCAATGCAAACAGTTTTTATTAAACATACTTCCCATAACTCCAAATTCTACATTTCCACGCCCTTTTGGATTTGTGATAGGTTCTTTAAATTCCTACTACTCTGCAGATCTCGTCATCTGTTTCCCGATTCGTCGTTCGAACCCTTCTTACTCTCTCCACGTGTTCTTTAAGAAGATGCTTCACGCTGGTTGGTCGTCGTCATCCCCGGAGTATTCCAGTGACGAACGTGGTACAGATTCTTAGAAACTAGAGCAATTCCTTCGCCTGTCTGTCAACCTTTGTTTCGACTTTGTTGAGGTTCTGACTTTAGCTTTTGTTAACAGACTGCAGAGTCCTGGTCAATTGTTCAAGTTACTTGTTGTCGTTCCGCCGATTATCAACCCTTCGCTGGAGTCGTCCCTAGTCGAATCCCACGCTTTCTAGCTGTAAATTTTAGTTAGCTGTCATGGGTTTGTTTTCATGCTGGGCAGGGTGTACTTGCAGTATTCACTAAGTTTACGTTCTATTGTTTATATGTTTGTTGAGATTTCTCTGTACTCCTTTGTAGCTGAGTGTAGCCTTTCATATTTGTGCTCGTTACAACTCACCCCCACAGCAGGCGTTCCATTTCATTTCTGCGTAACTCGGCAGCTGGACTAAGTCTTTGTTTCGTTCGCTAGGTGCTGTAAATTGTAACAAACTGCGAGCTGTCAACGACGTTCCTCAAATTCTTATTGTGTCGTGTACACAGACGTTTTTTCCTTGTCTTCGCACTGGCGTCGGGTCTGACGTGTCCCTAATTCGTCATTATTTACGACTCGGGCTTGTGTCCATCAACTCGAGTGTGGGAACAACATTATATTATGTAAATAATTGAACTAAGACATATACATCTGCCTATTGGACAGTTTGTTTTGTCATCGTCTACATTCTTTTCTTCTACCTATATAACATAATAGATTAGCTACAGATTAGCTAACAATTAAATTAATCTATCATATATCGATGAATCATATAGCAATAAAATATTTTTTAAACTCGTTATTAGTATCTCAAGACTATAGTTGCTACAAATAATTATATACATAGGATTAACTTGTGACATATTATAAACGATTAAATTGATAAATAAAATATGCATATTAATTAAACATTGAGGATTCATCATACTTCATGATGTATACCTAAATGCTTACTCCTAAAGTTACAAAACGATTCTTCATCTTTAAATTATTAATTACATAAACAAATTACTTGAATCACTACATTTTAACAAGTTATTATTATTCACAATGATTAATGTCTTTAGCGTCCTGTATCATAGTATCATAATGTCCTTTTTACACATGGTACACGTTGTCAAATCACCTTACATATATTGATGTTTAAGTGCCTAATTAACATGGTGAATAACGAATACATGATGATCACAAACACGATTAATATTGAAGTATGAACTAAACATAGTATGGTGAAATGTACATCATTATTTGGTTAGCTGGACTGGCCGCGCGAGCAAACTACCTAACTTACGTATTTCGCTTTGCAGTATCTAGCCAGAGCCATTGCTACCTTCTCGTGTCATCCATACTTCTTTTGCTGATTCATGATACGCTTTAATTCGTCGTATGTTCCACGAGCTCATACGTGGCTTCATTTTAATTTCATTCATTAATCTTCATTCATCAATATTCATATCTAATTATTTTCTTTGGTTTATGTATTCTCACACGACCAATGTATTTAATGTATTTTATTCAATACTATCTACTTAATCATTTAAAATTTTTGACATTCTTAATATCGTCTTCTTAACACGTTTTCATTTATTCATTCTGAAATTATATTTGTGAAGACATAGTTGCATGTCCTGTCAACATAGTGCCATTACTAACGCACGCATTTTGTTTGTAAACAGTAAGGTACTTGACCTTGGGGTTTGCGTCACACATTTACCCAACGGCCGGTCAGCTGTCCCCGTTACTCTGGTACAATGTGCTGCACTTGCGCTTCTAAGATTTATGACCATTCTCTGTCTCTTTCTATGAGAGTGAGTGAGAAATGTGTCACACCATCCCTTCTGGCGACCTTCCTCAAGCATGCACGTGTTAAACCGCTTCTCTCTCCTTTTGTGTGGGTCTGTTGGAAATATTCCGCCTCCCCGCCTTAGACAACTTTTCGTAGCCGTACTACCATTGAGTAGTTTTTGCCGTTTTTTCCAATAACTTTCTCTAAGTAAACACGCACCACACTGCTTTTGTCGTCTCTTCCAGGCCTGTTTACAACTCCGTTGTTCGACAGTCATCTCACTACTCGTGTGCTTATATAATAAATTTTTGTTTCCTAGGTTCCTAAGAAATCTACCTCGAGTGCTTGGACTCTCCTTTCAGTACTATCACGACCTTTTACAACATTTTTAAGTCGTCTAATAAAATTCGTTCTTCTCCTTTTTCTCATAATATTTCTTGTCCATGACGAATATGCATACGGATCTTGTAGGTCCTTCCGCTTCACATCATCCATGGCTTGCTTAAATTTGCTTTCAGCTTTATAACATGCGGTATTTGTTTCGACTTTAAACTTTCCCTTCATGCTTCCTATTGATGCAGCTCGACTACTTCGCCGATCTATGCTTATTTCACAAGCTGGATACTTCATCCTCGGATTCACTGATGCAGTATCTATTCTCGTGTTAATTAATTTGTACTTTTTACGCATTCTACTTGATAGTAGTAAATTTTCACTATCTCTATCCATGTCTGGATAATCCTCTTCCCACTTCCTCATATACAAAGGAACAAAGTCATTTCTGTTCTTAATCCACTTGTTTCTTGAATTGTTATTGACAGTTACGTTAGATCGAACAGTTGATAATTTCTTAGTAGCTGACACATCTGTAAAATCAACAGTGTTATCAGTATCTTGTACTTTCTGCATATCTTCGTAATTCTTATCCACCACTTCTTCCTGCTTCTTCGGGGCTTCGCTTCTGTCCACGTTCCAGGTACTCTTGTCTTCACGTATTTCCGTGTGAAACATCGTGAACTGCTCATTCATACTTTGCGTAATTTCTTCTGTATAACTATCTAGTTTTTCGCTGAATTTGTCAAACATCTCGTTTAAATTTTCATTCTGCTTGTCAAACTTCTCATTAAGTCTTTTGAAGCCTTCGTTTTGTGCGCGCATGAGATCCATCAGCAGTGAACGCAGTGACGCCTCTTCCTGTGGTTGCTGGGACTCCTGTCCCCGCGCTCTGACCTCTGACATCTCCTCCGTCATATTTGGTTCGACTGATGAATTTCCTTCGCCGTTGTCGGGTACGCCTAACTGGTTGTTAACGTCAAAGTCCATGCTGTCTTAACTACCGCTAGCCATTTTAGCTTTGCTTCGCGTTATCATCCAGTTACCAGTCAAGCTAACCTTACACGCTAATTATCTTATGTATTATATTATTTTAATTAATCTAAATACTACTGCCTGCTCTCTTTTGCCATGCGATGGGCGCCATTTACATTTAGCAAACTTGACTCTAATTAACCTTGTTATGCCCCACGTTCCTTGGGAGCCATTTACATTTGGTGTATATAAACGGAATTGGCAATTAATTGAGTAATTATGTGTGCCGTGCCATTTATATTGAGCGTAATTATGCTAATTATGAGTAATTATCCAATTATGAATTAGTAAATTGTGTCTCATTAACTTCGTGTACTAATTGTAAGTATTCAAACAGAGTTATAATTGACGTTAATGTTAATACACATATAAAAGTAGTTTATATTTGTCAGATTAGACTCAACACAGTTGTTAAATCAATAAGATTGTATGAGTCTGTTAATCGGACATTTCAATGGTCGATTTTGTTGTGTCCATTGATACTTAGCATAACTTTTGAGACTCCTTATGAAATGCTTAGAATGAGATAAATTAATAATCAAGGTTAAATTGCAATAATGAACGCAAGATTAAATATAAAATAATTACTTATTTATTATACTGTTAGTTAAGTAAGTTACTATATCCTGCAAATACATAATAAACAAACACATAATAACAAAATACAATAATATTCGTACGTTGTTTCCTGAAAACTCAAACAAATGGTACATTCAAATACAACAAATAATGTACATATACAAATAATAAACAATCAAATATATTTTATCCCTATCTAAATGCGTTCATTATGCTCAGATGATGAATTACTTTAATGTTACTTTATAAGATTTATGATTTATATAATTTTATATAATCTCTCGGGGAAGCTCTTTGAAAAGATGAGACAGTGCAGTAGTATATTTATCACTAAGATTTAATGAACATAAAAGCTTATCTTGTGAAAGTGTTTATCCAACATTCCATCGGCGTAAGATGACATCTGCTGGAGGACTCGTCGCGCATCCTAATCACTGTTATGAAGAACACCTCACTTCACTTCACTAAATTTTCACTCTCGTTATATGTATTGTTTTGTTGTACTCCCGCTGGTGTCGAGTGTTTGGAGTTCAAATATTAAGATGTTAATATCGTCATTAAGATGAATTACTCTTAGAGTTTGCCGTGTGCGTGTTCATGATTAACTGTTCCATCTATCTGGATGTAGTGTATTCTATGTGCGTAATTGTGTTCGGTATAGTTCATTCAGTTTAAATGTTCAACATAGCGAATCATTATGATGTAGTGGTGTTTGAATTGTCACTCACTGTTCTACTTTAGAATGTTAATCACTTGTGTTGTTATATTGCGTGTCGGCCGTCGTTTTAAGATACGTACGCACTGATATTTAATGATAGTTATGTTTGTACGCACTGTAGTTTATTAGAACACATACAATTGTCGAACAGACTTTTGTGTAATTGAGATCTAAGTTCACTTATGATCGCGACATGGTTACGAGTTCACCGAGTTATAAGTTCGGTAAGTCGCGCAAACTATTTCAATCACTAACTGTATTACCGCTCCGACTATAACCAATCGTCTTACTGTCGTATTAACTTACTGACTTATTAACTTCTGACTGACTGACTTGTAGACTGCCGCTCCGCGTCCACGCAAACAGTTTTTATTAAACATACTTCCCATAAGGCCAAATTCTACATTTCCACGCCCTTTTGGATTTGTGATAGGTTCTTTAAATTCCTACTACTCTGCAGATCTCGTCATCTGTTTCCCGATTCGTCGTTCGAACCCTTCTTACTCTCTCCACGTGTTCTTTAAGAAGATGCTTCACGCTGGTTGGTCGTCGTCATCCCCGGAGTATTCCAGCGACGAACGTGGTACAGATTCTTAGAAACTAGAGCAATTCCTTCGCCTGTCTGTCAACCTTTGTTTCGACTTTGTCGAGGTTCTGACTTTAGCTTTTGTTAACAGACTGCAGAGTCCTGGTCAATTGTTCAAGTTACTTGTTGTTCGTTCCGCCGATTATCAACCCTTCGCTGGAGTCGTCCCTAGTCGAATCCCACGCTTTCTAGCTGTAAATTTTAGTTAGCTGTCATGGGTTTGTTTTCATGCTGGGCAGGGTGTGCTTGCAGTATTCACTAAGTTTACGTTCTATTGTTTATATGTTTGTTGAGATTTCTCTGTACTCCTTTGTAGCTGAGTGTAGCCTTTCATATTTGTGCTCGTTACAACTCACCCCCACAGCAGGCGTTCCATTTCATTTCTGCGTAACTCGGCAGCTGGACTAAGTCTTTGTTTCGTTCGCTAGGTGCTGTAAATTGTAACAAACTGCGAGCTGTCAACGACGTTCCTCAAATTCTTATTGTGTCGTGTACACAGACGTTTTTTCCTTGTCTTCGCACTGGCGTCGGGTCTGACGTGTCCCTAATTCGTCATTATTTACGACTCGGGCTTGTGTCCGTCAACTTGAGTGTGGGAACGTGCCACTTGATCGAGAAATTAAAATTTTGAAAATTTCGATCACTATAAATGTACAGGTCTAAAATGCTCATAAAGGGTTAAACACATTCAGACACAAACACAGCATGTGTAGTTAATATTATCCACATTAAATCCAAATAATTTTAAATAAGTCATATTTATTTCAGTGATGATGCCAGAAATGGTAACAGTGTATACAGTATAAATAATCTAATTCCAGTTTATAATATTTATATTTGATTTATTAATATTAAATTGTGTTCCTTTGCTGCTCACAATTATTGTATTTACCTTACGGATGGAAGCACTATGAAAAGCTATCCTGGATAGCAAATAACTGTAATGCAATTATTTATTAATTCAATTATTTATTTATTTAGTTATGAAAAAATTACTACTAATAGCGTCACAGTAACTAATGCAAGTAAACAAGTAAAAAACGAATAGTTCTAATAAGCACTTTGGTTATTTTGTTTTATTTATAATTGTTTTTATATTTCACTTAAGTTTTCCATCAAAACCAGAATCGATTGCTAAATAATTTCATTTTGTAACAATTACCTCGAATTGCTGTTATGGATGAAGTCTTTTCAGTA
This sequence comes from Magicicada septendecula, assembly GCA_034769895.1. Classification (NCBI taxonomy): domain Eukaryota; kingdom Metazoa; phylum Arthropoda; class Insecta; order Hemiptera; family Cicadidae; genus Magicicada; species Magicicada septendecula. The sequence continues at coordinate 137,502,742 of CM068367.1, read as the reverse complement.
ATTGCTTAGATACTGGGGCTCACAAAATTTACAGTTATCACAATTCGCTAGATAATTGGGAATGCTGTTACTCAATCTTTTACGATTAAATAAAATATTATCATATACTTAAGTAAAAAAAAAAAAAACATGAGAACACTTGTAGAAACAGTACCACTAATCAAACCGGAAATAGGTTATGACCTGTAAGTTAAGTTTAAAAAATATCTAACTGTTGACGTAGTTGTTGGGCTCTTCGATGGAGTGGCAGTGTTGTCCCTCTTGTCACTCCCCTCCTTTGTGCGTATTTCACATCTTGGATTGGAAGATACAGCTAGACGCTAGTGGAATTTTTAGTGGTCAATAAATACTAGATTCCAGCACTGAAGCCAATCAAAAAAAGAGAGATATGTGATTGGTCAAAAAATGACCAACCAGCACCTTGGGAAAAATGTGTAAATATAAGAGCCTCAACAGGACAGAACAGTCATTGTATTTGTTTATGGGTGGTTATAATCTGTGTTTCCATGCGACTGTTCATATTCGTTCGCAGGTGTTGTGATGTGTGTTCCACTGGCACTGAAGATGTTCGTCATTGGTATGGACGAAACGTCAGGTGATAGCACGAGCAACATCGACCACAGCCTAACAGCCCGGCAAATTGTGATAATGTAAATAACGGGCTTGAAAGCGTACATTCATTTATAAAACTAGTATTTTTACATATTGTGCACCCTGGTATTTCTAAACGAAAGATTCTTTCATCAAACAGTGAACATGATTTCTTCCCATGTATAACACAATGTATGGATAAACTGGTGTTACAGGTTAGCCAGTACTTGTTCGGAGAGATAATGTAAAGCACACCCTCACCATTTCCCATATGTCAGTGCCGTGTGTCAGTTCAGTTTATTCACTTTATGGTGTGTGAATAGCATACATATTGTGCAGTGCACAGACTTACATGGAAGACCGAAATACACAAATGCATGGTGATTGTAAATCTGACAATATCCACCTTTTACAACAAATTTGTCTTTCTCTACAGTTTTACATTTTACATTTGATTTAGATTTCTCACAGTTTTTAAGTACTTTTTCTTTGTTTAACAGGTGGCTTCGAACTATATCGGTAATATTATTCCTGAATAAGCAAGACTTACTAGCAGAGAAAATCAAAGCAGGTAAGTCTAAGCTAGAAGATTATTTTGCAGAGTTCACACGCTACCAGACACCTATCGACGCTGCCCCCGATCCCTCAGAGGAGCCACATGTCATTCGCGCAAAGTACTTCATACGTGATGAGTTCCTGGTGAGTTATTTTGGTAGTGATTATTTTGTTAACAGCTTATAATGAATACAAACAACTTATTATGACAGAACACACACACACAACTTACAAAACTGTGTGAATTAAAAGAGTATTAAGTTCAATAATATTCCGACATATATAAGTTGTTTTCAGCATTCTTGAAATACACACACATGGACATATGAAGCTTGTCCTAAAAAAGCCTTTGGCTAGTACATTTGCTTTCTGTTACTGTCAGTAGTGTCTTCAGTATTAGTTTTGTACTATACTACTTCAGCATTCTTTAGGCCTTCATCTAATTCTTGTTTCTGTACTCTAGTTTTCCGTATGTTTTTCACTGGTATTTTCTTATTCATTCTTTTTTAATGCTACCGCCAACTCAGTTGTTTTTCTCCAGTATGCTCTAATATGGTGTTAGTCTTAAGTTCTTTTCTTATTTCTGTGTTTCTTATCTTGTCTCTCATGGTCACTCCGTTCACTTCTTTTCAACCCAGAGGTTGGCGGGCTTCTCCATTTCCGTGGAGAGCCTGTTGATCACCACATACCTTCTTCCTTCATTAACATCATCTGCGTACACCTGCCACTGGGCTCTCCCCTCCCACTACACTCCCCAGTCAGCGTGATGAACCAGTTTGAATGGCGTAGCAACCCGGTGACCAACCGTATTACTTCTCCGTTCCACAGTGGATCCAGTCAACATCCTCTTTTCACCCACTCTCCCCAGAACATCATGATTAGGCACTATTTCCATCCGTGGTATTCTTAAGCCCTTCTTCCAGCACCACATCTCATAAGTTTCAAGGTAGTTCCTCTACCTTTACATAAACAATTTAAACTTTAGTTTTCCTCAAAATTTCTCACTTGCTGATAAATTTTGCCCTTGATGCCACAATTATTTTTTGTAATTTTACTGATTTGTCCATTCATAACTTATTGTATTTTCCATTTGATTGTTTTGTTACAACTATATGCTGGTAATGATTTACTAGTTTTAAATTCCTTGTCTATTATTATTATATACATTCTCAAACTACATCTAACTTCCTATGCACCATTTTAACAAGCCAGTTACTACATACGGTAATGTAACAGTTATATACATACAAGCCAGTTATAACGATACTATTTTACATACCTTCAGAAGATTCCAAAAAACCAAAAGCCCTTGCGTCACCACCAAAATCTTTACAGACGAAATGTGGAAACCGTGTCATTGTCCCCATGAAAACAATTTAAAAATAAAAAACTTTCCCTTAACAGAAGTTCCAAATTCGTGAGACGAACTCGTCGAACACAGGTTAGGTCAAGGTGAGATGACATTGAAATAACTTACATATTCATTGTTATTCTAATAAATTCATTTATTGCTAATTTGAATTGTTTTTGTAATGACCCTCATTAATATTTAATTTAATTGCACCCCATCACGATCTTTCAATTTACAACCCCTTGTTAATAATCTGATTGAATGTAATCTATTGTTACATATGACATAATATTATACCAGTGAATTACATGAATATATACATTAATATCCCAGACTAACATACATGCCCAGCCTTTTTTTAGGTATCCTGTATAACATCCATTTTATCTAACATACATTCCCAGACTTTTTTTAGGTATCCTGTATTATCCATTTCTGAAAGTGGTCATACATCGTAATTTGTTTTTGGGCAACCATACTTGAACAGAGTTTTATTGCAAGTGTACAAATTATTTTGTAAATCATCCTCATGGATAAAAGTGGATCATGTTCAAACATATATTCTGCATCTTAGCGTTGTTAGTTTCTAGCTTTGAGACTGTGGCCCAGATGTTTCGCTGTATATGCAGCAGCTCTTCCACAGTGGCTGTCATGAGCCACTTTATTAGTGACAGTTGTGAAGTTACTGACTTTGTTGGTTACGTATTATACTGATTGAACTGATATATCATGTTTTTATGATTGGTAAATGCATGACGAAATTATATTTTGTGAAATGATATTTGACTTGGCCCCATATTCAGTGTTAGCACTGGCACAGCTAATACATGGCAATTGAAACGAAGTAAAGATAATATTCTGGCATCAAAACGATATTTTTAATTAATTTTCGAAGTTTTGCAGCCCAGCATATGTAAGACCTTCAATTCCACCACAAACCAATATGCGTACATATGTAGGTTGGTCCACAGCATAGTCACACCTTGGATTGAAGCATTGGCATATTGCACTATGAACTTTGGAACACTCATGTCAGAAAGATGCCACTTGTAAACTCAGCTGTGACTTGATATCAGTTCCTCTTATTATCTTTCCATTGTTTCAAATACATTTTGCACTTGTTTTAAGCTCCAGAACAAGTGATGGTGGTCTGGATGGTGATGCTCCATTGTTGAATTTTCCTGCTTACCCATTACTTTCTGAACTCGAGTAGTAAAGTCAGACACAGTAATAATATAAATATATTCAGATACATCAATAATAATATTATTACCCTTGCTCATAAACTTTTGTGGATTTTGTTTATAATAACAACACTGTTTTTTGGTTTAATACATGTCTTTTTATTCATTTTAACACCAGACGTTTCACTCATATTACTATGAGGCATCCTCAGTGGCTTGACTGAGACGAGACAGAGAAATTCACCACTAAACAGTGGAGGAGTATAAAAAATATGAAAAACTATTATTACTCACTTAGGCATAATGTTCTAAGATAGAGAATGGTAGAGCAATTGCAATTAGGAGATCAAACTAGGAAATAAAGTTTCAGATAAGGTAGACCAGATATCTGGAAGATGTTTATTGTCTCTGGTAGGTTGTTATGTATGTCTTAGATATGTATGTTTGAATATTTTGAACTGTTTATTTCAAGAAATATGTAATTATTTTTAGTGAGTAACAGTTTTTTTTCTGTTTGACAGCGTATCAGCACTGCAAGTGGAGACGGCAAACATTATTGTTATCCACATTTTACATGTGCTGTTGACACGGAAAATATCCGTCGTGTATTCAACGACTGCCGCGACATCATACAACGCATGCATCTGCGCCAATATGAACTCTTGTGATCGGCCTTCTCATTATTATTATTATTATTATTATTTGTATTTAACTCCTCTCCAAACAACACATTTTTTGCGCTGCAATGTATTAGTGAGATCAAATATCAGGTTTGTCTGTACACACAAATTTTATTTTAATTATTTTCTTTTTCTTTTTTTTTTGTAAGAGAAAAATGTATATGGAAGATGAAAATTTTTTGCTTAATTTTTGCTTTTGTTGTGTGGATGTAATATATACATAAAAGCATTCATAACTGTTTGCTGCCAGATATTTCTGTATGATTTTTTTTATATATATATAAGCATTATTGTAAATAGAATTTGATAAGTTAAAAACAAACGTAGAGGCAGTGTAACATGTTTCTTGCGTTATTCCGGATCCAGAAAGGTGTATCTTTGTAAAGGAAAAAAGAAAGTTCATTTAAATGAGGTTATTGTATACACGTGTACCAAGTACAAAGTATTCTACCCGTAGTGTACATTACTGTGAAAGTATTATTTTGAAAAATATTTTATTTTCAGGTGTTAACTGTGTGTGAGTGTGTGTTTGCATGTGCGTGTGCATGAGCACTTGTTGTGCATGCCTGGTGCGTGCACAACGTATATTGCACATCATGTTGCACATGATCGTCAGAGTGTTCAGACTGTTACGCACTTCTCAATGAAACTGACTAACTGCTCACAGAATCATGTAACCAAAAGAAAGCTTACTGACAAAATATGTGATGAGAAAAATGGCTGTATTTCAGTTTTCTTTTGGTAACGACATGCAGAATGTTTATGGATCTGATATGTTATGTAATATAAAGTTCATACAAAACAAATACATATGTAATGTACACACGCACAGACGTGAAATTGAAGCTTTGATTAAAATATACTGATTTTTTTTAGCATTCAGTGTAGTACCAAGAAGGAAAAAAGAAATGCAAGACAAATTTTCTCTTCCATAAATGTATTTAGAAATTGTGTTCGAAGTTTGGTCTGCACTATAAGTTTTGTTACACACAATACAAAAGAGAATTACATACAACAAGCTTGTGTGAGCTATTTTGGTCTTTCATCAACTGTATATATTTTAATTTTTAAAAAAGTAAAATAAAAATATTTTCATGTTATGTGTGTTATTGATATTTTATTTTTTTAGGTTACGTGCGATATTTATATTTGTTTATAATAGATATTATTAAATCATTTATTATAAAATTGTTATATCATGTTTCAAACATATTGAGCCAAAATATCTCACAAAGAAAGCTAAAAATATTTTTTTTGTTAGAGAAAGATTATATTGTTTTAGACTATTGTGAAAACACCATATAATGTGTATATATAATTTAAAATATTGTTTATATATAAATATAAATATGTATTATTGTTTTCAAAGTATTATGTGATTATTGGAATTTTGTATATAAATACAGTGAATTATATGTGAAATATTCATAAATCAAAAGTACATGAATTGTAAAAAGGTATGAATGTATGTAATCAAATAGTGGAACTGGTACAGGGTATAAGTCATTTTACCATTTTTAATTATTCGTATGGTATGAAGCATTTTTTCAATCATTCAACATGTTTTTATGTTCAATATATATTCTTTTTAAATGGTTTTACATTAAATAAAACCAGCGGTTAAGGGACATTGGCAGGGTTAGGGAGCCGTAGCTGTGAGGATTAGTATTTTTGTGCAGGAAAAATGGATAACATTTTGTTCAAAATGTAAAATGTTATATTTAAAAATCGACTAATAAAACAATTTTTGGTATGGCAAATAGTTATACCAAGTGTTCTGACAGATTTTATATTTAAAGTTTTTCCACATATTGAACACTGAAAATTCATTTTGAATTGAGAAAGAACTCTCAGCGAGTATACTGGCCATGCGGTTACATTTTGTTTAGTGTGTATCCTAAAGTGATTTTTAAAAATAACAGCAACGGAGTTGTGTGTCTTTTACGATGTAACCTTTGATAATTAATGAGCAAGTTAAATAAATAGTTGGTTATAGCAATCAAAGCGACCACAAAGGCTGTTTGCAAACTTACACTATTTTGTATATCAAGTATTGGTGTTATGTCTTGTCAAAATTGTTGACTAGACTTTTAGTATATATTTGGAATTATTGTTCTTCTGTGTTATTCTGCCCTTGGTGTACTAAGTATTTGAACCATAAATAGTGTAAACATAGCTGGACTAAATAAACTGGTATTATTTAAGTTAGGGTCTATCCATTTTTTACTGTGAAGGAATTCGAAAGTTTTTTTGTTTATTAAAATTATTTAGAGTTTTAAAATCTCATTTAGTCATTAATAACAGATGATTAAATTTATAATTTGCTACAGGATTTCTCTGCAGATATTTTTTGTGTCATATTATTTTCTGTTGTATGTAAATATATGAGGAACGAGATTTATTATAGAATGGGATTTATTGACTTATGCTACCATCAGTGTCACAACTTATACCACTCATCATGATTATCATCATCATCATCATCATCATCATCATCATCATCATCATTGTATTTATCCACATAGATATTGTTATTAATTCTTGTCTGACAAGTCTTTTCTGGGCAAAGCAGAGTATGATCATTATTTCTTTAGGTTTGGACACCTAATTCTTTTCCCTTCACCCTGTGGTATGTCATTTTTGTTGAAGTACACATTCATTTGAAAACTGTGTTGTTTGCATAATTACCTATATTATAATGAATGTCGTGTCTTCTTAATTGTTATTATTTCATCTTCGCTGTGGTTTAAAAGATTTTCCAAAACTGTTTATAACTTGTGAATTATTTTAGTTTATGTGTAGTTAGTTTTGAACCCATAATGATAAAAATTGAAAAACCAAAACGTATGGTTGAATAACACATAAGATTAATATTTACAGACAGAAACACATATTTATGTGGCTTTGTATGTACATCACTGTTTTCCTGACATGGTTTGAAACATGATGAACTGAAACGCATTGTGTCCCATTTGAATAACACTGAAATTACTATGTAGTGTTGCTATATCTATTAGTGAAAGTGTAAACTACGTGTTTGAATATTTATATTGCATTACATTATAAAAAGAGGTATCATATAAATACGATACTTCACTGTGTAAATTACAGCACATACAACTAGAATGTTGTAGGTTTTTTTTTCCACCATCTGAGGACCACATGTCAATTTCAGTTCTTTATTCCTTGTTCCTATCTTTTTCTCCAATATTCTTTCATTTTTTCACTGTGTCTCTTCTACCCTGGACTCCTTCCATTTTTAACACTTTTGGCCGAAAAACTTCTCTTTCAATTGCTTCTTCTGCGTGTATATGGGTAAATTATTTTATTATAGGAAAAAAATGGACGTCCCACAGTCAGAAACCAGCACATCACATTGGTTCTGTAGTGGAATTGTATAGGTTGTTTTTTTTTTCCAACAAATATTTTGCTTTGGTTATTTACATAGAATATTTCAAAAATAAAAAATAAAACTTTCCACTAGATAAATCTGTACGTTTTGGGAGTATTTTTATCTCTATTGGCACTCTGAAGGTACTTGTAAATGCGTATAAATATATTTTATATATAAATGTGTTATCTTTATTTATTGTGCACATCGTGAATAATAAAGTATCTATAAAAAAACTTGAAACTGAAAGTGTAAATTGCTGCAGTTTTTAAAATGCTTATATTTAGAAAGCATTCCCATTATATTTTAAATATTGAATAATAAAAACAATTTTGTTTACAAGCATATATTTTTATTTAATTATATTACAATGTGTCAAGCATTTCAATTTTACTGTCACCTTCAGGGGTATAAAATATAATTAATAAGTCAGTTATTACTTACTAAAGGCGGCAATAAAAAATTAAAACTTTTGAAACATTGTAATATGATACAGTAAATTAAAAAATATATTATTTATTATTCAACATTAAAACATTTTTGTATGATAATATTACACACTAGTGATTACCATGGCTGTAATGTATAAATGTTACAAGGTTCTTTTTCATAGGAGTTTACTGCTTTAGAGTAGCGTGTTTTGGTTATTTTGAAAGCGTTCTGATTTTTTATTATCTTGCAAATATATGCATTACATGAACACTCCCACTAACACATCTATCTTATGATTTATCTTATGATTATGATAATGCTTCTTCCACCCAGAAGAACAATAATTGTTCAGCAAGATTGTTAAAAATTACATCATTCTTCAACAGCTAGAATTCAGTAAAATTTTGTTTTGACTAGACATAAAACTAATGATCGCAACTTAATGAATTTCACACAGCCTTTAATTATGTTGTAGACATTTGGAAGCTGTGTTCCTCGGTATACATGGCAGTATAAAAGTTTTATTTTGTTTTCCTTCAGTTGTAATCTTTGTACAGCTTTCTTATGTCAGCCTGTATCGTAATGGTGCCATATATATGTATATGAATATAGCAAACCATAGTGTACTTACCAAGAGAATTATTGAAAACTATTATTGCATAATTCTGAACAGTTTTGCTTCAGTATAATGTTAGCATATAATATTTCCTAAAGTATTATTGTATTACATAAATTATCAGAATTCAATAATGATAATGCTATTTAAATTCACAGTGTAGATACTGTACATATTCAGAAAAATAACTTTTCTGGAATATCATGTAGACATATGTTACATTTTAGCAACTGTATGTTAACAGTTACATAACTGAGTAAAGGTTTTATTAAAGGTTAGATACGATAGAGCAAATATTTTGTATTGGCATTGGCATATATTTAAATACTGCTAAAACGTGAATAACTATTACAGTGAATCATTTCATTGACATTCATTGAAATGACATAGCAGATGTTTCATTTTGCATGTATTATGCTCATACTTTTTAACACAAGTAGAAGTTAACAAATTTTTAATATCCAATCATACATTTCTCTAATTTTTTGCTTTTAATATCTTTTCAAAAACCATTTGGAATACTGTGACGCTCATAAAGTACCTTTGTATATCATAAAAATTGTATTGTATATTTTTTATATATTCAAACTTAAAGGAGTTTCACACAGCATATTTTAAAAGTTTATAATTAATGTACATGTCTATAACTATAGAAAGAAAGTTTCCTTTAGTTTTTATTCATTTTGACAGATCTAGAATTACAAACAAAATTAGAATATACAGAAGATGGATTCAGATGGCATGTTGTGAAAAAATGCCTTACTGCGCACATAAGAATATTTATATTATTTAATGCATCTTGTAAAATTTTAAGTAATTCAGTTTTTAGAGATCAGTGGTCCAAACTATACAGCAGTAATTCATTGTGGTTTTGTAAACAGTTTTTTGTCAGTCCTGTTTTCATGTAAAATAATTTTATTTGTTTTAATAAAACTGAAAGTCATGATTCAAAATCTATTAAAAGTCTTTTCAAAATCGTATTCCTTCTAAGGGATTATTTTTACCATGTCTCTTTAACAGCAAGATCTGCCTAATGTAGCCTGTTGTTTACTGTATGATTTGAATTGCATGTTGTGAGAGGTAAGTGGGTGACACAGAATGCTGTCTCTCCATAGTGACAGCATAACCAAGTTGATTGCTGCACCATACGTGCATTGAAGAATTTCCAGTTACCAATAGTTCAGAAAATAAGGCTCACAATTTTAGTAAAATTAACAGATCTTTAAACATTAGGGGTAGAGAAAATAGGGTAGTTTTCTTCAAGCCCATGTAGAGGGTTTAAAACGTTTCCTGCAAAGATAAGGTCACAGGCAATCATTTTTTATAGAGACAGAGGAGAGAGAATGAATAAATTAGTGGAAAAATTGTGTGCTCAATACTATCATGGCGAAAAGTACATGAGAGTGCAACTACATAAGGATCTCACGTCAAGTAGTGATCGACAATCTTAAGTGTAAACTTGGAAATAAAGCTTAGGATAGAATAGAACTTAAAAAAAAGTGTCTAAATTAACTGCGTCAGTCAGGCTGCTTGTCATGCAAGTGTAGCTACAGTAAAAAAAAATACTACCGTGGCTACAGTTTTCTTCATTGATCATGCAGATGTTATCACAAACTGCATCAAGTGAAGTTCAGCCCTGTAGTTGGAGATCCCACAGTTGACTAGTCAACCCTATGTTTAAAAAAGCGTTTGTATTCTCTTGGTAAGAGCTGATATTTTGGATATATTATGTTGAGTATAAAACTAAAAATAGTATAGATATTTTGTTACTTAACGCTAAAAATATATGTATCAACACGCTTATTGAATTTGCAGTTTCATTAGATGTAGTATACAGAGGCATTAAAGGAGTACTCGGAAATGTTATTTCTGCAGTATCTGTTATAAATGTAATGTATATCCTAAAGTTAATATGGAATACTATTGCAATGAAAAATTATGTAATCATTAAGTACGTTTAAGTAAATATTATATATTTAATTTGTGCTAAAAAACCTGAGTGAATATAGTTTGTATGAAGAGTAGTAATACTACACTTTTAATAAGCGCCACATAGTAAAGGTTTAAGTAAATTACAACAGGATAATAAGGGCTGTTTTATATTGTTTTCTGCTTTGCCTTTTATAGTCGTGTTCTGTAATGCTGCTTTACCAGTCATTTGGGAAATAATGTGTAAAATCTGTATATATATATATATATGTATTTGAGTAATGTGCAAATGAATTATTCTGGGTGGTTGGTTTTATTACTTCTGGGTGGAGAAAATTATTTTAGCGAAGTATATTTGTGTGTATAAATTTACATTATAAAAAGTTACCGTGTGTATGTTGTGGGTTTGATGGATGTAGGTGAGGAAATGTATGTGTGCACAGAATTCATATTTACATGAAAGTAAAGTACTATAGCATTACTGCCAGTATGTGTAATGTTCTTTAACGAATATATGCATGAAAGTTTGTATGTGTGTCATATTTTGTGAGGTGTATAAATTAAAAGAGCCATTTATTAATTTAAATTTATTGTAATTATGAAATCAGATTATTTTTTCACTTGAAGAGATCTGTTTTGCAACCAACTTATAATGTGAATAGTCAGAATTTAATAAAACGAAAATGGTGTACATATATATTAATTTGATTAGTTTAAGCCAAAGATTTAACAAATTAGATATTGTGTACAATGTTCCATATAATCACATAGTATTTTTGTTACCAAATTATTATTATCATTATTATTATTATTAGTAATGTTGTTAAGTTTTAAATTAATTTATAGTTTATTGTTGACATAAATAAAATGGAAAAAGAAATAAATTCACTGATATATTGAGAGTGAGATTATACTTCTTATATATTATAAATATATGAATAACTAAAGTGAGAAAAAGTGAGAGGATTTTTGATTTAAAACAAAAATGTAATGTAGTCGCTAAGTATAAACTCTGCACAAAAGTGTTTCGTTTGACTTGTGTTTATAAAAAAAAAAAATAATTCTGTAAATCGCTGCCAATATTTAAGAAAGGTGAAAAACAAAAAATATAAATTCCCATCCCCATATCTTTTTTCTTTCACTGTAGATCTAAAAAGAAGTGTGTACTTGTATGTGTGTGTATGTATATACTTATCTGCTGGTTATAAAAAATATATATATATATATACATATACACAGACATGTACAGAAAAAAACTCGTCCACGAATATCATTATTACTGTATATTTTTTATATATATAAATATTTTGTGTTAACTTAAAAAAAAAGAATATTATTAAGCACTCGTGTAAATCTATCAGTATTTTGTGTTTTTGTTTGTATCTACAGAAAAGAAGAATATAAAAAGAGAAAGTAAGTGTGCATCGTTCTACATAGTTTGTTTTATCTTTTGTTACCTCTTTTTGTTTCTGCTGCGAACATTGTTTTTTCCTGTGACAACGCACTTATATCTCTGCACAATGCTTGATTCATATCCTGGTGATTCATAAATCAATAAATACAATTGTATATTGAACTAAATATTATTAAGTTCTCATTGTTTTATATATTTGTTAATAGTGATTGTTATTATTATTATTATCATTATTATATTATTTTATTATTTGTTATTATTTATCTGTTGCAGTCAATTATTGAAACAAGCATGTGATATCAAAACAGTTATTGGTATTTATATATAAAATATAACTATTTTAGTAAGTGATAATTGATAGTGCTTGAAGATTAACAAACAGAAAAATCATAAAATCTGTGTAACTAATTTTATAATCTAAAAAGCTTTAGTTTCCCGATTAGCTTTTACTACGTAGTGGTGGTGGATTAAATTTGTTTGTGTAAGGCACTTGCATAAGTCTGGAATTTACAATATTAAGACCTTGCAATTGTGTAATAATCCTGTTTTGATACAAATAGTGAACTGATGGTAATGTTTTGTGGAAATCGAAATACTTGTTTTTCATTGTTACATAAGAATATGTTCCAACGATAAAGTAAAATAGGCTTTGATGAAATTTATTTAAATTGTTGAATTTGTTTCTGTATTTACCATAAAATTATTTTAGCAAGTTTCAGAATATTGTTTTGACTTCTCACAAATGAATCTAAAATATTTATTTTTTTTGTGGACAAGTGGTTTTACTTGGTAAATGGATAAACTTAAATGGATATTTTGTAGTTGTCAGTCTGTATAATTTGTGTAATGTATGTGGAAAATGTGAATATAGCTAAATTTGTATAGACAGAAAAGATGTAAGCATAGTCAGATGTATGACGTGGGGGGGGGGGGGACTAGGACCCAAATGATTTGAAATGCTATTTTAATAAAATCTAATTTTGAATTTTAAACCTGGTACTGCCGTCATTTTATTTTGAGGGGCTGCAAGAATGTTTTTGTTTTACATTGTTTTAGAAGAAATTACGGGTGAACAGATCTCGTACCTTCAATAGGGCATTTTCCATGAATAGGGAATACTCCAGGCCACCTTTTGAGCAGACTAAAGCGGAAGTGAGGGAGTAGGCCAGGGGAAGGTGCGGGTGAAAGGGGCAGTGCCTACGGTGTTGTCAGATGGTAGGAGAGGGGAAGAGTGCGCACGCCTGTCAGCACGAGTTATGGCAATGCTGTCGCCAAGGCGGAGCTGCCGTACTTACTCTGTGAATATCTTGACCATGTGGGTGAGCACGTTGACAGCTGTGCAGTATTGTAGTGCTAGAGCACAACTTTGAATCGCGTGCCTGTTCATTTGGCAACCAAGGCGAGTGTGATGAGGCGACGACATCACTTCCGCTTTAGTCTGTTCAAAAGGTGGCCCGGAGTATAGTCTGTTCCCTCCCCTCAAAAGAATACGGCCTTAGAACTGTACATAAAGTTTTAAGTAATTTTCACATGGCTTTTCGTTGTTTATCAAACACAGTGCTGTTACATTATCTTTTATGGATCAGATACAAGGCGCACATTGAGAGTTTGAACAAAATAAATTCAGTCACATAATAAGAAATGAATTTAAAAAAATCTTGTGTCATAAAACTGTTTTCAACCATTACACACACACACGCACACACACACACGCAAACGTACACAGACTTCTATATATGTGGCCAGTTCACAAACTATGATCATATTCATGTAAATATATATAAAAATTTAATTAGTTTACAGTGTTCATGAACATGTTTACTTTGTAAACTGGCTTGATAGGAGGGGAGGCATTACAATGGCTGAACCTATTGGCCAGATGCTAAACACTTTCAGTTTCTTGTAACTTCAACAAAAGAATAATCTGAAAATTTATTTTGTTAGTTGTAGAAATTGGCTGTTTATAGATATTTGTTTCTGTCATGGCAAAACAACAGAATTTAATTAGCTGACTGCAAACTTTTTCAATTTTTATTATATCAAGACAGCAGTTTGTTTTTTAAACTTGTATGTGTAATAATTTTTTTTTCGAATGAATGTAACGAAGTTTTGAGTAAAGTTTATTAGAAATAATTTTAGAAGGGTTTTGGCAGTGTGTATCAGGTTTGGTAATAAAGTTTGGGAACGTGCTTCTATAAAATTTCTACACACCATATTGCTGTTACCTTTCAGTAATCTGAGAAGTTACATTCTACATCTAGTCCACTTTTAAAATAATTGGTTTTATGGAATTGCCTTCAGAACTGCTGTTTTTATGTTTTTTTATATGTTGTAAATATCATTAAAAATGATAAAATTCATGGTTCTTCATTTTTGGGAAAGGGAAAAGTCACATGGACCTTGGTGCAGTGAGTATGGTAAGCCGTTGAATCCAAAACGGTGATTTTTGTTTTTCCTGCTAAAAACTCACAGATGGTGAGTGAGTAGGCACATTTTTGATGCATTGAGTTTCTGTCAAGAAGTTGACTTTTTAAAATTAAATTTGCTAATTTTTTGTTTACATGGCTTTTTCAGCATTTCTAATGTCATGTTGTGAAGGACTATGCCATTTTTGTGTAAAATCAGTACAGCCATTACATTGTAGCAAGTTTGTAAACTTTATTGTCAAACTGTAAAGGCTATCACTTAAACTTGTTGGATGTAACTGTTACGTAAAACATCTTTTGTTGTTGAAACTATTTCGTTACAGTGCGATATATTAATGGTTTGCATGGACTGGTGCTTTGTACACTGTACCATATAATAATTCTCAAGCATCTAACCAGTGTAAAAAAAGAGCAAAATTACAGAAGATTTTAGTTGTTTAGCTCACATTGTTATATATATTAATATGAAATAATATCTAAATGCTTTCCCAATTTTTATATTATTAACATGAGGAAAATAAAAGTTCAAAAGGGACGGTATTGGTTATAAGAATAGTTTCATTAAATGTAAATTGACTGCATGTAGGTAAATAATAACAGTGTTTGTTAAATACTTGCAGTGTAAGATAGAATTTTGATTGCGTTTTACAAAGATTGTTTCACGGTGATTGATTGTACATGCTGTGTCATGAATATTTTTAATTACTACTGGTATATTATATAAATATATATGTTTATTAATAAATACTGTAATTTTAATGGTTTGTATAGGAAGAAAACTTCATCATTAAAAGCTGAAAAACTTGTGTGTATTACTAGTCCAGATTGTTTATTACTTTTCTAACAGTCCATTAAAAATGGGCTTGTTAAAACAAATTGTAAATTATAATTATGTATATACAATAATATATATAATATGTATATTATATATATTATTATATATAAAGAATGAGTGAGTTATACCTGTTTTTGTAGATAATAAAAACTTTAAAAAAAATTATAAAAGAAAATATAAATTTCTCTCCCTGTTATAATCCATCCTAAATAATAAATAAAAAAAATAAAACAGCAGATTAGGAAGCCTAAAAGTCTACAGTAATTATTTATAATAATGTGTGATTTAAAATTAAAAAAAAACATTAAAGTGAAAAAATTGTGTAATGTAGCTGTTGTAAAATGTAATGTTGTCTAATTATTTTCAAAAAAATCCTTTTTTTTAATTTTCCAACTTTTTCTTAAGTATACGGAAATATATTTTTTAAAATTATACGTATAATTTTTATTTTATATTGATGAACTTTATACATGAAAATTTATTATGATAAAGAACTTGTCAAACCTTTGAACTTTTGATTGCTAATTATCATCACCCGTCTAAGCAAAGTATTGTCATTATTATTATAAATTTGAATGTGATTATTAATAAACTGTTAATAGTTTATGGCTATATATTTAATTTTATCACCTGTTAGCACTTCTTTATATACATTGTAGGTTGATATGAATAGACAGGCACTGTGAATTAATTATATAGTAATTATCAGTTGATGCTTATATTCTGTTCAAAGAAAGAAGGTCCCTGACTTTAAAACTTTATAAATGTTTATAAATCTGATATAAAAATTAGCTGAATAATAATTGAAATCCTTTATTCATTTCTGAACTTCGTTATTCTGTTTTTTTACATTTTTGTTTTGATTTTTCAGTGATTAACAGTTGAGTGAAATGTGTTAGACTACAAGCATTGAATTTGTCTAACTGTTGTGAAAAAGTAGATGTAAGAAAAAATTTACCTGTCAAGAAATTGATTGTAATTGTGTTCTGTGCATAATGTCACATTGTTACTCCTGTATTCTGTTAGGAGTTAAGTTTTTTTTTTATAAACAGCTGTAACTCATTAACAGTGACACTTTAGCAAGTTCTGTTTGCAATAAATTAGCAGTCAAATTCAATTCGCAGAAAATTCTGTTTTGTACAAAAATGACTATATTCACCTAATTTGTACAAATTAATATTTGAACTATTATTCAGCAGAATTTTAAAAGTGATTATTGCGTCCGATCGTATAGTTAGTTCATTACTGGACCAATTCTTTCTTTAGTCAAATCAGGTTATGCAACATAAACATTTCGGAAAATCAGGAGTGCCCTTAGAGGCATGGAATGTGGGGTCACACAGGGCCTTGCACAGAGTTGGAAAAGGAAAAGAAGAAAACATGTGATGGAGAGATAGAGGGAGGCCATGAATTCATATGAAAAGAGGCCTTATTTACATTATTCTTATTTTGTTTCCTAACGCCTTCCTGTTTAATTTTTTTTAATATTGGTCTTTTAATTTATATTTTTACAGTTATAAAAACTCATAAGGTATTAAAAGACATTCAGCTAAACTTATATAAGATGACAATCCCCACACTGTTTTATTGTTTAAAATGTTGGGCACCTAGGAAAAGAGATATTAGACAGACGGAGTTATCAGAAATGAAGTTTCAAAAATCAAAGGTTGTGCTAGGGGAGAAAGGATACAAAGTGTAACCATTAGACAGGAATTAAATATTCAATTTGTTACACTACAGACAGAAATGTATAAAGAAAGATGGAAGGTCATGTATCAAATATGCAGAAAGAAAGGATTCCAAAGCATGCCCAGGGTGGGAAGACTGAGGATTAGATGATGAAGTGAGTTGCTTAACCCTGGAAGGGCAGGAGAAGAAGTAGAAGTATTTATATTAACTCAGATATCAACAGCAAACTATGTTATGATTAACAATACATATGTATTGAAGCGATATCTTTCAAAGTGATTAACAGCTGGCAGTATGAGGTGTGAAACAAACAGTTTCATGCAGTATTTATTGAAAGAGCAAGATAAAACTGTCGAGTCTTTAATAAATTGATAGCTTATTAGCAACACTGCCAGTATTGAAAGAAAGTATATGGGAAGGACTGACCTAATCCCTTGAGACATGAATGTGAAACACAAAAAGTGACTACAGAAATATTCACAAATATGTTATAAATGTTTGTATTTTTTGTGTACTAAGCTGAGACAAATTTTAAAAATCACTATGTAATAATACAATGATGAGTTTCTTTCTGAAATTAGATAATGTGGCAAGGTTGTATCTGTTGGTACTGGATCTGTCAAAGTGAATTGACATTTAGTGGAAACTACCATCAGTATTCGTTTTGTACTCTTCGAGTTGTGTTTTTGTGCTAGTAATCTCAGTGTTTGTTATATATTTGATAAATAACATTAAGTAATGGAGAAACAGTATCCTAACTAATTGAATGCACTTGAGTCTCTTGTTTAGTTTTAAGGGTACGTGGAAAGATGGTAAGGCATCTGCAGCTAGGTATGCACCTGGCCTTGCACTGCTAAGGAGACCTCTACAGAGAATAATATATTCTCCTCGCTTAACTCTATTTTGCTTCCGGAAACAAAGTTAAACTCATAAGCAGTCTGCACACGCACACACACAGCATTTAATTTCAAGTTTGTGTAAAAATTGAAAAACAAAACAGCCAGTAATCTGAGTTTAAAAATTTTGTTGATTGTTTTGACATAAATATATATCCACCAGGTTGAATAATTAGATTTTTATGTCCTTACAAATTAAAAGTAGACTTTTTGTATACAAATAATTTACTTAAACATATTACTATGTAGGTATGAGAGCTAAAAATAAAACATCATACCTATGCAAGAAAGCATGTGCACACACATTTGTTTACTTACTAATAATAAATAATAGGATATTACAGAAAATTAGTACAAAATTTGTATAAAAAACTTTATAAAGCATATAATTTACAAGAAATGTTTAGACTACACAAGAAAATTCTAGTAACTCAACAAAACAGCTTTCTTCAGTTTGTTTAGAAACTTTGTTCCTGTTGTGTAGAAACACTGATAAATGGTGGTAATGAAAAACTGATACGAACAGTTAGGAAGGTATAATGACTGCCTAACGAGTTAACAGGAAGGGTGTGAATTGTATTTCCAGAGTAAAGAAAACAAAATATTCTCAATGACATCTTCACCCTTGGTGTTACTTAATTCTTCGTGCAGTAAGGAATACAAACTTGAGAGATGTAGTTTGTCACAGCTGCCATGATTATTCATTGCATTTCCTCGTGAGTTTTCGTATGCATTGTATTTTTCAGAGTATATGTAGCTGTGTAATTTTTTTGTTTTCTCTGAATAATTTAGGAGCATTTAATTTATATCTTTCATTTTGACATAGATATCAAGTTTACTGAAAAAGAGTCGGTATTCCTTTTATAGCTTTTTACTGTTACAACACATTATAATCTATTAAATTACAATTATTGTTATTAACTACAAGTGTATTCATTTTAAGACACTATGTAACATTCACCATAGAACCAGACATCATCCAATACAGTAGTTTAATGTGGTAAATGAGTTTACAGATTAAAACTGAAATTCGTTTGTTCAATAAATTATTATGCATGGATCAACATTTTTGTAGTTTTCCTTCTACAGTTTTTAATTTTCATGGTTCAAATATCTGTTGATTTAAAAATTACTGATGGTAATATTTTTGTGACATTACGTGGAATTACTTGTAATGACTATTTTGCTTAAACCTAAGTAAAATTTAGGCCAGTAGCATTTTCAGGTAACACAGTAGCATGATAAAATAAAAACGTTAACAAGTTTTAACACAGTGTATTAAAAAAAATTAACAAGTATTTTTTTAGAGAGGAATCACACTGAGAGGTGTTGTTTTCAAATGTCTGGTTTGTTCACGGTGACATACCAAAGTTGAACCTTGTGTCAGAAGGGATAAAACCATTGCTTATTTTCATGTCTCACTTCACTATAAAATTAATTTAAAATTCCATACAGCAGAGTCAGTTAGAGAAATGGAGGAGGATTTCAGTAGTCTATTTGTTTACTTTTTATCTCAACGTTTTGTGAAAATTGTAAAGTTATAAATTTAGGAACCTTCTTTCTTTGAAAGGATGTAGGAATAGTTTTAATTGTGATGACGTCTTTTAACAGTAATAGTTATTAGTAATGAGTAAAAACAATGTAATTTTGTAGGACACCACAATTTTTATTCTGATTAATGAAGAACGTGCTGCTAATTCTATGAAGTGATATTCTCAGTGGCTAATTGAGATTGAATTGTATGTCTGACCCCTCACTAATTTATATAATGGTCCCACAAACATTACACACACAACTTGTGATTTTACAGTACAGCCACAAAGAAAGGAGAAGACAGGTGTGCATGAGAACAGGCACAAAGAAAAGAAAAGAGAAGACACTTGACACATGACTCACATGAAAAGGGGATGCCAGTAAGAGAAATCAAAAACAGCAAAGCACAGTTGAGCAACCTAATGTCAAATTACTTGAAAGCACATTTAACTAAACTATAGAAATGTTTTTCGTGGGTTGACAGAGACAGTAGAGGATAAGAATAGCTTCAATGAATGGTAGTCAAAATTGTAGAGTGTTTAGAAACCAGTTATAATAAAATTATGAAATTTTTCGATTTCAACAAATCACACCTTTTACAAAAACTTTTGTGAAAACAACCTTAAATACGTACCTGTAGCATTGTGGTCGAAACAAACATTTGTGGAGCATTTTATTCACCTCTAAAACAAATTGTGGGATTGAAATAATGTAAAAACTCTTTTTTAATTTTCTATGTCTAAATTAGCTGTATACGCAAACGTGATATTTTATTTCATTTGCAAAAACATTTTTTTTTTATTTAGCACTACACAACCCACCAGGCCTATGTGAGCGACCTCAGCATTCACTTCAGCCACCTATCGATTTGCATATTACCAAAACATCATTCTTGTGTCACAGACATTGAAGCATTAGATCGCAATACTTGGCGCATTAACAAACCATTTCTGCTCACTCCAGTCGTAGCTAACAGGGTAGCTAATGTGAGCCAACATGTGCTAATCTGAGAAAACTTGCATGTAAACATGTGATTTCTAATATGCCCCCTCCGTGGAAACAGGATTCATTACCTCGACTTCCAGTGCTTTCCAAAAAATTTTGTTTTGACTACAATGTTACAGAAGTGTATTTAGAGTCATTTTCACAAAATTTTGGTAAAAGGTGTGGTTTGTTGTTGAACAATTACCAAACTTATACAGTTGAAGAAATATAACTATACTGTTATGACAGTCTCATGGATTATGATATGGTACAGTGGAAACAAAATACAGACACCAATGAAGTCACATAGCCATTACCAGCTTTAATTAATCACAAATAACAATTTGTAATCAACAAAGTACTCTCATACAATAATTCAAGTTAAATTTATCCACACATAATAATAATGCTAACTGTTAAACGAGTTCCACACAATCGCTTTCCACTAGTCCACAACAATCACTTGATCTGCACTCTACAATATCACCAGGTGTAACCGACTTCTAAGCCGGCGATAGACTGTTTTATAGATTCGTATATGTTCCAGAATAATTTTCCGTACTCCTGACCGGCATAATTTGCGTAGTTACAAGCGCTCTTGAACAATCTGGAGTGCTACGTGTAGAAAGGACGCTCTCGATTTTTCGAGAGTGTTATGTAAGGGCTGGCGCAGACGGTCGATTTTTTACTCGGCCGATTAAAATATCGGTTATTTGAACTATTGCCTTCAAATTATTTTGAACGCACACGAGCGATTAAAAATCACCCATACATGGGCTTTCGATGAGACTGCATGTACCTGTGCCCTTCTGTTACGTTTTCGGAAGAAAAGGCGAGAAAGAAAGTACTGGGTTCACCCTATTGTTAGCCGGAGACTTTTCGACGGACAATTTTACAAACTTTTCATGTCCCTACGGGAACATCGAAAGAAATTTTTCAATTATTTTAGAATGTCGGTGAATAGTTTTGATATGTTATTAAGGCTTATTGGTCATCGGATAACTTACTCGAATACGAATATGCGGCTGGCCGTTCCACGTGAAGAAAGATTGGCTGTAACTCTAAGGTAAGAAGGTTGTAGCTGAACTGCATGTTGGTTAACGCCTAATTGTCTGCGAGAAGATTGGTCAAATTTTATCGACTGATAAATGTTTTGTAGTGTTTTTTCGTTTCTGTTACCAATTTATGTTTGCTATTAAAACCGCAATATTACGTTGCCGGCAATGATATTCGGGCAAATTAAAAGTTTTTGCTTATGTTTTACTATCAAGCGTGTTGTTTTTATTTTTTTGCCACAAGTGGAAACGTGCCAAAAGTGTGGACCGCTTTGAATATCGGAAAAAATGTAAGAAACAAGATGTACTCAGATGACGTTTCTAAAAGCACAAAAGTTGTCTATGTAGAAGTCAGTACCGTGTTACACTTAGTTTGTTTCGAACACAGAAACTTTTACATTTGCTGCTTTATCATGACAGAAAGTTTATGAATAGTCATATTTAGAGTCTGCAGTTTGGTGTCTCTGTCGAATAACGTCAAGTTTTGTTCGCCGGAGAGTTTATACACAAAGTAATGCACAACTCCAAGCTGCATTCGTATCTACAGGTTTTTTCCAACATCTACTGCAATTAGTAACATTCTTAACTAACCACCAATTTGTTGAAAAGTAAATTTAAAAATTTCTTTACAAAAGAAGTAAATATTTGTCCTCTAAAAGTCCACCAAAATCAAATTCAAGCTAAATTTAAATCGATAGTTACCCAATGCGATTACACTAATAATTTCATTACCTTTGACTCGATAAAGTGGTGGGTGCACCCAGGGCCGGCTCAAGGCAAACATTTCACCCGGGCAAGCGAGCTTTCCGCTGCCCTGCCCCCCCCCCAAACTTAACAAACAGGAAATGACACAACTAGGACTCTACATTTTATAAGAATATTTTAGCCTTGTATGAATTTAATTGATTTGTTATCTTTATGGAATACAATTGCAGTTTATTTCATTAAAAATTGTGTTACATTATTGCAATAATGTATTTTTATGTTCGGTTATCTTAGGCTTATTTGGGGTGATCAGTAGTATGAAATACAGGCTAAATTATTCGTTTCGTTTTAAATGATTTTTAATTGAATCAATAGTATTAAGGCCTAAATCAAACTCAGGAAGAGCAAATGGGTTCGGTAAAATAGCTACAAATGATTAAGTGTATCGACTATCGACAATATTTATTGTAATCTTACAAAAAAGTTGGTATAAAAAATTCAAAATTACAATTAACTGTAGGTTACTCAATTTCAAAATCACAAAGGTACTTTACGGCAACTATTTTTTCTGCAAAATCTTTTATAACAGAGTCAATGTCTATTTCTTTTAGAATATCAAATTCTATTGAGATAAGGGAAAGTCCTACAAGACGTACTTGTGCCATACTTGATCTTAAATAATTTTTAATTTTGAAAAAGATGTCTCCCCAGACGCTACACTTACTGGAAGTGTTAATACAATTCTCAAAGCTATATTTATATTTGGAAAATTTTTAGCTAAAGAGTTGTTCATGATGAACTTGAAACCCCTCTTTCCTTTTTTGCCTTTTATCTATAGAAAACAAACTCCCTTTTTTTTTTTGAAAGAGAGGCAACAAGTTATTTAGGACTAGGCAAGAGCCTAGAGAAGCCAAAATTATGCTGGGTCCAGTATGATGGGACTTGCAAATGAAACTCTGATCTAAGATAACAATAACAGTATTTATTGTATTGGGCTTTTATACAATATATGCACCCTTGAAAAGCACAATAATTGCAAGTATTTTACACTCAAAATAGCTCACTTCCAAAACCCCTCAATCGTTATTATAAGTCAGTAACACATGCATCGCCAAATAGTTGAGTTTGAGTATTAGTGGCGCATAAATAATAATAATAATGTGAAATGGCGCACAGTCTCGACCCTCCCAGTAATTACACAAATCCCAACATGATATAAATATATATATAGATGCATAAACAAGTATAATAATGTAACAATCACATAAGGCATAATACACAACAAATAATTGACATAGAAACACATTTACATATAAATATCACATCACATGTTCACCTGGTTAGCAGCGTATATTCTGTCACCATACACCCTCAACCCCCTTTATTCTGACCAAGTATCCGGCCCACCTTAATTTTCAATTAATAAATAACTAAACCCCAAAACCTCAATTAATATATCCCAAAAGAGTAGAGTAGACATGCCCCAAAATTCTAATTAGATAATAAGTAAATCTAAATTTTCTAAGTAAGCATTGTGGCCTGCGCACAAATACCACGCAGATGTTTAATTATCAATTTTGGATCTCAATAATGATAATGGTAACGAGTGCCATCACGAGGTCAACATGGATGCCCGGCTGCCTAACTGCATTTCTCATTTCTTTTATATTCGTGACAAAATTTAATAAAATAGTGGAACGTGACCACCCCTGAATACTCATAACTGATACTGATTAGTCTTGTATTCTTTAACATTACTTAACTGGTATTGTGAGCAATAAAAGGTTAACAGTTACAAAATTTAAACTATGGCAAAATATAAACTGTGACAATATTTAACTGGCTATGGCAAAATTTAAAGTTTACAAAATTAGCTGAATAGTAGAATCGACTTTCGCAAAACAGAATTTATGTGCTGAAGGCACTGAAACATGCTTACAGTGTTCATAAAACAAACTTGACTTCAGGCATGGTCATGCGTCCGGACGAGATCCAGCAAAATATGACATGATACAATCCTGCAGTGAACGGCCCCTACGGGAGTCGTCCACTTGTTAAAACACCTCCCCGATCTTAATTAACAGCCAAAACTCCAACCCAATTAACAAAATAATTGACCATCAAATTTGCAACTGGCACAGATACATCCGCACATGCCCGTTCAACCCAGAAATAATTTAGTGCCGACCCCTTTTACAGAAACTCAGCTCAACCCGGGTGCTGCATGACCCTGGCCGAGTTTACAATTCTCAGCATGAGACAGACATTAGTATTTATATATATATATATATATATATATGAGGCGTAAGCCTTACAAAAATTACAAAATAACATATAACCCCCATTGTCCGGAATTAATTCTCCAAACTGGAGCTTCTGCACAAGTGTCTCAAAAGAGTTTATCGGCCACAACATTTTGGTTTAATAAGCTTAAATGTCACCTGGTTAGCAGCGTGTAGGTAAAGGGTCCGGTTGAGTGTATTTGTCCGTCCATCCCGGCTGACAGCTGACGGAAGTGTTTGAATCTACATCATCGGAGGCAGGAGTTCGGCCTTCCTTCTGGTGCGAGACAGATTCCCGTCTACATCGGAAACCCTGCACAATTATATCTGTGATTACTTACAAGTTTAATAAACCACACTACCACATTTACCAGCTGACATTGCGTGGCCTGCCCAGTTTATAAACTCCGAAAATTCACTAAGTATAGACCACCATTGAATCTAATAAATCGCTTCACAATAACCCTTTTAAATATTCTAATATATAATATATCCAAATATAGTCATTCCATAATAATAATCATTTCAATTGATAGTTATGCACAAGTTTTCATGAAGCACTTTAAACTCCCCCTGACAGGAATTAGCAAACTTTAACAAGCCCGTGATGTACAATGATTTCAGAAAAATACTTGACTTACGCCCCATTCTGGTTTAATGAATTGAGTATTATTATTACTACATTATTATAACGCATTATTATATTATTACTACTAATATCTGTTAACCAGCGTTAAGACTGAAACATACATAAAACAAATTTTAACCTGGTGCCTGCCACGTGGTGATCAATCACTGCAAAACCTATCGCACTGCATCTGAGTTAATATCAAATAAATACAATTTGTTTTTATGAATAATTAATTTACATATATTAACCCACTTACCGGAGGTCGCGTAGACTTCTACTTATCCATAGGAGCAGCTAGAAGACGAAAACCTTTACATTTACTCTGTCAGCAGGATACAGACACGGCTATGCTGAATGACCAAAATGAACTGACGAAACCAGCCACTCAAAAAACGGTACGAAACATCGGGCCTAGAGCGCGCACGGATGGGCCGGGAGGGAGATAACTCATAACGACAAAGTCCAATCGTACGTAAATTTTTACGTACCCCTCGCGTAGTCAAATACATAATTTTAATTATTCCGCTATATAAAGGAACACCGCCGCGTTTTTCCCAAAACACGGCACAAACTTGAGGATGTCTTCTGGCCTGTTGCCACAGTCTTCGGGTAACAGAGTCAGAAGTACTAGAAGTTCTTGGTGCAGCTGGTGTCCTTCAATATCTCGGTGCTCCCCATCGGTCAAAGCTATCTGTAGGTCTGCACATTTTTGTAGCAATGTGTTCTTATCTTCATTTTTGATGTTATAAAGAAAGCCAAATACATAATTGTGGCTGGATAGCTGTGAAAATCTCTCCTCAAGTGAGTTTATTGCGCAGTCCAACAAACAGAAATAAAAATTGGTCATAAATGCTCTTTTTGGGTCTGAGACTGGCTCGTCAGCTGTTTCATAGTGAAATTTGCGTTTGACCGTTCTTGGACGTACTTGAGATTCAGTTGGGAATGTGGCTTCGGTTTCAAGAGTTTCTGCAATCTCCCTGGCATCAACAAATACTTCCTCAAAACCCTTCTCCGTCCTCATTTTCTTAAAATCTTCTTTCACTTTAGAAATTAGCTCAACTGCTTTTGCAATGTTCATATCTTCTTTTTGCAGCTGTTTGATGATAATATTTATCCTGAAAAGTATTTCATGCCATACAACCAAGGAGCAGATAAACTTAAATCTCTTTAGCTTGCTAGCCAGACCCAAGGCAGTACTCTTTCCATAGCCATCGATCGATGAGTCAGTAGATAACTCAAGTAGAGTATCGTATATTTCTCCTGTCTGGTAACGAAAAGGAGCAACTGCATTAATGCGACTCTCCCATCGAGTGTCGCATATTGGTTTAACTGTTAGTGATGTAACATGTTTTCTTAACACAGACCACCGGTGAGTTGAGGCAGAACATAATTTGTGTACTTCCTGCACAACCATGAAAAAGTTTACAGCCTCACTACAGGATAAAGCAGAGTCATTCACCACTAAGTTCAGCGAATGTACACTGCAAGGTACAAAAAATCCGCGAGGGTTCAAAGTTAGAATTCTGTTCTGGACTCCTGCGTTTTTCCCCACCATGTTTGCACCATTGTCGTACCCTTGCCCACGCACATTTTTTAAAGGTATTTTCATTTCATTTAACTTGGACAAAAGAATGTTTGTCATAGATTCTCCTGTTGAAGATGCAATTGGGATAAACCCCCAAAAATGTTCTTTGGGGCAGGGGTCTTTACCTGATTCACAACTTACAAAACGTATAATCAAAGTAATTTGCCGTATGTGGCTTTGATCAGGCGTACAGTCCAAAATAATAGCATAGTAAGTCCACTTCTGTACATTATGTAGTATTCGTTGTCGTATCATTGATCCTATTACTTCGATCACTTCATTTTGGATATTCTTCCCTAGGTAATGTACATAAGATTCTTTTGAAGTAATCCTCCGTAAGTGTTCAGCAATTATGATGTCAAATTTCCCTACAAACTCTTAACAGTTTCAGGAAATTCCCATTGTTTCTGTCATACAGTTTGTCTGACGCACCCCGAAATGCCAGATTCTGTGAACCAAGAAACTCAATCACGAACACAATGCGTTTGAAAACTTCCTTCCAGCGTTCAACTTCATTCTTGATCATTTTCTGGTGTTCTGCATCAATTGTTTTGTTCACACGCAGCCTCGTAGAACATTCCTTCCAGAACTGTAATGTCCGCATATGTCCTGGTGATCTTTCGTGTTCTGACAGTAGTTCAGACATGTGCTTCCAGTCGGAGTACCCAGTCTCTGAAGACAGAGATGTTCGTATTGTTCTAAACAGGTGGCACCAAAAGCAAAATATGACGTCTTTTGATACAGAATATATAAGCCAGGGAGGTGCAACCTCTTCAACATTGCTCATTCGCCTACGATAATTGTTGACACTAAAACGGCGACCATCTTTGTTTACAGGAAAGTCAGCGTCACTAATTTGTTCTGGCCCACGTTGGACGAGGATGTCACTGTCTTTGGCACTTAAGTTCACTGGCCACTCTCCAGGGTCATGGGATATGATTTTATCTAGGGAAACCTGAAAAAGACAACAAAAACTAAGGAGTATTATTAGCAAAAAGTACAAAATCATTTAGAAGCTTCAAAAAATTGGGACGCAAATTTGTTTGTTAAATTTACGGGATTTATTCAATTGGCATAATAAGCCTAGCCTATCTGCTAAAACTTAACTGTAGCATGTTGTAAACTCAATATTTTCAACTTTGTCATTTTAAGTTTATAAAAAAATTACCTTAATAGATTCTTCCGCAATCGCTGAATCAGAATCAGAATGAGATTCAACTCCCTTCACATTGTCGTTTTTTTCTTCATTTTCAGTATCATGCGACTGCGGGGACTGAGTCTTGTCGTCCACCTAACAAAGAGTTTTCATTAATTTCACGACACTGTATACTTTCACAGAACAAAATAATTGTAGTAACACCATTTAAAAAATTTTTTTTTATCATGGAGTGTTAATTTGTATGATATAATGTCTAATAATTAGCTCAACATAAACATGCGTTTTTTTCAAATGTAAGACTTTTTAACATTTAAGGGTTGATGATTTCTAAATCGTAAATGTAATAGAAAAGCACAGTACAAGAGAATTAGCTGAGTACATAAGTAAGTCAAGAACGCCTTAGATTTCATCGTTAAATTTCAAAAATCCCAATACTCCACATTTTATCTTAGAAATACACCTCACTAATCCTGTATTGCTGTATTTATCTTAGATAACGACTGGCTTACGTATCTACGGACCCATTATAGTAAATTGTGAATACTAATATTCGCAACATTGCAATATTGTGAAATAAATAAAACTAGGCTACACGAGGAAATAGGTTACTGCTGATTTTGAATTTCTGATTACTGGTAATTATTGTATTTTAGAATGCATTATTTTTATTACATTTTAAAGCAAGCCTTCAATAATTTTAATAAAGGCAAAAGTGTTTTGTTTTATGTTCAGTATTTATTCCAGTTTAATATTAAAATCCAAATTTTCGTGCATGTAATGTAACTGTGCTCAGCACTCTTAACAAATAACAATAACATTTTATTAGCTTACCTCAGACAGAAAAAATGTTGGTGCATGTGGTTCTGAGGGAAGTACCGTAATGAAAAGTTTTAACGCTGAAGCTTGTTTTTGAGCTTCAGAAGTCTGCTGCAATTTTCTTTTTCTATAGAAAAAACCTGAGTGTCTCTTTTTATCAGCCATTCCTAATTCCTACCAAAACAATCTTTATAAAACCACTGACACAGACAGATACAGTATTGTTAAACCACACAAAAACATTAACGGCGGAACACAACGGTCGGACTGAAAGGCTTTACATGACGCACAACTCACCATCCGCTTGAGTTACTACTACAAGTGCGACTGATGTCAAGCGAGCGTCTGTATATTAGCATGTACGCGCAGGCGCATCTCGGCCATCGAGTCATTTCACCCCCTCCCGCGACCGTAGTCAAATCGAACTGCAAAAGTGACTCACCTTCGTGCGCGCCCAGGCCTGTATTATTCGTTCGTACCTCAAAGGAAATAGACTCAGTCACAGGCCCACTTTTCTAAGCCACTGTTGCCGCCCTGGCGCCCTCCTCCCACCTGCCTCTCGTAAGAGTTGTTTTGTATTGGTTTTTAAGTTTTTAAAAACTTACGATACTGTTGTGGTAATCCATGGTTTTACTATAATTAGTAAACTGGGAACACGCAGAAAATTTATTCTAAATCACCGATCGTAAAATATTTTTTCGTTCCGCTTGGCGCCCCTAACTTCGCGGCGCCCCGGGCGGCCGCCCGGGTCGCCCGGGCCTTAAGCCGTTACTGCACCCTTAGGTTGCCAAAAAATCTAGATAACCAATTATGATAACCCGTGTTCTCGACAGCATTAAGTTTAACCTCTCAGAAACATATTTAAAATTAGAAACATATCATTTATGTAGAGCTCTTCAATATAGAGATATTTAACTTCAACGTTTCCTAAGGTTTCTAGATTTATCAGCCTACTGTATTAATCTGCTAAACAATGAAAGTTTTGGCCAGTATTAATGTGTTTTTCTGTATTTTATTACCTTGTCAATTTTTATATCATTTAGACAGAAATTTGTTTTGTTCAGTATTACAACGTTTTTAGTTGACGGTTTCCGCCGCTATTCTGAAAAAAATTATTTTCCAATATTTGAAAGTAGAAAATAACTTTCCCGCAAAAGTATCACTACTGAGTATGAAATACATTTTTATTTATTCGTTAGACAGATATAGTGTGTTATGATAAAAAAGGCAATATTATATAAATTAAATTAAAATCATTTATTAAATCGCTGATTTTTAAAAGGTTCAAGACGGCTGATTCAGTAAAATTTCATGTTTATTTATTTACTTTAATATTAATAGGATTATAGTTATATACAGAAGCCATCTTAATCTCAGTCTACTTTAGGGGTTAGGAGCTGGCGAAGTCAAGAATGTGAGAAGATACACTGTTTAATATTGTTTTCGTGTGACGTTCCCGTGTAATTAAAATGAAAAAAAATGACTTGGAATGTTCTTATTCATGAACCAGAAGATTATTCTTATTCCATGCCAGATAATTCGTTAATTGTTTATAAAAATATTAAAGCTTGTCTTTCTAATATTAAATGTTGTAACATTAAGTCTCATATTCAAGGATGAAGGTAATTAATTTGTTTTGTTTGCAACGTCTAGCGTCCTTTTACGTGCCTTTTTCAGTCTTCTTCCTTTGGAGCTTCTTTGATTTTCTTTACAAAGTAGAAATCTCCTGGCATTTGTGTACATGCCCTAATTTTGTCAGATTACAGGGTTAGTTATTTCGATTGTAAACAGCCGATCTTATTCGGGCAACCGTAGAGATAGTCAAAGCTGTTGTTAGTCTGTTATTACATCCAGATCTCAAGCTTGGGCACTTTAGAAACAGATAACAACATATTTGACAGTCACAAAACAACCTGCAGAAAAATCAGTGTTAAGCATTTCGGTCTGTGATAAGAAGAGAAGTACCTGGATTAATGGAGAACGAGAGTTTCCGTTGTAAGACATTAGCATAATTGATAAGGGAATTTGGAGGATACTGTGCAAACTGAGGCGGTAGATAGGATGTCGAAGTCTTCAGATAAAGGCCGAGACGACATAAGACGTAGAACAAGGAGATCGTTGATAATATAGAGTGGCAGAGCTTCCATGTATATAAATTGAACAAGGAAGAGACAGACAGAAAACCCTAAGGAAGGCCTTTGTTGAATACTGGGTGAATAATAGCTGAAGAAGAAGAACTTTGGTGTTATGCACTGTATTACTTTCTTTCAGTAAGAATTTATTCTACTGCGTCCCAAAAGCGAGAACGACATTTTACGAAGTTCTGAGGAGTTAAACTTAAGATTAGATCTCCGGATACTATAGTTGGGAGAACGCTACCGAGAAGAACGCGTTCCACTGCGGTGCACCTGTCTCGGACAAAGAGTGACGCAGCCCCACTCCATAGATACTTAATTCCAGCATGTACGCTTCAATATGGTTGGACTGTTGCTGGTGGGCGTAACTCGATATGCTACCCGTCCGTAGACTAACAGTGCTGTGCCATCAAAGCCGGTACAGGGATCCGCGCAGTTTCTGTTACGCAAAAAACAGTGTCTACCACTGGGTAGATTGCCAATAATGTCTCATAGGTAAAACATACAGGCAGGCAGTACCAGGTCGCTAGCTGCTGTGACATAACATAAATAGGTCGGCACTTGGTGTGTTCGGAGTGTACTATTATATTCATGCCAAAACCATGTAGCTGAGAGGCAACTAACTGATTGTTTTGAGGAATTAATGAAAAAAATAACCATTTTATATATTTATTTAAGGTAGCTTAAAATAATGTTGATAAGGAGTATCAAAATTCAAATTATATAACAAATTCAAATTATATAAAAATGTATTGCAGTGACATAATCGAGGAAGTACTATCATCATTATCGCATGCTGTTTCTTGTTGCGACTCCTCTACTGGATTGAAACTGGAGATGTAATTCGCTGCAGACGATGTAGGTTGGATCTGCCACTGTGGAAATTGGGATGCAGAAGGTGTAGATGGCATAGATATGTTAACATGCTGTTGTGGAAATGCAGATGTAGAAGGTGTAGTTGACATATTTAAGTTCATATAATGCTGTGGAAATGCGGATGGATCTGATGTAAATGACATAGGCTGATTCATATGTTGTTGTGGATATGAGGATGGAGCTCTCATTACTGGTGGATTGCTGAAATATATGTTAGGTTGCTCATGTCGTGTAGCCATGTTACCATACCTGCGGATACGATGCAGCACATTCATTATTTCTATCTTGGCGTCGAATTTTTGATCGTGATTGAATGATTTCAATGTGGGCAAGAACAAGAGTAAAAAATATTTATCTTCATCGATTTCTTTGTCATCGTTTTTCTTCTCCCGCAAGATTTTTAATAAAGACTCCTCGTAGTTTCTCTGAGAGTTTATTTTTGCCATTTTTCTACTGGTTGGTGTTTCGAAACAATCTGTTATTGGTTGCTGAATTTGAACCGATTCTACATCCGCATCTTCCAAGTGTCTTCGGGCTCACTGATCGGCGAATCCAAGTTACTAGTAGTTGATCGTCCTTCAACTGTTGGTAACAGAAATAGCAAGTGGTCAAAATAAACGTATTGACGCCTTTTTCTGTTGGCACCAGATCCAGATTTGATTTTTGTCTGTTCATTGTATTCTTTCTTGAAACATGTTCTTAAGTTTCTCCATTTTTTTTTTGCAGCTCCTTCCCTGAAAAGCATACAGTCTAAAATTAATGGACAGTCTAAAAAATAAAATGTTTTATATCTTCGTAAATATTATTTTCATACTAGTTTCTTAAATATATATTTTCATTATTTTAAACATGATAATTTTTACTGAATTCAATTTCTTCTTTTCAGGTACCTTGCAACCGGAAATAGTTTTGTATCCCTCCATACCTATTGGGTGCTTCAACTATTCGAGTAATAGTTAGAGATACATGTGATGCTATTTGGGAATGTCTACTACTTGAGTACATGCCTCCTAAAGACTGTCAAGATTGGTTAAAAATTGCAAATGAGTTTTACGAGCGAACACAATTTCCGAACTGCATTGGTGCTGCTGATGGCAAACATTTTGAAATTAAAAATCCAGCTAGCAGTGGCTCTGACTTTTTTAATTACAAATCTTTTTTTTCTATCGTTTTGATGCCCATAACTGATGCAGACTATTGCTTTACAGCGATTGATGTTGGATCATTCGGATCATGCAGCGATTCATTCATTTTCCAGAACTCAAAATTTGGAAGTTTATTGTCGAAAGGTGAAGTGAATGTACCCAATGTAAGAAAGTTACCTCATGACAATGAGGGAACACCTATGCCATTCGTACTCGTTGGAGGTGAGACTTTTGCAAACTAAAGTCAAATTTTGAGACCATACGCCAGGCAAAATTTAACTGTAATATTTAATTACTGACTATCAAGGGCACGTAGGATGGTTGAATGTACCTTTGGGATTTTAGCAAACAAATGGCGAATTTTTCACCGACCACTCGATGTTAACACTAACTTCTGTGACACTATTATTAAAGCTTGCTGTATACTGCACAATTATGTAAGAAAAAAAGATGGCATTGCTTTTGAAGACACGCTATTTCAATACCCTATGGAAAGTGTATGTCCCACCAGAATAAGGGGTGACTTGGCTGGCCTCTCCGTAAGAGATTATTTTGCAAAATACTTTGTCACACCACAAGGATGTGTGTCCTGGCAGTACGAACATATTTAATTACTACTTCTTTTTTTTTACATCTTTTATATTTCGTTTGGCACAGCTGAGCGTACCATAAATGTAAAAATTGTAGGATAAAATTGTAATGACAAAATTTTGTAAAACTGAAAACTGTGGAATAAAATTTTTTATTAAGAAACCAACGTTATTATATAATATATAGGCTATAATTTGATACGGTTCATGAAAATAAAAATTCATTAACTCTGCGTAGGCCTACCGATTGTCGCAAATTTCAGCAGATTGATCGTGCTGAAATTTGCCTAAACTTACACCGTTTTTTTCAGCCATCCATCATCCTAAAAATTTGAAAAAATTACATTGTATTTTTACCGTACTGAAAACAGGTTCATAACAAAGAAAAACCTAACGGCTATCGTTTTTTAGTTTTAAGAATTAAAAAGAATTTGTTTACAAAAAAATTCCATTTTCTGTCATTTTTTATAATTTACGCTAGGTCTCAAAACAATTTCTTAATGAATACGTTCAATTTCCATCTCAAACTTATTCGTTGAGGTTAATTTCGGTTTTGTAATGTTTGTTATTTTTACAACTCGCAGACGTCTTCTTGATCTTCGTGCGTATAGAGCGAATCCTAATTATACTTTACATTCGAGGAATAAAACACATGGAAGTGATATTGGTAATAATAATGTTTAATCTTTAAATTTTTATTCAGGTTTAGTAAAAATTGTTATTTCGATATTAACATTTCGACACAACAAACTGCATAAACGCGGGTGCGGTACGAAGTGAGTTTTAAACTATTTAGTTATTTGATTATAAATATTTTAAAATAATTACTCACCTTTTTCTTTTTTTCTGCAGGTTCTAGTTTACTGTAATCGGGAATGAATATGTCGCATAACTTCAGCCACAATTTCTCTTTTACATATCTATCGGAATATTCCTTTAAATTTTTCTTATACAAAGCTGGTCTCTTTTCTACTTCGCTGATAAATAGTTCTGTATCAAACGCAGCCATCACAAAATTCACTTTTTATTTAAAAAAATATTGATCTCGTTAAAAAAACAAAACTGAACTACACGTCATGGAGACCGTCAATACAATAACAAGAAATTGCTTCGTGTGCGTTGACAGGTTCAAACATGTACGATACAGATCGACGGGCGATAATTGCATCGCCCAATAATCTGTGGCACCGCACAGATTTTTAATCGCCGGCAATTTATGATCGCCTGTGTGCGCTCTCCTATTTCAGTTTATGTGTTACAAATCCGGCGATTCATAATCGCCCGGGAAAAAATCGACCGTCTGCGCTAGGCCTAATTGTCATAGCACTGCACTGTTTTAAGACTGTTCATCCCAAACTGGCAAACTGGCTAGATTGCCTGGTCTGCAGTAATACTTGGCCAGGCGATTTAGGTGATCTAGGCAGTTGGCCTACCGAAAAATAATTCTGCGGCTCTATGATTTCAGTCTCGGGTGATCCGAACATCAAGTTCTCAGGAATACAAATCTCCTGCTCAACCACTAGTTTTGCAGGAACCGTGCCGGTTGTGTCGTGTACTGATAATCTGTAAGCCATTAGCTGGTCCAAGCCTGTTTGGTTCTCATCAACAACCTCTTGCGTAACTTCATCTTCAGCAACTTCACCCCTGGGCACTTCCATGAACTCAGGAATAACCATAGACAACTATAGTTGGTTTTCCAATCACTTCTTTTGTCGTTATACCAATTGGTACTTCCTCTACTAGTTCATCTTCCATTTCCGCCTGCAGTAGAAAGGTTTCCCTTGACCACACCTGTTGACTCCTTTGACTAATGTCACTTGCTTGGTCAAATGTTGGCGGACCCTGTCATTTTAGCCAGCAAAGCTTTTACCTTCTCTTGGCCAACCCTCAGGAGACGTTCCTTTGTAAATCGACAATGAATCCGTAGGCATTCATAATGTCCGTGCCAAGAATCATTTCATCGACAATATTTGCAATGAGAATTTGGTGGCTAAACTTGAGTAGACCTAGGCATACACATACATCTACCTATTGTAAGACTTTGGCGGGGTTTATACTCACAGTTTATACTGTAAAAGAGCTAAATTGAGGTGTGGAAACTGTGTGCTGTTCTGGAGCTTTATTTCTCCAATTGGTGCGATCACACCCTTCTCAGTATTTTATTCTCCCAATAGTCTACCTGTAGATGACCTAGTTTTCCACAGTTGTAACACTTCTGTCTTTTTCCTATCGTTCAAATCATTGTGGACTCTTGAACCTTTGATTTGTTTGTCCTGCAACATTGTTTTTCTGCGCCCATCGTAACAGCAGTGTGATACTGGTATTTTCTGACTTCATTGTGATGACATAAACCTATTAATATAGCGCGATGCTGACTTGGCAGCTTCAAAGTTGAGGGGGTGAACAGGAGCTGAGCTACTCCAGTGTCTTGCCATTCGTAACACTTGCTGAAGTTCACAATCTCCGATGACATCAATAAATGTCTGCACCGCAAACCTCATTTGAAAATCCTCTGGTCCTTCAGGATAAACCGGCCTAATTAGTCGTGATGCTTGTGTTATGTTAATTACTTTACACAAAAGTACAAATACAAATAATTAAAATTATCTATCTTCCACCTACCTTATTTTGTCTTCTCGTCCCAGAATCCATCACACGAACGTCGAGATGCAAGCATGATTATAAGGTTGAGTTAATAATAGACACAACTCGCATTTTGTGAAGAGAAACAAACTAAGATTTTATTTTTTATTCTTTAAATTTTTTAAACTTCGAATTATATCATTTCTTTGCCTCTGAGCTCAAGCGATTATTTTTCCAAAATTTAAAATGCATAAAACTTTTTAATGATATTTACGACATGATTGGATTACACTTACGATTATGATTACAATATTACACTTAACATCTTACCTTAATTAAAATAGCCCAGCCTGCTCAATCACACATTCACACCATAACAAAACAAAAACCCCCTTTTATTTATTTAGAAACATTATTGGATACATTGTGCAATACCCTTGCCGGCAACGAGGGGTATCTCCGAAGTCGTGGCTTCTCACTTACGAATTTAGTTGTGGGTCCGAAATAGTTTATAATTTATTCTTCTTCTGTCGAACAACTATAATCACTTTCAAATTTTTGAATAATTGACACTCACTTTTACTTGATAATGAAAATTTGTTAATAAGCCTACCTGGCTTATTTGTTGGGTGCCTACCTGGCCAGGTAAGCGTCGGTGAGAGAACTGGGGCGATCTTTCACCAGGTTCCCCCAATTACGTTCCTTTCGGACAAGGCGGAAACCAATGCCTTATGCGTTAAAGTCATAGCTGTGGCGCATTCAACAAGTGCAAACTCCTGTGTACTGGACGTTGACGATATTTGGTATCCAGTGGTTTACGTCACTGTAGTGGGCGTGACTTAAACTTATATCCTCCAGCTCGGACCACGTGCGAACAAAACCTTCGTCTCCAAGCCATATTGTTTTACTAATTTGGCGTTAGTTGCGCACCTGCTGGAGTTAGCGCGCTTGTGTGCGGGTGTCACACAGCATCAAACTTCCAAGAATTGTATCACCGTCAACAACACGACATTCCATTGCATTGGCATCACCTCACAAGTCCTTTGTTCTAACTACGCTTTATTTGAACACGTGGCTGTCCACACAGATGAAAATGAATTTAATAATATTTTAATAAAATAAAAAACCCCTCATTTTAGCCTTGTTACAATACCCCCCCAAATGAGAGATCTTCTGTCGAAACAGAAGAAATCTCATTGCTAAACCCCTAAGAGGACCGGTGAGGATATGGTGCCAACAACCCCCATTAGTTCTTATACATCATGGGTAAACTACCCCCTTGGCTCGGAGACCATGGCCGCACCTGAACGAGATTACTGGACTTCTCTATATGAGATCCCAACACCATAACATCGAACAGACACGTACCATAGCGCACCTAACCTTCTAACATGCCGCCCCAAAATCCAAACCCCTGGTCTTATACCATGCCAGGTCCTCAACCGATATGTTTCCCCTTACCATGCACACTGGGCTGCCTTTACCAGTTACTGGGCTCGTACACACACTTATAACTACATCCTAGCAAAAAAATTTATTCTTACATTCAATGAGTTTATTTAAGTTGAAAGCAATCTGCTCTATCTCCATTACTTTCTTCAAAATCAAAAAATCAAAATCTTTTATCTGAATTGGTTAATTCTCTTCGTTACTGTTAATAATCAGAAAAACAAATAAATTGAACATCTAATTAAAACATGAACTCATTTATCCTAACATTTGATTATACATATATACTAAACAATATAATTCAATAAAACCCTAGTAATACACATAAACAATAATACACTCAAAACTCAAAAAAAAAACATCAATTAGATGGCAGGCACAAAATCAAAAAATTTTTTTTTTGTTTTCAAAAAAAATTTAAATTTATTAAAATATACTTTTCTCAATATTCAGAAAATTTAAAATTATTTAAATCAATTAAACAATAAAATTTGCATGACTTCATTGCCAAAACTGGTCTAGTTTATAACATCAACTATCAGCTGATCAAACTGGGTCAAGTCAACGACCTTGAACTACATATGTTCATAAAATACATAAGACATCTTTAAAATTTTTTATCTTTAAACACAACAACATAATAAAATATGACATTTAAAATTGACATAGTATTATTATAATTAACAATAAAATTGACATTTAAATTACTCAAAATTGCACATTTTACAACTTTACTTTATTCTCAAATTCTATTAAAATTGTCACTTGTTTCCATTAATTTTATCTTTTTTTTTACTATGACTCTCTTTCTTTAACATTCTCCATCTCCATTAACTTGGGTGATTTAATTATTCATAATGACTTGATTTGCCACTTGGCATTTATATATTTATCATCTTTATCCCTCTGACTCTAACACTCATTAACAGCTTTAACTAATATGACACCCCTCTCTATCAAAAACATCTATCAAATAATCTCTAAACCCAACTTACTACTCAACTCAATTCGCATCATTCTACACTTATATAAAAAAAATACTCTCTACCCCTTTGTACTCAGGATGTGTGTTCCCCCCCCCCCCAAGCTCATTCCCTTATCTGGTTCCTGGACTTTCCTAGGCAACCCTTTCCGGCGCTAAACGGTCCCTTCCCGTCCCAACACCTTTCATTGCGGACTCCTTATCACACCAACCCCCTTACAAAATTCCCATCAACTAATTACCCTTCCAATACATTACTCTCAACTACAAAATATCTCCACTTATTTATTAACTCAATATATCAATCAATACTCTACATATTTTACCCATATCTACTGTGTCACTATTACATCTCAAATTCTACATTACATTAATTCACAACAATATTTATTCATCTCTAGTACCCCTTTAAATTCAACATGGACTGATTTACATGTCCTAACTCAATATTAATCACCCAAAATCTCCCATCTACTATCTTTTACAAATCATTTAAAATTCTCAACTATCTTAAATTATTTCCATCCTTTAATCATCATTTAAAATACAATCTTTAACACATCAAAATCATTATATTCAAACATTAGTTACATTGGAAATTAGCAAACAATTTATAAGTGACATTCTACAGCGGATCAGCTGATTTTCTTAGCAAGGCGAATGACCTTTGTTCAAAAATGCTGCACAAAATTATATAACAAAAATACGTACACATATTTATAATTCTTACACTCTAACCTAACAAGATTAATGACCTACTAAAACATGATAACCAAAACATAATAAACATCTACTGTATCCATTTTTCAAATCAAACAATTATTTAATTACTTCAAGAGCGAGTTGCCATTACTAAGTTAAACAATTTTAATTCGTTGCTCCCCTGAGCAACCACCCTGCCACACACACTATTGTTTTTTTGCTGGTGGACTGTTGCGCCCATTTGCTTCCACAAGGACGGCATTGGTGGAGGAATTTATCATCTCCATGTCCTTGCTTCAGCGTTACATTTTAATATTATTTAGATATCATCATATCTGTGTTATATAATTACATGCCCTTAAAACGGGTCTACCACCTGGCCTTGCTGTTCCTACTCGAACAGAGTGGCAGCCGCTGTTCCATAGTTCCGGGGATTCCCCTAAAATCACCCCCCATCAATTTCAAATATACACCAATTTCAAGCCAGCTATGGTCAAGGTTCTTAATTTATGGCCATAGCTGACCGCTAGCCAAAACCACGATTAGTGCTGGTAAGGCAGTAATCGCCCGAAAAGTTGGGGAAATCATCTCTCAATTCAAGCATGTTCTCTACATCATCATTATACACGGCACGGCAATCTATCAGTATATAATACAAAATTATATAAAAGGGTGTGCCGTGTATTTTACGCCATTTTGGCCTCCGATGGAGGTAACACTCTCGGTCACCCCCAACACTTACCGCTACCTACAGTGGCACATGCTACCACTGTACCAGCCACTTAATAACTAAATTAAATCTTCCACATAACATCATTTCATTATTTATCACTTACTACTATTAGATTCCTCAAAAAATTTCAAATTTATTATTAACATTTATTTTATCTCATATTTCAGTTATTACTACGTTTTGAGTATAGTTTCTATTTAGTACAATTATCTCACATTATTTTCATCATTAAGTTTAAAATCTTTTTAACAACTGTAACCATTTTACTCTGTATAATTTTATGATATTTGTATCATCATACATATGGGGAAAATTTACCCTCTGCCCTACATACTCATCTAATCTCTCTTGCCACTCTTTCTCTAATTCATCAACACTAATTACTACTCCATTACAACCTATTACTCTCTCTCTCTCACTCACTACTCTATCTCATCACTATTCAATATTTTATTCTCTTCCACTATTTTGTCATTATTAATATTGTAGCATGACAGATAATCCACATAAATCAATTACTAAATGATCATTAATAAAACTCAAATATATGGAATATCCAAACGAAAATCAATTAAAAAGCACTATAAATTATTATAATAACAAGAAAAGTAAGCATAAAGAAAAAATCTGCAAATAGTATAATTATACTACAAATTAAAAACCCAGAAAACTAAAAATTGAATAACAATGATACCCAGGTAGGATAGAAGCAGACAATAAAGATACCCAGATCAAGAAAACAGACCAGAGTAAACAAAAGAATATAAAGCGAAATGGTACTGAAGAACCAAGAATGAAGAAAGAAGAAATATAGAATGAACCAATATACTGAAGAATAAGAAACCAGTGAAGATCAACTAGAATAAAGGAAGTGAAACGACCAATACCAAATAGAAACCCCATAGGGAGAAAACCAAAAAACCCCAAAAATAAATGAATGTCCCAAAAGAAAGTATAACACCCCAAAAAACCATATACTAATGTAAAACTGATAAAAACCAAAAGTGTTTAGAGTATTAAGTAACAGTGCACCCAAAAAAGTTATTGTGTAGTTTATATAGACAAACCTTAACAGTGCCCCCATGGTTAAATATTTCATATTGTAAAACTATAAAAGGACTAGTGATAATATCAATAAATAACCAGGGACAAGTGCAAGTTGTTAAATTATAATCAATAAACTTTGAAAAGGTACATGAGTTACCATGCAAGTAAATAACTTTAAGTGTTTTTGAACAGTATCATAATAATAGTTACTTAAGTAATATGGTGAAAGATTAAGGAATAATATTTCTAATGAAATGCCACTGTTTATTAGAACATTCTATAGAATGAATAATAATAAACAGATAGCTTGTGTTTAGCATAAAGTAATGGGGAATACATCATTAAAATTGGGAAGTACAGATCAGACTGTAAATAAATAGTTTTTAAGAAGGTGTTAACCATGTGTTATATGTTAATTGTAAAATCAATATTCAATGTTATAATAATCAAGGAACAAATTGTTAATAAATTATATAAGAATAGAAAGTCAGAAAAGGGTACAAACTAACTATATTAATAAAAACTTTGTAAATAGCAACAGATCAAATCTAGGCCAGATAGTAAATTTAGACTACAGAATAATTGACAAATCTAGTCTTATAAACCAGTTAAACTGATAATATTTATGTAAGATAAACCCAACATATAGTAATACCATGTAAATAATACTTTATAAAGATATGGTCAGCAGATAAGTAAAATTATAAATAAAAATGGAATGTACTAACTGACATTATCAGGGGAGGAGTCATAGATAAATGAATTGTATTTAAAAACAATAATTAATAAACTAAATTGCAAGAAATTAAGTAAGAATAGACAATTATATCAATTTCAGATTCAATAGAATAATAATTATATCAGAGAAAATGGCTATTATCTGCTTAGAGAACAGGAAATACAAAATTAAGCCTACCTTCCAAAATGTAAGAAATATAATTTTTTTAATGAAAACTTTGTAAAACTATATTAATTAGTATCAATATAAGCAGAATAGAATAAAGAAACCGAATATGTATTTAGTATTTCGTACAGTTAATTAATAACGAAATTATTTTCCAAGTATAATGTATTCAAATAAAATGTATCGGAGGCTAAGATAATTTGAAACAATGTATAATATATATTAAATTGGCTAAGATTTTCAGGAGATGAAGGAAATGAGAACAGTTCATTATTATCCGTTGAAGAGTGTACTTAAACGAGATTGTTTGCTCGAAATAACCTATAATGGCGAACTATAAGTAAACCGAGTTCAGTGAAAATTTTTATAAATTTTTATTTTGAGTTATTTTTATTTGTGAACCGGTGAAATTAAACTATGAACAGTGCATCACCAATAAACAGAACCACACACGCCTAATTAATTAAAATAACACCAATACAATAAAATTTACAGACGAACAATCAAGGTTAAACCCGACACATATAGACAGAGTGAGATAGACACAATCACAACAATTTACACCAAGTGAACTATTAAACAATACACCAGTGACACTCAATTAACTCCAGAACCATTATACACAATTGCTGAGACCATTTAAACGGAGAAACGACATCTTTATTTAAACAAATATTTCGTCAAGGTTAGACGTTCCACTACGCATGCGCCAGTCGGCCATTTTGACTCGTCATCATACCGTTCCAGCTGTGAAGAAGCGAATTTCTACTGCTTTGGGTTTGAAATAAATATTATATATAAACTTTTATTTATTAATTATAACATTGTATTTGTTAGTATTAAGGCATTTATCATTGTAAGTGTTATACTTTCCTGTCCCTACCCTTCTCTGGCTATTCTTAAATAACCGTTCAAAGAACACTATATTATTATATATAACCAATGTAAACTTTTTTATCGACCGGCCCTGAGTGAGTCGATACTGCTGTGTAATATCGATTCTTATCGATAAATTTAAATAATTTATTAATAAACTTTCTGTTATGTAATTTGGATTTAATTTTTCTTTGAAATACTTAACGAAGAAATTAATCGAGAACACAGACTAACCGAAAGGCGGTATATACGAAATAATGAATGCATCGAAGAAGAAGAAGAAGAGAGCCGTCTTTCGACTAGGACTGGAGTTAACCAGATTGTCATTAAGTAAATTTACAGAAAGTGACACTATTACACTAATAAACATAATACCATTCAATTTCTAAACACAAACAATAACCACGATTATTTTTTAAATATTAGGAACATAAATTACACAAAAAATATTTTTTACAATAACAACAAAATTTTTTTTTTGAAATAAATTTAAATTTTTTATTTTAAATTGTAACAACAATAATACACAGTTTATTTTGATATTGTTACAAAATTGGCGTCCAACTAAAGGGCTGTAATTAGGGATTGAAAGGCCGTAATAACTCGCCCAATTTCTAATTCAGCTTGGCAGCGGTTATCCAGCCAGAGAAACAGGAAAGATGCAACGTGTGCCACATCAAAGAAAAGAGCGGCGGAGGCCGAAAAAGAAATTAATATGGAGGATAAGGAGGCGACCCCAGTGGAGGACGTAGAAACGTTATTAATCCCATTGGGACATAAGCAACCTGCACCACCAGAGGAACAACTGGAATTGCCAACGCAAACAGAAGAGGAGGACCATCTCCAGATGAAAGAACTAGAGAAAGCCAAGACAACAGAAGATATAAAATGGGACAAAAGGATGGAAATGATCCTCCGGGAATTCAAATCCAGTAG
This sequence comes from Magicicada septendecula, assembly GCA_034769895.1. NCBI lineage: Eukaryota > Metazoa > Arthropoda > Insecta > Hemiptera > Cicadidae > Magicicada > Magicicada septendecula. Next base: position 137,459,045 of record CM068367.1, on the reverse strand, counting down.
CGAAAGGATGGAAGAAAAAATGGAAGAAAATAACAAGAGAATGGAAGGAATGGAAGAAAGTAACAAGAAGATGGAGGAAAATTTAAGCAAGAAGGTGGATGACAGCAACCGGTCAACCAAGGAAGAAATAAGCAAGAAAATGGATTCCACCAAGGAAGAAAATAGTAAGGATAGGAAGGAAGACCAACAGTCCTTGAAAGAAAATTTGAATGAAATAAATAAGAACATAGAATCCACGAAGGAAGAATTAAGAAAGGACTTTGAAGAAAACAGTAAGAAGATGGAAGAAGAAATGGGGAAAAAGTTAGAAGAATTGAAGGAGGACAACCAATCCACAAAGGAAGAGTTGGGCCGTAAGATCGAAAGGACCAATAAGAGAATTGAGGAAACCAGTAAAAAGGTGGAAAAGAAAATGGAAGAAAATAAGAAGAATTTGGAAGAAAAGATGGAAGAAACCAGTAAGAAAATAGAAAGTGACCACCAACAATTAAGGGAAGAATTAAGAGAAAATAACAAGAAAATGGAAGAGACGATGGGGGAGAGGATGGAAGAATTAAGAGAGGATAACCAACTATTACGGGAAGTTAACCAGGAGAATCTAGACAAGTTAGACGAACGAATGGAACTATTAAGAAAGGAAATGAACAAAGAAATCAGAGATAATAAGGAATCTATGACCAAAAGGCTGGAAGACGAAACAATAACTATAAATCAACAAATAAGAGAAGTTGATGAAAGATGTCGGCTGACTGAAGGGGAGGTACAAGAGTTCAAGGAAGTGGTAAACACCAAGGTCACAAATCTTGAAGAATCTAGTCGCAAGAAGGCAGAAGAGAACCAAAAGGAAAGCCAGGAAGAACTCAGTAAAGTACGGACTCAAATTACTGAAAGATGTGACGGAATGGAGGTAGTGATGACTAACATCACTGGTCAAGTGCGGCAGAGCCAGGAGGAAATGGAAGCAATTCGGAATCGACCAACCAGCTTCACAAATATCCCCATCAACGAAACCAGGGAATGGCTTAACTTCCGCCAATATAAAAGGAAGCCGATGGAATTCTTGGCCCGTGTTGAGGAATATATGACCAAACATAGAAGTAATAGATGGTCAAATAATCGAGAACTATTGGACGAATCATTCCGTGAAATGACGGACAATTGGTGGATGGCAAACCGGAGCGAGATAAATGATTACCAGCAATTTAAAAATTTGTTCAAGGCCAAGTATTGGTCGGAGACCACCCAGAATTTAATAAGGGACAACATCTGCCATGGTCGATACAAGATCCAGTTTGGCAATACCATGACTGCGTACTTCCTTGGGAAGGTGTGCCTGGCCAAGCACCTGGAACCGGCCATACCAGAGGAATGCCTGGTGAATAAGCTTTCCTACCATTATGACGAAGAGGTCATAAGAGCAAGAAGAGGTAGCCAGATAAAGACCATCCAGGTGATGACGGAGCTATTAGAAAATTATGAGAACGAAGAATATTACAGGCAAAGTAGAAGAAGAATAGAGCGGCCAGAATTCCGAAATAATCCGTCCCCGAACTATAGTAATCAACAGAACAACAGTGGGTACGAAGGGAACCGGTATAATCCAAATTACCATAATCAGCACCCTACCAACGGTAATAATAACAACAATAACCACGGTAATGTAAATCCAAACATTAACCGAAATAATAACGGATTCCCCGGTAATAGAAATAATTATTACCCAAATAATAATGTAAATAGCCAGAGAAACCCCAACCATACCAATAATACCGAGCGGTTTTATAATAACAATAGGGGTTACCCAAGTAATAACAATAACAACAACAACAGGTTCTCCCGACCCCGGGTAAATTTTATACACGCAGAAGGAAACAGCCAACGCAGGTATAACCATCAACGGCAGAACAGTTTCCACGAGTACGAAGATCGATGCAGAAGCCAAGAACGGGACAATTCCAGATATAATCCGCCAAGGCGAAGTACCAGCCTAGATGACCCAGAGCGGCATACAAATAGGGAACAAATATACGAACAGCGAACGGAACGGCTGGAACCTACTCAAGGTTTCCCAACTGACTCCTCTGTTGGTCCAAATAATAACCAGGATGAGGAGAATTTAAACGGGAGGAGGCAGTAATAAATAATAAGGACCTTTTGCTGCTTCTGTCTCCTGGGTATATAAGAGAATTGCCAAGAGCAAATAATAACAACAAAATTACTATCATTCGGTGCAACTATTTAAAAAACATTCGAAATGAACTACTGGAGGAAGACGACACTCGCCTCCATAGTATAAATAACGAGGTAATTTATATTAACGCTGAAATAGAAGGAACATTCGCACAGCTGATGATTGATACAGGTGCGAATGTATCTATAATTAACTCAACAGAATTGGAGAGAATCCAAGAGAAATGTGGTAAGTTATTGCCGACCTTACCTATCAATAACATAGTATTAATCGGTGCCACTGGTCGCCAAAACAAAACAATAAGAAAGGAAGTGTCGTTGAATGTGATTAGTAAGGGTATAGCAATAAACATGGTCTTCCTAATTGCAGCAGGATTACCTTTCAATATATTAGTGGGATGTGATGTGCTGAGAAAAAACTCTGCTATCATCGATTTACGATCGGAGAAGGTATCGCTGTTTACCGGAGGTCCGACCTGGACGGCCGATTTAGTCGGTAGCGAAATAACACTTCCCAGCAGTATCCACCAGCAAATTCGTAACATTAACTATACGAATAATAACACCATTTCTAACCCAATAGTATACGACAACATGGACGAAGATTTATGGTCCCAAAAGATACTAGAAATAAGAGATTTCCGGAGCGGAATTACTAGAGAGAAATTGCCCATTACTCAAGCAAATCAGTTGATAAGGATTTATGAGAAGTACCGCTCAGTATTTTCAGATGAGCCAGGCAAGGTAAGAAATTATCAATGTACCCTTAAGTTCAGAGATACAGTGGAATTTAATAGAAAATCCTACCCTATTGCGCATTCACGAAAGGAGGCTGTGAGAGCGGAAATAAACCGAATGATTAATAGCGATATTATAGAACATAGCCAATCCCCATACACCAGCCCTATTGTCGCTATTCCCAAGAAAAACGGCCAAGTCCGGCTTTGCTTGGATGCACGGGAAATAAACAAAAAAATAATCAATGATAGAACATCGCCCGGTGAGATTGAAGAAATCCTGAAACGTTTCCACGGTACCAAGTACTTCAGTACCTGGGATACGGTGTGCGGTTACTGGCAGGTAGAGTTAGACCCACGGAGTCGCCAATATCTGGCTTTCATATTCGAGGGACGCAATTACCAATTCAAAAGATTGCCCTTCGGATTGGTAAACTCAGTTGCCATCTTTGTGACCTGCATGGACCAGATATTGGGACAAGAAGCACTTCAGTTTACCACAGTGTATGTAGATGATCTACTGATAACATCTGAAACGTGGGAGGAACACTGCTACCGTGTGGAACACGTGCTTGAGAAATTATCTGTCAGTAACGTCACGCTGAAGTTAGAAAAATCCAAGTTTATTCCCAGAGAAGTGCAATTTTTAGGGTTTAACTTGGACGATCAAGGAATCTCACCGTCGGCAGAAAAGGTGGAAGCCATCCAGAAATTCCCGGCACCCAAAAACAGGAAGCAATTACAGTCATTCCTGGGACTCTGTAATTACTATAGAAAGTTCCAGGAACAATATTCGGAATTAACCGCAAGGTTTCAACCTCAATTGTCGTCAAAGAATAAATGGGTATGGTGTAGAGAACAGGATATGATTTTCCAACAAATTAAAGACAAATTTCTGGCAACAATAATACTTCGCCACCCAAACTTTAAATTACCATTTTTCATGAATTGCGATGCCAGCAACATCAGTCTGGGAACGACACTGTATCAAGAAGACGAGAAGGGTCAACATCAAGTAATTAGCTTCGCGAGCAGATCTTTGAACCAGTGCGAGAAGAATTACATGGTGACTGAAAAAGAATTACTGAGCGTAGTATTTGCTTGCGGAAAGTTCCGCACTTACATTTTGGGATACCCTGCTACAGTCCGAACAGACCATAAATCTATTTCGTTCTTGAAAAGCTGCAAATTGAACCATGGCAGGCTAACGAGGTGGATACTTGCCCTTCAAGAATATCATCTAAAATGGGAATACATCCCAGGTAAAAAGAATGTCGTAGCTGATGTGTTATCCTGGGTCAATGTGGAAGAACAAACTTTCGAAGGGGAGAAGGAAAGCGTGCTAAAAATATACCATCTTCTTAGCACCAGAGCCGATTTAACAACAATATTGACAAATATGAGCACCCACCAACAAGCAGACCCGAAATTGAGAAACCTCAAACTTCGACTAGAAGAGGGAGACGAAACCGTTGCTCAATATTACCAAATAAATAAACAGATATTGTTCATTAAAACATCCCTGAAGGTGGACCTGGAAGGTGGTTGTTCCAACGCAGATAGAAAAGGAATTGATAGTAAACTACCACATACGTTATGGGCATATGGACGCCCTAAAGGTAAGAAAAGCTCTGGAGGAGAGCTGCCAGATAAAAAACATAAATAGAAAGGTCCGAATGTATATAAAAAGCTGTAAAATCTGCCAGCTTGTAAAAACAAATAATGAGAAGACGGAAGGTGTTATGATTCCTATCACCTCCCAAGCAAAATTGGAGAAGGTATTCCTAGACATTTGCGGACCATTTCCCTGTAGTGGAGGTCGACACCAATATCGATACCTAACAATCATAATGGACCACTTCACAAAGTATGTTAAGCTATACCCTACTAATCGAGCGACTACCCGGAAAATTTTGGGGATATTAACGGAACAGTATATCCCACACCTGGGGAAACCATCTTCGATCATTACTGATCATGGAACCCAGTTTAAGGGTGGAAAATGGCGAGATACCTTATTGTCAATGGGCATTCGTACATACAAGACCTCGGTCTACCACCCGAGCAGTAATCCGGCAGAGCGGGTGTTACGAGAAGTGGGGAGGATCCTAAGAACTTATTGTCACCATCAACAAAAAAGGTGGCAAGACTATCTAGAAGCCACGGAGGAATTCCTCAACTTGGCATACCATCCAGCTATAGGAATAACCCCATACTCCGCCATGTACGAAAAACCACCCCCACGAGAGATCGCAGATATCCTCGAGTTCCCCAGCAACAATATGTACAAATTTGACAAGGCTAAATTCTACAATAAGGTGGCAGAAGACCAGGTAAAACGGCAAAATAAGTATCAAAAGGCTAGTGGTAAATTAATAATTTATGAAAAGGGAGAAAAAATCTTATTAAAAAATCGTGAACTACCTAGCACACTGGAAGGAATAACGAAGAAGTTATTGCTGTTATACACCGGACCATATGTAATATCCAATGTAAAAAATAATAATGCTTATGAAATAAAGGAAGTAGATTCAGAAAGGATAAAGGGTGTATATAACCAGGCTTCCATGAAAAAATATTATGAGTAATGGAAAGTATAGAAGATTGAATTTTGTGTTTTAAAATATAAAAAATTCCAAAACAAAGTAAACAACTTACTACCTAATTTTTGAAACGACTTTTGAATTAATGAAAAGAAAAAGAATTTGGCATAGATTGTCAAAATTCCAAAACAAAGTAAGCACAACTTACTACCTAATATTGAAACAACTTTTGAATTAATAAAAAAGAAAAGGAATTTGGTAAAAACAAATAAATTTAAAAACCAAGTAAGTACAACTTACTACCAAACATCTATGAAACTCAAATCATGGAATATAAAGGAAAAGAAAAAGAATTTTGAAGAATAACCACAACATTCAAAAGGAAGAGTAAGTTCACATTACAAACAATTATATATGGAACCAATTATGAAAAAATTTTGAGAATAAAGAAATAGCAGTAAAAACCACTGATACAATTAAAATGAATAAACTTATTGTGAAATAAAATTAATAAGACTTTTAAGCAAAATAAGCAGAGACAATAACCACATGGAATTAATAATTAAAGAGTGCATTTGGATAAAAAGCAAGAGCAGAATAAAATTTTGAAAAAGAAAGAAATAACTATGTATAAATAAATCCATAAGAAAAATATGATCATAAAATAAATGTCAATTATAAGAAGGACAATTAAAAGAGTAATTGCAAGAACATAAACTAGTGGAACGATTCATAAGAATTAAGAAAAAAACAAAAATATAATACAAAATACATGTTACCAATGACCAGAAAGAGATTGTAATAACAGTCAAGGTATAACAGAGAACTAAAATAAATAAAAACTTTACACTGAATAACAAGTGATAATTATATTAAACCAGCTTCCAACCATAAGGAGAAATAAAATGCCAGCAGAGCTAACCATTGAGAAAAGTAACTGAGATAGAAATTAACTAAGATAGAAATATTAATAGATCTGTTCAAATACGAAGTGAAGTATCCAAAGATATTTAATTTTTTTTATAGTCATAAGGTGGACTATTCTTATGTAATTTTTATTAATAACTGTCTGTAGATAAGTCCAGCAGTATTATTATGTATTGATCAGAGATGATTTGCCTCTGTAATCAATAAATGACGTAGTATGGCCAGCAGAGTAGTGTAGCCTACAGTGCCCCTCTGAACTGCCCCAGCTAACGTGTTAGGGAATATTAGGGAATAAATATCCCAAGGATAAAGAACCAAGTTAAGAAGAAAATGGAAAAATAAAAAATAACGAACCTCAGATGACTATTACTATCAAGAAGAATCCAGTTAATAATGAAATATAGATAAGCTCAAAAATAAAGAAGAAAAAATTTAGAAATATGAAGGAAGTAAAGAAATATAATTTAGAATAAAATTTCATAAGCAATTATTTCAGACAAACCAAGTATGATCTGAACTAATCACTTCTGGAAGAGAGCAATCTGTAGCATGACAGATAATCCACATAAATCAATTATTAATGATTATTAATAAAACTCAAATATATGGAATATCCAAATGAAAATCAATTAAAAAGCACTATAAATTATTATAATAACAAGAAAAGTAAGCATAAAGAAAAAATCTGCAAATAGTATAATTATACTACAAATTAAAAACCCAGAAAACTAAAAATTGAATAACAATGATACCCAGGTAGGATAGAAGCAGGCAATAAAGATACCCAGACCAAGAAAACAGACCAGACTAAACAAAAGAATATAAAGCGAAATGGTACTGAAGAACCAAGAACGAAGAAAGAAGAAATATAGAATGAACCAATATACTGAAGAATAAGAAACCAGTGAAGATCAACTAGAATAAAGGAAGTGAAATGACCAATACCAAATAGAAACCCCATAGGGAGAAAACCAAAAAACCCCAAAAATAAATGAATGTCCCAAAAGAAAGTATAACACCCCAAAAAACCATATACTAATGTAAAACTGATAAAAACCAAAAGTGTTTAGAGTATTAAGTAACAGTGCACCCAAAAAAGTTATTGTGAAGTTTATATAGACAAACCTTAACAGTCCCCCCCATGGTTAAATATTTCATATTGTAAAACTATAAAAGGACTAGTGATAATATCAATAAATAACCAGGGACAAGTGCAAGTTGTTAAATTATAATCAATAAACTTTGAAAAGGTACATGAGTTACCGTGCAAGTAAATAACTTTAAGTGTTTTTGAACAGTATCATAATAATAGTTACTTAAGTAATATGGTGAAAGATTAAGGAATAATATTTCTAATGAAATGCCACTGTTTATTAGAACATTCCATAGAATGAATAATAATAAACAGATAGCTTGTGTTTAGCATAAAGTAATGGGGAATACATCATTAAAATTGGGAAGTACAGATCAGACTGTAAATAAATAGTTTTTAAGAAGGTGTTAACCATTTAATGGAACCAATATGTTATGTTCCTATTTCCAATATTAACTAGATAAATAAGATTTATTATTAAGCAGTATTATAGTTATAAAATATTATTTTTGTTATTAATTTAAATTAGGAATGCCATATCTAAATGTAGATACCATTCCTATATTATAAAATGTTTTTATTATGTTACTATGTGTAATCAGTACACAAAAAAAAAGGTATGATTCAAAGTACCAGATTTAATAATAAATAAGTGTTATATTTTAATTGTAAAATCAATATTCAATGTTATAATAGTCAAGGAACAAATTGTTAATAAATTATATAAGAATAGAAAGTCAGAAAAGGGTACAAACTAACTATATTAATAAAAACTTTGTAAATAGCAACAGATCAAATCTAGGCCAGATAGTAAATTTAGACTACAGAATAATTGACAAATCTAGTCCTATAAACCAGTTAAACTGATAATATTTATGTAAGATAAACCCAACATATAGTAATACCATGTAAATAATACTTTATAAAGATATGGTCAGCAGATAAGTAAAATTATAAATAAAAATGGAATGTACTAACTGACATTATCAGGGGAGGAGTCATAGATAAATGAATTGTATTTAAAAACAATAATTAATAAACTAAATTGCAAGAAATTAAGTAAGAATAGACAATTATATCAATTTCAGATTCAATAGAATAATAATTATATCAGAGAAAATGGCTATTATCTGCTTAGAGAACAGGAAATACAAAATTAAGCCTACCTTCCAAAATGTAAGAAATATAATTTTTTTAATGAAAACTTTGTAAAACTATATTAATTAGTATCAAAATAAGCAGAATAGAATAAAGAAACCGAATATGTATTTAGTATTTCGTACAGTTAATTAATAACGAAATTATTTTCTGAGTATAATGTATTCAAATAAAATGTATCGGAAGCTAAGATAATTTGAAACAATGTATAATATATATTAAATTGGCTAAGATTTTCAGGAAACGAAGGAAATGAGAACAGTTCATTATTATCCGTTGAAGAGTGTACTTAAACGAGATTGTTTGCTCGAAATAACCTATAATGGCGAACTATAAGTAAACCGAGTTCAGTGAAAATTTTTATAAATTTTTATTTTGAGTTATTTTTATTTGTGAACCAGTGAAATTAAACTATGAACAGTGCATCACCAATAAACAGAACCACACACGCCTAATTAATTAAAATAACACCAATACAATAAAATTTACAGACGAACAATCAAGGTTAAACCCGACACATATAGACAGAGTGAGATAGACACAATCACAACAATTTACACCAAGTGAACTATTAAACAATACACCAGTGACACTCAATTAACTCCAGAACCATTATACACAATTGCTGAGACTATTTAAACGGAGAAACGACATCTTTATTTAAACAAATATTTCGTCAAGGTTAGACGTTCCACTACGCATGCGCCAGTCGGCCATTTTGACTCGTCATCATACCGTTCCAGCTGTGAAGAAACGAATTTCCACTGCTTTGGGTTTGAAATAAATATTATATATAAACTTTTATTTATTAATTATAACATTGCATTTGTTAGTATTAAGGCATTTATCATTGTAAGTGTTATACTTTCCTGTCCCCCTACCCTTCTCTGGCTATTCTTAAATAACTGTTCAAAGAACGCTATATTATTATATATAACCAATGTAAACTTTTTTATCGACCGGCCCTGAGTGAGTCGATACTGCTGTGTAATATCGATTCTTATCGATAAATTTAAATAATTTATTAATAAACTTTCTGTTATGTAATTTGGATTTAATTTTTCTTTGAAATACTTAACGAAGAAATTAATCGAGAACACAGACTAACCGAAAGGCGGTATATACGAAATAATGAACGCATCGAAGAAGAAGAAGAAGAAGAAGAGAGCCATCTTTCGACTAGGACTGGAGTTAACCAGAGGTGTCATTAAGTAAATTTACAGAAAGTGACACTATTACACTAATAAACATAATACCATTCAATTTCTAAACACAAACAATAACCACGATTATTTTTTAAATATTAGGAACATAAATTACACAAAAAATATTTTTTACAATAACAACAAAAAATTTTTTTTTTTTTAAATAAAAATTATTTTTTTATTTCAAATTATTTTAACACCATTATTACAGATTTTATTTTGTTTTATTACAATATTCATAACATTGTCACCTAACTTTTTATTCATTATCTGCTCTAATTTTCTGTCTAGATTTTTATTCACTTCGTTAACTAGTTTCTCACAATTATTATTTATAGAATTTATTACCTGTTCTTTCATATTATTCAGATTTGTATTAATTACATTCATTCGCTCATTCAGCTTGACATTCTGTTGTTTAATTTCATCTCTAATTTCGTCAAACTTACTATTTTGTATGTCAAATTTAATGTTTTGTTCATTGAATCTATTGTTTTGTTCATCTAATTTTTTATTGACACTACTTTTAATTTCTTGGATTTCGTTTTTCTGTTCATGAATGTCCATTGATATGGTTCTTAATATACTCATTATATCATCGTCTAATTTATTACATTTTGTTGAGGTGGGAGTTAACTGTACTCCTGAATCCTCTGTTACATTTGTTTCATCTGTCACATTTATTTTTATTTTATTGTCCTGACTCACGTTTGGAGTCGAGTGGACCTCAATATTATGCATAACAACTGACTCATCAAAACTGTCAACATTAGTTATTTCATTGCTATTGTTTTCATTATTTCCTGCCATTTTTAGGTTGTAAATTTACTGATTTTTGTTTAACTAATTCTTAATTTACATATACAATATCTTAATTCATGTTTTGTGTACTTTGCGTAATTTTCTACGTCCCGTTACTCAACCTTACATCACACTTGCATCTGTTGTAGGTGTGAAATCTTAATGCAATTCAATTAATAAAATTCGTCCCTTTCGTGGCGCCATTGTTATGTTAATTACTTTACACAAAGTACAAATACAAATAAATAAAATTATCTATCTTCCACCTACCTTATTTTGTCTTCTCGTCCCAGAATCCATCACACGAACGTCGAGATGCAAGCATGATTATAAGGTTGAGTTAATAATAGACACAACTCGCATTTTGTGAAGAGAAACAAACTAAGATTTTATTTTTATTCTTTAAATTTTTTAAACTTCGAATTATATAATTTCTTTGCCTCTGAGCTCAAGCGATTATTTTTCCAAAATTTAAAATGCATAAAACTTTTTAATGATATTTACGACATGATTGGATTACAATTACGATTACGATTACAATATTACACTTAATATCTTACCTTAATTAAAACAGCCCAGCCTGCTCAATCACACATTCACACCATAACAAAATAAAAACCCCCTTTTATTTATTTAGAAACATTATTGGATACATTGTGCAATACCCTTGCCGGCAACGAGGGGTATCTCCGAAGTCGTGGCTTCTCACTTACGAATTTAGTTGTGGGTCCGAAATAGTTTATAATTTATTCTTCTTCTGTCGAACAACTATAATCACTTTCAAATTTTTGAATAATTGACACTCACTTTTACTTGATAATGAAAATTTGTTAATGAGCCCCGTTGGGCGCCTACCTGGCCAGGTAAGCGTCGGTGAGAAAACTGGGGCGATCGTTCACCAGGTTCCCCCAATTACGTTCCTTTCGGACAAGGCGGAAACCAATGCCTTATGCGTTAAAGTCATAGCTGTGGCGCATTCAACAAGTGCAAACTCCTGTGTACTGGACGTTGACGATATTTGGTATCCAGTGGTTTACGTCACTGTAGTGGGCGTGACTTAAACTTATATCCTCCAGCTCGGACCAAGTGAGAACAAAACCTTCGTCTCCAAGCCATATTGTTTTACCAATTTGGCATCAGTTGTGCACCTGCTGGAGTTAGCGCGCTTGTGTGCGGGTGTCACACAGCATCAAACTTCCAAGAATTGTATCACCATCAACAACACGACATTCCATTGCATTGGCATCACCTCACAAGTCCTTTGTTCTAACTACGCTTTAAATGAACACGTGGCTGTCCACACAGATGAAAAACAATTTAATAATATTTTAATAAAATAAAAAACCCCTCATTTTAGCCCCGTTACACTTGCTTCAAACTCTTGAAGACTTCCCGGACTGCTGTTGCCTTGCTCTCAACCGAGTTCAGTACACATCTTGCAAATGTTTATCACCATACTTTAATTCTAAAGCTTTTATCAATTCAGCATAGATGTTTTGGCTATCATATGGCACTTTCTGTAGTAGCTCTGTGGCAGGTCCTTTTAAAGTGAGAACAAGTGAAATTGCTTTCTCCATCCAGTTATTTGGGCATGCAGCAGCTTCAACTTGCCGAAGATATGTTGACCAGTCAGGGTGTCCATGAAATGTTGGGGCCCTTGACATTAACTGCCCCAAACGCAGGCAAAGTGACTTTCTCTGTTGTCTTATTTTCTGTATCTTTTTCTGTTTTTACCATTGGTAGAATCTGTTCAGCAATTTGTTTTGAAACGCATGGAGGTATTTTCATGAACGCTTGACTTCACTTTTCATTTGTTCTATTATGTTTGCAGTCTAGTCTTCTACTGCAGATATACACGTCCACAATCGAGACAGACTTTTCTACTTAAGCTATTTTTAGTAGTGATTATCTAGATAAGCTATTTTTAGATAAGCTAATATAGTTGGCACTGATTATTTACCTTCAATATTGTAGTAACTTGTTTATTAAGTTAACCTCGTGTTAGACCCAGCTCTACAGCGGTATGTTCCTGCATCTGCTTTTGGTCCTGTATAACGCTTTGATGTCACATGTTTCACGCTTATGTTCTTGATGTGTTGTTCCTCTGAATCGCACAGTAATGCTTTCTGGCGTTTTCGTGTTTCCAGCGGAAGGGTTTTCTGTCTCTTCCACTTTCTCATCTTGTCATTTTTCTGTTTGTAGTAGAAGCGCTTGGAAAGCTTCCATTATCTTACTGGTATCCATGTTTGCAGATTACACACTTGTCTTCTATAAAGTGTTCTCTGTTTCCACTGTTAAAGGTTCTGTCGCATTTCTGACCCACTTTTACAACTCTCACAGAGTGTCATATGGTACAGTGGAAACAAAATACAGACATAACTGAAGTCACTAATCACAAATAACAATTTGTAATCATCAAGGTACTCTCATACAGTAATTCAAGTTAAATTTATCCACACACAATAACAATGGCAACTGTTAGAGTTCCGCACTAATTATGACAATAATCACTTTCCACTAGTCTGCAACAATCACTTGATCCTCACTCTACAATATTACCAGGTGTAACTGACTTCTAAGCCAGCAATAGACACTTACATAGATCCCGGAGATGTTCCAGAATAATTTTCCATACTCCTGGTTGTGTTCCAGTGTAATTTGCTTAGTTACAAGTGGTCTCAGTCTGGAGTACTACGTGAGTGGGGACGGCCTTGACGCACACCACATGCTGGGCTACTTGCGATATGTGAAGAAAGGACGCTCTTGATTTTTCGAGAGCAGTATGTAATTGTAGCAGTACTATCAGATTCAGTTATAGTAAAACATAATTGCAGTGGCGGCTTGCCCATAAGGGCTCTTGGGCGCAGCCCTCCCAATAAAATAAAAAGTAATAATTAATTATTAATTTTTCACTAAATCAATTAAAAAAGTTCCTATACGCATCAAAACAATAATACAACGGAAAACATTTGACGTTTAAAGTCCAGAGTTGAGTTGCGGGCGTTGGCCATAGAGCCCAAAGCTACTGTGTGCAGTGTAAATGGAAAATACAGCATACAGCTCTAACCGTGCGGTGACGTCAATCAACTGTGTTCTTACGGACATGCTGGGACTCCGTCCTTTGCCACGCATGTGCAAATCATCTCAGCCAGCGCCAGCGGCCAGCAGTGTAGCAGTTATTGGCACTCCTTGTTTGCAAACAGGTTATTGTGTTTAGTGTATGATTAATGTGTGTCATAATGAATAACACGGATTCTAACTTTGTAATTACGAATGATGTAAGTAAAATTATTACGAAATAACGTATAACGAAATTACTTAAACTAAATATATACAACCTATATATCGGCTATTGAAGCCGATGAAACAACTGACTGTGCTACATTGTCTCAGCTAGTGTTTGTTGTCAGATACGAGTTAAATGGGGTTGTAAATGAAAGATTTGTTAGTTTTGTAGTACCCAAAGGTCATGACGCAGCATCTGTTAGTGAAGCAATTTTTAACGAGCTGGAAAAGCTAAAAATTGACAAAACACCTGAAAGAGTGATTGCTCAAAGCTACGATGGCACTTCTGTCATGAGTGGCCAGCACACAGGTGTGCAGGCAAGAGTCAAAGCTGTGTACAAAAATGCACATTTCGTACACTGTTACGCGCATCAACTAAATTTGATCATTGAACGCTGCGCAACACAAAATAAACAGATAAAAATATTTTTCAGTAATGTTGAAGCATTTTCATCCTTTTTTTCACAATCGACTAAAAGAACAGCAGTACTTGACGACATGAAAAAACGAATACCAAAGAGCTCTGGCACTCGTTGGAACTTCAAGTCAGCACATTATTTAAGTATAAAAATGAAATAGAAGAATGCTTAAATAAAATATTAGACGACGACAGCAATGATTATACAACTGTAAACAAAGCAGTTGGTTTAAGCAACCTTCTTAAAGACAACGATTTCATTTTCTGGGTAACATTTTTTAATAAAATAATGCCCCATTGTGATATTTTGTACAACGAGCTTCAGAACAAGACAATCGACTGCATCAAGGCCTTAAAATATATAGGCGAATTTAAGTCTATAATCCAAAAAGTAAGAAACTTGCCTGAGGTTGACCAGCCCAGTTCTAGCGAACTTGATGGAACTGAAAATGATTTATCTTGTTCAGGCCCCAGTAGAAAACGTGGCCGATTTGATGATAGAAGACACATTGTGTCAAAAGAAGTGTGTGATGTTATCATGACTGGAATTGACAATCGCTTTAATTTCTTAGATCATTTGTCGGTAGCCTAGTTATTTCAGCCAAGTTTGTTTCCCGAGTTCAAAAATAAATTTCCTGAAAATGAATTAGAAATTGCTGTAAATTTATTCCAGTTGAATAAAATAGAACTGTAACAAGAGTTGGTAGTAATATACAGTAGAAGTGATTTTTCTGAGGCAACAGGCTCATTACGGTTGCTTAATTTTATTTATGATAATAATCTGAGAGATGTGCTCCCCGAATCAGTGAAATTACTTCAGATCATCTGCACAATCCCAATGACCACTGCAGAAAGTGAAAGATGTTTTTCAACTTTAAAGCGAATAAAGACTTTTACCAGGAGCACAATGAAAGAAGGTAGACTTAGTGCACTCGCCATGTGTTCAATTGAAAAGAAATTCTATCTACCACCAATTTCAATGAAAGTGTGATCAACCACTTCGCTGCACAGAAGGAGAGGAGGATGGACTTCTACTACAAACAATATAACTAAAGGTATGAATTTTCAGTCGTAGATTAATTTATTTTTGATATTAAATGTAACTAAGTATATTTAAAGTGGTAGAAGATTAATACCTTGTTACTTAATACAACTTCCTCCTGAATTCTGATGCTTGGTCTAATTTTAAAAATATAGCTTTCACATTTGCCCTGTGGTATATAGATATGTAGGCTACTTCTGTTCTATAAAATATTTTGAATTTCCACTCTTATTATTCACATATCTTAAAAATAAAATACTTACAGTAAAATCAAATGTTATAAGTAGACTAATTTTGACAATTTTATAAATTTATAAAAATACATACAAGAAAGTGAATGAGTGTGTGTATCTGTGTGTGCGCGTTCGCGTGCGTGTGTGTTTGTGTAGAGATAGTTATGACCTTATGAAAGAGCCCCTCCCATGTTCATAACGACGAGCCGCCACTGCATAATTGGTGTATGTAACATTGTGTTTAATAATTCATTAATTTATTTTTTGATTGATAAAAATTCACACAATTGTTTATTGTGGTTATGTTTAAATTCATGGACATATTTGTAATTGTTGTAGACGGAGACTAATGTATAAATACTATAGTCTAGCCACTGAGGGTGAAAATCAGAATAAACCATTTAGGGATAATCAGAATAAACCATTTAGGGATAATCAGAATAAAATTTGTTTAGAGTATAAAAATATTGTTTTTCATTATGTAAATCACAAAATTTATGATTGTTGAGTGATGGTTGGATGTGGCTCAAATGTCATTTGATTTTCAAGTAGTTACTGGCATTAGAACATAACTGATCACAGAAGTATACAGAATACACATGACTCACAAAAATGAAATTATTTGTTCAGTTTTATTACAACTTGACTACTTGCAAATTTTAAGAGATTTCTTCTACTAGTTGGCTATTCCAAATGCTGAAATTCACAAGATTGGATTACGAGGACATGTGAATAACTCAGTGGAAATTTATATCTAAGTTTCGTTTTTATATTTGTGATGCCAAAAATTCAGTGAAGTACCTTTGGGAATTGCTTCAACATAACTTGAAAGAAAACATTGTACACAGTCATACTAATTTCATTTTGAACAAGCCGTTATAATGTGACCACAAGCAATAAACCTTTCAGCAAAAAGGGTTCACACAGCTTACCCATCACTTGTCTCACTATTTCGTTTTACACAGACATGCTGTGCCACAATTATTACAATATTGTCAGTTCGTTGCCTCATTTGTAGTTGGTAATTTAAAAATCAATCAAAAAATTAAATAGGTATTGTTTTCTTTTATATAAATTAGATTAACTAAAGGAGCCCACAACACTCATGACACAAACACATTGTACATAACGCAAACAACAGCATTTGTATATTGTTTACAGGAAAGAAAGTAATACTTGAATATTTTTTTCTTATATATAAATTCTTTTGTATGGAGTAAATAAAGAATTCCATAACACTTGTGACACAAACACATGATACACATGGTACCACGAACAGCTGTAGTTGTGTAATTTTGACTGTGAATAAGGTAACCTCCACTCTCAGCAGGTATGGTATGCAAACACATGGTTCAACATCAGTCCTTTCATTTTTGGTCCCCTTGTAGAAAGTAAGGGAACGAATTAAGAAAGCATTTTTACTTAAGTGAAAACTTTATGATAATGTAAGCAATCATAGCAGCTAGTGTTTACACTCTTTAATAGATGATTCTTGTTGCCACCAACCAGTGTGAACAGTAGTCACAATATGGATAAGGAGCAGGGCATTGTGTACTAATTTTGGATTTAAATTACTGCTGAAACATACTTTGCAAACAGAGGTCGTTCACAGACATACTAGGTTACTGAATCTGTGTTCTATGTTTGGAACTCTGGATCGTAGATCATAATTTTACCAGAATGACATTCCAGCCCAACTGACTGTAGTGTTAAGTGCTTTATTTGGTAAGTGTTTAATTGTTGAACTATGTTAATAATTCAATGTGTGCGCGTGAACACACAAAATTGATGTATCTGTTGTCAGTGAAGTGTCTCAGTGAAGAATCTCTAAGATTGAAGAATTACTGTAGACTCTCTATAATTTGGCTGTGCGCTACTTTGGCCCATCCAGTAATCTGACGTTTTCAATGTGTCAGCAAAATATGTTTCTGTTGCCTCTTTGGTCACGTGCCCACCACGTCTAACAGTATGATCTCTGGCCATTTTTATTCTCATCTATGTATATTTATTCTCGATCATGTGTGCTTTCATTACTGTGGGCAGGTTGTTTATCTTTGTGTGCAAAATGTCATCACAGTTCAATTGTAAACATAAAACATTAACTGTAGTTCAGAAAAATAAGATTATAAAGAAGCTTGAAAAAGGCAAGAAGTTAGTTAACACCACAATTGAATATGATGTTGACTCTGCTACAATACATGGCATAAGAAAGGACTGTGATAAGTAAGTCTTTTTTCAAAGACAATCAGAACATAGAAAATGCTAGGAAAAATGCGTTGAAATTAGGCAAGTTCGCCAAAGTTGAGGACAGTCAGTACACTTGGTACCTTCAGGAGCATAATAGATGTATGCCTACTTCAGGAGAAACTCTAAATGAGAAGGTGAAATTCTTCTGCAAACAAATTGTGAAAAAAGATGATTTTGAGCAAAGTGAAGGTTGGTTGGACAAATTCAAAAGGTGTTTTGGAATTCAGCTGTTACCTCTTAAGAGAGAAAAAATGCCATGTGATGTTGCCACAGTCGAACCATACAAAGAAAAGGTTAAGAACATTATTGAAGAAATGGACCTAAGTTATGACCAAGTCTATAATGTGGATGAGAGTGGTTTGTTTTGGTGATTTTTACCAAAACAGATATTTGTTCACTGTGCTGAAGCTAATATCTAAGTTCTTGCTACTAAACGCTACTCCACTTTTACAGCCCATGGACCAAAATGTTATATAAACGGTCAAAGTGCACCAAAAAAAAAGCCCATTGTACAAAGTTTTGTCTAAAAACAAGAGTGTTGTTCACTCTTTAAAAGAGACCAATTTTAAAGATATTTTTTAAGTTTTAAGATACATGGGAAAATCTGACAAAAAAAAAACACTAGTTTGTTCATGGAAAAAGTTATGGACTCAACTTCCATTGCTTGAAGTATATAAAATTTCAGACAAAGGTAAAAAGTCAGGGCAGGAAGAATCCTTAAATTTGGCCAACCAAATGAACATTGACTCGGAATTGTTTGAGACAATTGTTGAAACACTTGTTAATAAACCAGACGATCTGATACCAAACAATGGTAACAGTTGGCTAGTCAGTGTCAAAGAAGAAAACATTAAGTGTGTGACATGGAAAGCAGAGAAGAGAAAGAAAAAGGAGAGGGGGAAACTGCAGCAGTTCATACAGTAAGCCACCAGTGCAATGAATGCATTCACTATCTCCATTAAATGGGCCGAGGAAAATGGTGTAGTGACTTGTGATATTCTCACACTAAAGAGTTTTCAAGAACAAGCATGAAAAGTGTCATTAAAGGCTAGCAAACAAAAGACAGTTTTGTTTTTTAAACTTAATAAAATGTACGAGTACATTATGCACTACATTATATACAGGGTGATTCACGAAGATATGCAGAGACTTTAGGAGCCTATTCTACATGTAAAAATATGAAAAAAGTTCATATAAACATAGGTTCGAAAACGGTTCGTTAGCGAGTTACAGCTCGCGAACCAGTTCGCCCTGATTTCTGGTCCCACGGTAAAATGACCCCATACTGAAATCCGTGGGGTATAAAGTGAAGGGTACATCTGGTGGCTTCTTATAGTTTTTGATCTGAAAAATTGAATAAAAGAGGTCCCAGACTTCTATCTTAATTGGTTTTTAAGAAAAACTGGGTAAAACACAAACAAGTGGAATAGAAAAACTTACATTTTTAGATTTGTGATAAAATAACTTCGTTAATTTGCTAATAAAGAAAAGTGTCTAACTAACTTTGTAGAGAATTTAATTATGAGAAAACTGATATGTATAATGTCTATTAAAAGTAAGGACTCATTTGAGAAATTTGACTTCAATTAAAAACAAAACAGACCAAAATGCGCCAGAAAAGTGTAACAATTTACAGGAATGGCATTGTAAATTTTTGAAACACCTACATTTGGCCAGACGAAAACCCACGAGACTGCCCCCAAGACAGGACCAACATACTTTTTCATTTAATGTGTGGTGCAGTCTTTTGGTGATAATCTCTTAGGCCAGTTTTTTTACCACCAAGGCTTAATGGAAGACAATACTTTCATTTTCTGCAAACGACTGATGGAACTCTTGGAAGATATTTCACTTGCAGATAGAGTGCAGACGTGGTTTTTGAATGATGGTTGAAGCTTGACTTGTTATTGGGTTATTAAAATCTATAAATCTGTCCCTGTTTAGGGCGTCAACTGAAGCAGTTCAGGTTAATTAAAGATTGAAATATTTAAATCGTCCCGGTGCGGACGTTATCTGAAATATTACACGTTAATTAATTCTTAAATTATTGAAATTTGAAATGTTACCTACCTTTCGTAATTTACCAAGGTCTCGTCTGGTGTACTGGCAGAGAAAAAAACAGGTGAATGCAATGACAAATACATGTTTATATTGTTAATTAACACCTTTTTATTTTATCTGATTTTATCATCAAATGATATCAAAACTCCCACCTCAACAATTTCTTTTACGTTACATCGATAATAACTGCTGGATAATAACTTTAATTTATGTATTACTCATTGTCTCCAAAAAACTACTATTTATCTACATATTTGATTTTACGTTATTTCTTTGATATTTTCCCTTTTTCTCAGAAAACATTGTTATTTATCTATTATACATGAAATAAGACTTGTTGAATTACTTATTGCTAACAATCTTAAATTATAATCATACTCCTAATTGTAATCAGACGACCCAGCTTGCTACATTCACTCACTCATTCCTTATTCCCCCCCTTTTTTGTGTAAAATGATAATAATAAACTGGTGAAATATGGTTACATGGTCTGGCATCGTAGTTCCCGACCGCGTGGTGCGTCTCACATAATTCTCTTGTTTGATCTCCGAAAAGTTAGGTTTTCACTTTTGACAAACTGTTATTCGTTCACTGTTACATATCTGTTTAGCTTTTTCTCTTTACACTACTTTGCACGTTCTGATTTATACTATAGGTGGTCGGCCGACCTTAAATTTGTGCGCACCAAGTTCTTTCTAGCCACGCGTGGCCTGTAGTTGAGTCGACTGAGACCGGCACACAGCGCCCCGCTTCCCACCAATATTCTGTGAGGCAGCCGGAAACCACAGCCTGCTTGCTACAAATTGTTCATCATTGTACAGGGAACATGGGTTGTTAATGTTCCCAAAGTGTTGACGATATTCCATTGCCACGAGGCAGTAGACTCAGGTGGGCGGAGTCATCACAGATTTCCGGCATCACCCAAACACGTGGAGAACAAAATCTTATAATTTAGCCATCTTGTTGGCGTCGTTTCTGCGCGCATGGTCGGGTTGCGTGTATGAGTACATAACACAACACTTGATTTCCCGGAATCGTATTGCGTTCTTACCACACCCACTTGCAAAGCTATATCACTGTTCATTGTTTGACTGCTGCCGTATTTTACGTGGGCGTTACAATTGAAAATTAAATAAAATTGATGAAAAATAAAACCTCCCATTCTGCCCCATTACATGGTGCATCTGCTCACTACTGTCGTGATTTGATGAACCATTTAAATAATACATTCGGGAAGCGATGGATTGGTCAAAACGGACCAGGAAAATGGCCAGTTACAATTAAAATTATTCTTACTTACTAATAACAATAAAATTAAAATCAAGAAAATACAATGAAATAGTTGTTTGGTCCATGGATGTTTATATACTAACTGGATGCCCGACTGCCAATCCTGTATGCTTGCGAGACTGAAGGAAGTGTGACGTCACGCCGCCATCTTTAAAACGGGCAAGAGATCTCGAGTCCACAGTTCTACCTATACAACTGGTACATAATTGTGCCATTAATTACGCGACAATTAATTATTTTTTGATGATAAATACATGCTATGGTACGTCCTGAATAATACGATTTTTTGTCAAACCCATCAGCCCGAATGGTAATTCTCACTTACCTGTTAAATCTTTTGCTATTTTCACTCGTAATCAAAGAATTTATTAGCCGATACCGTGGGATTATAGTGTTATGGGAACGTAAAATGAAATTTAAAAACAAAAGTTTCTCAACGAAGAATTAGAAATAAAAGGCTGTATTTCAACTTTCATTATTCTTAGGGCTATTTATGTGTATGAAAAGTTACTGGTACTCACCAGGAACTCGCGAGTTCAATTCCGGGGGAGGTAGATCGATGTAAAAGTTTGGAAAATTCTATAGAGATAAATGAAATTATAAATCTTGAGAAACTTGGGCTCAAGGAGTAGTTGTTTATAATGTATACACACATTTTTTGTCTAATCACCTGCCAGCGGCGCCTGGGAAAAATTGTTATAAACAAATTTAAAAAAAAAATTCAGTTTTTCGCTCATATCTCCGTTAATTTTACCAGTAGCTTAATTTTACAAGAGTTAAATTTTAAAGCTAAGGAAATTCTACACGAATTTCATTTTAAAAATATTTTTGTACGGGCAAAAATAAGCCCACTATAAAAAATTGTAAGTAAGAGGGGACCGCGCACCTGCCGTTCTCCACCATTCTATTATATATAATAATAGAACGTTTCCCCACCATTCTATTATATATACTTGCATAATCTTAAAATATTCATATTAAAAAGAGAAATTTATATAGAAGTTATAGATAACCATCGTCGAATTGAAATTACTAAAAGTTGCTGAACAAAGCTTGAGCATGAGACGCGTTGCATCTTCCGTCTCTCTCTTACCTATAGCGCAAACGGACGAAATTAAACTATTATTTACGGCTGAAATATTAATTTTACGAAAGTGCTTACTAGAGTACTTTTTGGTAGATCTCCATTAGAATAACATTTTTTTATTACAAATTTGTTTGATTGGATCAGTAATTGGATACCAATTTAATGGTATAAAATTTAATGATTATGCCTGCCTTATTTATTAATTTTATTTAATAATTATTATTGCAAACACCTAAAAATGGTGGTTATTTGAACGTCAAAACATGCTCGACAACACCTGTAATTTGCACTAAAATAAAATATTTTTTTATAACTTTTCCAGGCATCGATGTTTTGGAAAATTTTGGAGTCGCGCGCCTATCGGCTGAAGTAGCAACTAATTATTATTAATTATCCCAATTTAACCGTAAATTTTCATACCTATTATAATTAAATCTTAAAGGGCAAGGTTTAAGCTTTCGAAATAGCCCAAAAAGAAGTGTCCTGATTATTGCACTTATCGCATAATTATATTTTGAAATTAAGTAATTTTTTTAGTTACGATTTTTCCAAAAAAGTGAATTTTAAACATGGCGAATCTTAAAAACTAAATTTTTGTAATTTTTTTATTCCTTGTAGTAATCAACCAAAGGGTCTAGAAAATGAATTTATACGGGAAAGTTCATTATAAAATTAATTGTTTATTTAATTGCATATTCTTTAAGAAAACAGCATTTTGTAATTTCATCTATTGTACAATATACACATAATAAAATCCTGAACCTTTTTTCATAATAGTCGCATGTAAAAAACTATAATTTTTAGATAGGCACTTTGTTAAAATAGTTCAATTTAAACAAGAGTTATAACGTTTATTGAAGCGCGCGCGTGCCTCCGCTCGCTAGCCTCGTCTCCCACCACGACAGAATTATACGTTATAAACATTTAGACCTCCCGCGCTTGTTTTTGCTAGCACAAAAATATTTTTAAGATAAAATTTGTGTAGAATTTCTTCAGATTTAAAATTTAACTCTTGTAAAATTAAGCTACGGGCGAAATTAAAGGAGATATGAGCGAAAAACTATATTTTTTTAAAATTTGTTTATAACAATTTTTCCCGGGCGCCGCTGGCAGGTGATTAGACAAAAAATGTTTGTATACATTAGAAACAACTACTCCTCAAAAATCGAGACTACTTAGATCTTTTTTGTTCAATTCAGGCTTACGCCGATAGTTGTCCTGCACTATATAAGGAGGTGGATGACAAAAAATCGCTGCAAAACAAAACATGCCACTTACGCAAGAAACTGCAAGTTCTCTCCTTTTTTCCGTCGATTTGTGCAACCTCAGCATGACAAGAGTCAGGCATTTTATCTTCTTTTCGAAGTGATAAGTCAAGGAAGCATTAAATCAATTTACACTCCAAAAGGTCCGCACAAATCAACCTAACACCACGTCTGTTGTAATAAAATAAAAATAAAAGTGGTGATGAGACTCTGATGTAATCAAGCCCCTCTGTTTGGGCTAGTCGATTTGTAATAAAATAAATAAAAAGATTGAGTCTGTGTGTACTTAATTGGTGTGGCTCTCGACGTCTTACTGGCCTGAAACACTTCCTTAAGTTTCCCAGCTGGTCGAGTCCCAATGGTAGCAAGACTCGTCGAGTAGCGTAATGTTGATGAAGAAATATATGTTCAGCTCCACCAAAAGTTTCAAAACAAAAATTGTTGTTTTGAAGAAAAATAAAAAAAATGTGTTAAAAAAAAATTAGAAATAAAAAAAAAATTATAATTTTATTAATTAATTAATTATAATCAATTAATTAATAGATTGTTGCGAGGTTTTAACAAGTGTAACACTCTTCTGAAAAATTTTATTGAAGTTCTGGTATATTTTAAATAAACTACCACCACTCATAAGATTGTCTCCAGGACAGTCGATACTTGTTTACCTTTTATGTTTTTTAGGTTATCTTCACTTATAGGTGGTAAAGTCCTGGTAGATTGTTAATTAGAATTATATCAGTGGTAATTAGTAATATTTATGAAATAAAGAACTATTTAGTGTTGAAAAGTATTAATGTTTTATTAGTTAATGGCAATATTATTGACTCTTATCAATTATAATATCGATTCTCAGGATATCGAAAAAGTTACAAAATATATTATATAAAATTCATACAGGGTTCTTTAAACAGCCAATTATTATCAAAGTCAGAGAAATCGGGCCAATATTTAAAAAGTATAACGTTACAACAAATTAATAATTATTACTAAATACAGACATTGAATAATAATTTGAAAATAATATAATTGTTTTCACCAACAGCTGACGTGAGCACTGCAGCATTGGAATTGACAAAAGCAAATGGCCGCCATCCAGATGATCAAAATGTCGCTCGATTCTGCTATGTTCTGAATAATGTATTTTCTGGCAGTATTCCTGTTCTGGTGTCTGCAAATCTCTTGTTAAATGTTGTGTAGTGCCTGGTGTAATGTTTCTGGGTTGTATTTTGTGTCTCTGTGTAATTATAAGTTCAAACACTTTTACCGATTCCGACACTAATACGGTTATTGTATTATACAGTTTTCTGGTGTTTTGTGGTGTTTTTCGGAGTAGATATGTATTGTTCAGTGTTATTTAGTGTTTCTTGATTGTTTCTGTCATAATGTGAGAGTTCTAGAAGTATTTTATAAGTCACTCGCGATTTCACAAAAAACGTACTATTCACTCGTTTGATATTACCGTTGTAAGTTAGGTTAGATCCGTCACAAAACGCTTCTCATGTTAACCGTTCAAATACCAATAATCAACTATCTTATTTCCTTCAGTTTCAATTAAACTCTTAGCCAATATAATATTATTCTTAACATTGTTCAAATATATTTTCATATCCTGTGCATATATAATAATTCACTATATGATTGCCTAAACTTTGGTTATTTATCAATTTTATTCACTAGATGTTATTTAAATTAATCTTTCAGTTCATTCGGCTTATTTTCAGATTAAATAATGCCGTTTTATTAAGGATCTATAAAAGGGAGTATTCGCACTCGCCATCTTTGTTCCGAGACTGACAATATTATGGTGGCGCTTGTGTATACATGGGACGCAGTATAAGTTTGTTTTCGATATTACATAAACTATTATAGTTTTTCGTGCCAAAAATATAATTTCGAAGTGTGAAATTATGTCCCACGTCCTTAAAAATATGGAAATAATAGTTTTCATCTTAAAACTTACTGATTCAGACCATAGTAAGAGGAGAATAATTTTGTCTAAAAACAACAAATACTGTACCAATCGTTACCACTTACCACTTTCTTAGGTATATATTCTCAGATTTTACTTTTATTCCTGTTTATAATAGATGGCTGTTGAATTAATGTTTACTAAACTTCGTTTGTCCAAAAGTCCAAAGAAATTACTAAAACTATTTTTAATAAACACGAATTTACATTTTTAACTTACTATTAAGTTTATAGTTGTCTTGATTATTCATCTCTTCTTTCACAGCACTAACACTTAACTAAAAATGAACTTTTTTCATGTGAAAAACTTACTATTTTATCGGACGCGTTTCGGCTTAGTATCCGCCTTCTTCAGCTTTGGTAACAGACTGCCAGCATTTTGTAACGGTTGTGTGGAAGGTGAAGTGGGGGTGGTGTGTGGCGGAAGGGGATTGGCGCGGGGATTCAATTTACTGTTTGTTTTCTGTATAATTGTGTCAAAAAGTGTATGTGATTTATATTGTAATTGATCGTTGAGTATGTTGTTTGGTTGTGTTGTGTGGTGTTTATATATTTCGTATTGTTCAGTTGTGTTGAGTTTTTGACCTTTGGGTATGTAATGTAGAATTTCAAGATTAGTGTCTATGTTGGTGTAACTGTGGTTTTCTGTGTGTATGTGTGTGGCAAATGCAGAGTGTATATTGTTGTTGGTTAAAGCTTTTAAGTGTTCAGAATAACGGGATGAAAAAGATCTTCCCGTCTGGCCTATGTAGAAACTATTGCAGTCATTACAATTTAATTTGTAAACACCTGTTTTGTTATATTTGTCTATGTCTGTGTTTGTATTACTGATGTGTTTTTTGATGGTATTGGTTGTTCTGAATGCTATTTTGTATTTGTGTTTTCTGAATGTATTGGCGATTTTGTGTGTGTATGAGTTGTGGTATGTGAGTGTGATGTACTTATTGTGTTGTGTGTTGATGGTATTTAGTGTTTTGTTGTTTTTGTTTTTGATGCGTTTGTGTAGTATGTTTATTAAATTGGGGTTATAACCGTTTTTTATTGCTATGTATTTTATTGTGTTGAGTTCGTCGGTGTAATCTTGTTTATTTAAGGGTATTTTAGTTAGTCTATGGAGCATATGGTTGAAGGCCGCATATTTATGTTGTGTTGGGTGGTTTGATGTGTTGTGTATAACCATGTCGGTTGTGGTTGGTTTCCTGTATATTTTGTACGTGTGTGTACACAGTTACACCAACATAGACACTAATCTTGAAATTCTACATTACATACCCAAAGGTCAAAAACTCAACACAACTGAACAATACGAAATATATAAACACCACACAACACAACCAAACAACATACTCAACGATCAATTACAATATAAATCACATACACTTTTTGACACAATTATACAGAAAACAAACAGTAAATTGAATCCCCGCGCCAATCCCCTTCCGCCACACACCACCCCCACTTCACCTTCCACACAACCGTTACAAATGCTGGCAGTCTGTTACCAAAGCTGAAGAAGGCGGATACTAAGCCGAAACGCGTCCGATAAAATAGTAAGTTTTTCACATGAAAAAAGTTCATTTTTAGTTAAGTGTTAGTGCTGTGAAAGAAGAGATGAATAATCAAGACAACTATAATACCGCAGATAAAGCGTATTTCATCAATAAGTACAGAAACGCCAAGCAACAAGTAACAAAAACTTCCTTACACATAGCATTCAATAAAACTTGTCGAAAACACAACATCATACCAACACACGCACAAGTTACAATAAAACAAAACACACATACAGCACTACAAACCAAACGGAAATTAGAACAAATAAACCTAAACAACATAATCAATTATTTATACCATAAAAAAGACACACTCAACAGACAGGCATATAACTTACACATGAAACTCACACGAATATTACACCACACAGAACTTGAAAATGTAATACAACACACACAAGACAACATAGAAAAACTCAAATTGACAATACAACATCGACACAACAAAAAAAATAACTAACCTTACAACACACACAATTGAATCAATCCCTGAACCGGCACACATATTCCACGCACGCGTAGTTAATACAACACACATTAATTTCACAAAAGATGAAATGAATTTATTAAACAAAGGACTGAAACATAATTTGAATACCAATACAACTAACATCAAAAATCACAATAAACACATACGCGACATCATCATAGACGCAGAAACGGCTGTACAAAACACGCACCTCAACGACCAAGACACGATACGTCACGACATAAAAAGAAAACTTCAAAACACACATACAAAACCAAAAATACACAACAATGAAATAAAAACACTCAATAGTGTAAAACACAAGTTACTCGAACACAACACAACAATCCTAAAAGCCGACAAAGGTAACATTAGCGTCATAATGGACAAACACCAATTAAACACTAAAATCGAAAGTTTCTTCAACGAAAATAATATAACGGTAATAAATAAAGACCCCACACTAAAATTTCATAAACAGATTAATAAATTTATAAACAACACCAAACATATAATCAAACCAGAAAACGCCAAATACCTTAAACAAATAAAACCTAACCCCCCTAAACTAAATGCATTACCAAAAATACATAAACCTAACATTCCAATCAGACCATTAATAAACAACACACAAGCCCCCTCCCACAAAATAGCAAAACAACTAGACAAAATAATCAGAGAAAACATAAAACTCAGCAACAGCACCTCTATCAAAAACAACATTGACCTAGTCAGGAAAACTGAACACATACACATCCCACATAACTCAACTCTGGCATCTTTTGATATAACCAATTTATACACTAATGTCCCCATCAAAGAAACCATACAAACACTAGAACAACTACTCAGACAAAACAACACACCTGAAACACACATACAAGAAATCATCACACTTACCAAAATAATAACTGAACAAAATTACTTTACATACAATAACAAAATATACACACAAACAGAAGGACTCCCGATGGGATCCCCCATATCAGGAATACTAGCAGAAATATATATACACAACATTGAACAGAACCACATAATAAACAACAACAAATACACTAACAAAATTATATACTGGCACAGGTATGTAGATGATATATTACTTTTATTCAAAGGCAACACAAGACAAGTTGAAAACTTCCACAAATACATAAACACTATACACCACAAATTAAAATTTACACTGGAAACTGAACAAAACAATAGTATAAATTTTCTAGACCTAACAATTAACAAAACTAACAATACACACACGTACAAAATATACAGGAAACCAACCACAACCGACATGGTTATACACAACACATCAAACCACCCAACACAACATAAATATGCGGCCTTCAACCATATGCTCCATAGACTAACTAAAATACCCTTAAATAAACAAGATTACACCGACGAACTCAACACAATAAAATACATAGCAATAAAAAACGGTTATAACCCCAATTTAATAAACATACTACACAAACGCATCAAAAACAAAAACAACAAAACACTAAATACCATCAACACACAACACAATAAGTACATCACACTCACATACCACAACTCATACACACACAAAATCGCCAATACATTCAGAAAACACAAATACAAAATAGCATTCAGAACAACCAATACCATCAAAAAACACATCAGTAATACAAACACAGACATAGACAAATATAACAAAACAGGTGTTTACAAATTAAATTGTAATGACTGCAATAGTTTCTACATAGGCCAGACGGGAAGATCTTTTTCATCCCGTTATTCTGAACACTTAAAAGCTTTAACCAACAACAATATACACTCTGCATTTGCCACACACATACACACAGAAAACCACAGTTACACCAACATAGACACTAATCTTGAAATTCTACATTACATACCCAAAGGTCAAAAACTCAACACAACTGAACAATACGAAATATATAAACACCACACAACACAACCAAACAACATACTCAACGATCAATTACAATATAAATCACATACACTTTTTGACACAATTATACAGAAAACAAACAGTAAATTGAATCCCCGCGCCAATCCCCTTCCGCCACACACCACCCCCACTTCACCTTCCACACAACCGTTACAAAATGCTGGCAGTCTGTTACCAAAGCTGAAGAAGGCGGATACTAAGCCGAAACGCGTCCGATAAAATAGTAAGTTTTTCACATGAAAAAAGTTCATTTTTAGTTAAGTATTAAGTTTATATTCAGGTTTTTTGCTTAACATTTAGTTAAAATTAATAATAAAAAGTTTAGCTTAACATTTTATTAAAATTAACAATAATGTATTTTTCATTGCACTAGACATTTTATAGTCAAAAGTATTTTTCTCGGTTAGTAGGAAGGGTTAAACTTTGTTAGTACAGGCAAAAAATTTGCAAGTTACAACTTCTCACGGCCATATCTTGAAAACAACTCGTGGATTAAAACCCGGCCAAAACGCATTTTGTTTGTTATTTCGTATAGAATAATTTTGGTCCTATTCATTTTTACTATAAACTTAAACGTTGTTTAGTTATTCGCTAAAAATTACGCTAAAATCCTGTTTTTTGGGGGTAAAAATCGAAAATGTTGATTTGGAATAACTCGAAAACAACGCATTTTTCAAAACAGTTGCGTACAGACTTTTTTGCTTAGAATTTGATTCTCTATTGGATCCTGGGGTTAATTTTTTTTTATCAATCACCCCTTAAAAAAGGGGTGGTTCTCACCCCCAAATAAAAAGCGTACAGTTTAACTTTGTTCTAGAGTGCATATAGAACATACATATCAAATTTCGTGAAATTCCATCGACAGTCAAAATTTTGTTACGTCAAAAGCTGCGCTTACTGGACTAGAATTTCTTCGTGCCGATTTTGTTCTCGACTTTGTTTACGATCTGCGTGTATGTTTCGCGCTTGGCTATCGCGCAGCTGATTTTCGAAAAACAGGTAAATGTGCAATTTTGTGCATTAAAACTACAGAATGTGCAATTTTATGCAGTAACCCCCAAAACGTGCAATTTTGTGGAAAATAAAATGTATGTTAAAATGACCTACACGTCCCAATTCGGATAAATAACTTGTCACTGCCCGTTTACGAACTAGCAAAAAAAAGATGCAATTGCACGTGAATCCGGGCTTTAGTTATAGTCTAACATTATATTTATAATTAATGGATTAAAAAAATAAACCACCTTGTACAGTGATCTGCGTGGAACTGGGTCGATCCTAGGAGGTGGATTTGGTACGTCAAACAAAGTCGGTATGGCATTAGGCTTCAGTTTCTTCCAACCATCTACTCGTGCCTGTTCAAACTGTGAACTTTCAAAATGAACCTAAAAGTGCAAAGGCGTATTACATTTTTAGTCGTTATGATTAACATTCACAAACTTTTAAGGAACAACCATTAAATTTACCTCACACAGACGCATTCCCTTGCTTAGTATAAATTTGTCTCGTCTCATATTTTGAATCCATTTTGCACATCGAATAGGGTCTGCCGGAAATTTGAATGTTCTAAAATTAGTTTCTGTTCGATTTTTGCAATTTACAGCCCAACAACCAGTCATTATGATTATGAGATGTAGTACAACAATCTGCAAAACATACTACATAACATTAATAATATCTCTAATTTATAACCTTGTTTTCACTGACAAGATGAGATGATTATTATACATATTCGTGTGTAATACATAAATCAAATTAGTACACTAAGGTTATAACCCTGATATGTAAAAATATTAATATTTACATACATAATTTACATTAAATAATGCAATGCACAGCGTGCTTACTTTGCTCCCGCCACATTACATTTAAAAGTCTCGGAGCAAAGATGGCGGGTGCGAATACCTATATTATAGAGCTCTAGTTTTATAGTGTTTTCTGCCCAAAATTAGTAATTTTACTTTCATTTCGGTATTCTCTGAAAAGTCAAAACATACTTCCTGTCATTATAAAAATTCAGCCATTTTATCAGTTATATTTAATATTAATAATGTTATATTGTATTAAAAAGGTTTATATTCCCTTATTCTCTTGTAATTAACTGAATTAGTTGTATTCTGAAACATTATTCTGGAATATATGACTCCCATGTCTAAATTTCTGAGTTTAGTCATTTTCATTTTTATTTATAATTCTGAATATAATTTATTAAAATCTTTCTAAATGGTATGTGCAATTATATGGCTTGATCTCAAGTTTATTTTGTCTAAATCCCTTTTGTTTATTTGCATTGAAATGAGTAATTTCTCTGTTTTAATGAAGTTTAGTTTTCTTTCTCTGGCCTATGATTTTTTAACAATTTTTTCTTACAAAATATTTTACAAACAATATATGATGTGTGATACCCTCTCTGACTTTTAAATATAGTCTTATAAACTAAACATTTTTCCAAATTACACTATAACAACGAGTATTGGTTACAATACCAATAACAGTTAAACAAATAAAGAATATTTTTTTAAACAAATGGTTGTCTTCAACCTTCAGACATTTTACAACAAAATCCTTATTTCTAACATGGAAATACGGTTCACAAAAAAGGTTTTTTTTTACTAACTCAAGTCTTAATTACTTCCTACTATTTACAAGTAGTAATTATTTTTATAGTTCTGATGTTAGTTGTATCAGACCCAAACAAATGGCCTTATATGTAACACATTTTTAAACATTCTTATACTATATACATAAAAACCTTATATCTATATTCTTGTTGCTAACTATTATTATAAGTGGGATTCTACAGTTTTTATACCGTCTTTTACACATTGTCTTTGGGGAATTGTACGCTGTCATAAATAAATAAATAGCATAAATTGTTCAAAAAGTATTATGAAATCTGTTTTTCTTTTTGCATATAAAACAAAATGTTATTTTAAACAGATTTATGTCTTATAAGTAACATATTCTCACAGTACACATTTCAAGTCATTGAAAATTGCATATTTCATGGTATTCAATGTTTGTGATTGCCAAGAATGAAACACAAGGTTTATTTTCTATAATACCCAAAACTATCACTGGTTCACTTTGCACTTTTATACTATGTTATTGCTAAATGGTCGTATAGTCTTATTAACATAATAAATTGGTTAGTGTTTTACAATGGAGATTTGTTCCATGGCTACTATATTATTGTTTCATCTTAGTTCACAGGCAACTTTTACTTTATACACTTCTCTCTCTTAAATTTATATACATGTGGTTTTCATTTCGTTATACTTTTATTGGTTAATGATTTATTTTGTGGGTATGGGGATTTGGGTGTCTTTTATAAGAGCACGACATCTTCTTCAGGATGCTGCCTTCTTCTTCTATCTTCTGTCTCCTGGGACTGGTATCTTCTCCATCTTCTTCTTGATGCCATCAGGTTTCTTGGGATCTTCTCCATCTTCTTCTTGATTTTAGAAATACACCACCTGTATTGGTTGATCTTGGCTTACTTTAGGGTTTCTATTCTATTTATTCTTCCTCGTTGTGGGTTTGGTCATTTTCTGTACTGCTTGGTTATTCACTTTCTTACCTTCCTGGGTTATACCTTGAAAACCTTTGGTTATGAGACTGGTTTTGGATGACTCATCACTAGTAACTCCTTTTATTTGAACTTGTATTTTTTTTAAATAATAATGATTTCTTTCCACAGTTGCTATGAATTAATCTTTTTATATTAAACTTAATGCTTTCTTCCAAATTTAAATATTATAACTTTATTATTCTAATGATCAATTGCCATTCAATATAATGCATACATCTGTCACGTTACAGATTGCTCTCCTCCAGAAGTAATTATTTCAGACATGTTTATGGATGAAATAATTTCTTATGATAATTTCATCATTTCTTATAATTCATTTTCTTCTCCATTTTTATATCGACTTTTTTATATTAGAGTTTAATTAATTTTATATATATGGTTACTTGTTTTACTACTGATCCTTTTCGGATAGTTAGTGTCTTCTGAGATATATTATTATTGTAATACATTTTCTTTCTTTATCAACTTCGTGTTGTATCCTTGGGATATTAATTCCCTAACATTCCCTATCACGTGGGCTGGGGCAGATCAGAGGGGCACTGTACGCTACTTCTCTTCTGGCCATACACCACTTCTATAAATTGAGTACAGAGGCATATCCATCCCTGCTCAAAAAAACATAATGCTGCTGGAATTATCTTCAGTCAGTCATCGAATAAATAAATAAAAAGTAGTCTCATTTTCGACTAATAAAAATATCTTTGGATTCTTCACTTCGTAGTCTCTCAGATTATCTCACATTTTCTATCTTAATAAATCTTCATAATTATTATTATACTCATTATATATATATATTTTTTTTCAAAACTCTTAACTTGTCTGATATATTTATTTTAATTATGGTTGAAAACCTTTCTTTTAATAATTCTGGTTACTGTTTACAGTGTAACTCTCTTTCTTCTCCATCTGAATTCTCTTTATACTTTCTTCTGGTTACTCATAGTATTAGTATGGTCTTTATATATAGTCTTCCTTATTCATTATTTGAATGGTCTTAATATATTATGTTTAATTTTTTAACATTGTATCTTTACATTAGATATTCAGGTTGTTATATTGAATACTTTATTTAAACATTTTTGTTCTTTCCTTTCTCTTAGAAAGTTATTAATCCGCCTTCGCATTCAATAACATTAATTCATTTATATTATATTTCATGTGGTATTTCTTCTCTTTGCATTTCATATAGGTTTTATTATACTCATGTGTTCAAAATCATCTTCTCCATCTGTTTGGTATGAGTTGTTCTTCTTTGCTCTTAATTAACTGTTTTCATTATCGTTTCATAGGTAATTAGTCTCTTTGCTTCCAAATTTTTTCTTCTCTTGCATATTACACTCTTTTTTGTTATTCTTCTCTACTCCTTCAAATGCTATTGTGAATATCTAGCATTTAATCTGGATTAACGTTAATTCTCTTTTCTGAATTAATCACTTTATTTTCTTCTGAATTCAATTATAATTGACACATAATTATTTTTTGGAACTTGGTTAGTTTTAATGTAAAATTCAAACTATTCTTTTTATTTAATTGAAAAATATTTCTCATAAATCCTTGTAATATGTTGATCTTATCTTGTTTCAAAGTACTGATGTTCTATCAACATTCAAATTCTGTTTAATTCATTTATTCCCAGAATTGTTTCATTCAGAATTGTTTATAGTACTGTTATCTTACTATTATTTCTGAATGTTTTGGTATTTTTCCAAATTCAAATTCTTCTTAATTATTTACCATAAAGTTTTCTCATAAACTTAGTTATAGTAAGTTGGTCTTACTTCATTTTTAAATTTTTCGTATATTAAATTCAAAATTCCTTTCTTCTTAATTCTTCCAAAATGTTTTTCTCATAATTCAGTGGTAGTAAGCTGTGTTTACTTAATTTTAAATTTTTAATATTCAGTTCAAAATTCAAAATTCTCTCTCTTTCTCTTTTTCTTCCATAAAGTTTTGTTCCAAATTATCAGGTTGTAGTAAGATGTACTTACTCAATTTTAATTTTTTTTTATATATATTTCAATTCAAAAGTCTTTCTTTTTCTTTCTTCCATAAAGTTCGTTCCAAAATTATCAGTGGTAGTAAGATGTTCTTACATATTTTAGAATTTTTTTAAATATTAAGTTCAAAATTTAAAATTCTCTCTCTTTCTCTTTCTTCTATAAAGTTTGTTCCAAAATTATCAGGTTGTAAGTTGTTCTTACATATTTTAGAATTTTTTAATATTAAGTTCAAAATTCAAAACTCCCAACTCATTCTTCATAATATTTCTTCATAGAAGCTTGATTTTTCCTGAAACGATTTCCCTCAACTCATATGTATTGTTATGCTTATCATTTACCACAACATATGGTTATATATTGTACTCTGCACTGGACCATATTATTTATACTTTAATAAGTTGATTTTCATTTTTTCTTTTCTTATAAATTTTCTTTTCTTTTATATACCCAGGAAGATGGACGATTTTCTTTATGTCGCTCCATTGCTCATATTTTTATTTATAATGTGCATTTTCTTAAATAGTCTTCATTCATAAAACCCAGTTTTGTTTCTATGTTTATTATTCGTATCATTTCCTTTCAATGATATTTATTTCGTCTCCTTCACCATCGTTTTTCGCCGTAGTCGGTTATCATGGTATCCGTCCCTTTTCTTGATGTAGTGTGGTATTTGTGTTAACCAGGGTCCATCATCTCGGTTGCTCTTATAAAATTTACCCTAGGGCGCGACACTCGGTCATTATTACTGTTATTATTGTTATTACTAAAGTTATTATGATAGTAATTTCGGTTATGTGGTTTAAGGTCTGTCACCATTATTGTTGGGATATAGATTTCTCTGACTGTATGGGACATTATTATGTTGGTAACAATTGTTTCTATTATTTGGGTAGGGGTTGTTATTCCTAACGCCGTTAAAATTGCCGTTAAACTGGTTATTACGCAGCGGGTTGTTAGGGCCGTCGTAATTACTGGGCTGGTTCCCTCTATCATCGTACTGTATACACCAATACTTTTCTGGTCCATGTTTTGTGTTACTTGACAAATATATGTGAGGATCTTCATCTGGGTTATCACTTATTATTTGTTTATCTGAAACACCATAAGCTGGTTTACCATCACATATCCACTCTGAAGGAATATATTTTAGTCTAACCGTACCCTGGAACTGTCCTAGATGGCACACTAATGGAATACATTCTGGTGATTCATCTGTGCCGTCATTACAGTCTGGTACGATATCACATTTCCATCTTTCTGAAATCCACTGTCCAGTCTTGCGCCGAAATTGATCTAGTCCACATGTTGTATTCTGTTTACCTCTGGTCCTTTCCCATTGGTAGACTACGGTCTGGTGGTAAATTATTTCTGAAGTTACTTCGATTCTCCTTCTATAATTCATAGAATTCATGATGTCTTTGTCATAGGTAATTGGGATATTATTGCCATCAATTAACCCATGTTTCATCATCTCCAACTCTTCCTTCGTTTTTATTACATTTCTTGGATACATTCTCCTTTTCCTTGGTTTAATATCTTCCTGGTTTCGGTTAGTTTCAATTTCAGGTACTACACTCACTTGTTCCTGCGTTTTATCATTTGGTACTTCTTCTGGTTCTGGTTTGCTATCATATTTTATTTCTTCGGTCTTCTTCTTTCTTAACTCTTCTCTTTTCAATCTGTCCTCTCTCATTTTCTTAGTGTCCTCTCTTATTTCTTCACCCAATTCTTTCTTGAATCGTCTGTCCTCGTCCATCATCTTCATCATCGATTCGTGGTTCTCGTCCATTTTCTGACTCAATTGTATAAGCATTTCCATCATCATCCTGAACATTTGTTGTGTTGTCATGTCCTCTGTTTCCTTCTCCGGCGCATTGATTTCCACTGTTTGTGTGGGTATTTCCGGTTGTCCCTCTGGTTGTTCAGTTTGTTTGGACAACCCCGGTGGTAATGACTCTTCCACCTCTACTGGCGTCGCCTCCTTATTGTCCACGTCGATTTCTAATTCTTTTTCGGCCTCCGCCGCCCGTTTCTTAGATGTTGCACGTCGTTGCATTTTCCTTTAAAATTCTCTGGCTTTGTAGCTGTTGCCTAGCTCCAACTAGTGTTGGGCAGATTGTATTGGCCTTCCAATCGCTAATTAAAGCCCCACGTTGGGCGCCAATTTGTAATAATATTAAAATAAAAGTGGTGATGAGACTCTGATGTAATCAAGCCCCTCTGTTTGGGCTAGTCGATTTGTAATAAAATAAATAAAAAGATTGAGTCTGTGTGTACTTAATTGGTGTGGCTCTCGACGTCTTACTGGCCTGAAACACTTCCTTAAGTTTCCCAGCTGGTCGAGTCCCAATGGTAGCAAGACTCGTCGAGTAGCGTAATGTTGATGAAGAAATATATGTTCAGCTCCACCAAAAGTTTCAAAGCAAAAATTGTTGTTTTGAAGAAAAATAAAAAAAATATGTGTTTAAAAAAAATTATAAATTAAAAAAAAAATTATAATTTTATTAATTAATTAATTATAATCAATTAATTAATAGATTGTTGCGAGGTTTTAAAAAGCGTAACACTCTTCTGAAAAATTTTATTGAAGTTCTGGTATATTTTAAATAAACTACCACCACTCATAAGATTGTCTCCAGGACAGTCGATACTTGTTTACCTTTTATGTTTTTTAGGTTATCTTCACTTATAGGTGGTAAAGTCCTGGTAGATTGTTAATTAGAATTATATCAGTGGTAATTAGTAATATTTATGAAATAAAGAACTATTTAGTGTTGAAAAGTATTAATGTTTTATTAGTTAATGGCAATATTATTGACTCTTATCGATTATAATATCGATTCTCAGGATATCGAAAAAGTTACAAAATATATTATATAAAATTCATACAGGGTTCTTTAAACAGCCAATTATTATCAAAGTCAGAGAAATCGGGCCAATATTTAAAAAGTATAACGTTACAACAAATTAATAATTATTACTAAATACAGACATTGAATAATAATTTGAAAATAATATAATTGTTTTCACCAACAGCTGACGTGAGCACTGCAGCATTGGAATTGACAAAAGCAAATGGCCGCCATCCAGATGATCAAAATGTCGCTCGATTCTGCTATGTTCTGAATAATGTATTTTCTGGCAGTATTCCTGTTCTGGTGTCTGCAAATCTCTTGTTAAATGTTGTGTAGTGCCTGGTGTAATGTTTCTGGGTTGTATTTTGTGTCTCTGTGTAATTATAAGTTCAAACACTTTTACCGATTCCGACACTAATACGGTTATTGTATTATACAGTTTTCTGGTGTTTTGTGGTGTTTTTCGGAGTAGATATGTATTGTTCAGTGTTATTTAGTGTTTCTTGATTGTTTCTGTCATAATGTGAGAGTTCTAGAAGTATTTTATAAGTCACTCGCGATTTCACAAAAAACGTACTATTCACTCGTTTGATATTACCGTTGTAAGTTAGGTTAGATCCGTCACAAAACGCTTCTCATGTTAACCGTTCAAATACCAATAATCAACTATCTTATTTCCTTCAGTTTCAATTAAACTCTTAGCCAATATAATATTATTCTTAACATTGTTCAAATATATTTTCATATCCTGTGCATATATAATAATTCACTATATGATTGCCTAAACTTTGGTTATTTATCAATTTTATTCACTAGATGTTATTTAAATTAATCTTTCAGTTCATTCGGCTTATTTTCAGATTAAATAATGCCGTTTTATAGTGTTTTCTGTCCAAAATTAGTAATTTTACTTTCATTTCGGTATTCTCTGAAAAGTCAAAACATACTTCCTGTCATTATAAAAATTCAGCCATTTTATCAGTTATATTTAATATTAATAATGTTATATTGTATTAAAAAGGTTTATATTCCCTTATTCTCTTGTAATTAACTGAATTAGTTGTATTCTGAAACATTATTCTGGAATATATGACTCCCATGTCTAAATTTCTGAGTTTAGTCATTTTCATTTTTATTTATAATTCTGAATATAATTTATTAAAATCTTTCTAAATGGTATGTGCAATTATATGGCTTGATCTCAAGTTTATTTTGTCTAAATCCCTTTTGTTTATTTGCATTGAAATGAGTAATTTCTCTGTTTTAATGAAGTTTAGTTTTCTTTCTCTGGCCTATGATTTTTTAACAATTTTTTCTTACAAAATATTTTACAAACAATATATGATGTGTGATACCCTCTCTGACTTTTAAATATAGTCTTATAAACTAAACATTTTTCCAAATTACACTATAACAACGAGTATTGGTTACAATACCAATAACAGTTAAACAAATAAAGAATATTTTTTTAAACAAATGGTTGTCTTCAACCTTCAGACATTTTACAACAAAATCCTTATTTCTAACATGGAAATACGGTTCACAAAAAAGGTTTTTTTTTACTAACTCAAGTCTTAATTACTTCCTACTATTTACAAGTAGTAATTATTTTTATAGTTCTGATGTTAGTTGTATCAGACCCAAACAAATGGCCTTATATGTAACACATTTTTAAACATTCTTATACTATATACATAAAAACCTTATATCTATATTCTTGTTGCTAACTATTATTATAAGTGGGATTCTACAGTTTTTATACCGTCTTTTCACATTGTCTTTGGGGAATTGTACGCTGTCATAAATAAATAAATAGCATAAATTGTTCAAAAAGTATTATGAAATCTGTTTTTCTTTTTGCATATAAAACAAAATGTTATTTTAAACAGATTTATGTCTTATAAGTAACATATTCTCACAGTACACATTTCAAGTCATTGAAAATTGCATATTTCATGGTATTCAATGTTTGTGATTGCCAAGAATGAAACACAAGGTTTATTTTCTATAATACCCAAAACTATCACTGGTTCACTTTGCACTTTTATACTATGTTATTGCTAAATGGTCGTATAGTCTTATTAACATAATAAATTGGTTAGTGTTTTACAATGGAGATTTGTTCCATGGCTACTATATTATTGTTTCATCTTAGTTCACAGGCAACTTTTACTTTATACACTTCTCTCTCTTAAATTTATATACATGTGGTTTTCATTTCGTTATACTTTTATTGGTTAATGATTTATTTTGTGGGTATGGGGATTTGGGTGTCTTTTATAAGAGCACGACATCTTCTTCAGGATGCTGCCTTCTTCTTCTATCTTCTGTCTCCTGGGACTGGTATCTTCTCCATCTTCTTCTTGATGCCATCAGGTTTCTTGGGATCTTCTCCATCTTCTTCTTGATTTTAGAAATACACCACCTGTATTGGTTGATCTTGGCTTACTTTAGGGTTTCTATTCTATTTATTCTTCCTCGTTGTGGGTTTGGTCATTTTCTGTACTGCTTGGTTATTCACTTTCTTACCTTCCTGGGTTATACCTTGAAAACCTTTGGTTATGAGACTGGTTTTGGATGACTCATCACTAGTAACTCCTTTTATTTGAACTTGTATTTTTTTTAAATAATAATGATTTCTTTCCACAGTTGCTATGAATTAATCTTTTTATATTAAACTTAATGCTTTCTTCCAAATTTAAATATTATAACTTTATTATTCTAATGATCAATTGCCATTCAATATAATGCATACATCTGTCACGTTACAGATTGCTCTCCTCCAGAAGTAATTATTTCAGACATGTTTATGGATGAAATAATTTCTTATGATAATTTCATCATTTCTTATAATTCATTTTCTTCTCCATTTTTATATCGACTTTTTTATATTAGAGTTTAATTAATTTTATATATATGGTTACTTGTTTTACTACTGATCCTTTTCGGATAGTTAGTGTCTTCTGAGATATATTATTATTGTAATACATTTTCTTTCTTTATCAACTTCGTGTTGTATCCTTGGGATATTAATTCCCTAACATTCCCTATCACGTGGGCTGGGGCAGATCAGAGGGGCACTGTACGCTACTTCTCTTCTGGCCATACACCACTTCTATAAATTGAGTACAGAGGCATATCCATCCCTGCTCAAAAAAACATAATGCTGCTGGAATTATCTTCAGTCAGTCATCGAATAAATAAATAAAAAGTAGTCTCATTTTCGACTAATAAAAATATCTTTGGATTCTTCACTTCGTAGTCTCTCAGATTATCTCACATTTTCTATCTTAATAAATCTTCATAATTATTATTATACTCATTATATATATATATATTTTTTCAAAACTCTTAACTTGTCTGATATATTTATTTTAATTATGGTTGAAAACCTTTCTTTTAATAATTCTGGTTACTGTTTACAGTGTAACTCTCTTTCTTCTCCATCTGAATTCTCTTTATACTTTCTTCTGGTTACTCATAGTATTAGTATGGTCTTTATATATAGTCTTCCTTATTCATTATTTGAATGGTCTTAATATATTATGTTTAATTTTTTAACATTGTATCTTTACATTAGATATTCAGGTTGTTATATTGAATACTTTATTTAAACATTTTTGTTCTTTCCTTTCTCTTAGAAAGTTATTAATCCGCCTTCGCATTCAATAACATTAATTCATTTATATTATATTTCATGTGGTATTTCTTCTCTTTGCATTTCATATAGGTTTTATTATACTCATGTGTTCAAAATCATCTTCTCCATCTGTTTGGTATGAGTTGTTCTTCTTTGCTCTTAATTAACTGTTTTCATTATCGTTTCATAGGTAATTAGTCTCTTTGCTTCCAAATTTTTTCTTCTCTTGCATATTACACTCTTTTTTGTTATTCTTCTCTACTCCTTCAAATGCTATTGTGAATATCTAGCATTTAATCTAGATTAACGTTAATTCTCTTTTCTGAATTAATCACTTTATTTTCTTCTGAATTCAATTATAATTGACACATAATTATTTTTTGGAACTTGGTTAGTTTTAATGTAAAATTCAAACTATTCTTTTTATTTAATTGAAAAATATTTCTCATAAATCCTTGTAATATGTTGATCTTATCTTGTTTCAAAGTACTGATGTTCTATCAACATTCAAATTCTGTTTAATTCATTTATTCCCAGAATTGTTTCATTCAGAATTGTTTATAGTACTGTTATCTTACTATTATTTCTGAATGTTTTGGTATTTTTCCAAATTCAAATTCTTCTTAATTATTTACCATAAAGTTTTCTCATAAACTTAGTTATAGTAAGTTGGTCTTACTTCATTTTTAAATTTTTCGTATTTTAAATTCAAAATTCCTTTCTTCTTAATTCTTCCAAAATGTTTTTCTCATAATTCAGTGGTAGTAAGCTGTGTTTACTTAATTTTAAATTTTTAATATTCAGTTCAAAATTCAAAATTCTCTCTCTTTCTCTTTTTCTTCCATAAAGTTTTGTTCCAAATTATCAGGTTGTAGTAAGATGTACTTACTCAATTTTAATTTTTTTTTATATATATTTCAATTCAAAAGTCTTTCTTTTTCTTTCTTCCATAAAGTTCGTTCCAAAATTATCAGTGGTAGTAAGATGTTCTTACATATTTTAGAATTTTTTTAAATATTAAGTTCAAAATTTAAAATTCTCTCTCTTTCTCTTTCTTCTATAAAGTTTGTTCCAAAATTATCAGGTTGTAAGTTGTTCTTACATATTTTAGAATTTTTTAATATTAAGTTCAAAATTCAAAACTCCCAACTCATTCTTCATAATATTTCTTCATAGAAGCTTGATTTTTCCTGAAACGATTTCCCTCAACTCATATGTATTGTTATGCTTATCATTTACCACAACATATGGTTATATATTGTACTCTACACTGGACCATATTATTTATACTTTAATAAGTTGATTTTCATTTTTTCTTTTCTTATAAATTTTCTTTTCTTTTATATACCCAGGAAGATGGACGATTTTCTTTATGTCGCTCCATTGCTCATATTTTTATTTATAATGTGCATTTTCTTAAATAGTCTTCATTCATAAAACCCAGTTTTGTTTCTATGTTTATTATTCGTATCATTTCCTTTCAATGATATTTATTTCGTCTCCTTCACCATCGTTTTTCGCCGTAGTCGGTTATCATGGTATCCGTCCCTTTTCTTGATGTCGTGTGGTATTTGTGTTAACCAGGGTCCATCATCTCGGTTGCTCTTATAAAATTTACCCTAGGGCG
This sequence comes from Magicicada septendecula, assembly GCA_034769895.1. Taxonomy (NCBI): domain Eukaryota; kingdom Metazoa; phylum Arthropoda; class Insecta; order Hemiptera; family Cicadidae; genus Magicicada; species Magicicada septendecula. The sequence goes on along the minus strand of CM068367.1, from coordinate 137,415,829 downwards.
CGACACTCGGTCATTATTACTGTTATTATTGTTATTACTAAAGTTATTATGATAGTAATTTCGGTTATGTGGGTAAGGTCTGTCACCATTATTGTTGGGATATAGATTTCTCTGACTGTATGGGACATTATTATGTTGGTAACAATTGTTTCTATTATTTGGGTAGGGGTTGTTATTCCTAACGCCGTTAAAATTGCCGTTAAACTGGTTATTACGCGGCGGGTTGTTAGGGCCGTCGTAATTACTGGGCTGGTTCCCTCTATCATCGTACTGTATACACCAATACTTTTCTGGTCCATGTTTTGTGTTACTTGACAAATATATGTGAGGATCTTCATCTGGGTTATCACTTATTATTTGTTTATCTGAAACACCATAAGCTGGTTTACCATCACATATCCACTCTGAAGGAATATATTTTAGTCTAACCGTACCCTGGAACTGTCCTAGATGGCACACTAATGGAATACATTCTGGTGATTCATCTGTGCCGTCATTACAGTCTGGTACGATATCACATTTCCATCTTTCTGAAATCCACTGTCCAGTCTTGCACCGAAATTGATCTAGTCCACATGTTGTATTCTGTTTATCTCTGGTCCTTTCCCATTGGTAGACTACGGTCTGGTGGTAAATTATTTCTGAAATTACTTCGATTCTCCTTCTATAATTCATAGAATTCATGATGTCTTTGTCATAGGTAATTGGGATATTATTGCCATCAATTAACCCATGTTTCATCATCTCCAACTCTTCCTTCGTTTTTATTACATTTCTTGGATACATTCTCCTTTTCCTTGGTTTAATATCTTCCTGGTTTCGGTTAGTTTCAATTTCAGGTACTACACTCACTTGTTCCTGCGTTTTATCATTTGGTACTTCTTCTGGTTCTGGTTTGCTATCATATTTTATTTCTTCGGTCTTCTTCTTTCTTAACTCTTCTCTTTTCAATCTGTCCTCTCTCATTTTCTTAGTGTCCTCTCTTATTTCTTCACCCAATTCTTTCTTGAATCGTCTGTCCTCGTCCATCATCTTCATCATCGATTCGTGGTTCTCGTCCATTTTCTGACTCAATTGTATAAGCATTTCCATCATCATCCTGAACATTTGTTGTGTTGTCATGTCCTCTGTTTCCTTCTCCGGCGCATTGATTTCCACTGTTTGTGTGGGTATTTCCGGTTGTCCCTCTGGTTGTTCAGTTTGTTTGGACAACCCCGGTGGTAATGACTCTTCCACCTCTACTGGCGTCGCCTCCTTATTGTCCACGTCGATTTCTAATTCTTTTTCGGCCTCCGCCGCCCGTTTCTTAGATGTTGCACGTCGTTGCATTTTCCCTTAAAATTCTCTGGCTTTGTAGCTGTTGCCTAGCTCCAACTAGTGTTGGGCAGATTGTATTGGCCTTCCAATCGCTAATTAAAGCCCCACGTTGGGCGCCAATTTGTAATAATATTAAAATAAAAGTGGTGATGAGACTCTGATGTAATCAAGCCCCTCTGTTTGGGCTAGTCGATTTGTAATAAAATAAATAAAAAGATTGAGTCTGTGTGTACTTAATTGGTGTGGCTCTCGACGTCTTACTGGCCTGAAACACTTCCTTAAGTTTCCCAGCTGGTCGAGTCCCAATGGTAGCAAGACTCGTCGAGTAGCGTAATGTTGATGAAGAAATATATGTTCAGCTCCACCAAAAGTTTCAAAGCAAAAATTGTTGTTTTGAAGAAAAATAAAAAAAATATGTGTTTAAAAAAAATTATAAATTAAAAAAAAAATTATAATTTTATTAATTAATTAATTATAATCAATTAATTAATAGATTGTTGCGAGGTTTTAAAAAGTGTAACACTCTTCTGAAAAATTTTATTGAAGTTCTGGTATATTTTAAATAAACTACCACCACTCATAAGATTGTCTCCAGGACAGTCGATACTTGTTTACCTTTTATGTTTTTTAGGTTATCTTCACTTATAGGTGGTAAAGTCCTGGTAGATTGTTAATTAGAATTATATCAGTGGTAATTAGTAATATTTATGAAATAAAGAACTATTTAGTGTTGAAAAGTATTAATGTTTTATTAGTTAATGGCAATATTATTGACTCTTATCGATTATAATATCGATTCTCAGGATATCGAAAAAGTTACAAAATATATTATATAAAATTCATACAGGGTTCTTTAAACAGCCAATTATTATCAAAGTCAGAGAAATCGGGCCAATATTTAAAAAGTATAACGTTACAACAAATTAATAATTATTACTAAATACAGACATTGAATAATAATTTGAAAATAATATAATTGTTTTCACCAACAGCTGACGTGAGCACTGCAGCATTGGAATTGACAAAAGCAAATGGCCGCCATCCAGATGATCAAAATGTCGCTCGATTCTGCTATGTTCTGAATAATGTATTTTCTGGCAGTATTCCTGTTCTGGTGTCTGCAAATCTCTTGTTAAATGTTGTGTAGTGCCTGGTGTAATGTTTCTGGGTTGTATTTTGTGTCTCTGTGTAATTATAAGTTCAAACACTTTTACCGATTCCGACACTAATACGGTTATTGTATTATACAGTTTTCTGGTGTTTTGTGGTGTTTTTCGGAGTAGATATGTATTGTTCAGTGTTATTTAGTGTTTCTTGATTGTTTCTGTCATAATGTGAGAGTTCTAGAAGTATTTTATAAGTCACTCGCGATTTCACAAAAAACGTACTATTCACTCGTTTGATATTACCGTTGTAAGTTAGGTTAGATCCGTCACAAAACGCTTCTCATGTTAACCGTTCAAATACCAATAATCAACTATCTTATTTCCTTCAGTTTCAATTAAACTCTTAGCCAATATAATATTATTCTTAACATTGTTCAAATATATTTTCATATCCTGTGCATATATAATAATTCACTATATGATTGCCTAAACTTTGGTTATTTATCAATTTTATTCACTAGATGTTATTTAAATTAATCTTTCAGTTCATTCGGCTTATTTTCAGATTAAATAATGCCGTTTTATAGTGTTTTCTGTCCAAAATTAGTAATTTTACTTTCATTTCGGTATTCTCTGAAAAGTCAAAACATACTTCCTGTCATTATAAAAATTCAGCCATTTTATCAGTTATATTTAATATTAATAATGTTATATTGTATTAAAAAGGTTTATATTCCCTTATTCTCTTGTAATTAACTGAATTAGTTGTATTCTGAAACATTATTCTGGAATATATGACTCCCATGTCTAAATTTCTGAGTTTAGTCATTTTCATTTTTATTTATAATTCTGAATATAATTTATTAAAATCTTTCTAAATGGTATGTGCAATTATATGGCTTGATCTCAAGTTTATTTTGTCTAAATCCCTTTTGTTTATTTGCATTGAAATGAGTAATTTCTCTGTTTTAATGAAGTTTAGTTTTCTTTCTCTGGCCTATGATTTTTTAACAATTTTTTCTTACAAAATATTTTACAAACAATATATGATGTGTGATACCCTCTCTGACTTTTAAATATAGTCTTATAAACTAAACATTTTTCCAAATTACACTATAACAACGAGTATTGGTTACAATACCAATAACAGTTAAACAAATAAAGAATATTTTTTTAAACAAATGGTTGTCTTCAACCTTCAGACATTTTACAACAAAATCCTTATTTCTAACATGGAAATACGGTTCACAAAAAAGGTTTTTTTTTACTAACTCAAGTCTTAATTACTTCCTACTATTTACAAGTAGTAATTATTTTTATAGTTCTGATGTTAGTTGTATCAGACCCAAACAAATTGCCTTATATGTAACACATTTTTAAACATTCTTATACTATATACATAAAAACCTTATATCTATATTCTTGTTGCTAACTATTATTATAAGTGGGATTCTACAGTTTTTATACCGTCTTTTACACATTGTCTTTGGGGAATTGTACCCTGTCATAAATAAATAAATAGCATAAATTGTTCAAAAAGTATTATGAAATCTGTTTTTCTTTTTGCATATAAAACAAAATGTTATTTTAAACAGATTTATGTCTTATAAGTAACATATTCTCACAGTACACATTTCAAGTCATTGAAAATTGCATATTTCATGGTATTCAATGTTTGTGATTGCCAAGAATGAAACACAAGGTTTATTTTCTATAATACCCAAAACTATCACTGGTTCACTTTGCACTTTTATACTATGTTATTGCTAAATGGTCGTATAGTCTTATTAACATAATAAATTGTTGGATTTCGTTGTCCATGACGTGTCCGTTACTTAACTAAATATCACTATAATATTGACGACTCGGAACACAAAGTTTTTTATAAGTAAAAACGTAAAGTTTTACCTTACAGCCTAAACCGGCTTTCACCTATAGAAGGCTTCATCAGAGGCTGTCGTTAGTAGCGCTGCTCGTCTTGTTGTTGGCGATGAGAAAGTGTTTCGAAAGATTGAAGCTGTGTGTGTGTGGTGAGATGTGTTCGAATAATGCGTGCGATTTGAATTGTGTCTGTTCGTTTAGGATGTCGTTTTTATTTGTTTTTGTGTGTTTGTATATTTCTAATTGTTCTAGAGTGTCTAGTTTTCGGCCTTTTGTGTGTACGTGTAGTATGTTCATGTTATTGTCGATGTTTTTATATGTGTGGTTTGCTTCAATGAGGTGGTTTGCGAAGGTAGATTCTGTAGTGGTGTGGAGTGCTTTTGTGTGTTCAATGTATCTCTGTTTGAAGCTACGTCCTGTCTGGCCTATGTAGAATTTACTGCAATTTGAACAATTTAGTTTATATACACCGGGTAGATCGAATTTGTTTTGTGCTTTGGGCATGCGTTTTGATAGTGTGTGTTCTGTTTTGTTAGTAGTTTTGTAAGCGATTCTGTATCCTGCTTTTTTGAATTTGTGGGCAATTTTTTCTGTTTGTTTGTTGATGTATGTTAGTGTTATGAATTTGTTGTTTTCTGTCTTTATCTGTTGTTTGTTTTGTGTTTTGTGTAGGAGTTTACTGACTATTGTTCTGTCATAACCGTTAGATTCTGCTAGATATTTTATCGTGTTTAGTTCGTCTTTGTAGTCTATTTCATCTAAGGGGATGTTGTTAAGTCTATGTATCAAATCGCACGCATTATTCGAACACATCTCACCACACACACACAGCTTCAATCTTTCGAAACACTTTCTCGTCGCCAACAACAAGACGAGCAGCGCTACTAACGACAGCCTCTGATGAAGCCTTCTATAGGTGAAAGCCGGTTTAGGCTGTAAGGTAAAACTTTACGTTTTTACTTATAAAAAACTTTGTGTTCCGAGTCGTCAATATTATAGTGATATTTAGTATAATAAATTGGTTAGTGTTTTACAATGGAGATTTGTTCCATGGGTACTATATTATTGTTTCATCTTAGTTCACAGGCAACTTTTACTTTATACACTTCTCTCTCTTAAATTTATATACATGTGGTTTTCATTTCGTTATACTTTTATTGGTTAATGATTTATTTTGTGGGTATGGGGATTTGGGTGTCTTTTATAAGAGCACGACATCTTCTTCAGGATGCTGCCTTCTTCTTCTATCTTCTGTCTCCTGGGACTGGTATCTTCTCCATCTTCTTCTTGATGCCATCAGGTTTCTTGGGATCTTCTCCATCTTCTTCTTGATTTTAGAAATACACCACCTGTATTGGTTGATCTTGGCTTACTTTAGGGTTTCTATTCTATTTATTCTTCCTCGTTGTGGGTTTGGTCATTTTCTGTACTGCTTGGTTATTCACTTTCTTACCTTCCTGGGTTATACCTTGAAAACCTTTGGTTATGAGACTGGTTTTGGATGACTCATCACGTAACTCCTTTTATTTGAACTTGTATTTTTTTTAAATAATAATGATTTCTTTCCACAGTTGCTATGAATTAATCTTTTTATATTAAACTTAATGCTTTCTTCCAAATTTAAATATTATAACTTTATTATTCTAATGATCAATTGCCATTCAATATAATGCATACATCTGTCACGTTACACTGTTTACATTTTTTTTGCCCGTTTTAAAGATGGCGGCGTGACGTCACTCTTGCTTCACTAGAGAGCACCCTGTCGGGCATCCAGTTATATTAACATCCATGGTTTGGTCTGATGTGAGAACACAATAGTTAGTGTCGACTCAGCGTTGGTTTCAGTTGGCTGTGCCAAGATGGCGGACTGACGCTAAGCAACAATGGAGTTGATTTACCTCCCAACTATTTAAAACAAGTTTTTAAAATAAAATAAGTCAAATAAATTGTTCACTGGTGTTTAATTGGTCTTTTCACTTTGGTTCTGATGAATAAGTGTTACTGTGATTTAGTTCTGGTGTTGTATAATTATTATTAGTGTTAGTATATAAGGGTCGGTCTCACCACTTTTGTAGATCACTTTTATTTATTTTTAGAGATATGATTTTCTTTTTCCTTCTTGTTTTATTATTATATTATTATTTGTTGGTTCTCTTTTTTTTTACTAGTTTGACACTGTTAATTATTTTACTTTCACTCTTCTTCTGACTTGGAATTGACTATCATATACTTTTTACACAGAGTAGCATAGACTAGTTCTTTATACTTTCGAGTCTAACAATCAAGTGAAGTAATTTCCTTATACCTTCAACGGACTTGACCAAATTTCAAAATTTCTCATTGGTCCAAATCGTCGGGTTAAGAGGGCACATGACCTTAATTATTTAAGATACAAAATTTTACATTTTCTAGCTACAATTACTCCTGTCTATTACATAAAAAATCTCAAACTGGTTTACAGTACCATATTCCTTATAACAAGACAAAAATTTAGACACCTCACATGGCATAGGTGTGTGTCCTAATAATTAATTTAAGATTTTATACAATTTCATCTCAAGCCATTCCATGTAGCTTTTGACATTTCAAATCACATTAAAATTCCATTAATTAATTAAAATGTTGCTTCTGACACTTAAATAAAGCATATATTAGTATTTATACCATCTTTTATTATTTATTACAGTGCTGTGATGGTTTAATAGTTGGTTTTACAATAATTTCTATTTTGATATTGGCCAATTAATTGGTATTTCTCTATAGTAGGCTACAAAGTTTCAATTTAAAATTACTGTATGACCTTGTGGCTTGATACACTATCATTATTATATGCATTGAATTATCCATTATGTTATTATTATCCATTGAATTGATTCTGACAAAGTGAAGAACAACATTGACATAAAACAACCATATTACCATAATGTTAGGCCATTATGGTCAAACTCAAACCAACTTTAAACAATAAAACTTTCTTTTAATAACTTCTTAATATCTAATAGTATAGTTGGTCAATTTATTATGACCTATTATTAAGTATTATTGACACCTGGTCAATTTAAACAATCTAATTCTTATTACCCTAAATAAGGTTTAACACATTAATTTAAACAACACAAATGATTGTATTATTCCCTTCAGTTAACATTAAAAATAAAATAGGGAACTATTTTATAGAATCAAGGTTATTCAGTTAACATTAAAATAAATTAAATTAACAACCTAAATCACCTTTTGGTTCTTTATAGGTTGAAGTCTTTTGGCAAATTGGTAATACACAGGTATATTGAACATCAGATATTTCACACATTAAATATTATTATATGATCACACATTGTCTTTAGTTATGATTATAAATTTCATTCACAATAAGTTACCACTATTATTAACAGTCCTGTCTGTATAGTTAGTAACCAACATCTTACATTTACATTTTACACTCAATCACTTCTTATTCTTGTTGTGATTACATTTTCTTTTTACAATTAGTTATTATTGCTATGAACAGTCACATTTAATGGTTTAGAGTACATATTTGTTCTACATTTGCTTATATTGTCCTTCTTTTTGCTTATTTTGGGTTTTAACCTTTCTCATTGGTTTAGCAAGGTTAGGTATATTGTTTAGTTTGTCATATTATATGGGGGTTTATACACTTATTGGGTTATGCCCATTATGTCGCATTACAATATATATATATATATATTGTAATTAAACCAAATTACAAATAAAATTAATATAGAAAGAAATAATTATTGTGATTTACTACTAATAAATGTTGTCTGAATCTCGCTGTTGAGCTCGCCGATGATGAAGCCCCACGTTGGATTCGTCAATTTGTAATTAAACCAAATTACAAATAAAAGATAAATATAAATAATAATGTATAATGTGTTGATAAGAAGAAAATTTTTGTTAGTTATAAAAATTTTTTGTTTGTTTAATTAATTAATTTAAAAATTAATGAATTGTGTGTTTTTCAATTACTGTCGATTAAATAAATGAGATTTTGTGTTTTGAAAATATTTGTTCTATAGATAATCTGTTTATGTAGTTGGATCTATTATTCGCTCTTCTAACTTTGCTCTTCTTCTTCTTCTTCTGGAATATTTCTTTTATGACTCTAAATTATTTTTAGAAGAAATAAATAACTAGTACACAAATAATTATAAACGCTTGTAACTGAATAATTATGATGTTTATTTCTTAACATTTGAAATTATGTGCCATTCTGATGCGCGTGGACCAGGCCTTGGTTGAGATTCGCTCAGGTCGATTGTGAACAAAATGACAAAATATAATGCTTATAAAATTAATTATTTCGGATTCTTTTAACTGTCAAAATGGTCAGAGAGGGCAAGGAACAAGATACAATGCTTACAACTATCTTAAAATAAATTATTATTGCTGAAAAAATAACAGTATTATGCAAATTGTCAATTATTAAAATAAGATCGAACCATTCGTAGAATGACATCACTGGCTCGGGAAGGCTGTGTTCCAGTCGCTGGCTAGTAATCCAGTATGGCTGCTGTCACCTCACCTCGACTTTCTACTATGCAATGCCGGCGCTGTGTTTGATCTTCTCCCTCAGAAATAAATGAGAATTCCTTTCTCTGCAAAGTTGTAGTGTATCCCTGGAAAATTGTGTGAAGTGTTCTTCCTTCTTCGGCGATGTCGTTCGGTGATTGTTTGTTGGTGCAGTGTTCTGTGTTCAAATATGTTGAGTTTGTGTCCAGTTAATATAGTTTGAAATTTTCTCAAAATGGTGGTTGCTTTCTCGTTCTAGTAACTGGTATTATTATTGTAGTTGTTCTGGTTCAGTTTGGTGTTAGTTATTATATATTGGTTTTATATTTACTTTGGTAACCTCTGTTACACTTTTTGAGGTTGCACACAATGTTTTTTCACTATTTTATATTTTTTGGTCTTCCGTCAGTAATTTCTGAACTGTTCACATTAACGATTAACAATAGACTGATGACTGAAAGTCGTCGTTTTGGGGTAATTTATAAAATGTCTTTTTCCTCTTCCCATTGTTTTTTTTTACAAAATTACATGTCTTGGATTTGATTTCAACTCCTAAACATACATAACAAGTTTTCCTATTTAGTGCTGTAACTCAATTATTTATTAATTTTACGAAAATCTAACTATTCAGCAATATTCTTAAGCTAATTTTACATAATTTGATATATAACTGGGTCTGTTTTAAGTTCAGATAAGCCTAAAATTTACAATTTTTGATATTTATTGTAGGCCTTATATTTTTTACAAATTTAGTATTTAAATGGTTTACAAGTGTTTTTATGTTAATATTTCCATGAAATAATATTACTCACTCCATAATTATTGCTGGTTGTTAATAATTTGTTGTTATAATACACCAATATTGATTAATTTACTTTTTATTTGAGTTGAGTACTCTTTAGGCCTAGTATTACTTATTTTCAAATAAAGTTAATTTTCTTCTTTTGTCATTACATTTGTTATTATTTATATCTGTACTGATTACATTTTCATATCTTTGTGTTGTATGGACTAGATTCTATTCATTATATTATGTAGTTTGATTGAATTTATTTATTTGAGTTTGACTCTATGATAGATGATTTTGATTTACAATGCTGGTTTGTTTTTCTATTGTGGTGTGTTAGTTAGTTTGCCTTATACTTTTTATATGGTTTACAATTTAATAAAAAAAATACAACATTCCTATTACCTACTTGCCTTCTCTGCCTTAACAAACTTTAAAATTATTTAACATTATTTTGAATACAATAGAACATCTTATTAGCTACTAATTTTTTTATTGCCTAAACATAACAAACATATCTTAAGCTTATTATTTTTTCAATGATATTATTTAACTATAATTATTCTAAAACATACAATTACTAATAATGCTGTCAGTTATTTAACTGTCCTTTGCATTTATTATATATGAATTGATAGAACTAAAAACATCTTATTTCTAATAACACTCTTCAGTTATTACACTGTCTTTGGTGTTCACTGTTTCTAATTTGATTACACTATTAACATCTTATTATTAATAATACCTTCAGTTATTACACTGTCTGTTGTATTTAGGTTGCTTTTTTGTAACACTCACCTATAATAAAACATCTTATATCTATTATTTCCTTATTGTATCTAATTTTTAAAACATTCCTACCACTAATAATATTCTCAGTTAGTAAACTGTCTTTTGTTCTAATGCTGATTCTATCTGGTATCTCTCTACACTGATGGTAGTCTCTTTTTAAATAATTTTAGTGTCCTTCACTGTTTATTTCTTACTGTATGTCACTTGTTATATTTTTAAGTTAGGCTTACAAACTAGTTTACAGGTTTATTTTTTCACTGTATTGTATCCTGTAACTTGTTATTTGGTCAGACAATTATTCATTGGGTTTAAATGTATAAGAATAAGGGTATATTCCTCCTCATAAGGTTTTAGTGGATATCCCATCTTGTTGCTATATTCTTTTTGTGGACCTTAATATATTGTCTCTTTCTTCTCATTATACTAACATTTTCCTTGTCTTGTGGTTTCATATCCTTTTCTCATTTCTAACTCCTTATTCATTTGTCATTGGTTTAGTGTCTTCGGGTTTCTTTGCTTCTTAATTGAATAAATTTTCCTTATTAAAATTGTGTTTACCTTTTTATCTTTTTTCTTTCCTTTTTACTGCTCCCCAACCTACTGGGTATACTGCTGTTTTATTGGGTTTTTATATTGTTGGTTATTTGTATATGGACCAAGAGTTTTCTTTGTTATTTAGTTTGATTTTATTAATATTTTATCGACTTAATGTACAGTTTCTTTAGTTTAATCTTTAACCATTTATTATTCTCACTCACTATTGACATTTTCTTCTTTATTCATGTTGTATTAAGTTAAAATTTTAATGTGATAATTCTGTTATGCTACATATGCTCTCCTGTAAAAGTGATTAGTTCAGATCACTTAGTATACTCTTACTCTTAGGATACTCTTAGTATGGATGAAATAATTACTACTAATTCTTTTTATTTACCATATTTTCTTCGTGATTTCACTTTATATACCTTCTTTTTCCACCGTTGCTTTCTCTCAGATGATATGTATCTCCTTCATTAGCTTCTTTTTTCATTAATAAGTAATCATCAATCTTGTGTATAACATTATCATTTTATATCCTTTCTTATTTGGTGCTTCCTCACCTGTATGTTTACTCCCTAACATATGAGTTGGAACAGTTCAGAGTGGCACATTTGGCTTCAATACCTGCTGTCCAATACTTCAATTAACTGAGCCCAGAGGAATTATCATCTCTGCTTAAAATATAAGACTGATGGCATTTTTCTACATCCAGTCATAAAAATAAATAATCAGTAAAAGTAGTCTCTTTTGACTAATAATAAACATCCTTGGATTCTTCACTTCATAATATTTTATATCAATTAATACTTTTATACACTTGACTCTTCTTCTCTATCAAAGCTCATTCTATATTATGTGGTTTAGGTATTTGGGTATAATATACATTTCATCGTTTCATCATTTCATCTTTTTATCTTGTTTACATAGTAATTAGCATGTATATAGATTTTTTTTTTCCATTTGGTATCCAATGAGTTATTTTATTGCTCATGGCATAACATTAATTATTTCTTTATCACTTATCACTATAATAGTGGTTATTACAACAATATTATCATCATGGTACCAGGGTTTTTGGTTTCTGGTCTTAATATTTGGTTTTTACTTAGTTGGTCCTTCTTCATTGTTCCATCTTTATCAAGTTATTTTCTTTGTGAGTTAGGTCAAGTTGTTTTGATTAAATTATATAATATTCTGGTTTCTTCTCTCTTTTTCATTTGAAATTCTGTATCATTTTTGTCTTAAATTGTCTCATTTACATTGTTGATCATAGTGGTCATAGTTAGCATAGTCACTATTACAATACAAACTATAGTATAGTTTTTATAGCTGTGATAGTTTATTGAGGGTTTTTTCTCTTTATTAACACAGGTTTTTATGAAGATTTGCTACGTTCCCTCTTATGACACCTTTAACATTTATTAATATATTGTTCTGGTAACCTTAAATTATTCAATTGTTTAATATGGGTTGTTCTCTTTATTTACTGGAACAGGTTCTTTTTGCTTGGTCTCTGGAGAGTTTGAGAAAGTTTACACATTTGTACTCCATTTACTCTCAAATTCTTTTATGTAAGAGTTCACTCAAATTATGAGTGTAATTTGTTCTTACTCTTTTAGAATTTTGTATCTCTTTCTTACAAAATTTCTTTTTATACTTTATATCTTTTAAATCTTTATATCTTTATATTTTTGATGAGTTATATCTCATCATTCGTATGAGTTGTACTTACTATCTTTTAATTCTAGATATTTTCTCCAAAACTCTTTTTATATATAAGTTTTTAATAGTTTCTTTCAAACAGTTCAAGTAAGTAGATCTTACAACTTTTTGAAGTTTTTGTTATTTTAATAGTTTCTTCCAAATAATTCTTGTAAGTTGGTCTTACAAATTTTTTGATTTCAGATATTTTCATTCATCTAAATTCTTTTTTTTTCTTATTCATAATGGTTTTTTCAAATAATTGGTGTAAGTTGTTCTTACAATTTTTTTGAATTTTGTTATTTTTATTCCAACAAAATTCTTTTTTATTTATAATAGTTTTTCAAATATTTGGTGTAAGTTGGTCTTACTATTTTTTGAATTTAGTTATTTTATTCCAACAAAATTCTTTTTGTTTCATAATGGTTTTTTCAAATAATTGGTGTAAGTTGTCCTTACAATTTTTTGAATTTTGTTATTTTTATTCCAACAAAATTCTTTTTTCATTCATAGTAGTTTTTTCAAATAATTGGTGTAAGTTGTCCTTACAATTTTTTGAATTTTGTAATTTTCATCTCTCCTCTATATATTTTTTAATTGATAATTGATTATAAGTTCCCTTTACTTTATTTGAATTGATATCTTTTAATACATACGTATTGTTGTTATTGTTTTTAATAATCAGGTATGGGCCGGTATACAGCAGTAACAACTTTTTGGTAATGCCTTCCAAGGTACTGGGTAGTTCCCTGTTTTTTAATAGTACCCTTTCTCCGACTTCATAGCTTATTATCTTCTTAATCGCCTTTTGATACTTGTTCTTGCGCCTTTCCTGGTCTTCTGCCAATTTATTGTAGAACTTTATTCGATTAAACTTGTATTCTTGACTCATGGGAAATTCTATTATGTCTTGTATTTCTCTTGGAGGCAGTTTTTCATACATTGCCGTGTATGGCGTGGTACCTATAGCGGGGTGATATGCCAAATTAAGGAATTCTTCGGTAGCTGATAAATATTCTTGCCACTTCCTTTGTTGATTATGGCAATAAGTCCGTAATATTCTTCCGACTTCTCGCAGTACCCTCTCCGCTGGATTGCTGCTGGGGTGGTAGACAGATGTCTTGTACGTCTTAATGCCCAATGTATTTAGAGTGTTTTTCCACCTCCTACCCTTAAATTGCGTTCCATGGTCTGTGATTATGGATGCCGGGCTCCCTATCTCTGGAATATAATGATTTGTTATCACTCCTAGAGTCTTCAAAGTGGTGGCTCTGTTCACCGGGTACAGTTTTATAAATTTCGTGAAGTGATCCATCATTATAATAATGTATTTGTATCGATGGCGTCCGCCACTGCGGGGAAATGGACCACAGATGTCCAGAAAGACCTTTTCCAGTTTTGCTTGTGAGGTAATTGGTATCATCATACCCTCTTTTCTCTCATTGTTGGTTTTCACCAATTGACATATCAGACAGGTTTTGAGGTAGTTTCTCGTCTTTCTATTTATATTTTTTATATGGCAATTCTCTTCTATCGCCTTGATCACCTTCATAATCCAGGATGATATCCTTCTCGATTGTAGTAGGGATTACGATCTTCCATATCTCTTCATCAAGGGATGTTTTGATGAATAATATTTCATTGTGTATACAATAAAACTTGGTTATTGTGTCATCTTGGTTGGAGAGACGAAGTTTAATATGGTTTAGCTTCGGGTCGGACTGCTGGTGTTTGCTGATGTCCTGCACTATCTTTCCTAGATCGGATCTGTCCTTAATAATATTATAGATCTTCAGGATGCTCTCCTTTTCGCCTTCGAACGTCTGTTCTTCCAGATTTACTCTCGACAACATGTCGGCTTCTACATTTTTACTCCCAGGAACATACTCCCACTATATATCGTATTCCTGCAGGGCAAGTACCCATCTGGTCAACCTACCATGGCTTAACTTGCATCTTCTAAGGAATGATATTGATTTGTGATCTGTTCGAACGGTCACTGGATATCCGAGAATATACGTCCGAAACTTCCCACAGGCAAAGACTACACTTAGCAGTTCCTTTTCCGTCATGTTGTAGTTCTTTTCACACTGGTTAAGGGTTCTGCTAGCAAAGCTCACTACTAGATGGTTTCCACCTTCGTCTTCTTGGTACAATGTTGATCCCAAGCTAATGTTACTAGCGTCACAGTTTGGGAAGAAAGGTCGGTTAAAATCTGGATGGTTGAGCATTACTGCTTCTAAGAACTTCTCCTTATTGATTTGAAGGTTTCGTCTTGTTCTTGACCCCATCGCCACTTATTCTTAGACGATAACTGATACTGAAATCGGGCCGTCAGTTCGGAGTAATTATTTTGGAACTTCCTGTAGTAGTTGCACAGGCCTAAAAATGATTGTAGTTGCCTTCTGTTTTTTGGTATCGGGAATCGTTGTATGGCGTCTACCTTTTCTGTTGACGGTGTTATTCCTTGACTGTTCTTCCTGTGGTGCAGGCTTGTTTGGTTCTGCTGGCGGTAACATTGACTCCACATCTTCCACGGGTGTTGCTTCCTTATCCTCCATATCTATTTCCTGTTCGGCCTCCACCGCCCTTTTCTTTGATGTCGCCCTCCTGTGCATCTTGTTTCTTTTTCTCACCTGTTGACAGCTGCCGAGCTAAAATAGGAAACTGGACGAATTGTCCTTATTTTATAGATCTATTAATTCCTATTTTCAGCCCCTCAGTTGGACGCCAATTTGTAGTACAACTACAAATAAAATTAAAGATAAGGATAAATAATGATGTATAATGTGAAGAAAGAGACAATATATTAAGGTCCACAAAAAGAATATAGCAACAAGATGGGATATCCACTAAAACCTTATGAGGAGGAATATACCCTTATTCTTATACATTTAAACCCAATGAATAATTGTCTGACCAAATAACAAGTTACAGGATACAATACAGTGAAAAAATAAACCTGTAAACTAGTTTGTAAGCCTAACTTAAAAATATAACAAGTGACATACAGTAAGAAATAAACAGTGAAGGACACTAAAATTATTTAAAAAGAGACTACCATCAGTGTAGAGAGATACCAGATAGAATCAGCATTAGAACAAAAGACAGTTTACTAACTGAGAATATTATTAGTGGTAGGAATGTTTTAAAAATTAGATACAATAAGGAAATAATAGATATAAGATGTTTTATTATAGGTGAGTGTTACAAAAAAGCAACCTAAATACAACAGACAGTGTAATAACTGAAGGTATTATTAATAATAAGATGTTAATAGTGTAATCAAATTAGAAACAGTGAACACCAAAGACAGTGTAATAACTGAAGAGTGTTATTAGAAATAAGATGTTTTTAGTTCTATCAATTCATATATAATAAATGCAAAGGACAGTTAAATAACTGACAGCATTATTAGTAATTGTATGTTTTAGAATAATTATAGTTAAATAATATCATTGAAAAAATAATAAGCTTAAGATATGTTTGTTATGTTTAGGCAATAAAAAAATTAGTAGCTAATAAGATGTTCTATTGTATTCAAAATAATGTTAAATAATTTTAAAGTTTGTAAAGGCAGAGAAGGCAAGTAGGTAATAGGAATGTTGTATTTTTTTTATTAAATTGTAAACCATATAAAAAGTATAAGGCAAACTAACTAACACACCACAATAGAAAAACAAACCAGCATTGTAAATCAAAATCATCTATCATAGAGTCAAACTCAAATAAATGAGTCTGTCCATATCAAAGATGGACATCTGCCTCTAATGTAGTTTTACAGTAGATGAACTTTTTTGTATCTCATGTGTCCTCTAAGTAATTTAGAAAAAAACGACCCCAAAAATTAATCTGAATGTCCATAATCAGTTTTGATAATCTATTTCTTTTACTTTTCAAAGCAAACAATTTAAAATTTGTTGTCAAAAAATATTTCCGGTTTTGATTGGGAATTCTATGTTTGTCCGGATTTGATTGAAACATAAGAATGTATGTCCGATTTTGAAACAACAACATTCAGACCATTTCTTTCAAAATCGGACA
This sequence comes from Magicicada septendecula, assembly GCA_034769895.1. NCBI lineage: Eukaryota > Metazoa > Arthropoda > Insecta > Hemiptera > Cicadidae > Magicicada > Magicicada septendecula. The sequence continues at coordinate 137,399,128 of CM068367.1, read as the reverse complement.
TAAGCTTAACTAGACTATTGTCCAGTAAGCTCAACTTTTTTGGAGAATTAAAAAAAACTCATAATGAGAACAAAAATTTAATCTTTATTTTACAGTAAACAAGTTGAAAAAAAAATATAATACACTATAAAAATAGTAAGTCTTTAATACTGATCAGCTCTAATTGTCCTTTAGAAAAGTTATCAAGTTCACTCAAATACAAAAAATAAATTTAAATTATGAAAAATTATCAAATTCACTCAAATATAAAAAAAATGTTTTGAGACTTTGTCATCCAAATAGGAAAGTGGAAAGTAGGAAAGTAATAGGAATAGGAAAGTAATACAAAACTGATTAAAACTGAAATAAGAAATTAAAAGAAAAATAACAACATGAAAAACATTAAGGTGATAGCTCAACAGTTCATTATTCATTAATTTCCACAGCTAAAATTTCAACTTCGTCACTGAACTCTGGGTTTTCACAACATTCACATTCATAGTTATCTTCGTGACCTTCTTCTACATATTGTTTTTCAAGAACATCCTTGTACGATTGTAAACATTCTAAGTCTTTCCAATCATTACCAAAATGTGTTTGTAATAATTTTCCCACATCATTTAATTTCTCTTTCTTTACAGGAACTCCGATGGGAATTTCTCTTAGTTGCACCTGATTGAAAGACGCACCCTTTCTGTTAATTGACTTTTCATTACCAGTTACCAGGTTATATGAGTATTCACCTCTAAAGAGAATATTACCCTTCTTCGTTTTGCGGATATTTATTTTCCGGCATTTTGAAAGTTTAAAGTGTAACTGCCCTGCTGATTTGACAGTTTTTTGAGCTGCCAGTTTCCAATCGTAAGGTGTCCAATCACGTCCAATTACCTTCACAGTTCCATGTTCTGCAAACACTGATTGGTACTCTGCAGGTTGCAAAATAGTTTTCATATTCTTTAGACATTTCTCAATTAAACCAAACACACGGTCGGCTGGTAAAAAAGAGTGGCCTGTAATGGGAAAAACTAATTCGATATTCGTAATGGCAGGTGGTGCATTATTAGCAAGCCACTTTCCACACATTGTAAGAACATTAATGTTCTTATTTTGGCCTGGACAGCCATCAGCAACCAGACAAATTTTGTTGTAACCATTGAGATCAAGAGAGTTTATCTCATTAAAAACAACAGACGCGACTTCGTTTGATTTTTTACCTTCATCTTCTGTCCACATATACACAGAAACATTGTTAGGTATCAAAGAATCTTTTGAAATGCCTTTGGTTACTGACAGATTGTAACAATAAAGTTGCCTTGAATAGTAGGCTAGTTGATCACTTACTTTGGGAAGGACGAGATTCTGCTGACAGTCATATGACATTAAAAAACAGTAATTTTCTTTGTTTCTCAAGTGTTCAAAAAAACTGTTTGCTTGCTTTACATGGAGGGGTTTTTCAGCTTCAAGTACTTTCTTCTTTTCTTCATTATTCATAGCTTCTGCAATTTTAATGCCAAGCTGTAGACAGGTGCTGCATTCATCCACAGCTGGTGCTGAAAAGCCTATGTTGAATTTAGAGCTAAATATCCGAAAAAAGAATGATCTCTTTACTTTCAAATCTGCTTGAACTTCATTTTCTTGCTTGCTGTTATACATGTTGAATAATTTTCCAATCGTTAGATCAGATGAAAGATATACTCTTTCACTCTTACCTCATCCATAATGGCTTTCACAACCTTTTAGGCTTTTAATAAATAATGTAACAGCCTCACATCGATCACCATACTGAACCTGCATGTGATCTCCACCCCTGGTTTCGACAGGAACTTGTGAATTACCATTTTTGAATCTTGTGAATACACCAATTATTCTATGCTTGGTTGTATTTACAACTTTAAGGAAAGTGTCTCTACATACTAGCATGCGATTTCCTGCTTGATTTACTGTTGTATATTCGTAAGTGAAGCTTTTAGGTTTTTTCTGGCTGCCGTGGTTTTGCTTCTTTGGAGGTTTGGCTCTACAAAACTTCAATAAGAAAGCATCTTGCTTATCTTTGTCTGGAATTAAATAAAAAGAAGAGTGAAAATATTTGATGTTCTTCATACTAAGGAGCATGCATTGAAATCGTGACCTGTGGTTGCAACTAGGATATGAAGGAAGACCTTTAGCTGAATACCTGAAACATGAAAAAGACAGTAGAAGATTAGACACTGTGATACAACATTATAATTACTGTTTCATTGATTTGATCAAATAACTGAAATAATTGATTAAACCAAAATTAAATAAGAATTATACCTACTAAATTACAATTTTATTATATTTTTGTAAGTCTCAACTAAAAAAAATGTTAATAAAACATAACAGTTACAGAATATTAACAAGTCACATTTGGAAACATATTGTAAAGGTTAAAAAATATAACTTACCGTTTCTTTTTTTCAAGAGTCCGTTTCCAGTTCTTTGGCTTTGATTGTCAGATCCGAGCTTTATCAGACGACACTTCTTCTATTGAAACATCCATTTTCACTTGAAGAAATAAACGTTTCAAATAAAATTAATCAAAACACACTTCAAACTGTACACTGTCAACAAAACAAACCCTTAACAACCACAGGCAGCCATGACAGTTTTGGAAGGTCACATGACACAATCTAGGAATCTGATTGGTTGAAAATCATATGTCCGCTTTTGATTGAAACAAGAGAGCAGCATGTCCAATTTTTGATTGAAACACGATATTTATCTCGTATTTTATTCATATTTATGTCTGATTTTGAGTGAAATGGTTGGCACCATTCAATTCACCGTTAAAAATAATATAAGAAACAGCTATTTTCTCAATTTCAAAAAAAAATCATTTGTCCGTCTTTGATATGGACAGACTCAAATAAATTCAATCAAACTACATAATATAATGAATAGAATCTAGTCCATACAACACAAAGATATGAAAATGTAATCAGTACAGATACAAATAATAACAAATGTAATGACAAAAGAAGAAAATTAACTTTATTTGAAAATAAGTAATACTAGGCCTAAAGAGTACTCAACTCAAATAAAAAGTAAATTAATCAATATTGGTGTATTATAACAACAAATTATTAACAACCAGCAATAATTATGGAGTGAGTAATATTATTTCATGGAAATATTAACATAAAAACACTTGTAAACCATTTAAATACTAAATTTGTAAAAAATATAAGGCCTACAATAAATATCAAAAATTGTAAATTTTAGGCTTATCTGAACTTAAAACAGACCCAGTTATATATCAAATTATGTAAAATTAGCTTAAGAATATTGCTGAATAGTTAGATTTTCGTAAAATTAATAAATAATTGAGTTACAGCACTAAATAGGAAAACTTGTTATGTATGTTTAGGAGTTGAAATCAAATCCAAGACATGTAATTTTGTAAAAAAAACAATGGGAAGAGGAAAAAGACATTTTATAAATTACCCCAAAACGACGACTTTCAGTCATCAGTCTATTGTTAATCGTTAATGTGAACAGTTCAGAAATTACTGACGGAAGACCAAAAAATATAAAATAGTGAAAAAACATTGTGTGCAACCTCAAAAAGTGTAACAGAGGTTACCAAAGTAAATATAAAACCAATATATAATAACTAACACCAAACTGAACCAGAACAACTACAATAATAATACCAGTTACTAGAACGAGAAAGCAACCACCATTTTGAGAAAATTTCAAACTATATTAACTGGACACGAACTCAACATATTTGAACACAGAACACTGCACCAACAAACAATCACCGAACGACATCGCCGAAGAAGGAAGAACACTTCACACAATTTTCCAGGGATACTACAACTTCGCAGAGAAAGGAATTCTCATTTATTTCTGAGGGAGAAGATCAAACACAGCGTCGGCATTGCATAGTAGAAAGTCGAGGTGAGGTGACAGCAGCCATACTGGATTACTAGCCAGCGACCGGAATACAGCCTTCCCGAGCCAGTGACGTCATTCTACGAATGGTTCGATCTTATTTTAATAATTGACAATTTGCATAATACTGTTATTTTTTCAGCAATAATAATTTATTTTAAGATAGTTGTAAGCATTGTATCTTGTTCCTTGCCCTCTCTGACCATTTCGACAGTTAAAAGAATCCGAAATAATTAATTTTGTAAGCATTATATTTTGTCATTTTGTTCACAATCGACCTGAGCGAATCTCAACCAAGGCCTGGTCCACGCGCATCAGAATGGCACATAATTTCAAATGTTAAGAAATAAACATCATAATTATTCAGTTACAAGCGTTTATAATTATTTGTGTAGTAAATACTAGTTATTTATTTCTTCTAAAAATAATTTAGAGTCATAAAAGAAATATTCCAGAAGAAGAAGAAGAAGAAGAGCAAAGTTAGAAGAGCGAATAATAGATCCAACTACATAAATAGATTATCTATAGAACAAATATTTTCAAAACACAAAATCTCATTTATTTAATCGAAAGTAATTGAAAAACATACAATTAATATTAATTTTTAAATTATATATATATATTTCAGTAACATTTTGAAATGTTTAGTATTAAATGTTCATATTTGAAGTTCAGTTTATTTTCTTGCTTTATTTGTTGTTTTGTAATAAAAGTAGAATGAAACTTCAATTAACTGTCACTCTTTTAACCGTCAGTTTCTGTTAACTGTCAGTCCATACTCTATGTACAGTAACCAGATTACCGCGAAAAATCATCCTTGCTTTACTGCTGAGCGGCGGAGGCGCCGGAGTGGCGCACTATTGTTCTATTGATGAGTCCCGTTTTGGGTCCGCCTAGCTATCGCACAAGTGGTCAGTTTCAGTTGTGGCTGAGAAGCTGTTGTGCTCGGTGCTGTACGTTATTTGTTGCGTAGTGGCTTAATTGTTTTGGCATACGATAGTGACATTCACACCAGTAAGTTTTGTTGTTGAGGTTTCTTTTCATTTTTGTTTTTGTGCAACAGCTAAAAAATGGCTGAAAAGCGTAAACGGGTCGTGTTAGATCTCAACCAGAAAATTGAGATTATTAAATGTTTGAAAAAGGTGAAACTCCCACTAGTATTGCTCTGATTTACGGCATTGGAAGAACCACAGTGAATGACATTAAATGTGATGCTGAAAAAATAGAACAACATGTTTCAAAAATGCAAAACATCAATGGAGATCCTAAGATTCGTAAAACCATGAAATCAGCAAAATATGACCAACTGGACACTGTTATGTATCAATGGTTTATACAAGCACGGAGTCAAGGAATGCCACTTTCAGGCCCCATAATAATGGCCAAGGTGGTTGAAATGAACAAAAAACTGGATGGAGATCCTAATTTTAAAGCAAGCATAGGATGGCTCGATAAGTTTAAGTGTCGCCATGGCATTCGGAAACTAGACATTAGTGGTGAAAAACTTAGTGCAAATAGCGCAATTATTGCCGAGTACAGAGAACAATTTAAAGAGAAAGTGGGGAAATTAAACCTCGTTAGGGAACAAGTGTACAATTGCAACAAAACCGGGCTCAATTTGGAAAGCTTTACCACAAAAGACATTGGCATCACTTTCGGAGACATCAGCCCCGGGTTTTAAAGTCCAAAAAGATCGGATCACTTTAATGGTTTGTGCAAATGCCACCGGCAATCACAGGTTACCCCTGCTTGTGATTGGAAAAGCAAAAACACCTCATGCATTCAAAAATTTTAATTTGAACGCATTGCCTGCTACCTATTACGCTCAAAAGAGTGCTATCCCAAGATATTTTTTCCGATTGGTTCCACAAAGTGTTTGTGCCACAAGTTAGAGCTCATTTGGCTGAAATGCACTTACCACAGGAAGCATTGCTGCTAATGGACAATGCTCCAGCACATCCCACTTGCGGAATTAAAAGTGATGATGGCAAAATAACATGCCTCTTCCTTCCGGCAAACACAACACCACTAATCCAGCCTATTGGGCATAATCGAAAACATGAAACGTCGTTATAGGAAAGCTTTTATTGGAAGTTTGATTTCATCTGATGATGAAATGTCTGTAAAAGAGTTTTGGAAAACGTACAACATAAAAGATGCAATTTTCAATGTTGCTGCTGCATGGGATGAACTTCAAGTGTCAAATCTTAAAAGTGGGTGGAATAAGCTCTGGCCTGAAGCTAATGATGGCGAACCTAAGGAAACTGGGAATATTAGTGTTGACAAAATTGTGCAATTGTGCAATAATGTACCGAATGCTGAAGACATAACGCCAGCAGAAGTAACAGAGTGGTTGGGATGTGACAAATTGGACGGAGGCTTTGACATTTTGAACGATGATGAAATTGTTTCCAGTGTGATTGACAATGAAGAAGAAGAAATTGATGAAGACGAGTGTTATATTTTGAATGAAATAACTACGTTAAGCCATACAGAAGCAGAAACAATGTTATCAAAATGCATTGAGTGGTTTGAGGGGCAAGAAGAGGCAAACGCAACGCAGATACTTCTCCTATGTAAAGTAAGGAACATTGCCGCTCAGAAAGCACAAGCCTCGAAGAAACAAAAGAAAATGACAGACTATTTTTAAATTTGAATATGTATGTACATCTAGAGCGTAAGTTCATGTAACAATATGTACAGTATATATATGTTGTACTACATATACTGTACTTAATGTAAATTGTATATTGTTAGTTTCTGTAAAATAAAATACATGTATGTAAAGTGTCTTTCTAGTTTGTAAATGTGCATTTTTTATCATTCGTTCATATGCAGTGGATGGGCAAGGTTTGTTTAAGGTTTTTCTGTTATCCGTCTATTCCAGTGTTCCGCAACCGGTGTGCCGCGGAACAATAGTGTGCCGTCACAAGGTGAAAGGTGTGACGCGAACTTTTACCTATTATTGTAATAAATTAATTGACGATTTTAAGTAAGAAGGTGCTTGTTTATTCTTTAATACATGCTGATAACTGTTATATTTTCATAGAAATTAAATGTAATTTATATACTCAATATTGTTGTTATAGTTTGCTTAGCTTATCTTAAGTTATTTCTATTCTCGCCTGAAATATTGGGCTAGTTTGATGGGTTACAGGCGGCAAGCTTTGCGTTCACCGCAAAGAAAGCCTCGTAAGACTTTTAGCAAGCCTTTTAGCGGCCCGCACCAATCATACAATAGAGTTTACGTTCAAAACTCTAAACGTTCTAAACTCTATTCAAGAGAGTTCTTTGTAACACCGCATCTTTTGTGTACGGCTGGCTGTACGTGCTTTTAACTAAAATTGCGGGGATTAGCAAAAATTTCCCTCTCTTTTATTATTTTACTGCCTTGTTTTGATATTTATGCCTGTTTGTTGGCGCTTCTTAAACTTTATTGCTCTTTTCCTTCGCCGAAGGACCCACACATTGTCAGACAACAATTACAGTATTTCAGTTCAGTTCTATCACAGCTGTGCTCTGCAGTAGTGCGAATATTGTGATTGCTACACCAGTCTTACTATTTTCTATTACAGTGTTATTAAACTATTTTTTTTCGATATGGATAAGTTCCTTGTACGGAGTGGTCCGTCCTCGAGTGCAAGTAGTGTAACCATCAAGCCCGAAAAAAAGAAACAGAAAGTAGTTCACCGGCAATATAGTGATAATTATTTATCTTACGGGCTTTTTTGGTGTGGTGACAAAACATGCCCAATCCCCGAGTGTGTTGTGTGTAGTGAAAAACTCAGTAATTCTGCTATGTTTCCCAGTAAATTGAAACGACATTTGTCAACAAAACATTCCTCTCTGTTAAGTAAAGATGTGAATTATTTTCGTCGGTTGTTAGAACAAAATAAGAAACAAGTGACGCTCATGACTACGTCGGTACGTGTTTCGCAAAAAGTACAGGAAGCTAGCTATAAGGTAGCCGAACTTATCGTAAAGGCCAAAAAACCACACACAATAGCAGAAACGTTGTTAATGCCCGCGTGTAAAGAAATGGTAAAATAGTCCTGGGTTTAGAAGCTGGTACTGAAATTTCAAAAATTCTTCTCTCTGCTGACACAAACAGCCGCCGAGTTAGTGACATGTCCAGTGACGTCGAAGACATTATGAAGGAGGAAATAAAGACCAGTCGAAAGTTCTCACTTCAGATCGACGAGTCCACCGATATTGGCGGTCACTCACAACTTATTTCCTACATAAGGTATGTTGATGGGGATGTAATTGCAACTAATTTCTTTTTTTGCAAAGAACTACCTGAGCGAGCAACCGGTGAAGAAATATTTCGTACGACTAATGAATATGTGGTCTGTAATGAATTAACATGGGAGGATTGCGTTAGTGTTTGTACAGACGGAGCCGCTTCTATGACAGGCCGAGTGAAAGGATTCGTGGGTAATGTACGCGAAGAAAATCCTAACTTACGAACCGACCATTGTCTCATTCACCACGAAGCCATTGTTGCTAAGTCTTTGCCATCTCCTCTGAAAATTGTGATGGACGAAGTAGTAAAAGTCGTGAACTTCATAAATCGTGAAGTTCGCGGCCCCTAAATATGCGGCTTTTTAACGTTTTGTGTCAAGAAATGGGACAGAGCATACTACACTTCTGGTACATACAGAAGTACGATGGTTATCTCGAGGTAAAGTGTTAACGCGAATGTTTGAACTTAAAGAGGAGGTACTTGAATTTTTGACTATTGAGGGGCATGAGCATGCGGATTTATTTGCAGATGATGAATGGGTATCTAAGTTGGCATATCTTTCCGATATTTTCGTACACTTGAATGAACTAAACAGAAAAATGCAAGGTAGAAACGAAAATATTCTGACTAGTATGGATAAGATTCAAGGATTTATTAATAAGTTAAATTTGTGGATACAGACAATTGAAAATGGATCGTGTGAGATGTTCCCAACTGTATGGTCCCTTGCTGACAATAATAAGGTGTTGATGGACTTAATTAAAGAACATTTAGTACTCTTGCAGCAGAAATTCAAAAAATATTTTGGAGAGAGTGTTGAAGATTTTGACTCGGTTCGTGATCCATTCATTATGGATTCAAAACATCTTCCGAATAATTTAGGCTTACAAGAGGAACTGGCAGATTTGAAAGCAGACAGAACATTGAAATTAAAATTTTTCGAAGTGCCTTTAGAAACATTTTGGTTGTCAATAAGCAGTGAATACCCGGCTATCTCCGAGATGGCAGTTAATGTGTTATTACCATTTTCAACTACATATTTGTGTGAACTGGGCTTCTCGACGTTGACTGAAATTAAAACATCAAAGAGAGAGAGAGACTCAAATCCATCGATGAATAAATGAGGCTTGCTTTGTCAACGATTCCCCCACGAATCACCCGTCTGTGTGCAGCTAAGCAGGCTCAAGTATCACATTGAAGGTATGAGTAGAGTTATTTACTTTAAAATTCGTATTTTCTACAGTGAATTAAAGTTAATAAATTGTTAATAAATGCATGAATCTATTCCTGTTTTATAATAATAATAATAATAATAATAATAATAATAATAATAATAATAATAACAATAATGATGATGATAACAATAATAATAATAAAAATTGATTACATAACGACGTAATATTTTGTAATTATATTAAGATTCATATGATTTTGAGGGGACAGACATTTTGGTGTGCCGTGTTGAGTCTAGGCCCGTCTGGGGTGTGCCGTGAGGAAAAAAAGGTTGCGGAACACTGGTCTATTCGATTAACCGTCACGGTCCCAGTCCCGACCCTGACGGTTAATCGAAGTTTCACTGTACAGTATGCTTTTTAATTTATGTTTTTTAAATGCATTTCTTCGACAATCTTCCAGTAGTCTGGCACCACCCTGTCTGGTATGTGCTGGATTAGTGAGAGTCTACTGTGTTTTGGAACCACTGGCCAGGAGATTAGAGAAATTTTTTTGACATCTGTAGCTTAGCTGTAGAACTAAAATTTTTCGGGTGTTATAAGATTTATACTTCATGTAAACATCTGTTAATTTCCAAATCTATTTGTTTGTTTTATCATTGTTTTACAGTTATTCAGAATTTACGTGTCACACCAGTTTTGAGAAATAAATAAAGTAAAGAATTCTTTGTTAAAAAGGTCTAGTCCCAATGGAAAGTCATAACGAAATGGGTTAGAAAAAGGTTGCACCTTCAGAAACAATGGTTTGTAAGTGGACATTAGAGTTCAATCGTGGTTGTACAAGTACTGAATGTGATCCCCGTAGTGGATGCCCAAAAAGCACAACTCCAAATGCGGCGCCCAAATTGCAAAACGTTTTTTCATACCAAGTTCTTGAATTAAAATCCGATACACATGCTCACGTAAGGTGCCTGTTGATCTCAGCAATGTTATCCACTCTCAGTTGCCGATCTTCCAATACTGTGTGTGAAATTTTTTTAATGATATCTGAAGTTGTTGCACTTTTTAGGCGCCCATTGCAGGGATTATCTTCAGTGCTCATATGACCTCATTTAAACTCGAATGCCTAGTTACAAACATTGGTTTTGAAAGCTCAGCATCTCTTAACATATTTACCATTTCATTGTGATTTTCCATTGGCGGTAGACCTTTTTAACAAACAATTAAATCAAGCATGATGTTTTATTTTGTCCATTTTCTAAAACACACGTGACATGTAAATTTCGAACAGCTGGTAAGCAGTGAACAGACTGACAGATAGATTTGGAAGTTAACAGGTGTTTACACAAAATATGAATCTCACAACATATGAAAAATTTTAGTTCTACTGTGAGACTATAGATGTCGCTCCGTGAACTTTTCAACTGTCCCTCATAGTAAAACAAAGTTGTAATGCTCTTCTGTATATAATGGATAATTTTTTTTCAGTATTTTTTAAGAAATGTTTTATATAGTAAAACAATTATGCAATGCTCTTCTATTTACAATGCTTAATTTTTCCAGTCTATTTTTAGGGGTGTTTGAATGTTTTTAATCTTTAAAAAGAGTCCAGACAACATTTAAAATGTTCCCAGATACAAGGCTGCTGGTATGTTTTTGGTTTCCAGCAAATTTTTTATAGTCCACAAAAGCTGTTTTTCATTTGAATGGTTTTATTTCTAAAAATAGTGTTGAAAGAACTGTACAAGAGACTGGCATAAATCAGTAATTGCAAGAAATGGAATTGATTACAAAATTGGCATTGTTAATATTGAACTGTTAAAAATTAGCATAGGAAGTCAATATTGTGATATGAATAATAACATGTATGCGTACATTGATTTTTAACTGTACAGGAAATGAAACTTGACCAGTTCGGAAATTGTAACAGAAATAACCTATTAGATGTCAACATAAAACTGGGTGAATTAATAAGAAACATTCATGTATCAGGGGTGCTCAACCTGTTTATACTTGAGACTACACTGCTGCCAGTGAAATCCAAGCTGTTGTTAAGTTAGTAGGGGTACATTCGTAATATTAGAGAAAATTATGTTCTTGTTATATATTTTTAATTATTTATTTAAAGCAATTTTGCTTTAAATTACACACTCAATTATAATAAATATTTGTTATTTATATTACTCACTCAATATAAAATGTAAATTTATACACTTTTAAAAAGTAATATAATTATTTCACTACGACTCGGAACACAAAACTTTTTATGGGTAAAAACGTAAAAGTTTTACCTTATAACCTGAACCGGTTTTCATTTTTAAAAAGCTTCTTCAGAGGTAGCCGCTGGTAGCACTGTCCATCTTGTTGTTGGCGACGGAATCGATTTTCGAAAGATCGATGTTGTGTGTGTGGAGTGTGATATGTACACACAACATCATCGATCTTTCAAAAACCTATTCCGTTGCCAACTACAAGACGGTCAGTGCTACCAGCGGCAACCTCTGAAGAAGCTTTTTAAAAGTGAAAACCGGTTCAGGTTTAAGGTAAAATTTTTACGTTTTTACCCACAAAAAGTTTTGTGTTCCGAGTTGTAGTGAAATAATTATATTTAGTTATGTAATGGACACGTCATGGACAACAAAATCGTAAAAAGTAATATAAATTTAATTTTTTGTCAAATTAGTTTGAGAAAAGTACTGTAGTTCTTATAAGAATTTTTGTCTTAATGATTCCGTACTTAAGATTAAATAATAACAATTACAATAGCATCATTAACTAATTTCACATTTATTGTTACAGGCACAATAACCATAGAAGAATCATGATCAAAATGAAGAGCTTCCACAAATTATGCTTCAAGAGAAATTAAGCTTTTGTTTGTTAGGATAGTCTTTATACATATAACTGCCATGTTTTAAACAGAATTTCCAAATGATAAAATATTTCAGGAACAACTTCCCAGGATTTTGTTAGATCCACTTATCTAAAAAAAAAGAGTTTTTTGGCTGTTTAAAGGATAGAATTTTCTTCAGTAATTTCAACAGAAACAAGATTTGTTATAAAAAATATTAAACAAGTTTAAGGTTGTAGATAATTGAGTGTCCAAATGCTGAAATGGAATGACAACTGAATAAAAGGATGTAGATCTGTGCTGCTATAGGAATGCACATGTGTGTTCATAAAATTGTGTACCATAACGCATAATTGCAAACTGTAAACTGTGAAAGATGTAGCCTATGAAAGGTGTTCCAGATATTTGAAATTAAAAAACAGAGTTGAAGTTCTTTTTTTCTGTCAGTAACTGAGATTGGTAATCAACTGAGATGCTTGGGATCCAATTGATTTAATTATTCAGGAAGATTAAATCAGTCATTAAGAAAACTACATTCATAAGCTATCCATGTGGAAGAACAGACAACCAATGGCATGAACAGACAGATTTGTTCCAAAGTCTAAAGAAAAAAATCTGGCTCCCAACTAATAAATCATACTGTGAATTTTGGGCATTGTCATGGCAAGACTCCTGGCATACAATCTAAGCTATAATTGGTGAATGTACCGAGTGCAATGCATGTTGAAAATATAAAATTATTTTATACTTAACTATACAATTATTCAATAACTCCACAGACCTATGAAGAAATTAAGCAGAAGGCACAAAAGTGGTCAGTTTTATGGATTGAGGACTAAAGAATCACTGATGAAGGCTGCAATTCACAGAATGAAAATAAAAATAATTGACTTGTGAAACAAAATTTTTTCAGTTTCCAAGATATGGTGTATTTTTTGTTTTCAGTATTATTTGAAATACATTTTTCTAGATTAGCATAACTAACAAGCCCACAATGTGAGGGCCTTGACAAAAAGGGGCCTACTTAAGATGGTTTCATTTGTTGAAATGTAATTTGTTTAAAACTATTTTCAATTTTCTGTACCAATGTAGTCTGTTGAGATATAACATCCAGTGTAAAGATTATAAATATAGATGGTGATTATTTTCTATGTTTTTCAATAAAGCTTCAGGATTTATATGGTGTGTGTGTTGTAACGGGACGTTACTTATCTTGTTAATCATCTCTATTTATTAGTTATCAAGTGCAATTTTTATTTATACAAAAGAAATATATATTTTTTTCTTCGATTTTATTTAATTTAGTTTAATTCAATTTTATTTACTGGTTTAATTATTTAATTCGAAATTGTTCGGTTAAATTTTATTAATTAATACTTATTTGACTTTCACTGGTTTGGTAAAAAAATATTAAAGAAATGTTTTTGTGTAAGTTCAGTTCGATTGTGACATCGAATTGGCTAATAGAGGTTATCTGCTTATTCTCTCACTTCTGATGACGTTCCAATTGCCAACGTGAGTTTACTCTTCCTTTAGTACCTAAAAATCCTTTAATCTAAATTTATTCCATAAATAAAATTCATTTCGAAACCAATTAATTATATTTATTAGCTTTCATTTCTTTTAAAATCAGTATTACGACTCTCAGGTCGAAATTGTTTTATTTCCCGGATCGACTCCTCCACTCAGTTCTATTGTAACAAAGTTTGTTTTTCTATTTTATAATATTATCTCTAGGGTTCTTATTTAACTGCTATTAAAAAGTCAGAAATGCATTTAGGAAGTACAATACCTCACAATAATATTAAAAATCTTAATTACTAATACAAATATTGTTAATTTTGTTTAAGTATAAAACAATAATAATTTAATTTGAACTACCAAAATCAAACAAAATGGCATCACTTCAAGTTTAAGTGATGACAAAATTTTACAAGATGGCCGCTTGTGGTCCACCTCAAATAATGCAAAATTATTTGCCACTGATTTCTTTTAAATAAATGATTTTATTTGTAGTGTTCACCGTAATTATAGTTAATTCTCTGTTTTCTTTCACTATTGTGTTGTTAAAAAGTGTTGGTGAAGTTATTCTTGGTGTTGTGTAGTAGTAAACAGTGCTTTTTAGTATAAGGTTAAGAGCTAACCATGTCTAGTAGAAATACTTTTTTCTCTTTTTCATTTCTTTTAGTTTTACTTTTTACTTATTCTTTTCTTGATTTCTATTTATTAAATTTACATTATCTTCATTTTTAAATCTTTTTCTATGGTTTTAAATAATTTGGCTTCTTTCTTTCAACTAGGAATTGATTCTTTTCTAGACTTTTGCTTTTGGCTTCACAGAGCTGACCTGCACACTTTTATACCTAACAATAGAATAATCAGTTTTTCTTACTCTCTCAATGGGTTTGACCAAATTTTGCTAATTTCTCATTGGTCAATACAGTTGAGTTCAGGGGTCACATGACCATCATTATTTGAATTATTTAGTTTTTTCAATTCCCACTACTAATTACTCCCTGGCTATTACTTAATTTTACTTAAATTAATCTACATAGTGATCTTCCTTATTTAAATACAAGCATTTTGGTATCCCATTTTATATGTCTTTGTTCCTTAATAGGTAGTTTATCACCTTTACAAAATTTGGTTTTACATGTTTTGATACCATTTGACATTTTTCAAAAATCATTTTCTAATTAATTTGAGTATTCTAAAAAATGTGATTACCCTTATAAAAATATTGCTTATCAGTTAAATCTACTGTTCTGCATTAGTTTACATTGTTTTGTTACCTTACTGGCTATTTTGACAATAGTTTGTTTTATTTAACATTGGCCTATGTCATGGTGTTACATTCATCACCATGTTACATTTCGTTATTTATTATTTTGCCTGTTGGTTAGGACCCTTTTTATTTATTACAAATTCTCTTTTGTTTTATCACATTGGATTAAGATATTTTCTTATTCTACTACTGTATCAGCAAAATTACAAACATATTAACTTAAGGTCATGTTTTCATAACTGAGTTCCTAATAAATATTTAACAGATAAATTAATTTCCAACAAACACAAAAACTATTTAACATATAATATGTAATACACTTTTAATAGGCCTTAATAAAATTTCACGTTCTATTATACATACTACACTTGGCCTACGAGCATGTGCAAAGTAAGAGTTTATCAAGCTAATTTACCCAATGATAATATTAATATTTATAACATACTAATTATCAGCAACAGAATGTGACACTTACTTTAGTGTACCAACTCTTAAGAATTAACCCAGGGCGCCAGTAATAAATAAACACAATTTGACTGTTATTAATGAAGTTTTTAATAACTAATTTGTATTTACATATTACAAAATTCGTAGATCATTACTTTTAATAAGTTTGCTATAAAATTTGTTTGTGCTTATTTCTTGGCTATGGATTCTTTGACTAATTGAGTCACCAAATATGAGTTACATACATTTAAATTTAATAGATAATAGTAAAATAGTAAAATGAGTGTTCATTTTATTAGTTACTTGCATGTTGAATCCACTCTGCGCCGCGATCCAATTCTGCACGTTCCAGGCGGGTCGTCCAACGTTAATCGTTGAGCAGTTATCCTTGCTAGTTTTGCACTAATTTATACACTTGTTTCACAGGTATTAAACACCATTCACTTTGATAACTTAGTGATAACTACACAGGTGCCGTATGCTAATACACTTGTTGAATACACAGTATATTCTTATTTAAAGCTAAGTGCGTCCAACACCGGACTGATAACCAATACCAACCGACTGTCCCGTACTGTGATATTTAACACATTAATTTTCGCGATGTATTTCGACATTCAACAATTGATGCTGTAATAAGTAAAACTTGGATATGTTACTCGATTTTAACTTATCTTCTCTAATTTCTCTGAACGTTATTCTTGTAAACGATTATTAAATGTTTATAATATGTAGCTTTCACAATACTTAATATCGCGTTACCATAACTGACTTTTTCGTTGCGATTGAAATATATTTATTCAGTAGCGGCTCGTACAGGGAGGGCAAAAGGGCGCAGCCCTCCCACTAAATTTGCAAATTAAACTTGTCAATAATATAACTATAATGTGATAGTGTGTAGTATCCTTATTGAAAGATATTTTTGGGGCGACTAATAGCGATCACCCGATGTTTTCGGCATGGCCCCGCAGCCGGGACGGTTTTGCTGTCGTCCTCCCTGCATAGGCCGGTCTTTCGGGGAGTGGGGCAAGAGACGTGTACACATGTCTATGCATTTAAATGAGCATCCGCCATTACAGGTGGGGCTGTGGCCGCTTTCTGTTTCGCAGCTAAATTCATAGAGAAACTTGTTCAAAGAGGAGTTGTTCAAAACTTCTCTGTTGCTGTTTAAAGTGCATATATTTTCTCTTGTGTTTTATGTAGTTTTGATTGTGTTCTTGTACTTTTTGTGTAAACGTAATGTTCTAATAATTTATTCTTTATTAGGCAGTGTATTCTGTGTACGATAGTGTTTTTGTCGAATCTTGCGTAGGCCTACATAAACGTGTAACTTATTCTGTGTAGGCCTCAGCCTGTGTGTTCTGTGCGTATTTGTTAGAAACGATTAAAATGGCTATGAATTTGGTAAGCAATATTAAACATTTGATTATTTCAAATTCACTTAAGTTTACTTACGAAAAGAAAATAGAACTAAAAAAATTAGGGCCACCAAAACCAAAATAAGATATTACACAACAAAATTATAAAACGGGGTTATAAATAATTTTAGTTTCAAACACTGTTTAAATATTGGTAGTTTGCAAGTAAGTTTTTGATATTAACAATAATTTTAGTAGTGAAGCAAAAGATTCAATTTTACAATTATTTGATGATAATAGCAATAATTTAGTTTCTACTGTTTTTTTTTACATAATATATGGGTACAACTAAATTTTGCGCCCCCCCCCCAGTCAAAAACATTACCAGCCGCCACTGTATTTATTTAGATTACCGACAAATTTCTTAATGCACTAGATACGAGTCTCTTAAGTGTAATATCTCTGTAGACTAACTTAAATTCCTACCACTTCGTTTTTTATACATTGCTTAGAACTACCCTCACCAACTATCTACAAAATACACGCCAATTGGTCTGACATACCACTAATTTCAAATTTACCCAATCTGTCTAGTGAAAACGTCCCGCATAAAAAATGACGCTTTCCGTTATTCGTCAGTTATTTGCGTGTGTCGACGTAGTGGGAAAACTTAGCGTCTATCTCCATCTCGCTCTCATCTCTCTCTGTCTAATCTAACGGTTCCTTTGTTAAATGCACTTAACTTTTTACAATCTTAGGGCAGAATTCTGACACCCTTGAAAATAATACAATTTTATGACGGTTCGTCCGCTATGTGACTTTTTCATATTTTTAGCCGTCTTACAGGCGCCAACTCAAGGTCGTCTCTATGAACAACTACCGTTCCTTACTACAACACTTTAATACTTATTCCTTTGAAGCACCACCGCTCTAACGGTAGTTTTAGTTTTATTTTCTCCCCACTTTCTACGAATTTATATTTTTCTATGGGTACAACATAACTTTGTCCCCGTAAAATTGTTGAGTGTGCAATTTTTATTTTATAAATATCATTAACTCTAAACAACTGTTTAACAAATAGTGAAAACACCTCCCGTCAATCCATTTTGTTAATCACTTACTTATTTCTAGTTAATTTTATATTGTTCATTCTAATGTGAATGTTTTATTAACTATTGTTTGTATTACCATTAATGGTAATCCTTTCCCTTGCACATAGTAATACATTAATAGGTTTAACGTATAGGGAAAATTAAGTACCAATATTAAAATTGTTCACTATACAATTACTATTAGAACCTAACTTCACTATACAATTACTTTAGAACCTAATATTTGTTTTCAAAACACTTGGTCTATCATGGGTTTTACAATGTTTATCATGTTTACCTTTACACTGGTATTAATTTTTCCAGTACTGTTTGATTGATTAATACTTATTATATCTTACTTGGTTACAGTGCCGGCTTTTGGGGTGGGCAAGCTGGAGCGGTGCCCCAGGGCGTGGACGCTTTAGGGCGCCAACTGGTTTTGGAATTTTAAGGTAATAAAATTCTTCAGAAGAATAAGAATGTAGGTAGAAGTTGCAGTAATGCTATAGAAAAATATCTGCGAAATTCGAGTATTAGCTATTGAGTGCGCCAAATTAAAAATTATTTTTATTTTTATCAGCAGAATTTAATACTAAGGAAGTTTTGTGTTCTTCCATTTGGATCGATTTTTGTTTTTATTCAATCTTAACTGTAAAACTAATTTCTCAAATTAAAAAAAATTTTTTTGAAATAATTTAATTGTAATAATTTATTTCCTCATTCTTTTCTTTAATTGCTTTCGGGTAAATTGAGGATTATGTTATTTATTTTTTTATAAAAGTTTACAAAAATCTGCAGCAAAAATGATTTATAAAACATTATCTCAAATATACAAAGTATATTGTATATTTGGCAGTTGGCAGACTGCACCTATCACTCGTGTGCTGCGGACGACACGAATGTTCTGGGCTAACCTAAGAGTTTTGCATAAAATTTTTGTGAGCGATACCTGCAGATTGATATTTATATAGATCACGTGCTCTCGTTGAATAGTCGTCGGATTTGCTTACCTCTTGATTCATTTAAACTTCAAACATTTTACAGGTAAGGATTAAGAGTGATATAGAAGCTAAATGAACGATTTGATGTTTGGACGTGATACCTTTCATGCATTTAGTGACTGAGAGAAAATCAAGATAAAAAATATTATACATTTATGTTGTATTTATTTCTGATGGCGTAAAGTTATTCTAATTTACCTGAAAATTACCATAAGTTATAGAAATTTATAATTTATGAAACGTAAATAAGAAAAGAATTTTTCAATTTTTCAAATCTTAATGTATAAAGGAGAATGTCCTGACTGACTGACTGACTGACTGATTCATTCACTCATCAACGGCCAACCGAGACTATTAAAGTTAGAGACATGAAATTTACAGGATATGTTCCTATTAGTGTGTAGAGGTGTGCTAAGAAAGGATTTTACGAAATTTCAATTTTGAAGGGTTGAAACAGGGTAAAATTGACATTTACGTTTTTTACAATTTTCTCAGAAAATAAATGGTGTATCGACTTGATTTTTGTTCTAAAATACTCTTTACACAAATACCGAAAAAACAATTTCTGTTTTTTTAGAAATTCCATCCCTAAAGGGGTGAAAACAGGGTAAATTGTTTTTTATGACATTTTACATTTTTGCGCATTTCTCGGCAACGAATTAAGATATCAATTTAATTGTTGGACCGAAAGTTCTTCATATTAATATCTAAAAACTAATTTCTGCTTTTTTTGAAATTCCACAAATAAAGGGGTGAAAACGGGGTAAATTGTTTTTATGACATTTTACATTTTTGCGCATTTCTCGGCAACGAATTAAGATATCAATTTGATTCTTGGAGTGAATGTTCTTCATATTAATATCTAAAAAGCAATTTCTATTTTTTTTTAAATTCCACCCCTAATGGGGTGAAAAAGGGGTGAATGGTTTTTCATTTTGGTTTGATCAGTGTCATGTTGTTTATTTTTGGGAATTCGTGTCCGGTTCTTATAGCGTGTGTACAGTCGACTCACTGGATAGCTCCCATGAAAACTTATACACAGGAGCATAGGGAATAATAGATTTTCAGACGAAAAATTTTTCGTTATTCCCTATGCTCCTGTGTATAAGTTTTTCATGCTTTCGCTATTTAGCTATTCATGATTTCGCGGGCGAAGCCGCGACGGGTAGTGCTAGTACTTTATAAATATTAAACTGATTTCATCACATCAAACTGCGTTTGGAATATTTATTAGTTTTATTAATTATTATTCCAAGTTTTTTTGGCAAGGCTTTGCAGTTTAGTGAAAGGGCATTTCTAGGTACTAGGTACAACTAGGTACGGAAAAAGAATATATTTCAAAGACGATTGGATGAAAGGTATCTTCGTCCATTAAATTTTTTGTATTTGTAGTCTGTTCTATCCAGTGTCACATGTCCAGTACTAAATGTAGTTTTCAGATTATTATAAAATATTAAATTATATGAAATTAAAAATTATTTTTTTCCTATCTACATTTGTTATCCTTTTTTTGTACGCAGGCTGATAACATTTCATTTTAACGATGGAGAGCGAGAATTCTAAGAAAAAACCTAAACCTTCCGGATATGAGTATAGAAAAAGAAAAGCAGAAAAAGAGGAAGAAATTCGAAAAAAACAAAAAAGCCTTGATAATTATTTTAAGTTACCGACAGATACAAATCTCTCTAATGACTCTAATACCAAAGCGCCTTTAGTTCCTACGGTCAATATCATTGATAATACTGTCGCTGCATCAGAACCAATTCCAATTTATAATGAAGATCTGAATCGCCTAAACCAACTTCGGATGCAAATGAGTTTAACATTGATGATGACAAGCCCAGTAATCAAGATGTGGTGGATGAAGGTACTTGTAAAAGTATAGAAGAAATATCCGAGTCATTAAACTTCTCTGATTGCGCCTTGTGGCCAGTTCATCGTAGCAATAAAGTTGTTGATTATATTCTTAAAATGGGTCCCAATCAAGTCATTTTGGATAAATACCCTATCGATGAAAAGGGTCGTCATTTTTCTAATTTTTATTACAACCGAAAACTTCCAAATGGTGAAGTTTTTCCTCGATGTTGGCTTATTTATTCAACATCTAAAAATGCTGTATTTTGTTTTTACTGTCGACTTTTTGAGAGAAACAAAACTTCAAATTTAGCAGAAAATGGATTTAATAATTGGAAGAAGCTATCTGAAACTCTTCGATATCATGAAAATAGTGCGGCTCATAAAAATGCTTATTAGCAGTGGATAGAGACTAAAATACGAATGCAAACAGGAAAAACAATAGACAAAGAAGAGCAAAAATTAATTGAAAAAGAGAGCACACGATGGCAAAGCATACTTGAGCGATTGATAAGCATTACTTTGTACCTGGGAGTCAATAACATGGCTTTCAGAGGAAGCTCAGTTAAATTATACAAACCAAACAATGGTAAGTTTTTGGGACTCGTTCAATTGCTGGCTAAATTTGACCCTGTAATGTCAAATCATGTGACGCTCGCACTTAATGGCGATATTTCCAATCACTATTGTGGAAAAATAATTCAAAATGAACTGATCAACTTGGTGGCAACGAAAATAACTAGTACCATTCTAGCGAGAGCTTCACTAGCAATTTATTTTGCTATTATTGCTGCCTGTACTCCTGATATTTCCCGCAAGGAACAACTCTCTCTCACAATTCGATTTGTTGATATATCTACCGATATCACCAAAATCAACGAGCATTTTATAGGATTTTTTATGGTGGACGATTCTACGGGTTTTGGCCTTTCTGAAATTATAACCGATACAGTAATAAAATTTGGACTCAAACTTAGCGATTGCAGAGGTCAAGGATATGACAACGGCGCAAACATGAAAGGCAAAAATGTAGGCATACAGAAACGGATTTTAGAGCTAAATCCTTTAGCTTCCTATGTTCCCTGCAGAAGTCATTCACTCAACCTTGTTCTATGTGATGCTGCAAAGTCGTCATTAAATTCCGTAAACTTTTTCGGGATCATACAACGACTATTCACTCTTTTTTCTGCTTCGACTTATCGATGGAGTGTCTTAACTAGTCATGCAGAAATTTTCGCTCTCAAAACATTGAGTGATACACGTTGGGAGGCAAAGATAGAAAGCTTGAAAGCAATACGTTATCAAATAAGCAGTGTGCATGATGCTTTGATAACATTAAATGAAAACGAAAAAAAATCCTGCCGTAGCGCACGAAGCAATCACCTTGGCAGAACAATTAGGAGACTTTGGATTTTTTGTATATTTAATTGCTTGGTACGATGTATTGTTTCAAGTCAACGTTGTAAGTAAATCACTTCAGGCAAAAAAAATGGACCTTGCACAATGTATCAAAATGTTGGAGAATTGCATTAAATTTTTAGAAAATTACAGGAAAGATGGTTTTAAACAAGCAATGATTGGAGCAAGAGAACTTGCAGATCAATTGCAAATTAAACCGATATTTAAACCGCTTAGTAGGGTAAGACGTGTAAAACATCATTTTGATGAAAACACACAGGATGAACCAATTGAGAGCCCAGAAAAAAAACTGGAAGTTGAATTTTTTAACCCACTGTTAGATACGGCTATTTCATCCATCAAAGAAAGATTTAAACAATTGAATTCATATTCGAAATCATGGAATTTCCTCTTTTGTTTGGACAAATTACCCAACAGAACGGAGCTTTTAAAATCGTGCACAGACTTACAAAATAAGTTAACAGTTGAGAACTCCACCGATATCAATGGCATTTTGTTATGCGATGAACTGATTAGTATAAGAGCTTTTTTGAATGATAAATTAGACAAGGAAAAAATCACGCCTCTTCTTGTGCTAAATTTTATTAAAAAACTTTCGCTTCAAGGATTATACCCAAACGTATGGATTGCGCTGCGCATTTTATTGACGATTCCTGTAACTGTTGCCAGTGGGGAACGGAGCTTTTCCAAGCTCAAACTTATAAAAACATATTTAAGGTGTACGATGCTACAAGACAGACTCACTTCTTTAGGAACTATCTCAATCGAGAATGAAATTGCTGAAGAGTTAGATCTTGCTGATTTAATAAAAGATTTTGACAACAAAAAAGCGCGAAAAGTTAATTGTAAATGATTTATTTATATAATTAAAATGTTATACTCTTCATTATAATTTTATAAAAATATTATTTTATTTTTCTTAGTTGTACTAATTTTGTATTTTTTTACAAATATATTATGCTTTATTATCAAAACATAATTAATAAGTATTTTTAAAAAAATGTTAAACATATCCCGATACTTTACCCTCACAAGGGGCGCCGAGAGAAATCTTGCCCCTCTAAACGCAAAATCCTAAAGCCGGCACTGCTTGGTTATACACTTTTTCACTGGTTGTCTTGGTTTCACTTATATTTCATATATATAGTTACTTCCTTAATAATTACAATACGTTGAATACCCTACATTTTGTACTGTATTTATACATGTCATATTCATTGTTTTTATATTATGTTTACAATATGGTTGTCATAAAAAGAACTAATTAATCCATACAGTCTTTTCTGTCTGATTAATTATTATTATTGTTCCCTCATCACTTCACTCTTATTATTTAATATTAGTGACAGTGTTTCCTTATAGGCTATTATACATTGGTATTTCTTTAATTACTGTATTGTACTTCAGGTGTTTAATTTTATGGTTTTAGTCACATTTATCGTATGGGTTTTTATGCTGAGTTTTCATATTTATTTTGCCTCCTCATTCTGTTACATTACAGTGTGTGTGTGTGTGAAGGGATGGGATTAGACATCTGTTCATTCTTGGGGTGTAGACCTACTAATGTATTATTCACAGTAAAGCAAAATTTTCAAAATCTATTTATGTGTAGAACTTCACACTACAAACTTCAAAAATTATTTTGTAATTCCGGTTCTTATTGAATGTTTGTCTACATGAAAACTTTTTTCCGTATGCTTGACGGATATTGTGGTAAATCATGTAAGGTATAGAATGTTTAAAAATCTGTTTGAAATAAAATTTGAAGTAAATACTGTTCTTCAAAACTTGAAAAATTTCTTTACTTTTGGTTTCTACTAAGTAACATCTATTTAACATTAGTGGTGTAGCATAAATTTTGTAGTGGCAACAGCAAAATTATGAGGAGAACAGGAGTGCATCATAGTAAAACATGTTTGTTTCTTTCAGCACATGCGGCCAGGCAAGGAAACCTGTTATACCATAAAATCTTCTTCACGTTCTTACTTGTTTTTTTCCTACTTGTTTAGTTGCAAAGGTGCTGTTTGTCCTTTTTACTTTTCACCTGGCATCACTGTTCATGTGCTAAACCATACAGAGGAATACTCTTTAGGAAAGTATTATATTTAAATCTCGTTAATTTTCATCAGTCATGCTGAATACTTTATGCTACACAGTGGTGTAAGATGCTTCAGCCATCTTCAGTGGTAAAGGATGTGGCCGATGTTTGTCGAATAACCCCAGTACTGAGGCAAACCACCATAGCCTGAAGATGGCCTCAATTGGTGAGGCCGAAATGTCTGGTTTCAGACCATGGCCTAACAGCCTGCCTTACAATTATTTAACAATGTTGACATCGGCCATGAAAAACTTAGAACAATCATCATTGTATTGTTTTGTGAATCTAATTTCCCTTTACATTGCTTTGTCCCCTGTTTTAAAACACTCAAGTTCCTCAGCTGTCTCATAACTTTCTATAAGAATACCCTCAGTACAAGATACAAGGAATACCTTTTATTATTCCAATAAACTCTAGTTTAAAATGAAAACACATCAATATCAATGACGATTGCAGTTGGAATGAGCAAATTCTAACAACTACTTAGAAAGTAGTGAGGTTGTATTCGTGGCTGATGGTTTTGTCAAGAGTTCCTTATTGAATCATTATCATTCAGTAACCCTCTCCTGTCAAGAATATATCATTACTGAAAAGGAGAAGTGATTTCAGCAAAAAACACAATGAAAATAATAAAACATAACCCTGTTGATGCAGGCCCGGATCCATGTAGGGGGAATGGGGGAAATTTTCCTCCCCAAATAGTCACTTCACAGGAAAGTTTTTATCGTTTTACAATTGTGAATATGATTTAAAAATTATATCATATTATGAAAGTTAATGGTTTTACTCTAAAATTACTTTAAATTGTAACTGCACCTTACCAGCATGCTTAATTTTTGTTTAATATATAACTTAAATGAATAGTGTTTATTTTAAACTACATGAATATTATTAAAAGAACACTGTACTAACAAATACAAATGTTAATTAATACTTATACAGTAATAAATCTATTATGTTGGTAATAAAAAAAAGTATTTTATCTTCACTCATTACTACCATTTATACATTAGATCTTTAAAGAATGGTCTAACTTTTCAAAATACTCCCCAAAGTTAATACTTTCCTCCCCCAAAATTGTATGCTGGATCTGGCCCTGGTTGATGATTCTTGTTAAATTGAGTAGAGATTTCTAGTTTATTTCACTTACAGGTTCTGACTCTGTGTGTGTGTGTGTGTGTGTGTGTGTGTGTGTGTGTGAAGGCATGGAAGTGTCCACAACCCAGTGTATAATGGCATATTTTACAGATAACTAACTCATACAAAATTCAACCTAATGTTTTAAATATTACACGGTTTAAATGAAACTCGATACAAGAACTATTGTACTTTGTACAAAACTTGCCACTTAATCCATCACACAAAGCAATTTACTAGAAACTAATAAACGGTATTGAGGTCATTACTTTAAGGTCATCAGTGATCACTAGTAGGGCAATAAAATATTTTAAGAGAGTTAATGCGAGTGATCACAAGTAAGACAAATTTTGGAGTGTTTTCAAGTGGTACTGTTTACAAGTGGGATGGAACATTTTCAAATCCCAATAGGTGCGTCTCCCTTCAAAGTTACTCCTCCTCAGAAAAAATACTACAATTCTGTTCCAAAACACAAGATGGTTAAAACTAAGGTTAAGCCATTTATATTGGTTTATAATAGTTACTTGGAGATGTTATGAATTCATGCATAGTGAACATTCAGTAGACAAACCCAAACACACTGTTGCAATTATTTGGCTTCTGCCGAATGCAATGATTTGGCGCATCATCAAATTAAATGGAATTAAATCAATTAATCGCGATATAGAACCATTTCCGTACTTTGCCCGACGTCCTGACATCACGCCGTCCGCCCCGTTCATTGTCTAGTAAGGTTTTAACCGGGCGAAATTAGTCAGTCGACATTCAGAAACAACCGTGAGCAGAACTACTCCTCGTCTCCAAGTTGACACATAAGTGCGGAGCCTTTTACGAAGGTATTTATTGTCAGTTTGGCTAATATGAATCAGTACCAGTATCTAACTGTATTGCTTTGTCATTTTGTAACTAGATTGTATGCATCTTATGTAAAAAAAAAGAAACAATTGTAATCTGTAACATATCTTGAAGTAACATGCTTGTAAACGAAGCCTCTTAACAAAAGCCATTATCAGCCAGTAAAATACAAAAGAAAAATGTGTGAATTTTATGTCAATTTAACGTTTTTTGTGTTAGAAAACAGCTATGTCAGAAAAGAAAGATACGTAATTTTATGCCAATTTGATATTATTATGGAACTTAAAGCTTAACTTTATGATTGTAATGCTTGTATTATAAATGAATGTTAAATGTAGAAAAATTTAATGTGTGAACGCAATAATGTGGAACGTATTCTAAAAATTGTGGAATTTGCAGTAGGAACTTGGTTGACGATATTAATGTTGGTTATAAGCAGACGATAACTTCATGTTGGCGATATTAATTTTGGTAACCCGTTAAAAGAAACAGAAACTACAGGAATCCAGTGCCCCTCATGGCTTTACTTTACCGAAGTATGCAGATTCTACAAGCTACGCGAAGAGTTCGGACCTGCAGATCATAAGCACGTGGCATTAATTACATCTCCTTGATGCCATCGTATCATGCAGGCTATCCAAGTAACACCTTAAACTCATATTTACACCTCGTGATAATTGCACACTATTAATAAACAAGGATATACGAACATTTAGTAGTAACAGAGACTTGTATAGATAAGTGAGAGTAAAGACAAAAGTCAGTGACAATCTGTAGCATGCTCGCCACGAGTATTTGATTTTGTACACTGGTATTGATACATGTCACCAAATTGTTTTAATTAATTTAGCTTACAGTTGACTTTTCTCAAGTATTGCAGCAATTCGAGTAATTTAGTTCTGAGATCATTTAGCACTTAGTTTGTTTTAGATCCAAAGATCTAATGATTGAAGTTTAATATCCTGGCTCATCAGTAATTATAAAGGCATAAAAAGAGGCAATCTCTGTTCTGTTTAAACCAATAAACTCACTTAACTCTGCTCACCAACGAATTATTTGTTTTTTTAATATGCGCCTTTCTCATTAATCAAAATTCAGTCCCCAAATAAGTTTGAAGAATACTATAACTAAGAATAATTAGAGGTGTTAGTTAAGTTTGTCAGTTATTGCGATTTACTGTGTTTTACTGTGATATAATTTTGTTGTATTGTGTTATGTATGTTATACAACTAAGGTTACAGAACCCAGACAGACAGGTGGGTAACAACACTAGTCAGCTGTACTTTTGTTTTCTGATTTTAACTATCAACAGAAAAGCGTATCTCTTAGACATATCTTCCTCATGTTATTACTGAACAGCAAGTAATTCAGTTATTCATGAGAGGCTGCACATAAGACACAGTGAGGTGATTGATTTAATCTCTCTCTCTCTCTCTCTCTCTCTCTCTCTTAAAAATGTTCTGTCACATCTAAGGGGTTCTGTTCTGTCACACAAGTAGATCAAATTCATTACTTCCACATGTCTGAACTGCTTCATAATATAAAAAGATAAAAGAAAAGAAAAACAACCACATTTAAGGGGACCAGGTCATGAAGGCCTGTCCCATGTTAAATAAATGGAATTGTCACTTATCAGTTAGGTACACATATTTCAAAGGCCGTTCAAGATATTTTTATGAAATTTTTTTTGGCTGAAAGATAAATACATAGAGCATACCGCAGACCTAAATTAAACACATGTACTGGTAAAAGAATACTTAGGGTGATTTTTCAAATATAGTGCTTAAAAAAAAACAAAATTTTTACTTATTTTTGAAAACGTACTAAATATTTATATAAGTTATCATATACAATTGTTGGTCTATTATAATAAGTGTTATGAAACAAACATAATAAAAAAATTCAAGTCTCTACCACGTTCCAGTACAACGTTATGTGTACCTAAACATGAAAAAATGGAGTTACAGAAAACCATGTTGAAAGTTTTGTAATATTTTATTCAAATGCACCTGCACTATATCATTACTCTCATCTCTCTTCCTTTTTAGCTGCATTTTATTTACTCTGTTTTCCTTACTCCTTTCCAGAACACTTATTTGCTTCCTGAATCCTCATTTTTATAGCTAATAATATTATTATAAGATATTTAAATGTTTGTTAGAAGGAGGTCAATGACATCGCACTGGGTGACTTCACATGAAATAAACATATAAGATGATATGAAAAAAAGTGGTTGGTATAACTATATATCTATATATATATAATTTTAAACAGGAAGGAAAGGAGAATTTTTTAATGCTAAAAACTAAACATCGATTTTTTTTGAATTTTTTCATGACCTGGTCGCCTTAAAAAAACAGCAAACAATGAAAATGTAGTAAAGCTGGGTTAATATTCTTTATAAATAAGTAATGAACACAGTTTTACAGGTTTATACAATACATCATAATTTATTTAAAATTATATATAAAATATTGGTATTCTAAAAATATATGTATTATAAAATACTATGTTCTCATCCTTAACGGAAAATAAATAATACATCACAAAATGCAGAATAATGCATGTTTCTTTCTTAATTAACAAAAATAATTAAGTTAAACATACAAATATTTTAATGTTTGATTTCTTGTATTCATTCCACCAAAAATAAATAATCACTTATCCTAAAAGACAACATTAATTTTAAAGTAACACTCGTCTCATGCACACATGGTATCGACAACAATATTATATTATGTCTATGTCTTATGTCTTATTTACTGTTGCATAAAGAACATTTTGTTTTGTTTTTCTCACAATTGACAAAGAATACTCACCAGTACCACCAGCTTAATAATATGTACACAAGAGTGAGGTGTCTTATTTAAGGAAACTTGTGTGAAATTATAAATTTGAAGAAATTTGTTGTTTTATTTTTCTTTTATGTAGGATATATTTTCCGTCACTGTTCAAAACAACAATGCCTACATTGGAAATGAATATTGCAATAATCAAATTGTGTGTGTGTGTGTGTGTGTACGGGGTGCTCATGTAGGACAGTAATCATATTTTGGGAATAAAATTAACATTAAAATTTTTATCTATTAATAATTGGGTCAAATAAATTTCCAATAATTCACTGCAGAATGTATGGGTAAATCTTAATGGGTTCTTCTGAAAATATTCATTTTTGATAATTGTACCTCATAATGTATAGAAATTTTGTTGTGAATGTATAAGTCAAGTGTATAAAATCGATTTTCAAATATGTAATAAAAAGTTATGATTGCTGTTATAAACATTATATAAAAGTCTGGAATTTAATTAATTGGCCCTTTTTAAATTTAAGAAATAAAGTATTTACAGTATTCTTTATAAACAGTCTTCAATCAAATCTTAATACATTGTTGGTATCTTGTAAATTATAATTTTATAAATGTACGTGTGATATTTTGGTATGTACAAAAAACAATGTGTATTACATATTATGCATTTACCATATGTATTGTTACCCATACAAATCTATATAATTATAGATTGATATAAAGAGTCGTAGGGCCCATGTCACCAAATGTTTAAGGGACTGATAATGAAGAAAATATTAAGATGTTAACCTGATGCTGTCATTATTTTCAAAGCTGTATATACCTTCCATGCCTTATTTTCTATGTCTCTTCTGTGCCTTCTTTTAATCTTATTTTTAAAACAGATTTCTGGAGTAGGAATCCTACCAAAATGGAGA
Source organism: Magicicada septendecula (assembly GCA_034769895.1). Classification (NCBI taxonomy): domain Eukaryota; kingdom Metazoa; phylum Arthropoda; class Insecta; order Hemiptera; family Cicadidae; genus Magicicada; species Magicicada septendecula. The sequence continues at coordinate 137,369,193 of CM068367.1, read as the reverse complement.
GTATTCCATGTTACTCTACTAGGAGCACCTCTCTCTTAACCCCAAAGTAATTTTAATAATTTTACTTTACTATTTATTAAAGTTTATAACTTAGTATAAAGTTACAAAAAGTATTTGTAGTTATTTTCACAGTGTATAATTTAACAGCTAACTACTATTTACCAAATAACTTTAAGTGAAATTCAGTAGAACTGGGATATAAATTAAACCATAAACGAGTATAATAATCATGTTAGGTTGGCAAAGCAGTTTTCATTGTTTTATTTACAAAATTTGAAAGTGTCATCGTAATTGAGTACATTATTCTCGTCTTCATGTTGTTACCAGTAGTGAACTACTGGGAAATATATGATGTCTATATATTTAATTTTAAAGAGCGTAGTGGTTGAACAGATACATTTTTCAAGATGAATCAGCAGAAAAATTACTTTTAAAAAAAGATTATATTTCACAAAGTCAGCAAAATATATTTACTTATATTGAATGTCTTCATTTAAAGACTAAAGGAAAACACCCTATGTGATTACTAATTAATGAAGGAAAAATCTTGACCTTTTTTGCTAGAAATGGCACAATAATACCCATATAAGAATAATTTAGTGATCCAACTAATAAGAAATCAGACTTAAACACTCCCAAGATGATAAAGATATAAGAACGAAAAAGGCACCAATTAACAGGTGTTGCTGTTTTCATAATATTGAAAAATAAGAGAAAGTATTTAGTCACAGATATAATATTGATAAATGTAAAATAATTCATGGTATTTACAGCTGATTAAGATAATTTTGTACAAACTGTAATAGTAATTAGTAGATTTCTAACATATATGGTCTTCAACTAATTAGTTAGATCTCTGCTTATGCTGTTGAATGTACAGAGTTAAATATACAAGTTTGCCTTTCAAATGCCTTTTTACTAAAAATGCATGGAAAAGATAACATACTCGTTTAAGAAAATCATACGTTCCTTAAACAGCAGTACTAGTTGATTATGACAATAAAAAGTCTACTCATGTCCATAATCATCAATAAATAGTTCACTGAACACAAGAGTATAATGGTTAATGTATTGTAAGTACATTTAATTCTTAATTTTAAAAAAGAAATATTCTTCAACATAAATCATAAAAGAATGATTACGATCACTATTGTGGACAATACACTATGCTGATTTTAATTTTTATACCACATCTATACTTTTGTTCAGTGATCATGGTTTTTAACTCTATATAGTTCATTTAATTTTTTCAGTATAAATAATTTTTTGGTTCTTGGATCGGCTGCCCGCATATGCCGTGATGTTGTTTTGTGACTAGTGAACGAGATCTGCAGTTCTCAATTTGAAGGAAACAGTCATTAGAATACGTTTTGTTGTCAGAACCACAGATTGGATCGAATGTTGCTGGGCAGATCCTGTTGCATCCTTTGAATTGGAAACCAGTTAGACACCTTTTTATTGGCACTACAAATACATGTTTCCTGAAAAATTAGGATTATTAGTTTAATTACTGCATGTAAAGATGAATTTGCAGAGTGATAAGTTTTTTAAATTAAGAAATGTCTACATAAAAGCACTATGTAAAAGTAAGAATAATTTACTTATGGAACCTGAATGTGAGAGATGACCAAAAGAACTACATAAGCTTATGACAACGCAAATGAATTACTTATGATGTAATTGTGAAACTTCTAGATTGGAGAGAGTTAGGAATGAAATAGAAAGAGAAAAGCTGAACAAAGGTTTAGGACACAAAATGCAGGAAGTCAAAAGAAAACAGTATTGTTGTGATGAATGGAAAAGCTGAGTGACACAAGACATGTGAGGAATATTTGGAATGGATATTCCCTGAAAGAAAAGAAAGAGAGAAGTTTGTTAGGAAATATAACTTTTAAATTTTCAAATGAAAATGCTTATTCTTGTAATATCCATATGTTTGTATGTGTGGATTTTACAGTATAAGTGTTAACTAACAGATGTTAGTGTAAATTTTTAACGGCTGTATCAGCTGTTCTTTTAATTGAAAATAGTTATTCTTTTAATGAAATGTAACAGTAGAACATTACTACAAATATTCACAAAACAGGAAACATTTTGTATTTTACATACCCACAGTTGCTTCGTTTCATTTCACATTCATTTCTGTAGAACTTATTGTCAGATCCACAAACAAATTCACGTTTGTCATCACAGATTTGATTGCAGGCAGCCGTTGTTGCACAGTGATGTAATGGAACCATAACTACTCTTTGTCCACAGGTTAACCTCTTCAGTTCACATGGTGATCTGTAACATTTTTATACAAATAAAGGCTAGATGTCATTTTAATACCACCACTTGTACTTTTTTTTATTGGTATTTAACACTACGCGTATGAATATTTTAAGCTGGTCAGTAACCTAGTTTCTGACAACAGAAAACAGTTTAGAATAATTCATTTCATGAAACAATGTTACTTTGGAATGTCAAAATGTGTGTAAGAAAAGACTTTGAGATATGTCAGCAGCACTGTGAATATTTATACAGTCAATGTACTGTTCACAATGGGACTAAGTGGATAATGCATGTACACAGAATACATGAAAACAGACTTTCCAGAAAGGTATTTACAAGTATAAAGGAAGAGATGTTGGAAAATCATATGGGAGATGGCTAGATCTTGTGAACTACCAGTTCAGCCTAATTCACCAGCTTCTTTTAAATGAATAAAAGGTAGATTTATTATCATCAGACCCTCGGGTATTAAGCAATGATTTTGCACAATTTACAGGTCTGAAATCAGTGCTTTTGCATCAGTGCTTTTTTCTTGTTTTTGTGACTATTAATTCAACACTCTGAAAAAATTTACAAAAACTGAATTACATAATTTGAGACAATCAGAAAAAACGTGGTATTTTAGAAAGGTAATGTTTGTTATTAACAACACAACTTTGTGGGGCCTTTTCTTTGACAAAATACTAATGTTCTAGTCTTCTAGTCTCCAATGTGGAGGGTTGTACAACATCTGTTTGGAGTGCACCTAAAATTGTAAGCCAATTGATTAGCTGTAATAACGCAGTGTTCCTGGTGGTAGTAGAGGAGGTACAAGTAATAATAACGACTAGAAACTATGTAGCATAGCCTACTTGTCCCCTGTAAAAAACCAGTGTGACAGCCTAGGTCCACAAGAGGCTAGAGTTTTAGTGTTTTTAGTTCTAACACCATTATGGAGCAATTAGTGTTGTGTTATACAAATCTGTATGTATTTGTACCCATATGAATCTATATATTTACTGTTCAATTTATGGCAGTATTTGTAGTGTCAATCTAACGGTTTTATTTCAGAATGTACTTCAATTTGTGTCAGCTAATTATTTTAACCTACTAATGTATGATTTTTCTTCTTCTCATAATCAGTTTTAGGGATTATAGGTCAACTTGCGCTTCAGAATTTTTGGGGTATACATTGTTTTGTGGAGTCGGGAAGAGAGAATTTTAGTTGCAACAAGTGTTTAAAACAAATAAAATTATGTGAAAGAAACTTGAAAATGTAGTTATCTATCTTTAATTATACTTCAAATTTTCATTTCTGCTAGAGACTGTAGGCCAGGTTAAGGCACCAGGTTACTAGTTTTGCTTTTAGACATGTGGTAACAGGCATCTGCGGCAATAGTTGATGCTGTCCTTTCACTAATAACCAGTACCGGTAGATGTAGTTTTTCGACTTCTGGCTGGTAGCCTTGTGGCAGATTGCACAACAGTAGCCTGCTCTTACTATAGCCTAATACTGTATTAATTATACATAGTTTATTGATTTTGTTTAAAAATATAATGTAGTTTTTCAGTGAATAAAAACAAGTATGTAAGTATTTTGGTGATTTACTGCAGTTATTATCAATTATGTTTGAGACATAAGTTGAAGGTGAAACTTAGGGAGGTAGTTTGAAATTTTTTTGGGGGTGACTGCATCATTTAACTTGGGGGTATGGACACAACTGATGATTACTAAGTTTACTTTAATTGTCACGAAGGAGACATTTTTATAACGTCAACTGTAAAAGACATAACTCGCCTCTGTCATTATTGTAAACATCGCTTTAATTAAATCTTAAAGACAGATCTAAATAAGATTTAGCCATTGCATTGAATTTTCTTATCTATGTATTAAGGGCTACAAATGTGGAGATTATTATTAGAAATGAAGATGTACAGTCAGAATTATTTCTGGTATAATATATGACAAAATTAATAAGTATATACAGAAATTGTAGCTTCATGGAGAAAATATTTTAAACTTAATATTATGGAAAAAATTACTATCTGAAGTATTCCAAACAGACAGAAGGATGTTGGAAGTCTGTGGAAACGTAAATCAGAACTTTAGGATAACCCTTACAAATTCCTCATGATGGTGAATTTAAAAGATGCTTTATAATTTCAATAAAGATGTTAATTGTTCTGTTTAATTTGATTATACAATGTGTCTGTGTAGTTATTTGTAGATCTGCATTTACAAGTGAGCAAAGTGGACATTTGCATGGGGGGGGGGGTTGCTGAAGGATCATGAGATGGCAGAGATTGTTGTTGCAGTGTCCTTATGGGATTTTTGTTTTATTAATAAAAGTCAATATTTCACTGTCATTAATAAACATTAAACCAGGAATAAACCAGCTTCAATAAAATAAAAATTCCGTAATTCTGATGAAATTTAAATTTATGAAATCAAAATTTAAAATAAAATTAGTACTGATGGCACACGTAAATAATTTTTCAGGTGCTTATTAAATAACACACTTGAGATAATTTATCATTGCTTTATATGAGGTTATGAAGTATACACATTGGCTGACTCTGTTATGTTAAACTGTTAAAGTTACTGTTTGAGTGGACACATCCCACATCCCCCATCCCACATAGATGTATTGTGCCGAGGCATGGTTTAAATTGGAATACCTCGGCCTGAATTTACTTTAAATCGGCGCCATCGCGATTTGTTTTTAAATTTGTCAGTGCGCTACGCTTGCTGGATCGTCGGTCAAGGTCGCTGTAGCAGCGGCGTCGACTATCGATATTATGTGCAGCGAAGAAAGTTAGTAATCTATATCAGCTGTTACCGTGACTTTGCAATTCGCTATCGTTGGCTGGGTACGGTGCACGAGTCCTTCTGTCTCATTTCTATCCCATTCTTGCTGATGTGAAAATCTGGTCCGGCGGTGATCTATTTATCTTTCTCATGCATTCGTAGAGGCTAAAGCATCCCAGGTAATTATCTTATATAACTATTATTCAATAAAGAAGGGCCATGTGTTTAATTAAATAGGGAATGTTACGTTTGTAACTTAATTGTGTGTTTGTTGAGCGTGGATGGGTGTTACTTCCGGCAGAGATGTGAGCACGTGCTGATAAAGTTTGAGTATTTCAGTACTTAAAAGATTTAAACTGAATTAATAACCCACAAGGTAACTAGTACAGTAGAACATGAAGGTTAGACCAGACAAATCTTTGTAAACTTAGATTAATGTAGAACCGTTTTGAATGTATACATGTATACATATATGTATTGATAGAAACTGTAATGGTAGACTCACAAGATCTCACAAGATTTTGTACACTGTATAGTAACTGACACTTTATCTTCCGTCTAGACATATTGTCCTGTTTTAAATTTTAAGTAACGCCCCTCAAAAAAAAAAAAAATTACAAAATTTTGGGGGACGTTTCAGTATGTGATGAATTTAAAGCTACAGTGAATGACCAAGTATTTGAATACTACTTCTCATTAATTGTCAATTCTATTCTTGATGTTCCAGATATAGAACAGTTGGCAGTTATACTAAATTACACTCGCAGATGCTGAGCCAAAGAATGCCTTTTAAATCTGTACTAGGAGTCTTGTCATGAAGACTAGAAACACTGAAAAGGCTGCAGCACTACATTTGTTAGAATAACTAAAGATAAAGACATAACAAATTAATGTGGGTGAAGTTATTATAATAATTTGAACACTTCAGGTAAGGCTGACCATGCTTTAGGTGTATACAGTGGCCTTCAAACAATAATAAAAGTAAAAACCAACTACAGTAGACGCCCTCTCATCCGGCCACCTCGGAATCAGACCCTAGGCCAGATTACAAAATGGCCGGACAAACCGAACATACGCTATAATGATGAAATAACGCTCTTTAATGAATGATCCATACAATAAATGACCCAATACAGTATATATAAATTACTAATAATTACTTACCGTTACTCCATGGTAGCAAGTAAAAAACAAACAAGGAAAATTACTACAAATTGGTCCACTTATCGGAGTGCCTCTTCGGCGTTCCTGTATAAACCATAACCACAAAGCATCATCTACTAATTCTTTATTTCTTTTTTTTAAGTGTCGAAAGCACTTTTTCAGTTTTAATTTGAGTGCAGAAAGTCTCAATCGATTTTCTGTTTTGGCGCCAGTCATTAACAGTACTCTTGCCTACATTAAACTCTTGGCAAATACTCTGGACCGATTCGCCCTTATCGAGACGCTGAAGGACTTGTAATTTTTGGTCCATAGTCACGAACGTGTTTTTGTTTCGCACTCATGTCGGAAAACGTTTTTATTTACACAGATACATATGGTGTTCATAAAAATTTAATCCATTTGAAGGCAATTTATCATGCACTGCTGTGGTATGATGTACTTCAAAGAATGGAAAAAAGCAACAAACCATTTGCAAAAACAAGAACCAGCAATTTTTTAGATGACTTTAGAGGGAAAGAGAAACGCTTCTGCAAAATACTAAAGATTGGCGTTGAAACTATGTAGATTGCAAAAGTGGTAGTACAACAGGTGACAAAAAAGGGGAAAATTGAATTGGAAATGAACATGCGAACACAATTTTCAAACTAAATACTCTGTTGACAATCTCATAGTATTATTTAACAAAATAAGAAATAACATGAGTAGGCACTTTCATTGCTAAGTTGATTAGAAATATTCAGTGCTCAGGCAAAGAAAAAGAAAAGGCTTGCTTATCACACTATCAAAACATAGTTTTGTGAACAAGTATTTACACTTCCAAGATTATGTGAAACTGGAAACAATTTGTCATCAGTATGAAATTTATTATTATGTTAAGACTAATCATTTGGAAAACAAACATTTTCCAAACTTAGATGTTTTACTGAGGATTTACTTAACATTACCTGTCAATGTTGGAAGTTTTAAAATTAAAATAATAATGAATGACAAAAGACTGTAAATAGAAGTGGTAATGTGTTATTTTCTTAGCAATTGTGCCCAGAGAATGATGTTACAATTAACGTGGATTTAAAGGTTTTTATAGGTGTGTTTGCTTGTTCAACTTGAAGAAACATCACCACTCTGAAAATAGGGAGAGCTATTTTCTCTTTTATTATAAAGTTATTGGAGCAATTCCTCAAATCTAAACCAGCACATCAGTTATTATTTACATAAAAATATAATGTATTAGTCTTTTGTGTTTTCTTAATTTATTATAATTAAAATTAAATTATTAACACATTCCCATGCCTATGGAATTCCATGTTCAATATTTACTTCATTTTTAATTGAAGAATGATGTTACCTGTAAACATTTCCATCTGAGGCACATGTTGGTTGAACTTCATCATCTTCACATTCTTTGGGGCATTGTTCAGGCTCAAGCAAAGGCGCACATTTGCCATAGTGAGCAAACTGAATACCTTTCCTATAATCATAAGTGAATCATTGTTAATACTCTCAGAGTCAGTAGAGGTAATTGAGGATTAAGGTTAAAATGAAGATTAGGTGGTGTATGAGAAGTGTATAGAAATATAAATTACAAATTGTAAACTCAAAAAATAAATCTTATGTATTAATACATTTTACATATTTCATAAAATGTATATATTTTCTGGACTAATTATATTGGGATAAACAAACGTAATACAACAAGCAGGACATTTTCATGGAATGCTGATGTCCCTTAGTGCATGAGACATATTAGAACTGTGATTATTAGTCAGACTATTAGACGATTAATAGTCATCGTGTTCTTCATGTTTTTGTTATTCATATCTAATTAATTAATATGTTGTTTTGGGGAGTCAAATGTAGCATATATGGAAAGTCTAGGCAGAAGGCTGAATGACTGACAACAAATAATGACTCAACTCAGTACACAATATACTGTATATGTTTTCATTTATACTCTTGTAGGTAAATATATATGCAAGGAAATATATATAAATAAATGGTGTGGTTAAAGAGTCAAATTGCACACACACACACACACACACACACACACACACACACACACACACACACACACACACACACACACACACACACACACACACACACACACACACACACACACACACACACACACACACACACACACACACACACACACACACACACACACACACACGCACGCACGCACGCACGCACGCGCGTGCACGCACGCACACAAAACATAATTGATTCTTTGTGTTCTGAGTGGCTGAGAAACAAATAGTAAAGTTATGGCTGAGAAACAGTAAAGGAATGGAATATTTATATACGTTTATATTAGAAGATTCAAGGACTACTCACATGCAAGCAGCGATTTCTAATTCACACATATTATTGTATGTCCTAGCATCAGATCCACACACATAATCCTGGGTTGAATTGTAGCAATTTATTTTACTGCATTTTATCAGCTTACTTCGACATTTTTCCAAATCAACACGGCTGATTTTTCGTTTTGACTGAAGTCTGTGAAAACAAAATTAGCAAAATTACAAAATTTAAAACTGCATAAAAACATTATATACCAGTATATATTTTTTCATATTTGCTTACATTATTCTTGTATAGATTTATTTATTATTTATTACAAGAATATATTATATATATTTTGAATATTTTACAGTGTTTTGATAGTATAAACTATCATCATCAGAATATTACAAATTAATAAAAAAAATTTAAATCAATTTATATTTAAAAATTTTTATTGATTATATGGATAAAACATGGGCTCCCTATGCATGTAAGGTTCTACTTTTTCATATTTTTGAATTTACACAAAATACAAATTTTTTATTAATTATAAGATGAGTTATGTCACATGCCATAAAGCAAAAATGCCAGAAATGAAAATTTGCCAATCTTGAGAGCTGGCCACATCCAGAATACTTGAGGCTGGAAAATTTTAATAATCAATTTATTGTTAAAAACTTTAAAAGGCGAGCATTAACCACTCAGTTTTGGTCCTAGTTAAAATTATTGCTTATAGTTTGTTATGAACACTGGTATGTTAGCAACACGTACCCACAATTCAGCATTTTCATTTCACACTCGTTACGATAGATGTTTCCATCAGAACCACAGGTCAGCCTTTCCTTTTCTTTTTCACAAGTGTTTGGACAAGCTGAGGCCACTGCAGCTGGATTACGTTCCTGACTCAAACAGAAAGCCATTGGAACTTCAAATACATGTTTCCTGAAACAGATATGAACCAATATTTGATATTCACAAACAAAATTTACATTTCACATTTAATATTAATTGCTTCTGAAAGATGTTAAAACACGCTCGCATGCTGAAAATGTATGCTCACAAGCCAAGGTAACGCAAGATTGTAGGTAAACCTGTATTACACATGCTTAGCAAGTCTATCTGGGTAAAAATTCTTGCCTTCTGTGTTAATACTGATTTTTATATACTTATGATGAATTTATAACTTTGATTAACACATTTGTAATGTTCTTAGGAGTAAAATGCCTGAATTACTATAAAATACTAATGTAGAGACCAAGTATAATTAAACTATAAAAATCGATATACTAGCATAATGTCATTAGCGAAAGCAACAAAATGAGGTGTCTAGTTTACACGAGACTACTAAGGAATTATTTCAGGAATGCTATCTCACTTAGCCTCTACAAGATCTGCCTTTAAGAAAATGGACAGAGAAACATCATGCTATGATGTAAATGTGGGAGAGGGGAGATCTTAATATTACTGGTTGGCAACCAAGGTGGCCATAACATGGGATGATGATGGTAAGAATGTGAGCACTAGGGATTAGAAATGAGTTACAAGAAAATAAAATATTTATTAGCAGGAGCTGAAGGGGAAAGAGAGACGTAGTAAGAGAATAACTCTTACTAAAACTGCAAGGAATTTAGTAGCCTGGATTCATATTTAAGTGACTTCAAAATTGTAAGAGGAGTACAGAAAATCAGAATAAATGAAGGAAGAAAAGTAAAGGAAATTAAGGAGTGCAAAGGAAATTATGTACTAGATAATCAAATACGAGATATGTATTGCTTTATGTACTCCTGTAGTCATTATCTAATAGTTATCAACATTATTTACATTTCCCAGACAACATAGGGAATAATCGTTATTTGTCACATCCAATGTTTTATGTATGCAAAGTGCATTTCTCTTTGATGCTAACTAGAAACTACAATGTTTTTCAAATCTTTGAAAAATCTTCATTCCTGGATCTATTGTATTGTATTATTGTACTATTTCCATTCTCTGTTTTTTTGTTTTGTTTTTATTACACATTGTTTTATTTTTGAAGCTCCTCATCAACTCGGATAGAAGGTATATTATCTTACTAAAAGTATTTAAAAGTAGAAAGTGTACTACTCTGAACTCTGGCTGTGGAATATTAAGACAAAAATTATGATTAATCAAGAACACTAATGTTTTTAGGTTTAAGACAAATTTTATTTTCAAATTTTTCACCCACCCTACACTACGGGATACTAGATGGCTTACACTGGAATTAAATGGCTTAGTCTGTTTTGCCACTGAGGATGCCTCCTCACGGAATGGGTAAATGTTTTGTGTTACTGAAAATAAGACACAAATTGAATTTACAAATATTGTTCTTTTTAACAATGAAAATCACAAACAGTACAACTTAAAATAAAATTAAATTTAGTCTGGAAAACAGATGGACAGCAGATGGTCAAGATCGCTTTCCAATGTAACTTGTATAATAATAATAATAATAAAGATAAAATAAAATTAACAAAGACATTTTTTAAATATTTTGCTTTAATATTCAAATATAATAAAAAATCAAATGAATAAATTATACCCATCTGGAAAATTATATCCCTTACATAAGGAAAATTGAAAGAATAACAAATCACACTTACCCACAATTTTTGGCTTTCATTCTGCAAGCATTAGAATAAACGTGTCCGTCAGAGCCGCATGTGGGTTTAGACACCCTCCAACAGGATTCTCTACAATGCCTTGTTGTCTGACAGTTCTTTTTAGAAGTCCGAACTACACCTTGTCTGTTCAATTTAAAAAATAATTATACATAATTATTATTTTAAATGTAAGATGTAAATTTGTGACATTGAAAATTATTTTGTAATACAGCATATTCAGATATCAATATTGTATTGTGTATATAGGTAAGCTGTTAAATAGTTAGAGCAAATGAGGGGAAAAAAGAAAAAAAAGCAGTAAAAGAGAAGAAAGGAAGAGAATTGTTGATACTATATTTCTGTCTAGTGAATTTTCTGTCAATTATGAACAGTCATATGTGGACCATGTTTTAACAAATGTAATCCACAATAAAACTGTTCTGGAAAAACTTAAAACCAAGAAAACATTTATTGTAATTTTCATAGTAAATTGATTAAGAAATGGATTTTTCCAAATTTCATATCTTCACAAGATAACAAAACATGCATTTCAGAATGGTGTGTATGTGTATGTGTTTGTAAACAGGAAAAAATGAACACCTTTTCTGTTTTTAAATGTCTTTGACACTTTGATTGTCTGTCATTGTTTAATGGGGATGGCTAGATTGTGATTTAGTTTTTAGATTTAGTTTTTTCCTAATCCAATTGTTGTATGTTCAATAGTGCAAAGGAATATCAGTTTAAATAGGTCTGCCTGTAGACATCAATTATGTTTTATGAAAGGTTTAATCCCACAGCCCTGTTTTGTGATCCAGTTCAATGTTATGTATCTAATGTGAATTGTACAAATAAATTAACTTTATTTTCAAACATGTATATAACATTAATTAACATTTGTGTGTGATCAATTACATAGACTGTTCTCTATTATTTATAGAGAATAAGTTCAAACTGATATAACATAAAAAGTCTAGACTTTATAAACATATCACAAAGGCTGAGATGTCATAGAGGAATCCTAAGTGGTGAACCTGTATACCCTATGTAATAGAGATCAAATAAACAATTTTTTTAAATTTATGTATTACATTACATTTATAAAACTCATTTATCTAAATTTGCTGAGAAGATTGTTTTAAAGTGAACAGATTGCAAGTTTTTCTAAAGACATCAGATAATTTAGATAGTAACTTTTAATTTTTATGTTTTTAATGTACTTTGCTCCTGAACATACTAACTTGGGAATATGTTTTGAATTATGTAATGACAATATCTATCACTCTCAGTAACTAATCGTTTGCTTGTGTAACTTACCCACACGTCAATAGTTTCATCTGGCATGTGTTGCGATATACGTTCCCATCTGAACCACAGACAGGACCATCTATAGGAGCCTGATCACAATTTACTGGACAGTTTTCTCTGTGGGCTGAAATGTTGTTACACGAACCCAAATGAGATAACATGATGCCGACTCTGAAAACCCAGATACAAAATAATGTAAGACATGTAAAAAATGTTTTATAAAGTAGATTGCCAGACATTTTTGTACCCTACTTTTAAATACCAGGAACATATTTATTATGCGTGTGTACCTGGACGATGCTGTCAGTCTACTCTGTAAATTTCACAAAATCAAAATGCAGTGAAACAAGCTACGTATCTGATAATGTGCCTATTAAAAAAAATTATGCCCTACAAAAGTGTAGTTAAAGCAGGAACTAATTTAAACTTCTTCAGATATTTTTTGGAAAATGTATCCAGCCATGGCTTAGGCAAGGGGGTTACTGGAGGGGGGTTACAACTCCCATTGGTGTAGGCTGCAATGAGATATTATAAATGAATTCTTTAGGCAGGCAGTTACATCACCAGTGACTGCGGTACATACACACTGGTTGTAGCTGACAAATTTCATACTACTATCAATCAATGCCTCTCCCCCTTGGTTGTTGACAGTAACTCATATTAGCAGTTTTTTTTTATTGATATGTCAAATTTTGAGTAAGTGCATGTATTATTTATTGTAATGCAGTACTAAATATTAGCATGTGACTGTAACACTTATCAAATGAAGCATTTGTATCAAGAAACTTAAGTTACAAAATAGCAAACATTTTGTTGATCTAATTTCCGTGTAGTTAAGGGTGTGGCCCCCCCAGTACTCTTTAATATTTATATAAACAACATATTAAAGTAGTGGATTAATTAAATAGAAGCTTACACACATAACGTAAGTCATAGAAAATTTGTAATTACTATACTCTTTGCAGATGACCAAGTGACAATTGCAGACAGAGGTACCCATCACCCCCAAAGCCCATGGTGCAATTCCCCCCCAAGTATTCCAAAATCCCTCAAAATTTGTTTTCATGGGTAGAGGGGATCACAATATAGGGGTGTGGAATAACCCACAGTTAACGGTTGATCTTGGGGCTTTATCAAAAAAATTTTGAAAACTAAAGCCATTTAAGCAATTATTGGAATCAAAACACTAAGGTTATTCTTTTTATCAATACCTACCATCAAGTGTACTAGTATGCCTGGTCAAACCTGGCCAAACATAATTAGTAGTACATTAGTCCTTATAAAGATAATCTAACTTTGATTTTGTAATTGCGAATTGTAATTACAAAAATCATGTTGAAGAATCCCCTCCCAAAAATTCCAGAGATGTGATTTGCACCATTGCACTATGCTGTGGCACCCTTGATTGCAGACAATGCATATTCCCTTCAGAAAGCAGTACGTGAATTATATAAAATAGCGAAAGATTACATCATCATCGTAAAAACAAAAATAATGACGTTTAAAGGTTACGTACCTGTTACTAGCAAAATAATATTGTTAACAATGTTAAGATAGACCAAGTGAATGAATTCAACTTCCTAGGTAATTATGTCCCATACAAGGATGAAATAGATATAGGCAAAAAGAACGATTCAATTACAAAAATGGTACAGGAAAGATAAAGTAAGGAAAGATACATTAGTCAAATTTCATAAAACTATGGCCATCCCGAGCTTATTGTTTAACAATGAAACATGGACACTCACAGGAACAAATGAAAAAAAATCCAAACAGCAGGATCACAGGTTGTACAAGGAGAGATAGTATTAGAAATACAGAAATAAGGGAATGTACAAGTTGCTAGCTAAAGTGACAAAATGTGAGAGTATAGGAACAACATTTACAAAGAATGAGCACTGAGGGGGTGCCGAAGATTATGTATAGATATATGAAGGTCCCTCCCCTTGGAAGAACAAAAACGAGGTGGAATTATCAGGTTGCAACAGGCTATTAGCCTAATGCTTTGTTGGCAGAAGAAGAAGAAGAAGAAGAAGAAGAATATAATAATTATTTATTCAGACTTATATTCACGTTATCTCACTGTCATGTGCTGTTTTCATCCTGCGGATCAGTGAATCAGCCTTACTGAGCTGACAATAAAAACCATCAGATATGCTGATGCTGTTTATTGACCACTCAGGTTAATAGAGGATAAAAGTATCCTGTTAATAGAGGTTAACAGTAAGGACAAGAAAATTAAGACTGTTCAGTATTATGTTGGTTTTTCCATTACTAAAATCATATTGTTTATCAAAGTTAATTCAGAATATTAGCCTAAAGGTTAAAGTCAGTATATATTCATTTTTTGTTGTAGATAAAATAATTGGGTTTTAATAATATACGATAGATTTTATACGATAAATTAATAGAGTTTATACGATAAATTAATACTTTATTTTACTCCTAATTATCACAGTTACATGCAACAGAATCGAGTTTCTATAAATATTTCTTAATTAGCTTTATTTTTATTTTAGAGAACTTTAGCGACCTTTACAAATTTTCTTCTAGAGATCAACAGTGGGGTATCTAGAATCCGGTCGAGTCAGCTTCATACAAAAGAAAAAACAAGTTAAGACCAATCAATATTACTATCTTTAAAGTGGTTGGCAAACACCTGATAACATTCCGAAATCAATCACATTAAAGTAGACGGTAATAACACAATAAAAATATTATTGGAAGATTGTTTAGAAGGTACTTATTGACTGAATTGATTTTCTTATATTTCATATTTCAAACGTATACGTAAATGCTGTATAATAATCCTGTTTGTATATTTAAAAAGAGTTACTATTATATTAGCATACACAACAACAACAACAAAAATAATAATAAAATAGCCTAAAAATTAAGAAATTAAGAAAATTCGTCAACTTTTTTCGATCCTCTGGGGGGATCCCATAATCCCCCCCGTAAATACGTCCCTGAACATCAATAACACAGTTACTTGTTACCGTAGTGGTAAAGTTGTTTCATTTTAATACTAGTGGTGTACTTAAAGAAATCGGTCCACTCATCTTGTCTATGGCTCTATGAAGAAATATTATAAATGTTGTAATTGTCAATTGTACTTACTGTACTTGTAGCATAATTACTACAGAATTATGCATAAGTTACTTAGAAGTGATAATATAAGAAATTCTTAGTTGTGTGGGAAACAGAGACAGGTGTCAGGTGTGTATACGAGACTGTAGCATATGTTTTGAACATAAAATTAGTTTTAGGGAATTTTCCCAGGGTTTGGAATGGTACCTCACCCTTTCTCAATAAGCGTGACTGTCCAGGGAGTGATAATCATAGGAAATCTGGCAAGACATATCAAATAAGAATTAATGGTGACAAGGTCCAGACAGGAAAAATAAAATGTCACACAAATTTGATATCCTTTTGGAGGAGTCAAGTAATGGGTCACAAGTGTGAAGCCAGATGTACTCAGTGGGAACATTGGTTAAAGCAGGTGTTGTATTTGCATGAGAACTTTTAATCTAAAGTAATGAAACACCCCTAAATCGTGACGTAGGGTCACATGATACAGTCTTTGACGAATAATAGAAAGTCTTATAAAAATTGTATGAAACTACCCTTACTCCAACTAGTTTTAGCATATCATAGCTAAGATTTTAGAATTAAGAGGAGGGAACAGTCCCACCACTAATTTAAGTGTTACACCCACGATGATGTACTATAAAAACTCTAGCATTCACTGGAGAAGACAGATCTGATTGTGTAAGCGGTCCCAGAGAACTTACTCATCTTTTCTCATTTTTATTTTGACTTTGATCTGTGTTGGAAGGTGTTCTTAGAGAGCCGGAAAACCAGATGTTGTCAATAGTTTGTCTTTGTAATTTTTGAAGTAACTAAAAGTAGTTACATTAATTTGTGAACTAAGTACTAGTAACTGAAGGTACTTAGAGTTTAAAAGAGTAATTGAATTAACTGACTTATAGTTTGTCAAGAGGAGTTTGTATAAAGTAACTTGTAAAAGTTCGTTTGTATTTTGCTAATCACAATAAATTGTCTTCAAGAAGAATGGTTCATTCTAATGATTCAACTTCACCTCCGGAAACACGTCAAACAAACAGTTGTAACTTAGCAGCCACTCGATAGGTTACAACATTAAAAGCTGGTGTCAGTTGTGCTGGGTTCAAGAGGTGACCAACGGACTTCAAAGAGGACGAAGGTGATCAGCAGTTGTGGACATTGGAGTGCAGCATCGTGAAGCAGCTTCAGGGCATTCACTGGACTAGCAGCAGTCTTAGGACGAGTCAAGCAGTCGTGTTGCAGAACCAAGGAGCAGTTGTAGCAGTGTAGCAGTTGAGATCGTCGCTGGACACAGAGTGCAGTTGAGATCGTCGCTGGAAGCAGTTGTAGCAGTTGAGATCGTCGTTGGAAGCGATCATCGTTGGAAAAGAAGACTTCAAGTAGAAGTAAGTGAATAGCGTCATTTTATTTACTACAGAGAAATGGCTACTGCAGAGTTAAATCATTTTGAAAGCTCTAATAGTAATTCTGATTCTGAATTAGAATTGAAAGATTATGCCACAAGTAGTAAGATAGACAGTGGTGATAGAAAAAGCAGTAAAGTAAAAAGTAAAGTAAAGAATAGCTTTGATGTGTATAAAGAAAATCATAAAATCATAAGAAATTAAAGCTTGACCAAGCAGCTAAATTTGTTCCTGAGTTTAATGGTAAAAGAGATGAATTAAGTAAATTTATTAGCTGTGGTGATTTTGCGATTGAGAATGTAAGTAATTCGTATAAGTATTTGCTGTTTGAAATTATAAAGCATAAGTTAGTTGGTGATGCTTACAATATTGTTAGATTTAAAGATGTTGAGTCATGGGAGCAGCTTAAAGTAGCATTACACGATAAGTACGGTGAAAAGAAAAATATCGCTCATTTGCAGTTAGAAATGTCTAGTGCAAGACAAAATAAAGATGAAGATGTTTGGGCCTTTTCTGAAAGGTTAAATAGTATTTTGAGTTCATTAGCTATTCAGATGACGGAAAATAAAGATAAAATTGTTAAAAGCGCGATTTATGATGTGCTAGAGCAACAGAGACATAACGCGTTTATTGAAGGGTTGCGTCAACCAATTAGGCTAAATTTTTGATGAAAGCGAAAAATATTCGTACGTATGAAGATGCTGTTGAAGCAGCTGTTTTAGAAGAAATAAACATATTAAATGATAGGGAAACTCAAGGTATTTCGGTTTAAAAGTAAAAGATTATAGGGAGTATAAGAAAAATACTCGCCCTAAATGTTTTAATTGTAATAAGAGAGGACATGAAGCTAGTAATTGCTATTTTAAGAAAACCTCGTTTCAAAGTAAAAGCGGGTTTAATAAAAATAATTTTGCTAAAAGAGATAGAGACGTACATGTTAAAATAATTTCGTGTCATTATTGTGGCAAACAAGGGCATGTTATTGCTAAGTGCTTTAAGAAGCAGAAAGACGAAGAAAATAAAAATAATAAGAAACCTAGTTTTAAGCCGAAGAGTACGGATGCTCATCCGAAGGCAAGTGATTTTAAAACCATTCAAGTCGGTCGTATTACAGATGACCGTAAGCATGAATGCATAGAAATGCAATTATCCGAAACAATAAACAAAAACGTTTGTTTACTTTTAGACACGGGAGCGGATATTTCGATAATTAAAGTAGGACAATTAGAAGATGATGGTGAAATAATGCCAGATACCGAAAGAGTAATTACGGGTATTTCTGAGGAGCCTGTAACAACAATCGGTTTAATAAATTTAAATATTAAAATGAATGGTAGAGAAATTGTTAATCCATTTCAGGTGGTATATGATAAGTTTCCATTAAGAAGTAACGGTATTTTGGGTAGAGATTTTATGTCAAAATACAAAGCGGATATAGACTTTGAGAAAGGCGTTGTCCAGATAGGAAAGACTAAATGGAAATTAGTTCCGTATATAAATAAAATTGTATTACAACCGCGATCAGAAACGGTTATTTGTACGAAAACGCATAGCGTAGGTGAAGGCGTCGTATATTCGTGTGAGTTACAGCCAGGCGTACAGTTAGGTAGTAGTCTGACTAAAGCATTTAAGGGTAAATGTTTAGTTCCAGTTACGAATATAAATGATGATAAAGTTGAAATAGAGATCCCAGAAGTGGAGATACATAAAATTGACGAGTATGCATGTAAACAGTTATTGCGAAATCGCGAAGATGAAGTTATTAAACAATTAAGGGTAGATCATTTAAATAAAGAGGAAAAAAGGCTTTGATAAATATATGCGTAGAGTACAATGATTTATTTTATTTGCCGGGAGACAAATTAACGGCGACTGATACGCTGGAACATACGATTCCATTGACACAAGGTACGGCCCCAATAAATATAAAACCGTATCGTATTCCGGAGCAACATAAAGAGGAAGTGCAAAAGCAAATAGACTCTATGTTAGAACAACAAATAATAGAACAGAGCCAAAGTCCTTGGAACGCGCCACTTTTGGTTGTACCAAAGAAAATGGACGCGTCGGGTAAAATTAAATGGCGTATTTGCATTGATTTTAGAAAATTAAATGAAGCGACTATAGGTAATTCATTTCCGTTACCTAACATTACAGATATTTTAGACCAATTGGGTAGAAGTAAATACATTAGTACTTTAGATTTATCGAGCAGGTTTCATCAAATTAAAATGCATAAAGAACATAAAGAAAGAACCGCATTTAGTACGGCATATGGCCATTACGAGTTTACTAGGATGCCGTTCGGGTTAAAAGTGGGTCCGCCAACTTTTCAAAGATTAATGAACACAGTACTTACAGGTTTACAAGGTATTAAGTGTTTTGTATATTTAGATGGCATTGTGGTTTACGCTTAGAATTTAGAGGAGCATCAAATAAAGTTACGCGAAATATTTGATAGATTAAGAGAACACAAGTTGCTATTAAATGCAGGTAAATGCGAATTTTTACGCAAAGAAGTAAATTATTTAGGTCATGTAATTACAGACGAAGGGTTAGCTCCAGATCCTAAGAAGACGGAAGCTGTAGATAAGTATCCAAAACCTAAGAACGCGAAAGACATAAAATGTTTCATTTTGTTTTAATTGTCTTCAAGTCACGTTATTAACTATTTAGAATTAATATTAGGCGATTACCTGTATTAACTTCCGTCTTGTGACTTATTTGGTTTTTTCTTAAAACGACGCGTTTCGAGAATAAATTCTCATCATCAGGTTTCAATACTATAAAAACATCAAATTCACCCAAAAGGGGTCGTCAACTAGTTAAAACACACAAAACACAAAAACACCACACATAATTTAACACCGAGACAGTCCCGGCACAGTCCGATGCGCATCGTCTCGTTGCCAACGACCAACTCGTGCCAGGACTGTGTCGGTGTTAAATTATGTGTGGTGTTTTTGTGTTTTGTGTGTTTTAACTAGTTGACGACCCCTTTTGGGTGAATTTGATGTTTTTATAGTATTGAAACCTGATGATGAGAATTTATTCTCGAAACGCGTCGTTTTAAGAAAAAACCAAATAAGTCACAAGACGGAAGTTAATACAGGTAATCGCCTAATATTAATTCTAAATATAAAGAGTTTTCTAGGGGTAGTAGGTTACTATAGGCGATTTATAAAAGACTTTAGTAAAATCGCTCAGCCACTAAATGAATTATTAAAGAAAGATGTACCATTTGATTGGGCGCAAAAACAGGATAATAGTTTCGAAATGCTAAAAAGCAAATTAACTAGTGCACCGTTATTACAATATCCAAATTTTAAAGAGGAATTTGTAATCACTACGGATGCCAGTAACGAGGCCTGCGGAGCAATATTATCGCAAGGTAAGATAGGCGAAGATAAACCCATCGCGTACGCTAGTAGAACACTAAGTAAAGCTGAAAAGAATTATAGCACAACAGAAAAAGAACTTGTTGCATTAGTATGGGCAGTGAAACATTTCCGACCTTACATTTACGGTACAAGGTTCACATTAGTCACTGACCACAAACCTTTATCGTGGTTGTTTAATATTAAAGATCCTGGATCGAGATTGATGTGTTAGATTATTAAATTAGCTGATTATGATTTTAATATCATACACAAGGCAGGAAAGCGAAATACGACCGCAGACGCGCTTAGTAGAATAAAAATTAATATGGCAGAAGTAATTAAAGAGGATGTAGGAACTAAAGAAGAAAAGAGACGAATAATTGAAGAGTATCACGATTCAACGTTAGGAAAAGAAATTTTAAAGAAAAAGAAAGAATCTAGTAAAAGTCAGTACGACAAAAATACAGCGGATAAACAATTTAGAGTAGGCGAGAAAGTATTGTTACATGACGAAACCGTACGTAGAGGTAGGTCAAAGAAACTAGGTCCCCAATGGATCGGACCGTACGTTATAACAAAACGAAATTCCGAGGTAAATTACACCTTACGGAAAGGGAGAAAATTAATTAAAGTACATGTAAACTGAATAAAGAAGTATGAAGATTAATTAGAAACTGCATGTTGCAGATGGAGCTGTTGACCTTGTGTACAGTGATAATTTTTGGACTTTTATTAAGGAAAACGGACGCAGATGACAATCCATTCAGTGTAACAAAAGTAAGAAATAATCCTGGTGTATATTTCAAAAAAATTGGAACAGTTCAATTGACTAATGAAAATTGGAAATTGATTACGTATATAGATATTTACAACGATTAGAAAATGTTAGAAACAGATATAATAAGCTTAAGAGATTTTGTACTAGAGAATACTCTGATTATTGTAGTAAAGTAAGTATTGCAATGCAAAAGACTATGAAAGACATTAAAGAAAATGTTAATCAGTTAAAAATGCAATTAGGACATAGCGAACCAAAGAATCGTAGATTTAAAAGAGGTATGTTTGACACTATAGGTGAAGCAGCGAAAATTTTATTTGGGACTATGGATCATGACGATGTATTATGATGACAAAATTAAAGAGGTTAGCTACAATCAGTATGAGCTATCAAAATTAGAAAAAGAACAAGCCGCTGTCATGATTTCAACCATTAAGACTATTAATAAAACAATTAATGATGCGAATATTAATCAAGGTAAAATCATAGAAAGCTTTGATAAATTATTGATTTTCAAAATTTGACTCGAAAAGTATTAAATGAAAAACTTAATAATATAACTTTTCAGGCAGCAATGACTGAATATGTGGAATATATCCACATTGAAGCTATTCAATTAGAAATTGATGTTAAAGAATTGTTACAAGCTATTACTGATGCTAGACAAGGAGAAGTTCACTCCTCTGTTATTAATTTAAAAACTCTAAAATATGAATTAGCATCTATTAGAGAAAAATTACCTGCAGGACTGTCATTTCCTCTTGCGGTGAATGATGACAATATTCACTCATTCTTAGATTTATTTTCTATTTGTGTGTATGTTAAGGACAATAAGTTAGTGTATGTATTCGTTATTCCCTTGATTAACGATTTATTATTTGAATTGTATAAGGTATCACCAGTACCAAAATATTTAAAAAATAATGAATACCTATTCATTCAACCCAAAACTGAATATTTGAGTATAGACGATGTTAAACAATATTTTATTTATTTAAAATCAGACGAATTGAATAATTGTAAAAAATTAGAAAATGATGTATTTGTTTGTCAACAAATGAATCCTATTTATCAAGTACATTTACATGGATCTTGTGAAGTAAAATTGTTTAAAGGTGATTATGATGCAAAGAGTTGCGATCAGAGAATAACTAGAATTAATAATTCTTTATGGCAGAGAATGATGAAATCAAACTCATGGCTTTATGTTTTACCAGAGGATGAGACATTGACAATTAGTTGTAAATTGCTGGTATGCCATCCATTATACATTCAGTACAATTAAGTAATGTGGGAATTTTTAATTTAACACCAACGTGCAGAGCGTATGGCTCAGGTATAATGTTATTGTCAAATACTAAATATGAAAGTAATGGTACAATACCAATTATCCCACCTGTGGATATAGAAATTGACTGTTGTGATGAATTGGATAGTGTAGTTAAAGATCAGGTAAAACTACCTACGTTAAAATTACCAAAGTATTTGAAAACGGTGGCAATGCATGCTGACGATTTAGATGCAGCCAGTTACAGATTAAATGAAATTAGAAAAGCTAGTGAGGAAGAAAATATGCATGAAATTTACAAGTCAAAGGTAACGCATCATTCAGTAATGATGTATATAATCTGTGGGTTAATAACAACAGGAATTTTATACTATGTATATAAAAGATTTTGTCCAAAATGGTTGTTACCATTGTTTGGTAGATGTTGTAGTAAAAGGTTAGAAGAGAAGTTTGAGGAATCTTTTAAACAGGTACAGACATTAAGTACCAAACCAATTGTAGTAAAGCAGTACCAGTATGGATCGTCAGTCCATGACCTGACTGCAATAAGAGGAGAGAGTCCAACAAACGGTTGTACTCAGCTAGAGGATGAAATTGTAGAACTAAAAGAGTTTGAAAAGAAACTACGACCAAGGTCGAAAAGAACATAATAATGGAAAAATTGATGTAGTATCAAGTAAAGTCATACGGTGAAAGTACAGTAAGATGTAGAATTGTTTGCGATTTTATTAGTGTGATCAGTTCAGTAGTGATAGTAATGTATCATTGTAGGAATTTAAAATTTATAAATATTATGTAATCACTTATAAAATTAAGCAAGATATTTGAATTGTAATAGTAGTTTAGTATTAAGCATTAAGCATTGTGTAGCTTAAAGCTTCAAATAAGGGGGAAGGTGTTGTAATTGTCAATTGTACTTACTGTACTTGTAGCATAATTGTTACTTAGAAGTGATAATATAAGAAATTCTTAGTTGTGTGGGAAACAGAGACAGGTGTCAGGTGTATATACGAGACTGTAGCATATGTTTTGAACATAAAATTAGTTTTAGGGAATTTTCCCAGGGTTTGGAATGATACCTCACCCTTTCTCAATAAGCGTGACTGTCCAGGGAGTGATAATCGTAGGAAATCTGGCGAGACATATCAAATAAGAATTAATGGTGACAAGGTCCAGACAGGAAATATAAAATGTCACACAAATTTGATATCCTTTTGGAGGAGTCAAGTAATGGGTCACAAGTGTGAAGCCAGATGTACTCAGTGGGAACATTGGTTAAAGCAGGTGTTGTATTTGCGTGAGAACTTTTAATCTAAAGTAGTGAAACACCCCCAAATCGTGACGTAGGGTCACATGATACAGTCTTTGAAAAATAATAGAAAGTCTTATAAAAATTGTATGAAACTACCCTTACTCCAACTAGTTTTAGCCTATCATAGTTAAGATTTTAGAATTAAGAGGAGGGAACAGTCCCACCACTAATTTAAGTGTTACACCCACGATGATGTACTATACAAACTCTAGCATTCGCTGGAGAAGACAGATCTGATTGTGTAAGCGGTCCCAGAGAACTTACTCATCTTTTCTCATTTTTATTTTGACTTTGATCTGTGTTGGAAGGTGTTCTTAGAGAGCCGGAAAACCAGATGTTGTCAATAGTTTGTCTTTGTAATTTTTGAAGTAACTAAAAGTAGTTACATTAATTTGTGAACTAAGTACTAGTAACTGAAGGTACTTAGAGTTTAAAAGAGTAATTGAATTAACTGACTTATAGTTTGTCAAGAGGAGTTTGTATAAAGTAACTTGTAAAAGTTCGTTTGTATTTTGCTAATCACAATAAATTGTCTTCAAGAAGAACGGTTCATTCTAATGATTCAACTTCACCTCCGGAAACACGTCAAACAGTTGTAACTTAGCAGCCACTCGATAGGTTACAACATAAACAAAAAAGACAATAGACTGTGTGAGCTAAGTTACCTGCATATTTCCACCTGAAGTATACATCTGTTCAGGTACGTCCTGCCGTCGGTACCGCAGACCGGATCCAGCTCCTTACCGCAGCGGTGCTCGCACTTAGCTCCTAATGCTCTCTGACATTTGCCGTCCGCCATTGTAATGCCTGCAACATGAACACTACAGTTACTAGCATTTCTGACGCGTGCTGTAATATCTATAAATACTGAATGTTACAGTTCTAAATAATACAACATATAAAGTTTCCAGGGCCGGCGTCAACATTGTTGATATTATTTCCTGCCGGGCTATTAGGCCGTGGTCTACTGCTAACATTGCTTACAGACGTTTCGGTCTCACCATCGGAGGCCGTATTCTGTGTTAAAGAACAGTGGAGTAATTGGCAAAGTGTTCGCCAATTCACCCCATTACTGAGGTAGGCCTACAGATGAATGCGGGTGAACACCTTGCCTTACTCGTCCGTTCTTTTACACTGAAGATGGGCCTCCAATGGTGGGACCAAAAGTCTGTAAGCAATGTTAGCAGTAGACCATGGCCTAATAGCCCAGCAGGAAATAATACCAACAATACAACATATTTTAATGCAGTGCTGTTTGCGGATAATAAGGTAATCAGCTAAAGTGAACGCGAGCTCCAGAGATCGATGTTTAAGTTACAATAAGTCTTTTGGAGTTACAATATGAAACTTTCTATGCAGAATACAAAAACTATGATTTTGGGGGAAAATACCTTCTGCGAACTAAAGTGTATTACATAATAACAGTATATATGAAACATTGTAATTACAGTCTATAAAAAAATATATACTTGTATAACAAATATTTACATTCTTTTGAAACAAATGTCTTTTACTGTTAATAATTATAATATAAGAAGACTAACTGTGAGAAAATATGAATATAAGAGTATACGACAACAGGTGTCACATTTCCGCTGTCTTGGTTTTGACATCACTTATGACGTAGATCTTGATTTTGATCATACGTTGGCTAAATTTAAGTCGATACGTGGAACAATTCGTGAAGCCATCGATGAGAACGTGGAAAGACACTAAAGAAACCTCTGCGTAGGGCAGGCCGTTAACGATTGAAGTGAGGCAGTTATGCGCGTCAGTTTATTTCAAAAGAGAAAAGTGTCTAATCGTGTTTCAAAACATATGTTAACCCATGCACGTGCGGACGAGTGTTTTAACGTTGTAATCAGTAGTACAGACTATTCGCAGAATACAATTTTATATATTAGAGTCTCCTCCTCCTCCTCCTTCTTCTTCCATCAGGGAATAGCTGTATCGCCTTTTTCGGTCCCAAAGAAAATACGTCCACTTCACTAACGCTTCCTAGGCTTTACTATAGGCCTACTTCTTTGTAATATAGGCTTGTATTGCCAAACTAACGTAGGTAACCTGCCATCAGGCGTCCTATTCAGATGAGCAATCCATCTCCCTTTGTTTTTTTGCAATGCGATCTTGGATACTAAAAATTCTCAACTGTTTGAGTATGTCTTCACGGCAGAATC
Organism: Magicicada septendecula; assembly: GCA_034769895.1. Classification (NCBI taxonomy): domain Eukaryota; kingdom Metazoa; phylum Arthropoda; class Insecta; order Hemiptera; family Cicadidae; genus Magicicada; species Magicicada septendecula. Next base: position 137,343,327 of record CM068367.1, on the reverse strand, counting down.
TATATCTTCATGTGCAGCCTGAAGTTGTTTCTTCACGGGAACCCAACTTCTAAGAACCATACAAGAACACTGACTAAGCCACAGTAACTTAAAAATATTTTAGTCGAGTTTCTTTCTTTGTTTTTCTCGATAATGCTTGGCGAATTGTTCTACATGTTGACTAAAACGTGGCCATTTTATGATCAACATCATGTTTTGGCAACAGTCATGAGTGATGTCACAACCAAGGTAGCGGAAATGTGATACCTGTTCTATACTCTTATTGTCTAAAACAATTTTAGTTCGGAAGGGGTATTTACCCACAAAGGCCATAGTTTTTGTCTTCTGCGCAGCTACGATACTTAATTAAGTATTCGCCATTAATAGTTCCAAGCAGATGAGAATCCACATTCTTTTATTTCTCGTGTATGCTTTTAAACAGGTCACCATTATTTGGAGATTTATAAAAGTAATAAAAAAAAAGAAGAAAGGCAGGGCAAATAAATGTGACCAGAGTACCGCACAAGTAGTGTAAAGCAATTTTGTAAGGGAATATTTTTTTGCGTAGAAGGGACAGTAGCAAGTGTCAGCTGTCAGAAATTATATACGTAGGAGCCAACCAGCCGCCGTTCGGATGACGACACGTGCGACGCATTAGCGACGAAATAGGCACCGCTAGAGAAGACAATGCCTCGGTTATAGCAGATGTTCGACGTAAGAGTGTGGCATGGGAACGTGCTGCAGTAACAGAAAACAAAGGAATACGTCTTACTGGGCCAATTACCAAGAATACGGATATGCTGGCGACGCGAGTATTGTCAAGCCACGTGTGGGAGCTTAGCGACGACACACAGATGTGGAGAGTCCACAATGGCAAAATTCATACGGACGTTACATGAACAAAGGACCACGCATGGTGAAACAGCGGGGAACTTGTTTACCAGCCAGAGTACGGACTGTGCAGGAGAGCTGCCGAACAGATGTCCCTTACCGAGAAAGCGACCTCCGTCAGCGTGTGAACGAAACGGAGGAAGTCAGGAGACAATACAGCAATTGGTCACACCCAAACTAAAAGACACATGGGTAACTGGACGGCAATTAGTAGGAACGAGCTGAAAGGAAATACAAGAACAATTGGATGATGGACAACCATGAAATTCGGCCCGTCGTCTTACTGCAAAGGAGGAGCGAAACAGTAAGATCTAAGAGAAAGGATCAGATGAGCCTACCACGAACGAGAGTTTGGCAAAGGCGGTTCTTTAGAAGACGTTACCATGGAGACAAAGGTCAAGAGCGAATAGAGACGAAGCCAGGAGTCTAGCTAGAGACTCAGGGAGGAGTCTTCGTGGAAATGAAGACGAAAAACCAATAAGGACGTAGATGGTGGGAAGGAGTACACTGGATGCAGGAATAGTAGTAGGACTCGATATATAAAAATAAGTGTTGACGAAGAGAGAGGGGTTAGTTAGTTTTTGGAGAGTTAATTATTGTTGGAGTTAGTTGTTGTTAGTCAGCTGATAAGACAATGTTGGGTTAATCTCAATCAGACTTTGTATTATATCAATATACTGACGAGTCGAAAAGTGCGGAGTAAAATGTTGATAGTGAATCGCAATATCGTATTGTATGTAATGTAATGGAACTTATAAGGGACTTAGTTCAAATTCAAAGTTTGTATAATAACGAGTTGTGTTAAGACGCTCAAAAACTCTGACGGAATGAATTAAGTAGAGACATTGTGCGAAATCGTGAAAGATAATTCGAACATATAAACTAAATATCGCGATTGTGTGATGAATTAACGCACTATTTACGTCGATTAACTATTTCAAATATCGTAATGAAAAGGTTCATAAGTGAAATAATTGTGCTTGTGAACAAAGTTGTGAAGTGACAATCACACGCGAATAAGTCGTGAAATGAATAAATCAAATCCAAGTGATCGTACTAACTAACTTTTGTTACACATATAATTTCTAAACGAGTGCGAACTCAAAGAATGTTGACGCCGGAGTGCTAATCTCAGCGATAGTGAATAGTGTAAATTTCAGATGACGATGAGAGTGACCACCAAGTCATCAGCCATCCTGAGAAGCGAGGGAGAGAGGAAATCATCGTAGACACACGCCGTAGATGCGGATACTTACCTCAAGTAAAACATTTATGTATCACTTATGTTTAGTAGCCACTGTCTTGTTCCACACAGAGAACACACCTCTGATCTAGTTAGAATGCATATTTAAATTCATGTAGAGTAAAGCTGAATCATATAATGCGAAAGGAAGAGTACGAAATATGAATCCATTAATGAGAGAAATTTTGTAATATGTAAAGAAGTTATGATTTAAATACTTAATTAATTACGAGATGAATCATCAGAGAAGTAATGAACGAATTAGTAATGTAATGTATCATATGTTATTGGGAAGTAATGTTATTATTAATTTCAGAAATTGATGAACATTGCAAAAGGTCTGAATAAATTATTGTTTGTAATGCAGAATTTGGTGTACGAGTCGAATCATTTATAATCATCCTAGTGAATACCAATTACCTTACGTAATCATACGTAGATACTAATGACACCCAAAGCGTGGAATAAATTAGTGGTAACGTAGTAATACTCATAGTAAAGTCAAAATTATCTGAATATTAATTAATGGTACTCATCACACTTATTACATGTACACACTTAATCCAACGTGATATAAGCATTAACAGACATAGTTGTATGTGACGCCCATAGAGTGAGCCTAATTAACCTATCTATCCGCAATAAAACAAAGTAAAACTAATTTGCATAAGATTGCATTTATATTAAATTTGCATTTATGTATATTAAATATCCATAGTTATCTATGACATCCCAACGAAGGGTTCGAGGAACATAAAAGGTAATTACAAATTATTACTTCTATTACATTAATTAATTAAAAAAACCAAAACAAATATTTATACATGGCGCTCCAATCGCGGGGCTTAAGAAAGTAATTAATGGTAACGAGTGATTAATTAATAACACCAAAAAACATAGTTATAGTAGTCTACTTACACATACATTCAAATTCTAACCACGGCCATTCATAAAAGAACTGAAAGGAAGATAGAAGAAGTGCTCACAGAGGACCAGTTGGGGTTTAGACGAGGAAGAAGGATGAGATAAGCGATACTGGCTCTGAGAACGGTGATAGAAGGAGAATGGAGAAAGGAAAGCAAATGTTCCTTAGTCTTGAGGATATAGAGAAGGTGTTTGATAACGTTAATTGAGAGAAGATGTTTAAAGCACTTAAAAACACTATGGTAGATTTTCGGGACAGACAAATAATTTGGCGGCTGTATAAAAATGAGACAGCGCTGACGAATTCTGGAAAAACACAAGAGAAAGCAAAAATTCGAAAAGATGTAAGAGAGGGTTGCAACTCTCCTGAAATGCTTAATTTATATATACAGGACTGTTTTACAAAGTAAATGAGCAAACCGATGGTGTAGTAAAAGTTCAAGGAGAGAGAATTAACATGTTAAGATTTGCAAGCGACATTGCAATTATGGGTGAAAGCGAACAGTTACATATAATGGATGAGGTTTTGAGCAAAGAGTACAATTTAAGAATAAATGTTAATAAAACTAAAGTGGTGGTCTGTAGTAAACACGGACAGTCTAGTATCAATATATTGGTGAATGGAAAAAAGATAGAGGAGGTTAAAGAGTTCACCTACTTAGGAAATAAAATCACAGAAGACGGAAACAGTGAGAGAAATTTTGGTAATAGTTCCGAGTGACTACCTTGCCTCTGACAGCCTCACAAACTTGAAAAAAACGCTTTTTTGTGTTTCTACATAAACTACAGGCCAAAACTAGGTGCGGAAGCGAAAAATTCGCACATTTTATTTGCAAGATGCGAAAAAAATTCATATTTACTTATAAAAATACACCATTGAAACACAATACTGTTTCGAGTTGGTTGCTTTTTGAGTGACCTGCACAAAAACCGAGTGTTAGTGGAAACGAGTTCCGCCACAGAAAGGGAGATGTACAGTAATAGGCAAGCGGTGGCCACCCAGCCTTACTTCCAGTTGGGTTTTTACATGGATTTCGCAAAAAACGAGAAACGTTAGTTTGCATATTAACCTAACAACGTCAATGTTACCTTATTTACATAAAAACGCACCTTATTTTGTGTGATTTTTCGCTTCCACAACCTGTAGTTTACGTAGAAACACAAAAAACGCAGTTTTGCAAGTTCTGTGGCTGCCAGAGACAAGGTAGTCACTCGGAACTATTACCGAAATTTTAAGTAGGATCGGACAGGCTACAGTTGTATTTAAAATACAAATTAAAAACACTGACAAATACAAATAAAAATTACTGACTTCTAAAGAAATAGCTCTGAAAACAAGAAAGAGGTTCCTGAAGCATATGGAGCATATGTGGATGTAAGACGTGGACAATTGGATCAGACGAAAAGAGAAGACTTGAAGCACTGGAAATGTTGCGTTATAGAAAGTTACTGGAAGTAAGATGGATAGACAAGGTTAGTAGTGATGAGATTCTGACTAGAGTTGGAGAAACAAGAAGGTCTAGCAAACTATTGTGAAGCGAAGGGTTGAACTTATCGGCCGTATTATGCGTCACGAGAATTTGATGAAAACAATAATAGAAGGTTTCATTGAAGGGAAAAGAGGAAGAGGAAGACCGAGACTCGAATATACGAACAGACAGACTATTGGTGATGTAAGTTGTAGTTCTTATAAGGAGATGAAACGGTAAAGCACAGAGAAGATCGGTGTGGAGAACTGCTGTAAACCAATCTGCGGATTGCTAACTGAAGAAGAAAGAAGAAGAATAAAAAACAATACTCAAAAATAAATAAAGTAAATGATAGAATATGTAACAAAAAATGGTAAATATGTTATCAATCGGTTGTTCACAGTCATCAAGAGTTACAACGCCGTCCGATCCGACCGAGTGTCACGGCGCGACGGACACTTCCTGATTGACAACGTTAGAGACCAGGTAACCTAAATGCGTATTCCGCGGAGCAACACCGATACGTCGTCGGCCGGCAGTGAACGTACGAACTAAATATTTTTGTATATAAAAAGCTAGTTAATGCGACACGGTTGACTGGAGATAACTCTCTTTTATAGCCTTGCGACTCCGCGTAACATAACGGACGGCCGAGATACTTGCTGTCAAGTTACGGACAGCCAGCCATTCCGTGAAATTCCTCGTTTAATCATTTACCCATATACGCTTAGGCTGTGTGGACACGTACAACCCGCGCGCGAACACGCGACACACGTGTGTGTGTGTGTGTGTCTATGTAATAGCAGTAAATGAACGTATTTATGCCAGTAGGAGAGGTACTAGCATTTTACTTTTGTTTGTTTTATGGAGAATTTTCGTCAGTGCTGACGAATTTTCTCTTTCAAAACATCAAGAATCGTCATTACATCAAGAGACCAGAAACCTTTACGTTTTAAACATGTGAATAGAATCTCTAAAACACAAGTTACATCCGATTATTTTCTGTTGTTTATATTTCGCCACTTATAGCCGTCTTCAGCATCCTCTGATTAAAGACCATTTATACATAAAGTTAATCTAACAATTTCCGGGTTTTATTGTTCGTCTTCTTCCATCTGCGCTGTATTTTACTATTGATTTGTGATGTGATTGTTTTGCGTTGACCATACTGTATTAACTTTCACGTTATATAGTTTCCATAACCTTGTCATGTACTCCCATTATATACTGATTCTACTATTCCTCATTCATTGTAACTCACATCCGACAGACTCTGTGGTCCACCAGTTCTCCTCCATGGATGTTTAAGTCATAATGAATAATCGGTTGTTATAATTACATTTAATGTTTCAGACTTCGAATTATAAGTCAATTGTATTAGACTGCGGCGGAAGTGCAGTGAGAGACAGTAATGGGCTGCGCTCTCCGCCTTGCGCTTCAGTTTTCCATAAGGATTTGGATTCCACAAATAACTTGTATCCTATCTTGATGGCTCTTCAGTGCCTGTTTTTCTGCAAAGAAACACCGCTTTCTTCACTCTTTAGTCACACTTCATAGACCGGTGCGCGTTTTGTCTTCTGCGCGGTTACCCTGCAGGTTTGGACCTTTTCTCTCTTCTCCTCGAGTCCCATTCTCTTTCTTTATAATTTAGTCAACCATCTTGCCTTTGGTACACCCGTCTTTTTGATTTTGTGCGTTTGTATAACGGTACTTGTTGTAATGGGTTTTCTACATGCCTAAAGTTTGTTGTGAATTTTAGGTTTTTGTTTAGTTTGTTGATCTACCTTTGTGGTGTCTTAATTTCTAATAAAGTTGTTACAATATTTATAGTGAAAAGTAGATTCAAGACATGGTAGCAATACTTAATTTTAAAGCTTATATTCAAATAGGTATTTATATTTATAAGTGGGAATACACGTGTTTATGAGTTATTTTTTATGTGAGTGATAATGACGATAGGCAGATACAAGAAGGATACTTCAGGCCAGGAAAACGAATGGATGCCTCAGTGGAATTTGGTGGATTAAGGACATGCGTAAAAAGAGAAAATATAATATATATGACGCATTAGTTAAGAGTAGCTTACTGTACGAAGCAGGAACATCGCGCGTTAAAGAGCAAAACAGAAATAAATTAGAGTCAGTGGAGACGGATGTGCTCTGGAGATCCCTAAGAATTTCTAGACGGAACAGAATTTTACATGAAGAAATTAGAAGACATATGGGGGCACAGAGAACTTTGTTTCAGGATAGTGAAAGGAACCAGTTGATTTGGTACGGTCGTGTCCAGAGGATGGGGTATGAGAAACTTTTAAAGAAGGGGATGCAGTTGGGCCCTTCCAGGAGCAGGGAAGACTGAGAAAATCCTGGAAACTAGGCATATTAAGAGTCATGGCTGCACGAGATCTCTGAGGTGGAAAGTGGAATATCAAGTGGATATTAGGCATCGGACAACGTCGAAGGACGTTTTAAACTGATTAATACACGGGCGCGCGTGTGTGTACAGAAGAGGTTCTGTCTACGTGTAATGCCGTTATTATACAGTGCAATTCTGCACAACAGGCAAGGTGGCGGATGTTGTTGGTAGGAGAACTATTGGAATGAAAAAAACGATTCACCAGTACCAGTGAATAACGAGTTTAATGATTTGTCATGATGCAATAACGAGTTATCTCGTTTGATTAGGTGGCCGGCCAGCGGGCGCTACGCACCTGCTATGCAAATTTTCGTCACTTCCGCGAGTGCAGGTGTTGCGTTTCGCATGCATGCGTGACATCGGTAACTGCCTGCATTCCTCAGCACTCGCCTGCTGCAACAAGAAATTGTCAAATCCAGACTGAAAATTAAATTTGGAAAATGTTTTACTTCAGGAAAGAGTCAACGGTACGAACTATCTGGAAACAAGAGAAGTTAGCATTGTCGATTTTTTTTTTTCGATCATTAAGTATTATAATATCGGAACAGTGAAAGAGACATAAAAATTAAGTTTACGTGCTGTAAAGCAGTTAATAGGAGAGTTGTTTTTACGTAGCTATTTTCTTTGGTAGGTTATAAGGAAACATACAAAGTTATATATATACGTAACTCAAAGTTTCTTGCAGCAATTACATGATATTATGATATTATTCAATATAGTTTCTTTGCAAGTAGTGTATTACGATTTTGCCGTTTCAATACCTGACACACGTTTTACTGAAACACATCAGGATCATCAGAGGTTTGTAAATGATGCTGATTTTTTGTAAATGATTTACAAACCTCTGATGTGTTTCAGTGAAACGTGGATGAGGTATTGAAACGACAAAAACGTAATACACTACTTGTAAAAAAATGTATACTGATTACTATCATAATATTATATATATATATATAATTTATTTAATATTTATAACTGTTTTACATCAAGATATGTTATTTCCTTAAAATTTTCCACACACAGGCATAATAATCAACATCTGGGAAAATTTACAAATACTTATAAATTACGAAATTATACGAAATTTAAAAATTCCAGAACTAAGATGGCTGAGGATGGGAAAGATGTTTGATTCCAGAAACATGTTCTAAGTAAGGAAATAATATATCTTGATGTAAAATAGTTATAAATATTAAATAGATAATATATGTATAAAGAAATTAACTGTAGCAAGAAGTGTGTGTGTGCGTCCTTGCTGTAAATAGTGTACATTATTACATTTACTAAAGACATTAAAAATATATATACGAGGGACTATTAAATTGTTAATTCGTAAATGTCTTGTACGTATAACATAATATTGATAAAAAAGATTTGCATTTTCTTATGCAAACATTAAAATTATAACGATAACAACAACAACATAATAAAATAATAATAATTTTTTTCCAAGTCTCTCACACACCCCTACACCCTGCCGATCCACCAACTGGGATAGAAGGACACCCAGTAGAGGAACAAGAGAACAAGTATGATAGATCGGTTCATAGAACCTTCGTATACCACACTTGAAAAAGATCTAAATTTGAGGAATTTGTTGTGTCAAGTAAGAAGACGACTGTGACAAGAAAATATAGAAGAAATAGTAAATTGTAAACACTACGACTCTTACAAGTCACGCCAAAATGAGTGTGGCAGGTCAACAAGTGCAGCCAGAAAATTCCATCCTTCACAGCCCGTTGAAACTTCCTTGTGGGAAGTAATCTCTAAACATACAGAAGGCCTCACATTAAAAAAAGTCTGTGAAACACGCTGGGAAAGCAGAGTCTCAAGAAAGCTGTGAGGTTTCAATATACCGAAGTAAGAGATGCGTTACAAGAGCAATACGAGGAGACTACCGATCCGGTCGCAGCTTCAGAAGCTAGGTCTCTCGCTCAGCATATGGATCAATATGGATTTTTTGCTCATACTTGTGATTTAGTATGATTTAGTGTACCAAATTAATGTTGTTAGCAAATCCATGCAATCCGAATAGATAGATTTGTTAAATTCGACGAGTCTATTAGACAAATGTTGTCAATTTGTCAAAGAATACAGGGATAATGGTTACATATCGGCTGTGATTAAAGCAAAAGAAATTGCCGAAAAAGCTGAAATTTCACCAGTTTTTCAACAAACACGAAAGCGAAGAATAAGAAGAAGGTTTGACTACGAATCTCTAGATGAGACTCCAACATACCCAGAAGACCACCATATTCTATCCTTTGATAGACGCAATTGTTAATTCACTGGAAATGCGTTTCCGACAGCTTTCGATTTTTAATGAGAGTTGGTCTTTTATGTATGATTTGAAGCGACCAATTGACAAGTCCGAATTAGAGCAGTCGTGTTTAAATTTAGAAAATATTTTGACACATAATTCACAAAGTGACATTTCCAGACATGATCTGGCTCAAGAAATACTTAGACGCAGCCATGATCTGGCAACATTTCTTAGACGCAGGCAAAGGACAACCGAAAGATGTTCTTGAAGTTTTGAAAAGAAATGATTGGTGTGACTTATTTCCAAACGCTTGGACTGCCCTTCGGATACTACAAACTACTCCAGTAACGGTCGCAAAAGGAGAGCGTAGTTTTAGTAAACTAAAACTAATAAAAACATTCCTAAGATCAACAATGTCCCAGGAAAAATTGTCAAATCTGGCAATTTTATCATTCGAAAATGATATTGCTCAATCCATTTCGAATGTGGATTTAATTACCACATTTGCAAGTTCCAAAGCAAGGAGGGTAAATTTTATTTAAATTTATTTTTTAGCAACATTTATAATACAATTAAGCGAGCAAGTCTGTATAAAATCTCGGTCTTCTTCACAACTGATGGCCTCGCACAGTCCCTTTATAAGTATTTGTTTTTAGTATTTGTTTATTATTTTTATGATCATTATCAGAGTAGTACGTAAAATACTACATAGAATATCGATGTTCCTGTTTTTTTTTATTATGTTATCTGATTAGTTTTTAGTTTTATAATTATTCAATCTGATCCAAATGTTAAATACCAACTACTAATAAATAGTAGTTTTGTTTATGTTGCAGCAAGAGTGCAATATGAATAGCAAGTTAATTTTGATTCAATAAACGTTTTGATTTTTGAAAAGTTGGTGTTTTACTTAACAGAAACTGAATTATAATTGATTCGAAAGGTGTCGACCAAGGGGCGCCGAACGGAATTCTCGCTTCACCCTAATAAAGGGCTAGGGCCGCCGCTGATACACACACCCACGCTTACATACACTAGCGTGTGTACCATGATATCGTCTCATCCCATATCTCAACGACCAATAATATTTGTTTCTTTGTTTTCCCAGTTTTCCATTGCGAATTTCTCTTCTCAACCTTGCTTCCTCTACATCTTGCTTCCAAGTACTACGAGGCCTACCTCTTTTTTGCGATTTATCGGATATTCTAGTATCGTTTTAGGCCACTTGTCCATACAGCTTCTAATATAATTAAGTCAGGTTGTAGATTATAGTTGTTTGCGATACTTCCCCTAAATTTTTGTCACAGTTATACATAAACTGTAATTGCACCTGGTTCTAATTACCTATATTCTCAGTGTCATTTTATAACTTTTATGAAACGCGTTTTTTCTGAATAATAACTTTCTGTTAAATAAAAAATATGTAGTGTATGCGTGTGTGCGCACTCGCGCTATGTGTGTATGTAAAACTTTGCTTGTTAACAATCGGTGAGTTTTCAAGTAGCTGATAAAAAACAAGTACAGACTGATTAGTAAAATCGGTGTAATAGCCTATAATGTGTTGCCATCAGAATATGTAATATTTTTCATGAACAGTACGTACTCACCTTTACCGCATGTTTTTTTCTTTAGTTCGCACTCGTTTTTGTAGATAACCAGATCCGAGCCACATACAGGATCGCCGCCTCCCGTCTGCGGACATATTCTGGGACACGATGAGTCTCTTACGCATCCAACTCCTAAACACAAACAAACAGAACGTGTTAGTGGTCAGTTATTGTAACAGGGCTTGGATCTGCGACCAAGTGATGTAGACCATACACCTACACAAAGAAACCTAATTTATATAAGAATTACGTTAAATGATATTATTATTTAATCTCGAAGAAATAAATATATTGAATCCTCAATAACCGTATTTGAATTAATATAAAATGAAATTTACGACATGCGATCTCTCTCTTTACACGCACATAAGAATGAATTATAGAATGTTCAGAGGTGTACAAAATAGAATCATAGCATTGGATGAAAAACAAATAACAGCGTTATCAAAGATTCAAGTGTTAAGAATTATAAGACAACAATTATAAGTTCAAAAATTAACGGTGTGGCTAAAGAAGAATTAATCAGTGAAATTACATCCTGTAATTTAAGAATATAATTATAAACTACTATGAATATAAAGAAATACATATATAATTTAATACTATATACATTGACTGAGTGAAAGCCTAATGTAATGTTAAACTACCAGAATGTGTAATTAGCATTAAATTAATATAAGTAAGTAGAATGAACTGTTATAAATATTTAATATAGCAACGTATAATGTATAAAAATGAAATTCATTAAAGAAGAAGAAGAAGAAGAAGAAGAAGAAGAAGAAGAAGAAGAAGAAGAAGAAGAAGAAGAAGAAGAAGAAGAAGAAGAAGAAGAAGAAGAAGAAATGGTCATTAGTAGAACATAACAGAACAAAAGTAAGAAGAAGGCTGAATATAATTTCGTTTATTATAAGCTTGAGAATAGACGCTTTTCACTTTTTTGTCTGATAATCTTAACGAAAATTGTTAGTATGTTAAAATTTAAAAAAAGTATAAAACCACGTAACATCAAGTGAAACAGTTAGTGAGTGTACAAATGAGTGAACTGTAAAATATTTTCTTCATAAGTCAAAACCTGTTACGACTTAAATAAAGAAATAGTAGGCTAGAATTTCATTTCAGGTATTATAATATTTTTATTATAAATAAATAACTTAAAGTACCTTATAATTGAAATTTAACTTTTTGTTCACATAAGAAGTATATGTGTATGCATCCGTAATCACATCTGATTACTTTTAATAAAGGTTCATATATAACCTTATTAAAAAATGTAACTCTTGTCTGAATACGTTTAAAAATTACGGTCAACGTAAAAATTTATTGTTATGAACATTTATATGTTATTTTCGCAACAGGACACGACTAAAAGATTGTACAATTTTGTCGTACATTATTAGTTAGACGGATATCCGCTAGGCGGCATTTCTATACATTTTACGAGAATATTTAAAGGAATTCGTTTCCACCACGAACATAAACATTTATATTGATCACGTTGAAGTTTTGTTTTCGTACATTTGTAGTGAAAGAGTTTTTTCGTTACTGACTACCGAAACCCGAGATGGAAGGAAGTTCAAGAAAGTTTTAATTATTGGTTTATAAAAATTAAAGATAGAGAATAGAAAGTGTTGATGTGTATCTTTAACATTAATATAATTAAAGAAAAATAAATAAAGCAAAAGTACACATGCATGATATTTGTGTGTCTGTGTGCGCGCGCGCGCGTTTTCATGGTGAATTTAAAAAAGGTTTTCTTACTTTTAAATTATACAATGTGTGTATGGAGTCTCTATATACAAAAATAATTTCAGACTATCTGTATATGTGTAAACATTTATTGTGTGTACACTCTCCGACTTTTATACCAAAATTCGATATTTTTTAAGAAGAAATTTCAAACGAGAACGCACACTTCGGATGGTTAAGACACAATACACAGGAGGAATTTGTAGGTTGCAGTATTCTGTTATAAAGCCAATAATACTTATTTGTTTTCCCAGTTTCCTCTCGTACATTTCTGTTTCTTACGTCTTCGTCTACATCTTGCTTCCAAGGCCTACCTTTTTGCGATTTATCGAACGATATTCTAGTACCGTTTTAGGCCACTTGTCCATGCAGCTTCTAATATAACTAAGTCACGCTGTAGATTATATATTGACTTTAAAAATATATTCTTGTACAAAAAGATTATTATTATTATTATCGATAATTATACAAAATATACAAGACAAAATGACAAATATGAATATTATAAAGAGATATGAATGAATTACTTAATACACATATAAGCCAAAACACACACACACACACACACACAATTTTATGTTATAGTACAATTATAAGAACAAAATTTCATTGTTCTTCGTATTTGTTTTGCATATATAAAGAAAATTGTATCTATTTTGCTAACGATTTCAAACAAGGAAACAGTGCGGTGACTTTCTGGAAAACGTTCCGTATTTAGACGTCTAGCTGACTACACATTGCAGTTCGTCTAACTGTAACTGTGGTCATAAGGATAGTAACCGTTTTGTGCGTTCTTGAAATCGTCATATATGTTACGATCAAATACGTTAATATGGTCGTTAAGAATTAGTTTTGTTGTGAAATACAATTTCGTTGTGGACAGTTTTGTATTCTTGATAATTTTCGAAGACATTTACGTAATAAAATCCCTGATTTTATTATATAACTTTGTAACAAACAACTTCGTAAATAAAATACATTAATATGGCAATTTACATGGATACAAGTATAATAATTCGATTATGTTTATGTATTCGATTATGCGTATGCCCATGCACACTCTCTCTCTCACAACACACACATACACATGTGTGTTGTGTGTGTGCGAACCCCTCTCTATATATGTATATGCATCGGAATAGGCAATAGGTATTGACAGTGCCGGATTTAAGCATATGCTACGTAGGTTGCAGCCTAAGGGACCCTAGTAAAAAGAAAAAAAAGGATAGTCAACTTGCATAAAAATGATTTGGTTCCTGTTCAGAGAGCATTAGAAATTATTAAAGGAAAAGGTGGTATTATGTCCCATGTGTAGGGTTGAGTGGGGCACGAGTGCGCGTTAAAATTTAAATTAATCTCAAAGTGCACTCATTGCACTGAGACGCATTATATTTTGACAGAAATGTCATGAATACTTAAAACCCCCATTCTAAAATTTCAGCTACTGCAGCACATGTAAATAAATATATTTCCAAAACGTGTCAAATGCGAACTTTTGCCCCCATAGGTGTATCTCAATTTAATTTGTACACTTAACAATGGTTTTATTTGCAGTTCTGAAAGATATATTTTTCAAAATTTTCCCGAACCCCCAGTAAAACTGCGGGATATTCCATACCTCCCAGACCCCCCGGTAGTTGGGGGACCTACACATGTTCAGCCTAGGGGCCCACTAACTCTAAATCCGGCCCTGGGTACTGATACCTAAACGCAGATGGGCACGTTCTACAAATCGAAAACGTTTAATAAGTTGTCTTCGTGCGCCTTGCATTCACATGGTAGGCAATTGTATAGCATGTTCAAATTTTTTGACGTGTTACAATACAGTATTATAGCTTCACATCCACGATTCGAGGTGTTTCAATGCAGCGTTAATTCATAAAATAAGAGCAAGATGAAACGTTTGTATTACAGTTTGTTGGTATCACTGAAACTTAAATTTATGTAGTCATAATGAAAGTAACGTAGTAAAATTTACGCTGTAATGTGACAACCAAAACGACGCAGAAGAATGGTTTCAAGCAAATCTTGTAATTCTCGCGTTAAAAATATGATAGTAAAATGGTGCAAACTCTAGGTCGCGTAGCGTAACTTTGTTGTTAACTCAAATTAATAAACGTCAAACGTTTGTGGTTTGTGTAATAAATTATCTCCCTCCCTCCACACACACATGCGCGCGCGCGCGCGTGTTTAGAGAGAGAGAGAGAGAGAGAATATTTCATATAGTGTGGTAATTTATTAATTTATTAACTCATATTGCCTAACTTCGTTATTAACTCAAGTTGCTCGTGTAAACTTCGTGAGCTGTTGGGCCAAGTTAAAATTGTTAACGCGTGCAGAGAGAGAGACAGAGACAGAGACAGAGACAGAGACAGAGAGAGAGAGAGAGAGAGAGAGAGAGAGAGAGAGAGAGAGAGAGAGAGAGAGAGAGAGAGAGAGAGAGAGAGAGAGAGAGAGAGAGAGTGATGGAGGGGGGATGTATCGCCGGAGAAAATCAAATACTCAATTAAACACAGAACAACCAATTATATATTTTTGTTAGACCAAATATAAAATGTGGTAATAATTGAGAAACAAGCAGGCATAATCAAGTTCTACTTTTTCAAGAAGCTTTCTGAATTCTGATGATGCAACCACCATTTAGTGACCTCCCGAAAATACTCATTCAAGGGACTGCTGACTCGCGATAGACAGTTTGGCGACTTCTGGTTTAGACTATTGTCTTTAGAAGCATTCAGTAATTAAACTGTCTAGACGCATAAATTGTGAAGGGCACTTCAACTTTTTATAAACAATTCAAATTTATAATATTTTTAATAGACAAAATATTTCAGCTGTTTACATGACGGTTAATTAAATGCAAATACACATAAAATAATAAAAACCGTAATCACACTGTAATTATTATGAACTGCAAACAAATAGTAACAAATTATGAACTACAAGAAAAACGTGAGCTCTTAGAGATTATTATTTGAAGTTAGTATTTGACACGTTCTTCAAAGTAACATTTTAAATTATTGTGATGCCTAAAATATTTTATGCAATATAATGTTATTTTAATGTTATATAATAATACATTACCTTTCACGACAAACAGTTAGACTTAATGAATATTAAAACTGTTCATTACATTATTGGAGGGTGTGTTCAAGCATTATTGGATGGGCAAACGGAGGAATTAAGGGAGCCAGAATGCATCTTTGTAATCTGAGCTTTACAGACGATATTGTGTGATTTGTTCATGAAATATTTGGGTAAAATACAAAGAAACAATAGGACAGGAGTATCCTCCTCTGCTTCAAGTGTTTATCAATAGAATAAAATCAAAGTGGATTCAAAAAGATGGCTTTTCGAAATGAAAAATATTAACGTGGAATATGGAAAATTGTGTGGCCAGCATGCTTGACCCGTTCATTATTATCCACAGAATGTTTACCCTACGTACTCATTTCTACAAACTGGGTTGATCTGGGGGACTGAGAAACGCATTTTATTTTATGGTGCGATCAAGAATGGAACCCGGGACTTCTAGATTAGTAGACAGACAAGGACTACAAATAAAGACGAAGAAACAAATATATATACAACCGACCTAGAAAGGATAGAAAAAAAGGTCTAGTTAAGTATTGGTTTGTTGCGAATTTAATAAGATTTTCTCTAAAGAGACTTCACTGAACTGGAGAGACAGAACTGAAGAATAATGAACATTCGTTTGCACAGAAGTGTGAAGAGAATTTCTGCTCCAGCTTCTGGTAATGAGATGATATTGGTGGTAGTGCTTTACACACACACACACACACACACACACACACACACACACACACACACACACACACACACACACACACACACACACACAATTTTTACGAACAAGAAGTTATCTTACATTTGTTTGGACACGTTCCGACTAATTTGACAGCGAACCCTTGTTCGTTGATTGCTTTTTGAATTTAAAATTTTTATGCGGCTGTCATGCTCTTTTTCTTATTATTTTTTGGTACCACTGTTATTTTTATTATTTAGTTTACGTTTCTAATATGAACTAGAAGTAATTAATATGAATTGATACTATATGCACTTCCTAAATGTTCTATGCCGTTTCATAGCGTAAGCATCACAGTCCGTCATGAAGTTTCTACATTATGAACGACACAAAAACATAAAAAATAAAATTGCAAATATAGATCTCTTACTAATATCTGTGCTGACATTGAATTTCGCTAATTTAAAATTGAAGCAGCAGAATTGCGCGCGAACCCAGGAATACGCTCGATCGCAGAAAATGTAATCACGAATTTGCATTTCAGATAATTGCTTGGCAGATGCAGTTCCGTTTCCTACTTTGTTCGATTTTTAAAAAGTATAAAGTAGGTCTGTGCTACCACGCGCGATACAAAATCAGCTGTACAGTCAATCGATCTGCGATAGGACTAGTAACACACTTGTAAAACGGGCCGTGAGAGTGGAGTTGTAAAGCCACCGCCAACTTGATTTTGATTTATATTTGTGTAACACGTCAGTTAACCTACAAATTATGCCGGCGATTCAGGTTAAGCAGCTCGCCGCGATCTGTGCTTGTTTGTTTTCTGATCATACGTATTTTTTTTGTAAGACAGGTCACTTAAAGAGCGCTCGTCACGAAAACGAGTTTGTTTGCTGTTCAGATTAAATTGATTGCGTGTTTAATTACATGAAATTATCGCCTTAACGCGTCGAGAGGGCAGCGTCTATTAAACACGACTCATTTATTTTGGCATTTGTGCAGACTGTTTGTAAACACACAAAACAAAGTATCAACCAAAAAGAAAGACAAACGTACGAAATCGTTCGAATAAGTAGCCTAATTCGCGCCAGAGAAAATTTGTCGAAGTTTTGTATTGTTACTAAACGTAAAAGCTACGATTTGCATAAGGTAAAAAAAATACGCAATCGTAAAAAGTTTGCATGTAACTATTATACACTATGACCCTACTTTCTTTGTTATCGCCTTAAATCTAATTTACGAGGGTAATTCAGTAAGAGGCAAATAGCTGAAGAAGAAAAACGGTTTATTTAATCGGTACGAAAAATTTTTTACTTTTAAACATACTCCCCACCGAGATTAATACACGTGTCGAATCTCTGAATAAGATTTTTATACTTGCTGCAAAGAAATCTTTATGTTAATGTCAGAGACATTTTAGGACATTTTCTTTGACCTCGCCGTTGTCATAAAACCATACCATGTAACGCCTCCTTGAGTGGACCAAACAAGTGTAAATCATGTGGAGCCAAGTCTGCACTGTAGGGTAAATAAAAACCCAAGCCAATTTATTGATTGTTTCACATGTTAACTGAGCTATGTGTAGACGGTTGTTATCATGAAGGAGAATGCGTATTAAAATCACAAGTAGAATTAAATGTCTCTTGACAAGTACGTACAAATGATCTGATCCATTGACCTGCAGTAACTTGTCTCAGAACCTCTATCCGAATAGTCTGAACATCCTGAATACGAAATGATTCTGAGCTAGTTGAAAGAAAAAAAAAATCTGTTTTTGAAAAGATGTTTGTTTATGCAGACAACGTCGGCTTTTTCATTTACACTATTTTTGCCTTTCCAATTTGGTTAAACAATCTAGATTTGAAGAGAATTATATACGTGTATCATAATTGCTCACAATTATTCTTATTACTATAAAAATTAATAGTAAACAATACTTTCTATTATTTAAAAAGATCACATTTTTAATTTACATGTATCCTTACAAATAAAGAGCTATTCTTGTTATAAATATAAAATTTTGTTTTTTATTTATATTTATAGTATATATTATAATATTATAAATATATAATTATATATTACATGAGAGAGAGAGAGAGAGTAGTTTATACATATAACTTAAGTTGACGTCGTTGTTTAGGTTAAAATGATGCGCGTTTGTGTCTTCAGGTTGAATTACTCTATCGAGGTAGTTAAATTTAAAAATACATTATACTCAAAAAACACATGGGTTGCTACTGTGCACTCTAGTTTATGTTTGAGCAGGTAATTATGTAATGTGAAATCGTATACCGACTTCGATTTGAAATTGAATATGACATATCACCTGTAAATGTTACTGAAAACTATGTACATTTCGAATTCTTCCAAAGCATTCATTCAACAGTCATTGTTGTAAGTATGTATAGGTCTCAAATTGAATTTAAAATCAGTGTAATTATGATTGTTCGAGATTAAATGGTGCGGGTTGTTGGAATTTATTTTTATTTTTTTTAATAATGTTTAGACGTGCGTTAACTAAATCATTTAAGGAAAGGTCTCCCAGTTTGACCGATATAAAAATAATTGCAAACATTACACGTTAATTTATATGTATCGGTTTTCCTCGTAATGGTGTGGGTTTATTCTGATAGACTAGTTTTTTAGATTGTTGTTATTTTTGAAAGTTGTAAAGATAATATTATTTAGTGTAGAAGTTGGAATATTTGGCATTTTATCGTTAGAAGTGTTTGAAGTAAGTGCTATTGAGTCCATGTCTACTGCAGGTTTAATTTTCCTATTTTATTTCGTCAGGAGGTTTTCAATTAATCACCTATATTAGCAACAAGAACAGTATATTGCCAGCGATATATTAGGCTTCGTGGAACACATAATTCGACGATGTGGTACTGAGAAACTAATCACAAAACTAATAGAAGGAGAAGTAGGACAGCCAGCAGATAACTCGATTGATGTCAAATCTCACAGACGTCTCAGTATTTTAAATTGTAACGAACGCTGAAGATAGGGACTACTCTGATCAGCATTAAAGTAGAAACGCCGATGTAGACAGACGAACAGTAGAAAATACTAGACCAACTGTCTATTAATCAAATACGCTTTGAAAATTAAAAAAAAAATCTTCGATGAATGGCTCCTGTGAAACAGAATAAGATAGCAGTGAGAAAAATAATTAACTGATATGACTCATATCAACCTTCCGCTAATTATGAGAAAATCAAAAGAAAAGGAAATACTTCAGCAGGGAGCGAAGGACACAGTAAACATATGATTCAAACGACTTGCAAAAGAATTCACCACTGCATCGAGAACAACAATTTACTTGGCAATTTGCACATTTATAGCCAGCCGGCGTTACTTGGCATAGGTTCAACTATGGCGCTATTACTTAATGATAATTATACGGTACGCACGCGGTGAAGTTCATTCTGTTGTTTGTTTTTAAGATCATTGCCTTCGCGGGCTGCCATTAAAAAGAAAGAGAAAGGCCGACGGAAGGAATTTGCATATAGAGTACCTTGGGTGGCTTCCAGTTTCGCCCAAATCGGATAAAAAACGCCAGTCAATCAACGTATGACCAAGTAAAATGTAATTTTCGTTTGTTGGCTTCGATTAATGATTTTAATTAACAAGATTTTTAAAAAATGTTCAGTTTTAAGGTCTTAGACCTGCTGTAATTTGATTTGAGAATTAAGCGAGTGTGATGTGCCTTCATAGCCAATGTGTCCTAACATTCAGTCAGACCCACCCACCAGTCATAATCATCTTCATCTTCACGGATTAAACCAAGGATGGTTTATTCCGGTCTCAAAAATATGCAAAGTTTAGAGCTGGTCACTCCAGCGCTTCCTTGGACGTCCCACACTTCTCCGTCCCCTAGGCTTATAGTTCCAGAGTTGTTTGTGGATGCGGCAGTCATCCATTCGGCAAAGATGTTACTGGCCGATACTGGGCGATCCTGTCGAGTACACTCATAATATTTAGTTCCTTCCGTATAGCTGTGTTTCTTCTATGATCATGGAGAGTATACCCTGACACGTGTCTGAGAAATCTCATTTCAGCCGCTTGGATGCGACTGGCCTGGCCTTTCGTTAAAATCCAATTCTCAGCCCATAAAGAAGTGTGGGAAGAGCCATCACCTTGTAGAATTTTAGGCGTGTTGGCGCCTTGGTGGGCGTGTACCCACCCACCAGTAGATACGAAATTTTTCTCGCGACAAGACATGTTCAATAACTATTTACGTACTGAATTGTTACTTAATAATAACACGGTTCAAAAGGTTGAACAATAAATAATGATGAATGTAAAACATATACTAACAATCTATTTCTAAGGCTTTCACGGCCGGGGTCAACATTGTTAAAAAATCCGGGCTATTGGGCCGTGGTCTACTATAGTTTTATTAAATCCGGGCTATTGGTCCGTGGTCTACTATAGTTGTTATTAAATCCGGGCTATTGGGCCGTGGTCTACTATAGTTGTTATTAAATCCGGGCTATTGGGCCGTGGTCTACTATAGTTGTTATTAAATCCGGGCTATTGGGCCGTGGTCTACTATAGTTGTTATTAAATCCGGGTTATTGGGCCGTGGTCTACTATAGTTGTTATTAAATCCGGGCTATTGGGCCGTGGTCTACTATAGTTGTTATTAAATCCGGGCTATTGGGCCATGGTCTACTATAGTTTTATTAAATCCGGGCTATTGGTCCGTGGTCTACTATAGTTTTATTAAATCCGGGCTATTGGGCCGTGGTCTACTATAGTTGTTATTAAATCCGGGCTATTGGGCCGTGGTCTACCATAGTTGTTATTAAATCCGGGCTATTGGGCCGTGGTCTACTATAGTTGTTATTAAATCCGGGCTATTGGGCCGTGGTCTACCATAGTTGTTATTAAATCCGGGCTATTGGGCCGTGGTCTACTATAGTTGTTATTAAATCCGGGCTATTGGGCCGTGGTCTACTATAGTTGTTATTAAATCCGGGTTATTGGGCCGTGGTCTACTATAGTTGTTATTAAATCCGGGCTATTGGGCCGTGGTCTACTATAGTTGTTATTAAACCCGGGTTATTGGGCCGTGGTCTACTATAGTTGTTATTAAATCCGGGCTATTGGGCCGTGGTCTACTATAGTTGTTCTTAAATCCGGGCTATTGGGCCGTGGTCTACTATAGTTGTTATTAAATCTGGCTATTGGGCCGTGGTCTACTATAGTTGTTATTAAATCCGGGTTATTGGGCCGTGGTCTACTATAGTTGTTATTAAATCCGGGTTATTGGGCCGTGGTCTACTATAGTTGTTATTAAATCCGGGCTATTGGGCCGTGGTCTACTATAGTTGTTATTTTCAGACGTTTCGTCCTCACCTCTGAATGCCATCTTCAGTGATAAAACGATTCTACACAACTGACACGGTGTTCGTCAGTAACCACAGTACTGTGGCAAAGAACTGCGACAATATACTAATAATTTTTATTACGAATCTTCTTCTTCTTCTTTTCTTCTCCTCGTCAAGGTATAGCCTTACAGCCTGTTCCGCCTTCACTGAAGCCAAATGTTCCTTGGTCTACCTATATCTCGTCTTCCTTGAGGTCTGTATGTAATTTCTTGTTTAGGTAGTCTCATATCTTCCATTCTCTCGATATGCTGCCTCCATTTTATTTGTCCTTCCCTTATTCTGCTGGCCATAGAATATATATTGAACTCGGTTCTTACATCTTCATTTCGTATTTGATCTCTAAGGGTGCAACCTTTGGTTTTTCTAAAGACCTTCATTTCAATTGTTTGTATTCTTCGCTCATCATTTCTCGTCATCGTCCATTTATTACGAATACAAAACAGAATTAACGCACACATCATCACAAATATTTTTACAACTTTAGATTTCAACAGTAAGCGTAACTGAGTTCCTTCGTCAGCCTTCAAACATTCAACGTTGGCCACTGCTTGACTCATCCAAATTTGCAGCCTTGACGTGGCATGTCTTAAGATTATCCGCCCATCGCATCTGCGGACTTCCTCTTTTTTCCTTTTGTACTTCCGTGGTGTCCAGGTTAATAGAGTTTTATTCCGCCTTTCATTCTTGTGACTAGCGTTATGAGCGAAAAAATTCGGGGTTTATTTTGTGATTACTTGCCTTCAAACGTCTTTCACTTTTGTTATGTTACGAAACACAGTTCACTCAAATGACGGCGCATTCAGTCAAATAAGTAGCTGAAATATCATAATAGCAGAGCAATTTGTGATAGTTTAGGATATGTTTGTTCATTTTCAAATCTTAAATGGGGCTAAACTAGTGACATTGAACAAAGACTTTAGTGACACGACAGTTCTTTCTTCGAATCCTTCTGGCTTGACGTCACATTCACACTTTTCAAATCTTCTGCTGCAACAGCGATTTAAATCGAGCGCTTTGCCACATCAATTGGTGGGAAATATTCGCTGAGAGTAGAGACACTCTCTAATAATTCCTAAAGTTTTGGCAACTGTTATTGTTTCATATTGAGAATGGATTATATTGAGAATTGGATACATAATATTGACGATGGATACATGATATAGATCGACTTGGGCTCAATCAATTTAATTTAAAAATTGCTTAATTTTAACCGTAAACTCTGGTTAAGTGGCAAAGTTTTTGTCACTTTATTTAATATTACAACTCAGTGGCGTAGCTACGGGTAGGGATTGGGAGGGGGGCCAGAGCTATTAAAAATTTAGGTGAAAAATTTGTCAACGTAGGCCTAGTGTTTCTAAGCCAGTTGGAAAATGGGGAGGCCAACCTTCGAGCTAGTCTCATACCCCACCCCCAGGGGCAGCTCCCAGTTACGCCATTGTACAACTTCTATAAATTATATAATAAACGAGTTTTTTACGAAAATTTAATGATGTTTAGAAGATGCCCGACTGTAAAATATCAAGAAAATTTACTATAATAGTAACTATTATATTATTAATATAATATATTATATTACTATAATATTTAATTTAACGTACGCAAGTATAAAACGTAGTGGACAGTGTGTTGGGTGACGTCTCTTCAAATGGCGCTCTTTACAATTTTTTTTTTAGGATCCGACGTAGGTCAACTCATTTAGAAGGTCGTTTAGTCTTTTACAGTATTTAATGCTATAATGATACGGTCACCTCGTCTTATCAGACGGGAACATTCGAGTCTTATCAGATTACCTGGTTGGATACTATAATAAGGATGTAGTTTCAAGATTCAATAGTTATAAGATTTCAAAATTTGAGTTTCTATTGTGGCTCACAGTTGAATCCTATATTAGTCGTCAGTATATTGGGATTACGTAGTTAACATGTCAGTAAGAATGTTGGGATCAGTATATTAGTTAGGATTAGGATTTTCTGTGTAACAGGACCTCGGAAATCGTTTCCAGAGGAGGGAGAGAAGGGCCGTAACTTTGGGGCAGCACAAAATTCGTGGAAAGAGAATTAACACGGTACAGAGAGAGAGATGTAGTGCTGATTATTAGCCAATTACGAACACCTAGAAACCAGCGGGCGCACACGCACGCGCACACACACTCAAACAACGTGCGTACACGTACGGTCGTCGTCGTCGTCGCCAAGTATACCCAGTCACTGTGACAAATGGTTGTTAACGATTTCAACGCTCCACCGAATCTGTCGCCACGTGCAGTCAGCCACTTCCGGAAGAAAGAAGAAATGGCGTGCGAATAGAAAGTCACGTGAAAATGAGATCATGAAGGTCATGGCACGAGCTGTGGGCCGGTAATAGCTAAGTGGGCTCGCGCCCAATTGGCAAAACCGCAAATGTAACAGGGCCTAATTACCAGCGCTGCCGTTGTCAAACGTGCACGTGTTTTTTTTTTTAATTTTATTACGTTGTTAATATTCAATTAGTTAATCTCAGAGACTGATAATTAGGCCTATAATTGTACCATGAATATTATATTTTGAATAGGATACCTACTAGTTTATGTACTACAAATTCCTGGTATATTAAAAAACTTGTTTAATCGTTATTTAAGAATCAAAAAATATGTAATTTTGTAGCAGTTCTGTTCTGTTACGATCGTTTTTGAAATTACGTTCAATATGAATTTTGTTTTGAAACCTGTTGAAGAAATAATTTTACATTCCGAAGTGCTACACGCCCTCGAAGACTTTGGCTTCCTCAAACTATTCCGCTTTTATCCGCTTCTCCTGCCAAAGATCTCCAATTCCATACTTCAAAAATTAATTTTCACTTTACCAAGACGTCGCCTCTTCGGGTGTTCCATCCGTATCACTCCTCTCAATTTTCCTTCCAGGTTTTTCTTTAGTTGTTTGTCTCGATCTACTCCTCTATAGATGTTTCAAATATTTCACTTTTCTAGATTCAATAAATTTATCTATCTATCTCTTACTTGTTCCTCATAATCAAGTGCTATTGTGTGTTAAAAAATAGTTTATATGCTCTTTTAAGAGTCCAGGCTAGAAGTAATCTTCTTCCTCTTCTTCCCCAGCAAGGATTAGGCCTTGGTGACCTGTTCTTACTTCATAGGATTTATTCCCATATTTTCTTTGGTCTCCCTACGCTTCTCCGTCCATCTGGTTTGTATCTACTTGCCGCTTTTGGTAGTCTTCGATCTTCCATACGCTCTAGATGGTCCTTCCAATTCTTCTATGCAACTCTGTTTTCTCATTTAAGTTGTATATTTCCATCTCTTCTCTAATCTCTTCATTTCTAAGTCGATCTTGTTTAGAACAAGCTAGAAGTAATAGTTGAAGTAATCATAAGCAGTCACGCTGTTTACATGTTTCGATTAAAATAAATTAAATTTTCAATAAGATGGGTCCGTCAGCTAATCCTCTGATATCGTGTTTGTAATTTTACGTTGTCCTAGGTTATATAAAAAGCACAGGTTATAAGTTTCCATGTTTTGTACAGCCTGTCTTTTGGAAGAAAGTCAGTACTTAAATTGACATGTCCCATAGAGAATGTTAATTAAGAATGTCGCCAAATAACATTCATCGATTGATTCACTTTCTGCACAGTTAAAGAAAACATGGGTATGCGGATCGCATGATAATACTAAGATCAATGTAATAAATATTTAAATGGCTGAAAATCGGAAACTCAACGGTTGTCGACAGGCCTATCAAAATAACTACACTTCTATTTACAATCCTTTTGTTATGTTATTCACACACAATAAATAATAAATGTCCCAATAACTAATAAATTCACTACTTCGCAATCTACAGCCCTAATCTGACAACACTCGACTAGTGCTGATTTTAATCGGTTCTATAAACAATTCACATAAATAATTCACACAACTAGTTTACTTCAGCAATCCCTCAGCCGATACGTATAAATAGCTCAGTAAAGTCATGAAGCACTGTTGTTATTTTTAAATATCTGTAGAGGACTCAGTCTGGTGAAAACCAAGGTCGTTGACGGATGATCTTGGAAAAGTGCTTTTTCTTCACGACTTAGAGTCACTCATATTAAACTCCGTATTGTTTACATAAGCGTAGCCGAGGTCTTCTGAGGCGTAATGTAGATTATAGGCTTCCAGATGTTACCCCATTAATGGAGGGTTTCAGGAACGTGAAAACTCGTGCTACTTATTGCTGCACAGTACTGAACTGTGGCAGCTACTTGCGGATTCAGCAGTACGTTAGGCACGCGTCGCCGAAACAATGTTAGATTATATTTATGTAAGTCCATATTAATTGTTTGATAAGAATGGTAGTAACGCTGAGGTAGGTCTAACAGATCGTATCACTTCAGTCTCTTCGATGGTTGGGTGACGACCGGCGGATTCATACAGCTAGTTTACTTGCGCGATCCCTCAGCCGACACGCACAGATAGAAGATCAGTAAAGTCCTCAGGCACTGTTGCTATTTGTAAATATTTGTAGAGGAACCATAGTTTGGACAAAATCAAGGCCGTTAACGGATATTCTTAAAAAAGCCGTTACATAGGTCTCGAATCACTTCGAGATAATCTGATCACTTCGTGACATAGTCACTCGAATTGAATTCCATACCTCCATATATGCTTTATAAATTATAGCACAGTGTCATTAGTCCGACATATACATGACCGCAGGATGACACCGGACTACTGAAAAAACAGAATAATTGTATTAAACTGTACCGCGCTAAGTAGTAATTTCAGAACTATTTATGTTTGAACAGAATTTATTATCATTTAATTATTGCACGAATGTATTGTCAGCTATAGTAATTAAAGCATTTGTTTCTAAAGATATTTTTAATATCTTTAAATAAACGTTTCTTGAAATGCTTTCAATATGAGGACGTCTTTAGCTTGTGCTTCGATTTTTTCGACGATGCGTGGCGAGGCGTTATCTGTCATATCATGCGGTGGGGCTCTTGTCTCTTGCCCATTTACATCGTTATGTTCTCAAATTGTTGATAGTCTTTTCATCTGTCATGTTATTTAAAAATGTTCTTCCTCTCTTCCAGATAGCCCAATCATTTATGTCCTACATACTTGAAATTAAAAATGTGAGTACATTTATTCACAGTCCGACTATTCCTTCTTGAAGATGACGAACTGGGACTGGTTAACGTCTGATGGCAAACGAGCCGGATTAATGGTACTGTACTCGGTGATATAATTGAGGCAACTTAGATTAAATAAAACTCTGCCTTTTTAAAATTCAACTTCAACTCAATTCTACTGTGTTCGTTATTCAGCTATTAAACGACTGAGTCCTTCACATTCTTGTAGATTGATTACGTGTCAAAATAATGACATGTTATTGATAAGTTATCATGGATTTATATCCAAAGAACGTACCGATTATTTATGTATACAAAATCAAGTCCATCAATGGCCCAGTATGTTTAGAGAGAGAGAGAGAGAGAGAGAGAGAGAGAGAGAGAGAGAGAGATTATTCTTGTTGTATGTAAACAACATGTGTCAACGAAGAAGACCAGAGCATGTAAATATTTACCAGTGTGTGAGCGTTGGCTAGGAGTGTTCCAACGTTTTTATCGGTTGTGTCAACAAATACTTTTTAACGGAACAAAATGACTTTTGATCTGTGTGCCAGTCTTTGATAAAACTCAGATGCATACCCGCGTTCCTTGTTTACTTCTAACGTTTATACTTTGTTGTCCAGTATACTTTGTGTGTAGCATAATACACACTATATCACGCTACACCTATATACAAGGTTGTAGCTCATCGGTGTCGACAGTCTACATCAGGCTGCCCAGGTTCGTAGTCTCAGGGCGCCACTTAGGCCTATGTTGTAAGCATGAATTCCGTGAATAAACACCGATACGCTATCCTCAAATATATTTATACCCTCTAATATTTATAATTTGCAATTAAGTTTAATTAACAAGCAGAGAGAATATCATAATTATTTGTCAACTTTTGACATCTTTCTTATCGGGAGCCGCGCGAAAGCACCTCGGGTCCCCGCATGTTGGACAGCTCTGATCTACACTGACTTATTAGTTTGTCGTTATTCGTTCATTTTATTGCCTGGTTCTCCTTTCCCTTGCACCATGTTTACCGGTCATACCGATAATTTTCTTGCAGAAATAAATTTTGATTTTACATTTAGGCCTAGAAATACCACAATTTTATTATTATTTATAATGATTTATGTTGTGTACTGTCCAAAGAATATTGTGCCCCTGCAATCGAAAAAATATACCTAGTTAGGGCGAACGTACACATACATTTTTTCGTACAGAATTGGTGACGGAGAGTTTACATAGGAAATGGTTAACGCAGAAACTGGGACCGCGCGAAGTGTGGCGACCCGATTCCTCCAAGAGACCAGAGAATTTGCATTTTTTCTGTGTGTAAGTTCACTATTCACACACCAAAGACGCTACGAGTATAGTTTTGTTATAATTTTTAATACACAGTATTAAAAAACAAAATGGCGACTGACCAGAAAAAACTAACTTTGAGAATTTGTTATTCTATAAATCGAATTTGCACGCAATCTGGTAATAATTCTTGTCTGATATTGGGTTTTGAACGTTATGTTGCATATACATGTTGTTGTATTTTCGTATTGTTATTATGTGCTGATTATGTTGCTCTTTCTCCCCCGCCTCTGTATAAATATGAAAATAAAATTAATTGTCTATATTTTACTTTTATATTGATTTTTTATAATTTCTTACTTAAAAAAATTAGTACTTTCTTAGAACGAAACTCATTAAATCACATTACCCTAAAAATATTGAAAAAGTATTGGAAATCTTTACGGCAGCGAATGCAGAATTCTCACTGAAGAAAAAAGAAGTATCACTAGAAATGAAATTCTGTAGACTTCTTTTTATTTATCAGGTAAAAGCAACTTCATAGGGTTTTAACTACCACAAAACGAATACAATGGCTTCGAAACATATGTAGGCTATACAGAATTAAGAAACATTACATCAGCAGGGAGTTAAAACGATTTATACAGGAAAACGATCAGAATAGATATGATTCGGAAAAGAGACACAAACATTCAGTATGAACGAGAGAATTGGCTTACATAGAAGAAAATGGAGTTAACACTTGGAAAGAACAAAGGCGAAAAGTCAACCATTAAAAGTATAAACAATGTAACTATCCGAGGAAGAGAAACGTGGAGAGACCATATAAAAGATGGGTCAAGCTACAGGCATCGTTTTTGTCGCATATGCTTAATACTAGTAGCGGGAAAAAGAAGATAAATCAACGAAGCCAAAGCGTAAAAATAATGTAGGAATACAATGAAAGTGTATATAATAACGAAAAGTATTACCTTTAAAGTCGTATAAAGACTGATAAATGAAGCAATATTACTTTGTGTGTTTAACGTGTTGTGATTATTTCTCGAACAAACCAAACATAACGCAAGTTGAGAAAGCGTCGTAATTCCGGGGTCACGACTGACACACAGTCCGTATTCATACTCTGTACGGAATCCAAGCTTCTTCTAATTCACCGTACGTCGTATAGCCTACAGAATAACGGCAAAGACAAGAGCCGTAACCGCGAACCAGTGAGTCATATACCGCTCGCGACCGGGGCGTGTCTTACAGAAAAGGGATTTTGTGTCCGGACACCGACCTCTTTGTCACCTTAGGTTTCCGGCGCGGAGAGAGCAAAAACGCTTGTTGGCTCGCTTTTAGAACGTTATCAGTTCAGAGCCCGTACATACTTCTTTCTCGTCTCGTTCAGATAGCAGCGCGTAAAATGTTGTACTGTTAATTGTAAAGGTATTTTAAGAGTATAATATTTTGTTCCCTTCTTCTTCTGCTGTTCATCTTGTGGGAAGTACCTTCCAACACAACCTCTTCATGAATTTAGTAGCATACGTTTCTTCTTCTTCTTCATTTCAATTATTTACTTGTGAAGTAACGTATGACTATTTGTCATGTTGTTAGCCAAAAGCAAACAGGCATTTGAAAACAAAAGAAATTGAATCACATATTGTGAAAGAATATCGGGAATTTGAAGTATAAGTCTATAAAACTATTGTTGTTTACGGTGCTGTATGTTGGATCCTTAAAGAAAACTAAAGGGACCAGCAAATATGGAATAATTATACGATAAAGAAAGGAAGCAGAAAGAGTGCCACTAAATGCAAAACGAATACCAAAAAAGGGGAAGGGTGAAACGATCACATGCAGATGATTGTCTTAACAGGCAGCGATATTGCCTAATGTTGGTAGCGAAGCAGTAGAAAAAGTAGTTTTTGGCATGACCAAACGTTAGGATGACAACTACTAACTTCTCCACCAGATTCTGCCTATGCAACTGAGTGAGGTCAGTGAAGACGAGATTGGAATCCGCTAGAATAGTTTAACCGTGTTGTAACGCCTCCACAATGCGATTTTAGCGCGATCCGCTTTGTTTCCGTACAAGGCAGTTACTTTACATATTCCCTAGAAGGCGTTTATATATGTTTAGTTATTTACTTTTTAGTGTTTAGTGGTCTGAACAACGACGACCACGGTCTCCCTGTGTGGTCGCAAGGTCGTGCTGTTTACATATATGTAAAATAATGCCTTGGTCGTGTGTTTCCCGCTTAAAAACATAATAGCGTAACATAAGCTGCAGAGAATGTTATAAAAGACTGTAATAAACTTAAACAACGTTAGTTAAGAATTTACAAGCACGCCATTACCTCCTAGAAGTTATACAGAAGAAGCTCTGAATCGTAGTACGGAGAATCCTTAAGAATTTGTTTGTCGATGGCAAAAGATATGTTGCCTATCCGGTTCTCACGAACGATCAGGTGACTTTCATTGCAAAACAAAGAAGACAGAATCCGTAAATTACATCAAGAATATAGGGGATGGGGTTTAAAATTTAAAGTAGTTACAAATTTAATTTTCAAACAGTATAATTATATGCTTATTGGATATGCTGAAATAATCTGTTTTCACAAAATTAGGAAATAAGAATTACGGTACACTTAAATTTTCTAGCTTGTGTTAGTGGCTAAATTTTCAATGTTACGAGGCTATTGGGGCCAGAGAGATAACAGGGAAACATGCAACTATGTCTCTACATGGATTAATCTGGAATAAAAGGATTAGTCATGGAACGAAGAAAAATATATCGCACAGTGTAAACGAAAGTGTGAGCACATATGGAGCAGAAATATTGCGAAATATTACGAATGAAATAAGTGATTAAGTCGGACTGTAGAATTATCTGGAAATACACTTACTGCTTATTGGCGAAGTTAAAAAAATATCACCAGGCATACGGAAAAGGATGGAATTTCTTCGACCAATAAGAAATCGATTACAGGGCTGTAGTTCACAGTTGCCACGTCAAATGAGTACGGGCAGGAAGTAGTGATCAAACAAGTTAATTAACTAAAAGAAGATAAAACCTTCTACCAAGGGGAACCTGTATTGCCCGGATAAAGGATAAGAGACTTTCCAGAAGATACTGCTATGTATCTAGGGGAATAATGGTTAATCCGTCCGGTCGCAAAAATAAAGTTTTACATGACAAAGATCTCCCATTCTATTATTTGTTAACGAATCATTGAGCCTTGTGCACAAAACGTGAAACAAAATTTAGTGGTCGAGATTAAAATCCCGAGGAGCGTTAGAGATGGTTTAAATATATATAAGGAGCACAGATGGCCAAGTTAAGAAGTACTGGCAAAATAACAATAGAAAGAATAAGTAATGAAATAAATAAACAAGTATTCCAGTAGAAAGAAAGAAGACGAGAAAATGTTGGTTTCCTGAGGTGGAGATGGTTAGATACTTGATAATGAAACAGATGGAACTTATAATGTGAGCAAGTGTAAGAAACTAAGAAATATTTGCTTCTTTTTTTTGTTAATTATACCATATTCTTATACTTGTTTTGTAAGAAAACTGGGATCTGCTCATATACGAAACGTTACAGAGGACATGTAATTTATGGCTATCACGTTTCGTCTAGGGCGAAGCTAATTTTTAATTAAAATTATAAAAATAAGTGTCAGAATAACACCAGTTACGAGGAAAATGTTAAATTATTTTACTTTATAAAAACAAAGTAACCGCAATGAGACCTTCGAATATTTATGTGTTGAAAGCACAAATAAAATATTAGACTAGTGCTTGAAAGGGGTTCAGAAGATACGCCGACCGCACCCTTGCTCACCTTGAAAATTCGAATTATAATGAAAGACGTAGTTTTTTTTGCGTTTGTGAGACACTAACGGACTTTCCAGACTTAATGGTTTAACACAACAGTAAGTCAAAACATTACAGAAAAGTAGTTACAACCTTCATCTTGAATCCAGTTATCACATGTCTGTAGTCAAACTAGAACTATCTGGTATTAGTGTACCTGTAATATTATAAGCTGAAATTGATATATTGTTTTTCCACTATGTATTATCGTAACTCACCCAGGGATCACAATCTAAGTCTCTCGCGAGACCTGTTACTTCTATCCCGCTTCCTGAGGAAGGCTGTCATGGGCACAGCCGAAACGTCTGGATTTTGTTTCATTGTGAATCTTGTTGAGTTTGTTATATATTTATGGACAATGTTACAGCCCGGCAATTGTTTACCAGTTCCTCATTCATGGCTGTCTCCTATGTTCGCTTATTCAAACTTCTTTTTAATTACAAATTTTGTTGTAATACAAATTTTCATGCTTGGCCACAATTATAAATGCGGTTACAAACTATAATTGGCCGCAAACACATGTTTTCATGTAATCTTATAATATACTTTTGTTTATAATAAAACAAAAATGTAAAAATTGCTTGGATGTACTTGTCTTTTACGTATTTTCATAGTTTTATTCTTCTTTGTTCTCACACTGAGTGTCTAAGTTACTGCATTCCATACAGCTTACCTATCCGTGGTAGCTAGATCTGTATCAAATGAAATGTATGGCTCTGGCAGATTACCGCTGGTTCTGAGTAGGTTACTGAAACTCAGCAGGAACATCACTCGCATATCATTGTCTTGCGAGAGCAGATGAGAGAGAGAGATCGTCTAAAAGCGAGACTATACTCGTATTTTTGCCCGCAGCAGAAATCAAACCCAGTCCCACCGTACAACTCATTAACGGGTACACTGAAGCGGATTTTCTGGGTATTCTCGTATCACTGTGTGTAATACGGGATTTCTTTTGCTTCACAGAAGATTTTCCATTTAAGATTATTTAAGACTTTATGTTTTGAGATATTATTGTGATATTTATTTTTTACATAGGATGCCACTTAGCCTAATGTGTTTTCTGTCTTTCTGCCTTGCATGATTGTCTCTCTATTGGCTGTCTAAAATTTCAGTTCTCAGTAATTGGAGTTCGTGTAGTATTTTACAAATTTTTGACACAATCGAATCCTGGTTATCACTAATACACGTATCTTTTCTGCATTTACTTCTAATCGTAATAAGATTTCCATCCTGTCTCGTTAAAACGTTACAAAGTTAAACACACGCGCGTCCACTCGTGCAAACGTTCGCATCACATTTAAATATGTTAACATTTGATTGCGTAGCCCGGACAGCGTTTGTCCGTTTATTCAATGGAGTTGATTACCCAGAGTAATGCTGTTACGTACAACAGAGAAACGGGTTACATGCTTGATAGGTTTGACGTGTGATTTCCAGGTAAACATTTATACACACAATTTTACGCATGCCGTGCTCCGTTGCAGGCATACCGGAAATTACATCAAACGTCGAACACGATACGACACGCTAACTGTGCGTCTCTATATAAAAGCAGCAGACGGACAAACAGTATAGCCTACTTCCAACCAGTCTGCCGGCTACGGCTGCGGCTGCGTGACTTATTTACACCGGTAGCTAGCTGTTTCTTGCTTTATTGGACAAACGTACGCTGAATGGCGATTGCTCCCTCCCCCACCCCCTCAGATACTTTACTACGTTATTATTGAATTCTGTGTTTGAAGTGTCCCGCCACCGCAAGAGATTATTATAACAAATTTACATATATATGAAATAAGTATTAGTAAAACTAGGGGTGTCCATAGGGGGGGTCGTGACGCAGACTGCGTCATTGAAATTTTTGAGGGCGGGTTGACAAAAACTTTGGGAAAGTATGACAAATTTAACTACGTTGCAACAAGAAATTGAATGTTTATTAAAGTTCATGGTTTGCTGATGAAGAGTGGAAACAATATAACATTTTAATGCAATAATTAGTTTTAGGAATTCAGATATTCAGAGGACGAATCACGGTCGCCGACAAGCAGGACAGGGACAGTGTAGAAAGACTTTTACAGTCGATTCCTAATGAAAAAATAATTGATGCCTTTTCTTTATCGTCATCGTAGACAAAGCTGTGCCGAATATAAGCCAAAGCAACTAGGACTTGATCAAACCGTTATTTTTTTCATTTTTTCTTCTCGACAATACGCTTTGTTGACATTTTGTTCCTTTGCTTTGAAATACTGTCTTACACGTATTAATTTCTTTAGATTTTTTTTTTTTGTTTCTTTGTTTGATTTCAAATGAGAATTTATTTGTAAACTGTACTATTTTTATCTTTAGCTTATTTGGCATAAAACGTTTATTACAATGACATTTTCTTTTAATTATAAATATCTTTCCTTGGAGGGGGGTTATTCGTCAAGTTAGGGTGAGATGAATCATCAAGCTTAGGGGGAAGGACACCCCTGACTAAAACGTATTTCCTTTGAAGTAACTGAGTATATATACCTACCATATGCGAGTACGCAGCCTAGATAGGCCTACTACTCTCATCCTGTCGCAGTCTGGTCTCCAGAAGTTTGCGACTTTGATATTGAGCATAATTTGACTGTATAATTATAAAAGCTTCTTTTATAAATGTTTTTGAATAGCGTATTTCATTCTCTAGTAATTAGTCCTATGTAATAAACGACTGCAATTATGTACTGTTTTATGTAATGTAATAAACTCCAGTCTTGTCTTCTAATGGTCTAGGGAGAATTTTCTTCATGTACAATAATTACTTTTCTTTAGTGTATTTGGTAACTACCGGTGAAAATATGTTTCATGAAAGTGTTGAATAATTTTGTAGAGCTCTTTACATCTTCTGTAAGGCTGAAGAGGCCACCCCAGAGTTTGAATTCAGTCACGAGGAGAAAAGATATATATTTATTGTATATTTGCTTTCCGTATTTTTCTTGAATCGGTATACTTTTTAAATAATGTTTATCTTATTAATTATAAGAAATCGTTTTGCTTTTTGCTTGTACGCGATTCAAAGTTCTGTGTTGGTTGGTCCACCTTGATCATTATTAGTTCACTGAATTAAATTCTGTGTCAATTTAAACTGAATTATTGTAAACGCCAATAATAAATTATGCAATATGTCCTAGCTGTTAGATGGGACATTAGAAGACTAACGAGAAGACTGTATATAATTTGTAAACTCGAAGCAGGTTTCGTTACATATTTATGTGAAGGCTATGAGAGTTGGCAATAACTTTTTTACGACATATTGCATATTATATAGCCTATTGCATACAGGTTTCCAGTGAGGAGCATTGAGTTGCGGTAAAATAGAGCTACAATTTTCACGACCTAAACATTTTCCAGGTTCTTAAATTTTAAGGTAAAAGTAACTAAAGGAAAGCTGTTTTTTTTTTCAACTTTCGTTTCGTTTCGTAGTCCTTCAGTCTTTCAACTGGTTTGGACCCTCCCAGCGTATACCCGTGGTGCGTGTGTTACAGAGTCTCTCACAGGTATACGGGACCTACAGTTTAACGCCGGATCCAAACGGCATAGTTGGGGAGGGATTATACTAGGCAGGATACCTCTCGCTGGTTTGCCATTGCCTTGCGAGGGGGAACGGTCGTATCTAAATCAGATGGCCCCCGGCGGGAATTGAACCCGCGCCGACAGCGTAGCAGCGCCACACGCTAGCCACTACGCCACGACCGCTCCTTTTCAACTTTGAAGGACAATAATTTTTTAAGTTAGTGAAAGCTTGTTTTTTCCAGTTTTTGAATTTGCATTATTATCAGGAAATTATTATTATACCTTATAATGCATGCAGCCAAAGCGTTACTTCACACGCACACGCCCTCGCCCCTCCTCCACACACAACAGTTTACAATAGTACCCAAGTTACTTACCAAAGTTACTTGCAATACTAAAAAAAATTGCAGTACCAAAAGTTATTAGGAAATAATGCCAATGTTATTTGCAATATAATATAGGCTATAAATTTAATATAAGATTAATATCTTTAATTTACAAGAATTACTTATTTCTTAATATTTTCCCATTTTATATTGTGGCATAATTTTCCCAACAACCGTACCTACACTACTGCATTTTCGATGCTTTGAGTACGCGATAGTATCGATAATCCACGCAGTGAAGGAGAAATGGACCAATTATAAATTATTTTTTTGCTGAACGTAATTCGAAAATGAATGGGGTTAGGTAAGAATATTTCAATCTTTTAGTTTATTGTTTAAGGAATACTCATGGTTGGAAAAATATAATGTTCAATAAGCAAAATCAATTATTGTAGTAACACATTGACACTTGGTGACAATCTTACCACGTATGAAAAAAACTAAAAACAAATTAAGAGTTGTTTTTGATTCAAGCGCTTTCTTCTTGTTCATTCATAAACATATTGAACCTACTCTTAAAATGTTGTTCATAGTGGGTGTAGGTAGGCTACTTGATTACTATTAAATTATATTTAACCTAACCTAACGAACGAAAACATTACGTTTTTTGCAAACATGTTGGGATTAAAACAGAATACGTCTCTTATCGGATTGTATTGTAACCGTGTACACGATAAATATAGTACGGGACTAGAGAAAAGTGACAACCATAAGTAGATGTCGACAAAAAATTACACGTGTAAAGTTTACTGTTCACAGCGAAAAGCGAGTTCTATTACAAAAAGGGACACCTGCAAGAGGCCACCCCGCCTTACTTGGAGTAACAAAAAGCGAGTATTATTTTAAAGGTGTATTGGTTTTCCTGAGTCCTTTCAGTTTGCCTGTCGACTTAACAACACCAAGTTTTGCTGCTACAGGTGCAGGTTTAACGTATAGTATTGCCAGAATAGTGTCGCTTAAAAATATACGAGTATGTAAAACAATTGCAATAAAAAATAAATAATTTTATAACATTGACGCAGTTGGAGAGATCATCTACCAAACGACCACATAAGGAAAGACCTGTAGTTACAGTCGTATATGGATAGAATAAAGACAAACAGGCAGAATTGGAAGTCCCATGTGGGATGCATGGTAGACACGCGTATGCCTAAACATGAGTTTGAATATAGAGGCCAGTGGGAACGAGAGATCGTAGAAGACTCTGGAAAAAATGGTCAGAGACTCTGTGAAGTCGGAACGGGCTGTAGCTCAAGCCATGTAGTGAAGAAGAAGAAGAAGAAGAAGAAGAAGAAGAAGAAGGAGGAGGAGGAGGAGGAGGAGGAGGAGGAGGAGGAGGAGGAGGAGAAGAAAAAGAAGAAGAAGAAGAAGAAGAAGAAGAAGAAGAAGAAGGGGAGGAGGAGGAGGAGGAGGAGGAGGAGGAGGAGGAGGAGGAGGAGGAGGAGGAGGAGGAGGAGAATTAGAAGCAGAAGAAGAAGGAGAGGAAGAATAAGAAGAAGGACACTGGCAAATAAATTAACAAGCTTTCTATTTTTTTTTCTAAAATAATATGCGATATTTACTATATATCGACATCGACTACTGCATAATCGAAATATCGAAAATTAGTGTAGATACGGTTATTGGAAAAGAGGAGGACCTCGGAAAGGTGAACATAAGAAACTGGAAAGCCAGGGCACGCAATAGGGAAGAATGGAATCTACTCTTGGAGCAGGCCAAGACCCACCAAGGGTTGTAGAGCCACGGCTGATGATGATGATGACGGTTATTGGAAAAGTAGTATTTTATATTAGAAATTTATTTGAATATGTTCATTATATATCAGGAATGAATTTAAGAAATATATTCTTGCGGACGGGTCATATATTATAATTGGTTTTGCTTACATTTTTTAAAATTAAATAATACGATATAAATGTAAATCTCCATACCTACATAATACAGTAAAACTTAGTATGTCTATGCAAACACACAAACAAGACGCAGGGAATGTAATAAGCGTTTGGCAGGCCTATATGTACTTTTTTTCTATTCCAGTCTATAAAGTTTCATTATTCCGCTCAAGGACATGCGTGTGACCGAAATGTGTAAGTATTTAATCAGCGCGCCTGCAACCAGCCGTGCTGCTGCACTGTTACGGTCAAATGCAGCCAAGCCACGGCCAAGATGTAGGACGGTAAAAAAGATAAAGCACGAACTGTTGGGCTG
The DNA here is from genome assembly GCA_034769895.1 of Magicicada septendecula. Classification (NCBI taxonomy): domain Eukaryota; kingdom Metazoa; phylum Arthropoda; class Insecta; order Hemiptera; family Cicadidae; genus Magicicada; species Magicicada septendecula. The sequence continues at coordinate 137,305,240 of CM068367.1, read as the reverse complement.
GGGCAAAGGCTTGGCATCAGATGGGACTACATTCCTGTCTCCAGTCGCCAAATAAACGCACTGCTTTTATTGCTTTTTCTACTTGATTCTATGCAAGTTACATAAATAAATATAATGTTTGTCTGCGTGTACGTGAGTGTAGTGAGAGATGAAGAGAGAGAATGTGAAAAACAGGGGAAGGGAGAGAGACAGACAGACGGCGGATAGGTAGACGGCCAGACAAAGAGGAATGATAACTCTGTATTTTAAAGGATTTTTGGATTTATTTCTTGTCTACTCAATTAAGGCACAGGTATTTCTTTTTATATATCTGCTTTTTTCTCCCCTCTTACTTTCCGCCTGTCTCAATTTTCACTTTTTACTGCATATATTGCACGCACACACGCACGCACGCGCACACACACATACACACAATTTATAGGCTATATAGGCCTATTTTGTGTGTATGTGTAGTACAGGCCTATATGGGAAAATATTTTAAGTTTAAGTTTCCTAGATCCTTTAGGCTTTAGGCCTATGTATATATATATATATTTAATCACTTTCTGCTACAGTCCGTTTCTTGATGTATATATTACATTTAATATTTATAATGAATTTACCTCAAGATATTTTTTTTCATTATTAGGAACATGTTTCGGATACCAACAAAAGCTGAGGATGGGTACAAGATGGTACCCGAAACATGTTCCTCATAAGGAAAAAAAATATCTTGAGGTAAATTCATTATAAATATTAAATGTAAAAAATATATATATATATAGCCTTAAAGGATATATAGGCTTTATAGGCCTATTTTGTATGTGTAATATAGGCCTATATGGGGAAATATTTTAAGTTTCGTAGATTCTCAGAACAAAAATAAAGACAAAGCAAGACTTTCAGTTTTGTTCTATGGTCGCACGACAAATAAAGAGTCCTTACAGAAGTGCGCATAAGTTTATTCATTATAATATGTAATAAATAAAAATAAGTATTAGAAGTTTACAATATAGTAAGGAAGTAAAAAAAATATATATATTAAATATTAAGTTCGTATAGGGACAATTCAGTGTTGTGTAGTGTAGGGACATAATAACTAGTGTGCTCCCTGAACTGCAGAAATCGCTCACTGTTTGAACGAAGTAGGCCTACATTTATTATCCTACATAAATTTCGATATTAGATAATTTTTAAATTATGGGGAAAATGACAAAAATCCCGATTACTCTACTGCTTCTTTAGTAATATAACCATTATAAAACACACAATCATACAATAAACATTAAAAATTCGAAACATTCGGATTTGGGTTAGGCCTACGGTCACTCAAACAAGACGATCACGTGCAAACGTCAGTGCATGCGAAGAGCGCAAGATATCTTCATAGTCTCACAGGATTTAGTACAAAGCACAGATACATAACATCTGATTTCAGTGAGCACTTACACTAAACGTCCAATGAAATTTAATTCCGTCGGTACACAAGAGACTTTAACGAGCGGTTAAGAATGTAGTTCTGAGAGACGAATTAAATTCTTTGTATCACAGTCAGAATAAGTTGAGTATCTTTCTTTATGTTTAATTCTGTTTGCTTATACACGAATAAATTCACATAGAATTATTCCGGACTTTAAAGCCAGTTATCCCGCAGTTTTATTTTACATTTATTATAGTAAGATTTAGAAGGAAATACCAAACGTTGTTTTCTTATTAATTTTTTTGTTTTGTTTTCTTGCGTGCATCAGTATCTAATGTTATACCCAATTATAATAATTAAGCGTAGTTTTGTGCTTTCCAGCGGATAATTTGACGTTCTTTATAGTTTTTTTATTATTTTTATAAAGCATATGTAATTTTACCATCTTTTGTTCGCCGTTAACTTAATCCTATAATATAAAACGGAAATGTTTATCACATCAAATATCGCAGCACACGAGTGGAACGGAAGTCACTGTAGCTTCCAGCGGTTGGACTAGATTAATATTAAACTCTAGACGTTTTAGTTTTTTAACGACAGTCTCCACTATAACTAAATCAGTTATCTATGTTAGGATGATTTGCCTTTTAATAGTTATACTATGTCCCTTATGACACATCACGTAAAAGCATTAAGCGCAACCAGATTTTTAGACAAACGGCCGTAAGATCTGAAAGCGAAATAACCATAATCGAGCGGATGAGAGAAATTATGGGAATTACTCATATTCGACTGCAGATAAAATCAGAAATAGTATTTAATCTTGGCATAACGAACGACAAAGTGTCCTCGTAAAGCACGTTATTAAATTTTCAACCTAAAGTCAAAAGGAAATCAGCGGGACTAAGAAAAAGTGGAAGACTAGACAAAGGAAGTAAGGTAAAGGAATTTAAGAACAATTTACGGAACTATTTAGAAAGACGGAGTTTGGAAAACGGTAAATGGAGAAATCTTGGATAATATTCGTTGTAATACTAGGTCTGTACATTACATTCGTTGATTAGCTGGTTCCGATTTTTCTTGATACTCCCTGAATAAGGAACACTCTATCGCCTACTTAGTGCCGTACAGTAAACTGAATGAAGATTTGTCCTGTGATCTTCCCACAAACAAAACTGGCCTGCGTACATGTTTTTGAATTTTATGTGTGGCTGTGCAACACTAAACATAGTCATTGAATAAAATATGATAGATGTAACACGATTTTACTGCTGGATACCAGAATTTACCCCAATTCCATAAAATTTACCTTGCAATCCATATTTGTATGTTTGCTCGTATGAGCTTCAGTGCGCCAGTTATAATACATGCATATTATTATACAGCTGAACTGTTTATTTCGAAGCTGGAGGGATTAATGAAAACATAGACTGTTAATAACATACCTGTATTCCGTTGACAAATATCCGGAATCTGATTCCGATTCTTCCAGCCTGCTTATGGATTCTGATAGGTTATAGAGTATGCCTGCCAACGTGTACTGAATTTCAAATAGGTGTTTGCGAAACGGTTCCGACTATTTTTTTTTATAATGAAGTACGCACGGCATTGTTACCAGTACCGTTACGATGAGTACTTGAAAACATTTTCCTTACTGTCTGTAAAGTACAGCACGCACACAGCCGCGTTATTAAAAAGGTTAAAAGGATGTACTTACCTACATAAATTAAATCGTATGTAAAAACAAACAAGCATTAAACAAATTGTTGAAGAACTAATTCAAACTTAACTTTAAGTCTAAATGAACTGATTTTTCATTATCAGGTATCCGACGATACTGCTACTCAGTATATTACTAAATACACAATGATCATTATCGTGATCATTGGATAAGCCCTTGCATCAACTGCTAGGCACAGGCGTTCTCTGTTTTCATTCGAGTCGACCGTGTGTTGGTTGGTAGGCCTACTAGTTGATATTATCAAAATGATTAAAACCGGGCTGTTAGGCCGTGGTGGGTTGCTCTTACCCGAAAAAGTTGTCGGGTATCGTTCGGCCAAGATAAGATCCGTCGTCACTATTTTTATAACACTCTGCAGCTTTTTGCGGCCTGAAGAAGATCCGCGAGGATGGGATTCGAAACGTTGCCGACGATGTCGCTGTTATAGCAACCTAACACCCCGGTTGGTTTTTAATCATTTTGATAATATTTACACCGGCCGTATGAGCTGATGACAAAAATTAGGTACTAGTTGATGATTATTTTATTATCATCTGTTTAGCGCGTCGATGGCTCTTCCCCTAATGTTTTCTCTGATTGTTTCAAATTTAAGTGGCTTTCTCGGATCCATTCCAGTAAACTACGTGCCTAACGGTCGTCACGTATTCCAGCGACATCACAGGCCATTACAAAAAAAAAAAAAAAAACTACGAACTCCATAATACATGAAGAAATGTCGCATCGGAAGTCTCAACAAAAACCTTGAAGGACGTTTTCTTTAAATTACAACTAGGGTTGGGACACTTAATTGGTAGAATAACTATGTCACTACGAAGCAGGGAGAAGGAAAGGTTAACAGCAATACTAGGGAGCGGACAAAATGCATTTTGAGGCAGTGTTATGAATTAAAGCTTACAGAAAACTGAAATAGACGGGAATTTGACATTTCAGAATGTGATCGTCAAAGAGACTTCCTTGGACTGAAGTTGCAAGGAAAAGGAAATTACATATCTCCCTTTCGGCATTACTATGTCGGCAATTTGTCACTCATAGTTAACAAATCGTTTAAAAGATCCAACGACGACATCTTTGAATTAGACCGTCCTCTTTTTGGAAACTGATAGAACTGTATTTACGGCCAAGATTACCACTGCAGTGGACGTTTCAAATTACGAATACAAGCTATGTTAATATAAAAACAAAGAAAAAACTCGAGTTGTTCTCATCAATATTTACAAATCTTTGACATGTATCCGACATCGTACTAACATAACACGAGTTAATAAAATCTCTAGTTTCTCCTCATTACACATATTTTTGTATAAACACACACCACATTGTTTTTCTGTAAACCAAACGTTTCGACTCTATTACGATGAGCATCCTTTGTGGCTGTGGTGAGACTGAATAGTACACCTTACTGTAGTGCGGTCGAAACATTTAGTTTAAAGAAACGATGTGTGTTAAACTGAAAAATATTTTCTAATTTTTCATGTCGTGTCTTAGAGATTTGAAATTATACCTCAGTACAGCCTGCTGTAAGGAAGATTTAAGTTTTGAAATGAGCTGGTATCGCAGTATACGATTAACTACTTTCAAGCCTAAAGTGTCCAAAAAGCCTAAGAAAACCCAGACTTAATGACAAGAACTGCCAACTGTTGAGCGAAGAATATTGAGCGTTGTATTGTGGGACGCATCGTTTGACGAGATACGTAGTGTTGAGAAACGAAATGTGCTAAGAAAGGTGGATGGATCATGTGAAAATGTAGTCCACTATGCAGATTCCTCTTGAAAGTGTTAATATTTAAAATCATGGGGACTAATAAAAACACACACACACACACACACACACACACACACACACACACACACACACACACACACACACACACACACACACACACACACACACACACACACACACACACACACACACACACACACACACACACACACACACACACACACACACACTGTCAGAACACACGAACGTCTTACTAGCATGCTAATCCACGAGTCACGACTTTAGGAACAAACATTCGTTTGTGTGTGTGTGTTGTTTACTTCTTTAGATAAAACAAATGATGCAGCGAGACCTAAAAAAGGTTGGGCGAAAACCGTGGCCATAATTAACTTTCTGCTCACCTTATTTCGTATTATTAAATGCAATACGGAAAATGAAAAAAAATCGCCATTCACATCGCAACCAATTCGTGTCTATTGCTATTTGAAAACAGACGAAAACGTTGCTGCCTATTAAACTTGACATAGCGGTGCATCCTTGAAAGGGTTCAGTGACTTTTTGCGTATTAATCGTCTGAGCCGTGCCAGTGCCCTTCTCTTACGTTTTGGCAGAAATATAAAGGCGTCCTTGAACCACTTTAGACGCAAAACAACACTGAGCGACAATTAAGAGACTACTTTCGATAGTACTGTACGTAAAGCAAACGAAATGGCTAGGACTACTAAGGATTATTATTTTTATCTTCAGTATACGTTTTGGATATCTTTGCTTGTAAACTGATTAATGTAGGCCCATAAAGAACCTTCTTTTTCCTTCTTATTCTCTTCTCATATGAGATTTCATCTGTATCGATATCAGCAGTTTACTACAGACTTTCACGCCCTCCTAACTCTCTTCTCGCTATATTCTCATCTCCTAGCAGCCTTTACTAATATTATAGTAAATGATTACCTTGTATGCGGTCCGCCGTGTGACTTCTCGAACTTGTTTAACGTTACGCGTTTCAAGGCGTATGCCTCATCATCAGACGTTTAAAAAACCAAAAACACACATATCACACAAAACTGCGTTTGTCAAGAAATAAAATTGCAGAAACAAGCATATTATGTGCACGTGTTGTAGGGTGCGCACCCGTTCAGGTATTGTCTGCTACTGATTGGAACTCGTTGAGCAGTCTCAAAGCAGTATCATACAGGCGGTTAGATACAAAGTTCAATTGTTCATTCAGAACAAACTCGCGACTGCTATCATTATTATATGCATTATAAATTTCCAGCTCCCCCAAGGCATTCATAAAGTGACTTGGATACCATTACGAAACATGAATGTTTTACTAATATGTTCCGATCCATCTTGATTATGTGTCCTTTCCCATATGCCTGTCCATTCTGTTATGCCTGTATTCCGTTCCATAGTGCTTGCCCTACAATTCCTTTTAGAATTCCGATTTTGTTACGTTTCTATATCTATGAAGTATAATGTAATAATACTTATTACTTTTGTATTAAGTAAAAAATAGGACTGCTTACTTGTAAATGAAAGGTCTTTGAGTTTATTGTATCTGATAATGCTTATTAAGTTTACTGCGGGGCTTAACATTAACCTAAGGTCGATGTTAATCTTACCGTTAACGTCCAAACTCTTCAAGGAACATTTCTTCTTCTATGTGTCTACACCTCACATTGGGCCCTGGCCTCTTCTAGCGTCAAGCTCATCTTTCCCGATCTACAGCAACTCTTTTCTAATTTCGTATCTCGAAACGTTTTGCGTCCTAATAGACGTTGTCTTACACATTTTCGAGGGCCTCTTCTGGAGCTTCTTCCGCGCCATTGTGTAATCCTTCTCGGATTCATGTCCAAACACACTGTACTGAGTCCGGCCCATTTCTGTTTCTGTCGGTTCATCATATAGCTGGTATAGATCCTGGTTTACCCTATTCTCCCTCTTCCACGCTCGTGACTGGTCCGAAGTATTCTTCTTCACCACAACAGTCCAACGTGAGCCCTGGCCTCTAACACCAATCCTCTCGTTTGTCTCTACTCGTTGCCATCTTAGCGTAACCCCTTACGCCCATTCTTCTGAGATCTTCTAGCACGTCATCCAACCATCTCATCCTAGGTCGACCCCTCTTTCTTCTTTTATACACTTCTCTCTCGTCAGGATATTCTTTGGCACACGCTGATCATCCATTTAGTCTAGGTGACATAGACATTGAATTCGTTGAGCTTTTAAGAAGCTTACGATGTCTGTATGCTTTAATAGCTCTCTGTCTCCTGGTTATTTCTTACTCTCCATTCATCGTCCTCCTTAAACGGGCCATAAACACGTCGTACAACATTTCTTTCAAACATTCTCAGTGTTTCTTCTTCCTTTTTTGCTAAAGTTCACATCTCACCTCTATAAGCAACAGCCCGTCTAACGAGTGTCTTATCTGGTACGAAATCCGTTTTATAACCTTTTTTTCAAACCTGCTTACTCAAGAGATAGGGTGCGCTCACATATCACAAGAGAACACTAAGTATGGTCTTATAGATTCTCATTTTTACTTTCCCATGGTTCATACTTAATGTAAATACGGAGGAATAGTGAAAAGTGAAGCTTGTTCTGGAGAGTGGTTGAAGGAATACAGTTCGGCTTATATCTTTAAATCATTAAAACAGCTCACTACCTCACATATAAATAGACTATTTGGGCGCCTTCTACGTGACACGTGACACTATTTGCTTGTTCGTTGAAAGCTCCTGCTACAGATGGTTTGTAATGTGAACAGAAAGTAGCCCAATGAAACATGAGGCTTAAACGAAGATTCTGGGATCTGAAGAATTCATGTGCGTGGAAGCTAAATGCAACGTTACGAGTCGACTAGTACACAATTCCTTGTTCCTCACACTTGTCCTCCTTTATCCTTTATGCTATGGTGATTCGTATCGTGAATGTCTTGTTATTTTAACCGTCTATTCGTTCGTAGAATAAGTACTACTATGTCTTTCACTTTCTACTACAAAATTTTGCATATTTTCCTAGCTGTATGTCCAGAGTAACTAATGGGCAACTCATTAATCTGTTTTAATAACTTTTTTATACCTATAGTTCTTGTAACGTGGAAATATTCGTTCTGCAAACGCTAGGCATTATGAAAACGAAAGAAGAGGAAGAGAGAGAGAGAGAGAGAGAGAGAGAGAGAGAGAGAGAGAGAGAGAGAGAGAGAGAGAGAGAGAGAGAGAGAGAGAGATAGAGAGAGTGTGTGTGTTATCACTAGATCGATCACTATAAATATTTCACAGTTGAGTAGTCCTACCATTTTAATGTTGAAAACGAACATAAATTCTGTACTTCATTACCAGCTACTATAACGCTTGACTGTATGCCCGTCACATAATTCATTGTTAAGTTGCGTTTTACTGACTTTCGATTCCTTTCAGCGTTACTCATACACGGGTCTATAGTGTAGGAGGAGTAAAGTTAACAGCATGGGTAGAAAACAATAATAATATATTGCCTAAGTTACGTTATTCTTCGTGGCGTTTATTGTTTTATGCTTCTTCCACGCTAACCAGTCATCATTAACTGCCGTTAATATTTGCACAGGGCACAATATATTTGTATCTTGTAGACTTTATTTGTTAATAGTTATAAGTTTTACAACGATTTGCAAACCTTTGGTATGTTGTAATCAAGACCGTTGGTAATGGATTCAATTTCCCACATATGCTAATACGGGTTGTCTATACGTCAAGCATAACATTACCTACTTTTGAACGGAATACCGGCTGTTAATGTTGTTGGCATCAAAACAAATATAGTCAAGTAACTTATGATGTCAAAGGGAGTCAAATACAGTTGTCCTATATAAACCATATGGCAGTGCGCCATTAAGAAATTATAGAGCGTTATAAGGGGACAATTAGACATATTTAAAGGCTATCAAAAACTTAATGTAGTTTACCGGTTCTAGAAAAACGGGCATCAAGAGTACCAGCCGAATTAGTAGTGAACAAGTAGTAAATAATCTAGCACACGGCAAAGAATAGGGATGTAAGGGAAACCTGAACGAGATAAAATCTAATACTAAAACTCCAAATGATAGTCACCATAACATCATAATATTTCAGAGACTTAACCGTCCCTTATTTTTCTAGTATATCTTAAAATTTCCAACATCGGCTAAAATAGTTGGAACATCTTAACCGAATGGATGACTGCCGCATCTCCAAACAACTACTGAATTATATGCTGAAAGGACGAAGAATTCCTCCGTGTGAGGAATGTTTGAAAGAAGAGATGTGTGAGAAAGCGTTGGAGTGACTAGCTCTAGTCTATCTGCTTGGAACCGGAATAAACTATTTTTGGTTTAATTCTTGTAGGGGATTATTAAGTTCGTAAAACTTATTCAATAATTAACATTTTTCTTTCCAAGCTTTCTGTCTTTCCATTTATCCAAGCCTTATATACACCCTCGCTTCAATTTGACATCGTCGTCAACAATTGTTATCGTTCGAATTTCTTTTTTCCTCTTTCCTCCTGTCTTCCCTTCCATTTCATTTCCAGTAAGGTAGTTCCTTCTTAACCTACGACCTAAGTAGTTGGATTTTCTTTCAATAATATTTTCTATGATCTTCTCTTTCCTCCTATTTTTCCCATCACTACGTTTCTTATCATATGCGTGTAGCTTGCATTCTGCACTCACCTAGAGGTCCTTATCTAGAAACTTTCTACGTAACTTATCTCCCTACATCCGACAGTCCATGCCTCTGTTCGATACTGCGCCACTCTTCTATATATAACTCCTTAAATAATATTCAGTTAGCCATTATAAAGTTTATTATTTTCTAATTAACGTTATTAAATCGAACAAACTAAAATTTATTGAAATTCACAAACAAGTAATGTGATAAAAATTATGAAAATATTAGTCATGTTCATCAGTGGCATAACAAGAAACTACTCCTGGGAAGGGGGGGGAGACTAGCTTAAAGGTTGGAGTCTCCAGTTTCCTCAGGACATATGAGATATTGAAGATTCTTCCCATATACACAGTTACTTATAAGCCTTATTTTAACACACGCAACTGGCTTAGAAATAGGTCAACGTTAAGTGATTACGGAATTCCACTGCTACTTTAGTAGGCTATAGCTCTTGGGGGGGGGGGCTGACCGCTACGCCACTGACGCCTATCATTGGAGTAATAAAATAATCATGGAAAATGAAAAAATGTATTTATTAATAGAAATTGCGACACAACAACCTATGTTAAAAATTTTGTATTATTATTATTAATGCTGTAAAATGTTTACAAATTTTCCGGAACCAAAGATTATAGAAGTGATTGAATTCTCATTTACCTTTATTGAATCCGTCCGGCTGCAAACTATTAACAAAAGAAAATGTAAAAAAAAAAACATCGTTTTTCCAATGAATGGGCTGTTGGCCCATTGCACTAACCTCCAACCTGTAGGACCAAGCAATTTTTAATCAAGGTTTTTCTTCCTTTAGCCTTTGATAAACCGATATCCAACTACAAGACAGCAGCTGCTAGTTTTGGTCCGCCCCGGGTATTTTATTTCCTCGGTACCACTATATTTGGTGAGCATATCCCTATCCGCCACCTGGGGAGGCGCCCGATAGGAGACTAGCAACTTCACACGCAGTGAAAAAATTTAATTTCACTTATAAAATCTCGGTCACTTATCCTTTACTTCTGATAATTGATCGTGGCCAGTAATTTTTATCTCATCGATGTCAACAATATCAGACACAGGGTCTCTCCTGTACCTTGATTATCGAAAAGCGTGAATAAATACCTGAGTTTTAATTCAATTTGTATCGCGTTTCAGGTAAGGTCTGTGAAGGTAATCGAAGTAAACGAGGTTACATGAAGGAAAAGGAGAGAGAGAGAGAGAGAGAGAGAGAGAGAGAGAGAGAGAGAGAGAGAGAGAGAGGAGGCAAAGAAACGGAAAACAAACAAATATTTGACAAGACGTGTGACGGCGATGAGTCAATAGTTGTAACTGTTTGGCCACAACAGCCGCACCGTCCACGACGGCGACGAACGGCATCTACAAATTGGCATAACGTGATACATCGTTTTTAGCGTGAAGCCTGTTCTAATTCCGAGAAGTGGACGGACGAAGGGAAGAAGAACCAGGCTTCGGAATAATTTCAGTGTCTGGCGACACGACGCTATCTGACGGATATAATTGCTGTTATTGTGTTTGTGTGTATGTGTGCTGAGTGCGACCTTCACACGTTGTCTGTTGACTGACCGAGTTCTTCGTGGCCGAATACCTGAGCAAACATCTTCATCAGCTGCCGTCGTTAGCCGTGGCGGCTGAGAAGCCAGACCACGTTTCACACCGCATTGTTTTGTATCCTGAGCCCAAATTAGGCTAAATTCTTTACCATTTATTTTTCTTGGAGAATTTTTTTTTAACATGTAAATACGACAATATTTTAAATAAGTTAATCCTTGCCAATATTTACAATTTCACATTAATCCTGACATTAATCCTCACATAAATTAATCTGACACTTTGCTCAGGTTTTACTACAACGTTGAGTTTTGTAGTGGTAGTTAGAGCACTCTTCTCCCAGATCTTGCTGCCTTTTCCGTGTTCACAAGACTACTTTTGGTTTATTTTTTTCTTATAGGCTTTGAAATCCCAACTCTACCCGTACAACGCAATAAACGGGGAGTGCTTAAATTAATGACGGCATTTGTTCGGTATGTCGCAATATATTCATTGGAGATTTCTAGCTTTTGTATATATGATTGCGCCACCAATCACCTTTTCACCTTGAAAACGTTGCTACCTCGGTCTGGTTCCGCTTATTTGGCTGTGCCTTATTTGCAGCATTGCATCATATGTAGTGTGGTACTTCTTACTGTTCGTCACCTGCGGACGCCCAATGGTTTAAGTTCTATAGTAGGCCTACATAGGTATCGCAGAAGTCGATCTATACAAATCAATATTTCTGTGATCGAGGGAAGTAACAGTTAACCTTCAAAGGAAAAGTGAAAAACGAAGAAAACTACATAACAATTTGAGGAATTATTTATGTTTTAAACATGGAACATGGAGAAATAAGTGTACACATGTGTAAAATAATAGCGAATATAGTACTAATGTACGATTTTAAACCACGGATTATAAATAAAGTGGATGGGGTGAGACGAAAGTAGAATCCGCAATAACTAAATTTCTCAGCTTAATGAAAGGTTGTGCGAGGATATTATGGTTGTTGCTCTTATTAACCTTATAGGTTGTCAAGTTAAAGTTAAATTCAAGGTTAGGGCCTAAGTTAAAATTAAGATTGTTAAGAATACGAGACACAAGAATATATTCTTGTGTACCAAAAATACCTAAAACACATTCTATATAAGAGGAAATAAGTCATCAGGTGTAGAACATCTAGAGTAGGTGGAAGGTGGTAGAATACCGAATCGAGTTTCTAAATATAGATTAAAAGGGAAGTGCGGCCAAGGACAGCTGAGTAACCGAATCATCATCATCTTCACGGATTTAACCAAGGATGGTTTGTTTCGGTCTCAAATAGGCAAAGATTAGAGCCGGTCACTCCAGCGCTTCCTCGGACGTCCCACACCTCTCCGTCACCTCGGCTTGTAGTTCCAGAGTTGTTTGGGGATGCGGCAGTCATCCATTCGGCAAAGATGTTCACACCAATTCAGCCGATACTGTCTAGTATACTAGGAATATTCAGTTCCTACCGAATATCTGTGTTTCTTCTATGATCGTGGAGAGTATACCCTGCCATGTGCCTGAGAAGTCTCATTTCGGCCGTTTGGATGCGACTGGCCTGGCCTGGCCTTCCGATAAAGTCCAATTCTCAGACCCATAAAGAAGTGTGGGAAGATCCATCACCCTGTAGAATTTTAGGTGTGTTTCTTTACTTGCTGACTTAAGGGTTCGCCTAATAGTCCCGCACATAAGGTTGAACTTATGCAAATTATTCACAACGTCGTTCCTTGCATTTTAAGACACAGTCTAGCCCAGGTATTCAAAATTACTAACTTGTTCCAGGACAGTACCATCTATAACAATTTTTGCCCGTACGGGATCAGTTCCACGAAAAGCCATCACCTTGGTCTTAAGTGTGGATATTTGCAGTCCAGAGTCTTTGCAGATTCGATTTAACGAATGTGTACCCATCTCCAATCTGTTTTCAGAGTCCGACAGAAGAGCCTGATCGTCCGCAAACAACAAAGTGTCAATTGTAGAGTGACCAATCATAAAAAGTTCTGGAAGACACACCATCAATATATCAGTTTTGTATGACATCGTCAATATATAAATTAAAAAGAGAAGGTGATAATGAATACCCTTGTCGTATTCCACAATTGATCAGGCCAACTCTAGGAGCTGTTCTCGGTTTACCTGCTGCTATTAAGATTTTATTCTCCACATAAAGACTCTGTATTGATCTGATTAGATGTTGTGGGATCCCTTTCCTTGCCAGTACTGCCCATAGGGGGTTTGCTCCGAAACACTCTGTCAAACGCTTTCTCGAAGTCGATGAAAGCTATGTATGTGGGCAGCTGATACTCTCTACGCTTTTCAATGAGCAGGGCTATTGTAAATATACAATCTACACATGATCTGCCCTTTCTGAAACCGTTCTGGCCTCTGAAAGCATGGTCTCCGTTATTGCATTCAGCCGTATTCTTAATATAGATGCATATAATTTAGCCTATATGAAGTATTAAGAAGGCCGAATCTTCTGTATTTCCTGCAGTCATTACGATCACCTTTCTTGAATATGGGAATTGCCTTTGCAATTTTCCAGTCGTCAGGAATGTGACCAGTGGTCCAGCATAGATTAATGAACTGCAGCAAACGATTATGCAGCAAGGCTGGTGCACACCTTATAAACTCCACGTTCAGCCCATCAGTCCCGGTGCTTTTCTATTCTTACAGCGGTGTAGAGCAGCTAACAATTCATCCATTGTTATTGGGTCCACACAATCACAGGATTCTGTCGGGTAACAGAATCGACAGGCTTATACAGGATAAACAGAAGTCTAAAAGAAAGTTAATCTTTATAGACTATAAATAATGTTTACTAACGTTTATGGGGAAGATAGTACAACTAATAAAATATTCGGTTCTTAAGACAAACTGAAAGGTGTGAGGGGTGATTGATTCGTGAAAAAGACTTGGAATGAATGGCATATTCGAGAAACTACTAGGGCTTCTCTGGTGATTAAAGTCAGGTTCAGTGAAAAGTAAAAAACTATCATGTTAACTCGAATTTCATGCACCTGTAAGACCGTTCAATGAAGTCCGTTACACGTCAGACAAAATAACATTGACAGCTGCAATCAGTTTAATAAACAAGAAGGAGGAACTTCGAATTGGCATTATTTGCCTCGTACGTAATCTACGTCAATACATAATACAAAATTCATAATTTACAAGAAGATTTAATGCAAAGTTTGAAACAGAACTAACCGACAGCATCTTAAAAAATCATAATTAAATATTTAATAATTGATTACCGATAATTTACACGTAAATAGAATTGTTTTGTAACTTAATAAATGGTTTAAAACTATAAATTGTTATTTTTCGTATTGTTTAAATTAGCAGCCATCCTTACTATTTCTTTTATGAATTTGCTAACTGCTATAATTTTTTTATTGTTCGACTAAGCTTTTCGTCATTACTGACATCTTCAGGTCTTAAATCGTTGTTTAACAACGATTTAAGACCTGAAGATGTCAGTAATGACGAAAAGCTTAGTCGAACAATAAAAAAATTATAGCAGTTAGCAAATTCATAAAAGAAATAGTATAAATTGTTAATTATCCCTTTATATTGTATTTATTTTTGTTCACTGTTTTTTAGGTTTTGATAAAATTTAAATAACTTTCGCACCGATTCAAATATTACAAGTTTATAAAGCCTTCTTGAATATTATTAAAAAACTATTAATAATATTAAAAAATTATTACTTATTTTTCAAATTGCGTATATATTTTTTTAAGGAAGATTTAATTCTAAAAGTCTACAACAAAATAATATTGTAAACATACATTAAAATACAACATTTTATGCGAGTTTGTTTATTGTCTCAAAGCCCTTCCTCTGCGTTATATTGCCCGGTGCGCCACTTCAAACATTTTCTTGAAGTTCTGTATTTGCCTTTACGGCTTGGACGTTAATCCGTCGAGTGTTCCGGATTCTTTACGGCAACCTGTAGTCGGAGGTAGTTACGTTATCTTTGTGATACGATGTCAAGTATAGTCTTGACCTGCATGAGTCCTCTAACTTCTTTATTTCTTCAGCGTTCTCTTTTTAAAAAGCGAAATGATCTTTTACAATATTCTATCACCGTTGCTTTCAGACTGTCTTTGTTTCCTTATTTAACACCGAGTTTTTCAGGTATATGTAGACACGCTTTCAAGAATAAGTTTGTATATGATAGTTTTGGTTTCTTCGTGAATTTTTGTCATTCCTCGTCACTTTATTTTAACTCTTTAACCCCGGATAATTTTGTTTGGTATATCCGTATCACTCCTGCTGAGCACAGAAAAAATAACATCGAGATATAAGTATCATACTATTATAAAATGCGGTTTTCATTTTATTATCATAATATGTTCGTTGCCAAGACCAGATTCTCCTTGTTTTATTGTCGTGTGTTGTCTTTTATATATAACCTCATATGTATTAACCCCATATATAACATTATTCTCGAAATTTTCTACTTATTATAGGATAGACATCATTTATATCTTGTGCGATGACGAGATCGCCAAGAACTGATGATGTCACCAACTAGTCAGTATACCGATCATCGTCATCAACAATTAAAGCGTAAAATTTTGCGTCTCCAATTATGTTTCTTAACATATTTACAGCGGTAACTCTTTAGATACCGTCCTGATGCCTGCTCCAAAAGTCAAGTTTGAACGGAGTCTTTTCTCTTTTAATCTGCACAGACAAAATAATAGACTTACATAACTGTTAGTCGGTTGTCTGTTACCGATTGGACGCGGCCGAATTCTCAGACAGTCGTCTGCATTGCTGTGGAAAATTTTACCGACATCTAGGGTACACCAAACAAGTTTGTGTTATCGTGACAGCTTGTTATATTATCTTAATACAGGACACAAAATTAAGAGAAATCACACACACACACACACACACACACACACACACACACACACACACACACACACACACACACACACACACACACACACACACACACACACACACAGAGTTATATTAGTCCAGTAAAATCGTCGTAAAAAAGGGGGTTACCTTGCATCAAATAAGGTAGTTCTGATTTTTTGATATGTAATATGTGATGGATGGCTAATGATAAATCTAAGTTTTCGACCTCGGCAGACCTCCGGATCATTGTGAAATACTTGAAAAACTGCAAAATTTTCGGAGGTTTTTCAGTTTTTGTCAATTTTGACCCCCAAGGACGATTTTACGGTAAACGTGACTATGTACTCTATGAAAGTAGACTTAATGTTCAACAAAATGAGACCACATCGGTTTCTGTAGACCCAATACTTTCCGAGATAGAGTTGTTCAAAGTTTCAAAAAATTTCCAAAATAAGCAAATTTTAGAGGTTTTTTCCAGTTTTCGCCGATTGTGACACTGAAGAACCTATTTTTCGGCAAAAGTAATGATATACGTTTTTAACGCAGACTAAATTTGCAACACACTGAGACCAAATTGGTCTCTGTAGACCCAATACTTTCCGAGATACAGCTGTTCAAAGTTGACGAGGTAAGTATGTATGCAAATTTTAGAAGTAGGGTTGGTAAAGTTTTATCTATTTCATATATTTATTACAGAAAAACTGGCTTTAAAAAGTACTAAATCATTTCATATATTGTAGTAGAACATAATATTTATATATATGAAAGGTAGATAGATATGTATGAACATTCCTGAACGGATCTACATAGATGTTATTTGTTATAGATGGGCTGATTAGATGGGCAGATGGTGGGGGACCCTTCGACCTTCGACCACCTGTCCTTCTCCCCAAGCGTCTTTGCAGGGGTCTGGGACAGTCAGTTGTTCGCCTCACACGGCAGAGTTATGTTTTAAAAGTTTCGTGACGCGTTTAATTCGAAAATAACGTAATGGCGAGTTCAGAACCCTCCGTGGGTTCCCATTGCTTCATACGCAATGATAGTTTGAGTGAAGGTAAGTGATTTTAGTGAAACAAAGAGGGGTAAACACCCTGTTGGCGTCCAGTGTTTCATTAAAAAATCAGGAAAATGAACGTTTACTGTGAACTGTGCGTGAGGTTTCCGTGCGTAGTGCGTGCCAAAAGAGATACAACAATCCCAAATTGATAAAAGCGTTCAACGTGGGGAACACGAAGTGAGATCAGCGAGACCTACAAGAAGCTCATCTGAGCTCTTCAACTTCAGAGAGAACTGTTTTTTATGTGGGGAGAAAATAACAATTGAATTCATTGAAGCTCAGAAAAAAAAACAAGCCTGAAAAAAGAAATAATGTGATCGCTGCGGAGAACTTGCATCTGGTTGCAACCATCTTGAGAGCAGCTGAAAAACGAGGTGATGAATGGGCACTGAAAATAAAAGAACGCATCTCGGAAGACACCGATTTGCCTGCACTAGATGCAAGATACCACCGGTTTCGTCAGAGGAAGCTGTACAGACCACCCACAAGAGGGCTAAAGAGGGGCGGTCGTATTCAATCCACTGTTGATGAAGCCATGGCCAAAATTTTCGACTTCTTAGAAGAAAACTCGGAAGAGTGCCAGTTTTCCCTGACAGAACTGATTGAGCAAATAGGTGAGAATCCACCTGATATTAGAACCATCAAACGCCACCTATTTGAAAAGTACGGTGATGACATAGTAATAGCTGAAACATAAAATAGAACACCGGTTATTTGCTTCAAAAATAGTGGATACAAAATTCTATCAGATGCGTGGTATGCTGAAAAAAATCAGATCTTCAAGAAGAAAGACTCCGGGTGATAAAAGCAGCAGCTGATATCATCCGAGAAGATATTCGCTCTCAAGTGTATAACACCAAAGAATACACACCCTCACATGATTTTTTACAGGAAGTGAATTCTGTAATACCAAACTCGCTGAAAGTGTTCATGGAGACAGTGATTGTAAAAAATAAACGAGGCTGTCTGGATAAGTGGCGTAAGAAATGTGTTGCACTGTCACACGCATTAATATCAGCGGCGAGACCTTCCTCATTCATTTCTTCATTACTCCACGGCATAGGTGTTTATTTATATCACAAGTTCGGGTCCAAACATCTTGTTGAATTGTTGTCAACCATAGGTTTTTCATCAACTTACAACCAAATCATAAAGCTGGAAACCTCGGCCATCCTAAGACCAGACCAAATGCAATTGGAGCAGAGGAGTTTTTTACAATTCACTTTTGACAATGCAGATTTCAATGTGAATACATTGGATGGATTGGGTACTTTCCACGCTTTATAATGATGGTGACTCCCGCTGAATCAATTCTCCCAGAACACAGTTTTGTCCGAGTGGATAAATGCTCTGCTTCCCAGCTTGTGCAACAAAGACCATCTGTACAGGTGCAAACCTACCAACCCATGAAGAACCAGGGTTTGGCAACAATCACTATTGAGGATGTGGACAGCATTCATCCACTACCTGAAGAAGTGATGCCATCCTCTTCGGATATTGCATGGTTGTTTGGCAAGAGTATGAAAAAGATGATCATACCTGGATGGAATGGTTTCATGGAAACCATTCATATCACCTGCCCTTTGTAACAACAAAAATTTTGTGTCTACCATTCATAAATCATCCGCCGTCTCAGTTTGACACCTTATTAACAGCTCTTCGAGTTGCCAATGAGAAGTGTCATGCCTATGGTCAGAAAACGTGCTTTGTCACCTTTGATCAACCTTTATACAAAAAAGCTAAAGCAATAGTTGCGAACTGCCATGATTCTCAGTTTCATAATGTTGTAGTGAGGTTGGGTGGTTTTCGCTTACTAATGTCGTTCCTGGGAACAATAGGCATGATAATGGAAGAATCTGGATTGAAGGAAGTGTTTTCAACGATTTATGCTCAAAACAGTATTGAGAAGATGATGTATGGACACTCCTATGCGCGTGCTGTGAGAGCTCACACTTTAACCCATTTGGCATTAGCAACAGAGGTTGTGAAAACTATTCATTTGACTGAGGAAGATGAAGGGTGTAATTGATGATGTGATCTCCAGCTTCGACCGATCCACTATTATGACGTTACATGAAAATGAGCGATTTCAAGCTCTTCAAACCAAGTTCACTGATGCACTTCATATTGAACGTAACGGTCCAACAGCAAAGCTCTGGGTGCAATATATCCGAATGGTTACTTTGGTTAAACATTTCATTGAAGCAGAGCGGATGGGAAACTGGGATCTGCATTTCGACACCATCCAAAAAATGCTGCCTTTTTTTCATGCAGCTGGCCACTTTTTTTATACCAAGTGCGCCCATATGTACCTTCAAGATATGTTGGTATTGGAAGAAAAAATGGATCCTTTGGAATACAAACTATTCACAAGCAGAGGGTACTTCACCATCCGACGCACCAAGAATTTCTGGTCAGGTATATGGTCGGATATAACGATAGAACAGGTCCTGATGAAAACTATGAAAAGCTTTGGAGGACTGACTCGGGGTCGCGGGATTACTGAAAGTGTTCTAACCCGATGGCCTTTAGGAATGGTGTACCTCCAGAACATATGTACTGATGTGGAAAGCTACTGTGACGTTACGACTGCAACTTCTGAGCAACACATAGATATGCGACCCTCCCGTCTCACCAGAGACGAAGAAGATGCACAAAAACTGCGTAACTGGTTTTCTCATCACCCTCCATTTCCAAAGACAGATTTCATAATGTCATCAAGTAGTGGGCTTGTTGGAAGTGAAGCTGTGAACTGCCACAACGCTCTGTACATTGGAAAGTAAATTGTGTTAAAGTTGATTGGTGACAACTTCGAGCAGATGAAATTCAAGACGCTTTCCTCTGCTGTCTGCTCTGTTTCTATTGGTGAGAGAAAGGTGACTGTGAACCCCCTCACACTGTTCCGCAGATTATGCATTCTAAAAGAGTCTGATGAAGAGTTGAAAGAATTTTTCACTCATGAATTGTCACCTTTTCCTATGTCACTTTTCACTGAAGAGGGAATGAGGAAGAGCACTAAGTCTTCCTTCTACGCAGCCTTCACTCCTGTAAGCCTGGATGAGATCCAGGGGAAGGTAGACGGTGGATATGAGGTTGTAGACGGTGGACATCTTCTTCACAAAGTTGTGTGGCCTCGGAGTGCCTCTTTTGGGACGATAGCCGCCAAGTATATCCAATATTTGAAAACTCACTACGGCTCAAATGTAGCCGTAGTTTTCGATGGCTATCCATCAGATGCTGCTCAAAAAAACACCAAGAGCTCTGAACGTGTTCGTCGATCTAGAGCAATATCATCTCCTGATGTCATCTTTGATGTATCAACCATTGCTCCGGTTGCTCAAGATAAGTTCTTATCAAATGAGAGAAACAAAGTTCGATTCATTGACATGCTAAAGGTGCACCTGGAGAGAAGTAAAATGCTAGTGCTACTGGCAGATGAAGATGCTGACAGGTTGATTGTAACCACAGCCATTTCAATGGCCTCTGCCTATGATGTTGTGAAGATTGCTGGCGAGGACATTGATTTATTGGTCCTTCTTTGTGGTTTGACACGAGTTGCATCAGATGCAGCAGATCACGCCCTTTCAACAAACAGACAAGTACCAGAGCAGAACATATTCTTTGAAAAATGTGGGAGAGGTAAAAACGCAGATGTCATGTATTCAACGATTTCCTTCATGCACGGAGCACAACCTGGACTTGAACTTTTTCTTCACGCCTTCAGTGGTTGCGACACTACATCAACACTTTTTGGCCAAGGGAAGATGAAATTTCTTTCGACATTGAAAAAACAACCACACCTTGAAGAGAACGCTGCTGTTTTCCTCGACCCCAATACCACACCTGAGCAGGTCGCCGAGGCAGGAGAGAGCTTCCTTTTTTCACTGTATGGAGGCAACTATAAAACCCAAAACCTCAACGACCTACGGTTCCAGGTGTTTGCGAGGGCGGCAGCAAAAACTAATTTCAACTAGGCCAGGCCAGATTGCCTCCAACTCAGGATGCTGCACATTCCACTCTCTGCGGACTCATAACCAGGTAAAATTCGTGTTTTTTTTTCAATTATTAATTTTCATTCTATTGCACACCACATTACTTATTTATACTGATACTGTTCACACCACATCATCACTGTTATTCTGTTTCATAACTTTGTTCTTTTGGTCTCATAAGTTTGTTATTTGGTTCGTTTCAGGTGCAGAAGTGGTTGGGAGTGGAGAAGAATCCCCTCGATTGGGGCTGGATGCGCAGCTCTCATGGCCTCATTCCACAGCTCATGATGAAAGAACCAGCCCCTCAACCCCTGTTGAAGATGATTTCCTGCAACTGTAAATAGGGTTGTACCAACACTTGTGGATGCAGGAAAGCTGGACTAAAATGCTCAACTGTTTGCACGCATTGCAGCGGCCAGTCGTGCGAAAACGTGCCAGACTTGATGTGTGATGACATAAACTCCCCATACATTGATGACCCTCTATCTGACGACGAGTTCGACCTACCTGAAGAAGAAAATTATTCAAATGAAGAAGTGGTGAATGAGAAGGGAACCTCCCCCAACAGCAACAGCGACTCCGAGGACCAACCTGGTCCATCTAAGAGATTTAAAGAATACTAAAAATGAGGATTTTCCTAAAATACATACAATTATCAATTATTACAGCATTACATAAAATTAATTACATATTACCAAAAAATCTTTCAATACTATAATGTTTTTATGATAAATATAATGTATATATTACTAACGGGGTGTTTTTTCCCTTCTTCTAAAGTTTGCATACTTACCTCGTTAATGTTGAACAGCCGTATCTCAAAACGTATTGGGTCTACAGAGACCAATTTGGTCTCATTTTGTTGCAAATTTAGTCTGCGTTAGAAACGTATATCATTACTTTTGCCGAAAATAGGTTCTTCAGTGTCACAATCGGTGAAAACTGGAAAAAACCTCTAAAATTTGCTTATTTTTGAAATTTTTCGAAACGTTGAACAGCTGTATCTTGGAAAGTATTGAGTCTACAAGACAAATGTGGTCTCATTTTGTTGCAAATTTAGTCTACTTTAAAAGAGTACATAGTCACTTTTACCGTAAAATGGGTCCTTGGGGGTCACAATTGACAAAAACGGAAAAAACTCCGAAACTTTTGCGGTTTTTCAAGTATTTCACAATGATCCGGAGGTCTGCCGAGGTCGAAAACTTGGATTTATCATTACCCCTCCATCACATAAAACATTTAAAAAAATCAGAACTACCTTATTTGATGCAAGGTAAAATGTACCATTTTACTGGACTATATTTATCTGTTTTTCTTTTGTAAAAATATATTATTCGTATTTTTTCTTTAAATTTTATTTGTACATAAGTTACCTCTTTCTGTGACAGAACTCGCTTTTTTGAATGTAAATTTTACACATGCATTTTTTCGTCGCCGAAATCTATTTGTGATTGTCGTTGTCCTTGGTCCCTAATTACATTTACAGTGTTTTCAGAATATTTATGTATACCATATATACGGTTACAATACAGTCAACGAGTATATGAATTCTGTTTTAATCGTAACACATGTGCAAAGAAAACCTAATGTTATTATGAACAACATTTTACGTGTAGGTTCAAGAATGTTTACGAATGAAGAAGAAGAAAACATTTGAATGTCACAACAGTACTTAGTTTAATTTGCTTTTAGTTGTGGTTTTCTATGCGTCCCGAGGTCGTCACCAAATGTCAATGTGTTACAATCAATTTACCTATTAAATGTTATATTTTACCAACCATGTTTTTTGTTTTCTTTAAACGATAAATTAAACTGAAACATTCTTACTTAACCTCACCCATTAACACATTACGGATTTTCGCATTACATTCAGCAATAAAATCAGTTACAATTTATACACTTCTTTTTCTTCTTCACTGCATTGTGTATCGATACCATCGCGTACTCAATATATCGATAATGTTGGGCATGTACAATTATTGGGAAAGTACTGAAAAACACAACGTTGGCGTAGGTAACTGATGTACGTAAATGCACATGCCTTTCAGCTGCGAAAACGTAGTGGTTTTATATACATACGAGTTCTTGGTTTTATTATATATACATTACATAAAACGTATGTCACCACTACCGCAGACCAGATTTAGCTGCTAGCGACTTATGGTTTTTCAGAAGCTAAAATCTTCACTGAAACGTAAGAGATATCAATCAGACGATGGACGGGTTTTAAACGCGACGAGACAGCTGACAGTGACTTCAAAAGAGAACTTTTCAGACTGTTCTGAAAAATAGGGACCAAAATATAATACAGCTGTGAAGTTCCAAAACAAGGGAGGCTACTGAAAAGGGATTTCTCTACTTTTTAATTGGATACTTTCCGGGCACACCTCGTATAGGAGTATTCTGTAATTTTGTTGACAAAGTACACGTTAAAAGTATAGGATCTTTCATATGAAAATTAACTGTATCAATTAATGCCCTTATAATTATAATACCGTTTAATAATTCATACTGTTATTTTTACCGCATGATACTGCATGAACCAGATGCATGATACCGAATATATAGAGCCAACACTGTTTCTGTTTCTAAGAAAGCGGACTGTGACATCGAATGATAGAGGTCATTGTTAATTATTGCATTTGTTAAATACAACATACGAGATGTAGGGATAACCAATAATGAAAGGCTTCGTTCTGCCTCATTACTTCTTGACGAACAGGCAGGACTTCGAGAGGTTCGTTTTTGTATTGATGGCGTATTCTCTTTGAAAATACTGATTGAAAAAAGACAAGAATTTAATTTGGAGACACGCCTTGCCTTCGTTGACCGTGACAAAGTTAACGGATCCATTCTGTTAAACAATATGCTTAAGAGGGTTTATCCTAAACATTTTGTGGACGATATAAGGAGCTTATATTATTATACAAATATAGTATTGTCGATAGAGTATTTGACAGAGGAGATTTACATTAATCAGGGAGTGCGCCATTGTGTCTCCGACATTGTTTAATATCTATATTGATGACAAAGTCTGGGAGTGGAAATTGAGAGTGAACTTAGAAATAAAAATAAATAATAGAATATACTTGAAACCAACACTGTTTTCGATGATCAGGTAATCGTCCAAAACAATGAATGCGAGCTCCAGAGATCGGTGTGGCAGTTGCAACAAGTATGTTAGAATTACAACTTGAAAAATTCCGTGTAGAGGACAATAATTATGGCTTTTTGGGCGTGCTACCCCATGTGAACTGAAATTATATTAGGTTATAAGAGTGTAGGAGCAGGTGTCACATTTCCGCCATCTCACTGCCATATCGCCAGGGGTGCCTACAGGGGGGTATCGTGTCGCCATTTAGAAAATTTTTGGGGGAATTTTTTTACTATTGCATGAAAAATCTTCCCCAATTTTTCAAACCTGTAAAATCTTTGTGCTTGTAAGCTTAAAACATTACATTGTTCATATTATGATAATGTAATTTTGAAATACATTTTATTTTTTATTTACTGTATTGATAAAGTACAGTGTGCAATAGAACTTTGTGTTTATATTTTTTATTTATCTTGCTTTCTGCTACATTTTAGTACACTATGAAAAGGTCCAAAAACAGACTGAAATTTGTATAGCATTTTATCGATTAATAACAGATTATAGTCACCTAGCCTTATTAGAGACTTTGCGTGAAAATCTTCGAATAAGAAAACAACTAACTGTTGTACAAAGCGAACCACCGACAACAAACTTGTAACATACAAAATTATACAATCGAACGAACAACTACAACACAGTAGGTACTAGGTAAAGCCCACTGTCAAAACTACCTCATCAGGCGTGTGCGAACGTGATTACCGACACGCTTTCATTTTTTCCTTGTGCACCTTTACACACCCACCTTCCCACACACACACACACACACACACACACACACACACACACACACACACACACACACACACACACACACACACACACACACACACACACACACACACACACACACACACACACACACACACACACACACACACACACACACACACACACACACACACACTATAACGTTGCAGAAATCAGACCCTATAGGGTATCCACAAGTATTAGATAAACGATAAAAGGTAAAATAATTTAATGAATAATAATGAAAAAATATATAAAATGGAATTAAGAAAGAAAAAAGGAGAATTGTAAACAAGAATAATAAATAAATGAATAGTCTAGACTGACAAACAAATGACTATGACCCAACCCCAGAGATTGGCCAGATAAAGACAATAAGATGAGAAAAGATAAATTAACGATAAAAGGCACGAATGAGTAAAGCAAATATTATAACTAACCATGAATAAAACAATAATAAAGAAAGTACACTAACCATAAGAAATAAGTTAGACAATTATTAGTAGATAAAGTATGTTGTTAAGAAACTTATTATAATAAGAAAGTACGACACAAAATGCTGAAAGAATAATTATAAACGTATGTTTAAAATATCATTGAAACCAAGAGTGAGAGATAGGTAGGGAGTGATAACCATAAATAGTAAAAGTGATGTGATAAGTGAGGAATAATAATAACTAATCAAACAGGCAGGACTGTGGAAATTAATGAGCTCAGTCAGTGCAAATTTAAGTGTACTCAACCAAAAAGATTAAAAAACAATGTGGGAATAACAATAATAATAATAATTCCTAATTATGCTTTTCAATGAGTAAGGGGATTGCCAATTTTGGTATTAGTTACAAAAGATCCCTATGTCTTTGTAACAGTTAATGTGGATGCAAAGAGACATCAATAACAATAAGATACGTTACTTATTCAGTCAGAAAGAATTAAATTAAATTGTGTTGAAGAAACTGAACTGAGGAAAATAAGATTAATGTATGGTAAACAGTTTTGTTAGTTTAAAGAAAATTAGTTTATTTGTTTAGTGTTCACAGGAGTATAAACCAAGAAGGCATAACTTTAAGGTAAAATGTTTGTATTTTTTATGTAAGTAATAATATTATAAAGAGATGAGGAGTATGTTAATTTCACGTAATAACATACAATATAACAATTGTAATTAATAAGAAGGAATATGGCTGAACAATAGACAGACCATTAAATTATTTCTATATTATGTTTTGTTAATAGATTTAAATGTTAAATAGGTGTGTGAGAAATGAGAGTAGGAATAAACTAGCAATGATAAAAACTTAACAAGCAACAGATTAATCACTATTATATAAATAGAAAAGAAAAAATATCAGAAAAGAAATAATTTTGTAAAAGTATAATAACACTAATAGATGGTAAAACAGTTTCAAAGTAAATCAAAAGCCAATAAGTGCGAAATGAAAATAAGCAGAACATATGTACTTAATAAATAATGTTTAAATAGAGCAAAATAAGAAATTCTAAGATGTTACAGTTTAGGCCTAAAAATGACATAGCTGTCTAACTTCAGAAAACCAATTGTAAACAATTGAATATTGTATTTGAATAATAAGACCAAGTAAATTATGTGATTACCATTAACTAACAATAATAATATGTCAGAATTGTAATAAACAGTATAAATAAGGGAAATATGTAATAACATAGTATTAGCAATTTTGTCCAAAAACATTAATACATGACCTAGACCAGCCTTGTGAGATGTCAAATTGGTCTTTGAAAGAAAATAGGGACATCTATGTTAATATTTCAAGCATTGGTAATATCACCAAGGAACAATAACCATTATAAAATATTTATTCATTTTGAACAGAAACCCAGGATTTATAACAATAGGTTCAAATGTGTTTAACCAATGAGAGGCCAAGCGGTTGCCATAACAACAAAACCTTATTATAATTTTGACCGTTATGAAACGGGAGTTCCATTATTAACTATCCAGCGGTATAGACGCTATATTGACTGCGGCTCTATTAAAGGCTAAAAAAGAAGAAAATCAGATATAAATGAAAGTAAAATGAACACAAGAAGTCAACCATAGTTCCAGCAACTCAAGGAGGAACAATAAACAAAATTTTAAAATTAAAAATTAAATAAAAATTGAATAAAAAGAAACAGACGCCAGATGGAGACGGGCATCCATACCATTGAAAATTAAAGAAAGTACTATCACAACCTTGAAGAAATCCTGACGAACCATAGCCAAAGGTTTTGTTGAGTATAAAATAAATTATCAATAATTACGAACTAAAACTGATTAACTTTTTTCACAATATATAACTCTCACTCTGAACTTTGAACACCAAATTCTTTCAAGGATTAATAGATCATATTTATTCACACTGTATGTAACTGTAAGATAACCTATGTCTGAAGCCTATAAATTTGACACACACTTTTAAACACCAAGAGTTGAATTTCATGTAAACCTTTTTAGTATTTAAGTACCACAAATGTAAGGTGGTGTACTTTATTTAACATCTTGTTTTAAATCTTTTCGTAACCCAAAGAACTCATTGGCAAATTAACTTGTCTAGTCTAAATAAGAACGCCAGCCATTGTGGCGTCACAATGCTCTCCGCTGAGTGAAAATTAACTTGTTGCCGGGGCGAAACTTTATTATAATACTCTCTATTGTACAAACGTTATCAAAAATTAGTGAATTTTAGACTCAAATAAATAAGTACGAATCATTTCTAACTGTCCTTGGTTTTTATTGAAATTGTATTATATAGTTTGTGTTCTTTAGCTGAGAATAGAATTCTTTGCCAAAAATTTATGTTGGCAACACGTCGAAGAAACAAGCTAAATTCGTGTTCCCGCCAGTCTGCCAGGTAATCCTAATTCATCATCACCGTACAGGAGACAAACTAATTTGAATCTTTTAATTGTTTTCTAAAAAACAATTTGGCGCCGTTCGGGAAATAAGTATATGAAATAAGGACAGGTAAGAATATCGGTACTGGTTATTCGTGCGTTCGCGACGGGCGTAGTCTGCGTGAGATACGTTTAAAATTGACGACGACTTGGTAAGACGTCGAGAGTACGACCGAGTTTAGTTACAACACACACACAATCTTTCCCGCGGGAAAGCTTCTTCTGCATCCAATCACGGAAAAAAGCGTTTGTTGTAAAGCCAGCTAATATGTGGAACAAGTTTCGTCAACCATTGTCACAGAAAACAAGGAAAGAGACTCAACTAATATTTTATAAAGTAGTGACTGTGCCAGTGTTGTTTTATGATTCTGTAACTTGGGTTCCGGTGAAGAAACAATCATTCTAGTAGAATGCAGGCATCGGAAATGAGATTCTTGCCGTCTGTTAATGGCTGCATACGAAGGGATAGACTATAATGAAGGCATACGCAGAGATGAAAATTTTTAATATTTATGACCGCATTGGGGAAAACAAAGAGAGATGGATTGCTCATCTGTATAGGACGTGGATGGCAGGTTGCCTAAGGAAGTCTGCCTATTGCCTATTGGTTGCCTATTGGACAACGAATTATAAGAAGAGTTGGAAGTGCTGGTAATTTGGATTTAATTCCTTTAGGCTCAAAGGTGATTCACCTGCTTTCTAATGGGAAAATAACAAGATTAATAATTCTAGGTAACTCTTATCCGTGCGATACAAAATTCTATCTTCAGTAACAATGTTACGTAAATACAAAATCTTTGGTGTAAATTGTTACATTATTTATTGAACTAAACAACTACTATTTATATTCGCATTTCAGTTTTGTAAAAGAAAAACTAACCATTAACAAAAAAATTGTAAAATTAAGTAACATCCTTGGTATTGATTATTTTTTATGAATTTTCCAAAACATTGTTTATTGAAAAGAATTAATAATCACACGGACACACACGCACGCACTTTCACACTCATGTACAACATATTTTACATTTACATATGTATTATTGTGAGCGCGTGTGCTATGTATTATGTTTGCTATATATGTGCTATTATATGTGTACTACGTATTGTATGTGCTATGTGTTAAATTTATATATTTATATATTAATTGTATATTGTATGTACAAATATACATATTATTTTCGTGTATAATTTACATTGTAAATATGTTTTCAAATAATAAATATTTCTGCAAAGTAAATTATTTTAAATTATTATTGTTGTATTTTTACCTGACGCATGTTTCACAAAAAAGATCTGTGAATTCATAAAAAAACCTCTGAAGATCCGGATCTTCTCTGTGAAACGCTCCTCAGGTGAAAATACAACAATAATAATTTAACATAAAGTACTTGCAGAAGTATTTATTATGTAGAAATCCTGCAAGTAAGAGTGAAGAGTTATCTACAAAACAAAGATGAATTTACATTGCATATGTGTGTGCGTGTACGCGCGGGTGTGTAAAAGTAATTATTAAGACATTTTTATTAAAGTTTTTGTTTATTGTTTCGTAAGATCGACAAAATCTGAACCGCTGGGAAAATAACTGCATCACTAAAAAAAATTAAGAATATTGTGCCGAGTTTTGGAATACTCGGCCATTTTCCTAGTTAATTATGTGACGGTCATTGCGGGGGTTTGTGATTTAATTATTTGAGCGATGTATGTGCCGTTATCAGCATGCCTTGTTCGCGATCCGTGCGCGCTCTAGGTGGGAGTGATAGAGATATTTTTCTTGCGACTACGGAGTTCAGTATTCGTCAGGCAGCCGAACACGAAACACTTCCAATTTCTCCCGGCGGACATCAGTTTGATTTTGTTCTCTACTATTAACCATCATGATTAGATAATCGACTAAGCGACTCTTCGGTAAGTCTATTAAAAGTAACTTATTTATTATTTAAGAGAAGAATAGTTATTTAGCTTAAAGTAATGCCGATGCAATGCGATATAAATACGAAAGTCACCACGTGGCGGGTGCGAGTTAAACTCTGTGTATGCATGCCTTGAAAGTTAACACTGGCTGAGCTAAAGCATTTATAAAGTAATTATAGCTGTGTATTTTTCCTAATTATATCATAATAATTTCTTTATAATCATAGGGGGGCATAAGAGAATGTTTTATGCACTAAATGTAGAGGTATATGAACTGTATATGTTTTATGAACCTGTTTAAGTTTGCAACTCATCTTGATATTGTAATAAGGGTTTATTAAGTTGACGAACTGTCCATAAATACTAGTAATTTTAATTCTAAAATTTTCTACTGAAGGTAACTTCTGTGCTTTCTTAAAAATTGCAAATTTTCTTTTAATCTGAGCATGTGGTAGTGTGTGATTTTGCTGGAGTCATGAATATTAGGGGGATCGTGAATTGGGTAACATTAAGTAATTGTCAATATATATAATTGTTCAGGGTTCCCGACCTAAGACGATCTCGATCCACTCCAGCGGGTGGCCGAAGTTCTGCCACCCATGACATTACACGAGTAATTCTCCGTCTGTGCCGTCGGGAGGAAGAAATGGACAACACACCAGGTTTTGTGCCGGATTTCACAGGTGACATTTAACCATTTTTCTATATTTTGGCCTCTACAATGTAGAACACCGTATTCTCTTCCTGGAACTTCTCCAATTAAAGTTGTTGGGACACAAGTCCAGCGAGACAATAAGTGCTTTTAAATTTTGTCAGTATATTTTATTAAGGCTTATGCCCCCTTAGTAAGTGTGAGCCCGGACGGGGTCATGCGCCACCGAATTTTGCTGTGAAATTTTCTTTAAAGGGTAAAAGTGTGGGTGACTTAAGTTTACTGATTTGTAGGGGGTGAATTATGCTTACATTGATTAAGGGTATTCATAGCTATATGGGTTTCGTTTTTTTTGTAGATTTAAAGGTTTGGGGTGGTGCTGTAACCTGTGGACGTCACCCGCTGGTGCCGTTAGTACAGGTCTATAGCATGTTTTAGGTTGCTGAAACTGGTGGTGCGCATGGCCTCGCCTGTGGCCAAGCCTACACTGTAGAAACAACTCAAACGTGTTTTATTAGGGGCTGATGTTATAAAGTTTTTTTAATTAAAATGGTCTTTATATATATATATTTTATAAAATTATATTAACTCAGTAACATTTCAATTAGTGAAATTTCATTCAGTTCTTTTACTGCCATAGCCAGTGTACTACTAGTTAAATTGTTAATATGAGCACACTATTGGTTCAATCATAAACCATATTTTATATGTTTTATAAAATTATATTAACTCAGTAACATTTCAATATAAGTGAAATTTCATTCAGTTCTTTTACTGCCATAGCCAGTGTACTACTAGTTAAATTGTTAATATGAGCACACTATTGGTTCAATCATAAACCATATTTTATATGTTTTATAAAATTATATTAACTCAGTAACATTTCAATATAAGTGAAATTTCATTCAGTTCTTTTACTGCCATAGCCAGTGTACTACTAGTTAAATTGTTAATATGAGCACACTATTGGTTCAATCATAAACCATATTTTATATGTTTTATAAAAATTATATTAACTCAGTAACAATTCAATATAAGTGAAATTTCATTCAGTTCTTCTACTGCCATAGCCAGTGTACTACTGGTGCAGTTGTTAATATGAGTACACTATTGATTCTTACTGCTATTCATAAATTCTGTTATACCTTCCTACGGCCGTGCGCCCATGTTGACCTGGCCATGGCGCAGTCCTATCTGGGGGAGCTTTTCTAAAAATTTTGAAATTTTGTGATAATTTCTTTGGTTGCAAGCAGTCATAACTGGACTGGTTTATGGTTTGGTTTATGAAGGTTTATGTAGGCTGGGTACTTTACCCTTTCACAGTATTTTGGGATGGGAATCTAGGTTACTGATACTGAAGATGCTATTCTTCGGTGGCATGGTTAAATGTTTCTGAGCTGCCTGCCAGGTGAACATGTGTGTAGTATATATATATGTGTGCATATCGATATGTGTCCGCCATGTGTATTTATGTAACTATTTATTTGTGTGTAATTATGTGTGCATATTGATTGATGTTATAGTTATTTATATTTGTAAGGTATTATTATGCTGATGTCTACATGTAATTTAATTTGATGAAAGGATACTTGCATGTTATTTGAACTAGCTAAATAAAATTGTTATTGTTGCTAAACAATGAGTTTAATTCCAAGTCCCGTCATACTGGACCCAGCGCAGTTTTGGCTTCCCTAGGCTCTAGCCTAGTTTTAAATAACCAGTGGCCCCTCTTTCAAAAAAAAAATAAAATAAAAAATTAAAAAAAAATAAAAAAAATATAAAAAAAAAAGTTTTTTTTTAATAAAGTCTAAAAGTTGAAAGAGGGGTTACAAATGGTAGCAGAGCGTGGTTGATTCTTTGGTCGAACCCTTGGGTCCTGTGGTGTGACGGGGCTTGCAAGCTCGGAAATAGTTTGGAAAGAACATCAAACATCAGCAATATTTGAAAATGAAAATAATTGGTAGATGCTATGGGATCTCAATTGTAAACCTGGTGCCGCCACGTGGCATGCGTTTTAGTTGGGAGTTTTGTTATTGTTGAGATTGGACCTTACCGGAGAGCGCGGGGGTGTTGCCGGGGGAATGGCTGCCTGTTATATAAAGTGTTATGAAGTAATAGCGTGAGAGGTTAACTGGATGCGGTATGGCCTGACCGGAAGTCGGTACTGTCATTGACCCGACTTAGTCATGGAAGTTATAATAAATGTCTTGTTGAATTGTTGTATGTTGTGGTAGTTGTTCGGTGGTGTGGATTGTATGTTAGTGTTAGTGTTTGATGTCGTTTCTTCTTTGAGTCTGGCGGCTGACGGGGAGTTGGTTCTGGAGTGGATTGAGTTTTCGCAGCGCTAGGGAACCCGGGGGTCTACTCAAAGGAAGGACAGTACTTGAGTTTTTCCGATTTTTGTTAATATGTGTTGTAGGTTATGTTTGTGTTAGGTGTTTAGTGGGGATTTGTTTTATGATTGTTTGTTTTGTTGAATTGTGCAATTCTGGCGGCGGTATGCTATCAGGAATTGCCCCACCCGCTTACAGGCGTTCTCCAGAAATTTCCGGTTGTGAATGGATTTGATGAGGACCAGCTGCTGGTTTTCTTGGACCTGGTCCTGCAGGTGGCAGATTTCCCGGGGGTGTCCGATGGGGAGGTCTTGTATCTTATATACCCGTATTGACGGAGTACGTTGGCTGATCTGGTCACCAAGGCCCTGCGTCGGGGTGACAGTGTTGATGCTTTCCATGCGGAGGTGTTGGACTTCTTCATATCCCGTCGACGACAAGACCAGTTGAAGTTTAAGTTATTCTATCGCCCACAGGCCTACGGAGAGGCGTTAGGAGACTTCGTGCACGATGTAAGGAAAGCTGCCCGTATATTAAGACTGGGGTTGCCCGAGACGGAAGTCATACAGGTAATACGAGAAGGTCTGAATCCCCAAGAGAGATCCCGGCTGGTTTTTGCAGAGCCTCCACGTTCTTTTGCGGACCTGGACCGGTGGTGTGCGCATGCCAGGACTGTCCAGGCGAATGACGAGTCCTGGGGAAGAGCTGCTAAAGATGTCCAATACTCCAGTGGTTCATTAGGAAGAGCCAAAGAAGACAAACATGGTGGTTGGAGGAGAACCCAAGAGACAGTCAGAAAAACTGAATATTCCGGAAGTAATGGAGGCTACAAGGGGGTGGCAAGTGAGAAGACGGTAACAACAGCTACAGCACACAAAACAAAGAAGTATGAAATTAACAGGGGAAGAAGAAATTATGTTAGTAAACAAACAGCGGGAAGTAGGGAGCCGGTAGAAAGTTATTCCTATTTGGAGAGTAAGGAAACTTTAAAGGTTCCAGAGGAAGTACCAGTGCATAATAGAGTTGTGGATGAAGCAGGTGAAGAGAAAGAAGAAAAGCGGAATAACTTCAGTGGATTAATACAAGACGACAAGAAAACGTCTGTTAATACTGCGTCAGTGAGGACGTCATGGTTGAATCCAGAGGCCGCAGAATTTGTTCCGGTATCTCCATCTCGGTTCGTGAGGGATCCAGATCCTGTGACATCATCATCGTCTACGCAGGGATGTGAGAAGTCACTTGAGAGTGTCGCTTTACCATCGCCAGTAGAAATCAATTTAGTAATTGCACATGAACCTGGACAGCTGGATTCCAGGGTGGAAAATGTCGAGGAGGTGGTAGTTGCTGAGAGTGGTGAAGGAGAGGAATCGAAGGAAGAGGCAGAAGAGCGGTCTGCAGATGCTGCACAGGGAAGTATAGTTGTGGGTGTTAGAAAGACTGAAGAGTCTGAGTTTGCGGATGGACCCGGAGATGTCCAGGCTGCAAGTGTTTCTGAGGTTGCGGATGGACAAGGGGATGTCCATGCTGCAAGTGTGGTAGAAGTAGATGAGGTAGAAGTTGAGGAGAAATTTGGTGGCAGCGTTGTGGAGTGTGTGAGTGAGAATGATGTAGTGTGTGAAGATGTGCAGACGCCTTCTGTAGGTAGTGTTGAGGATTCCGAAGAACGAAAAGAAGTTTCAGGTAGACCAGGCGAGCAACTGGAGGAGGACGAGGATGTGCAGTGTTCTGATGGTGGAAGTGGATGTGATGGCAATGATGTTGATGATGAACGTGTTGAGGAAAATGAGATTGGAGAAGAAGCTTGTGAAGCAACTGGTGACCAATGTGATGAAGAAATTGGTGAGGAGCTGAGGGAAGATGCGGTTGAAGAAGGATCAGACGAGCAACTGGAGGATGGTGAGGAGGTGCAGTGTCATGAGGTTGATTTGGATTATGGGGACGAAAAAGGGGAAATTGTAGAAGAGAAGAAGGAAGTAGAAAAGGAAGAAATTGTAGCAGAGGAGTTAGATGAGGAGGATAATCCAAATCGGCGTGAAAGTAGTGAGGTAAGTTGCCTTGATCCTGATTCCGAGGAGACAAGTCAGTACAGCTCATCACCAAATAATCTCGCAGAGAGTGGTGTACGAAAGGAACGAGTCACTAAAGTCCGTCACAGAAAAGTAAGAAGAAACGGTTAACGGGTAGCGGGTAGATGTTCCCCACACTCCCAGTGGTGTTCATCTATTTCAGGGTTGCGTCCCTGCCCACGCGAGCCTTGGTTTCCTCCATTCATCCTTATTTCCGGAGGGAGCCATGTCCTCACCCTTACTCCTAGCTATGGACCCTTTAATGATCCTTGCCCTTTTCATCTTCCCAATTTCCCTACCCTAAAAAAAAAAAAAAAAAAAAAAAAAAAAAAACAACTATCAATAAGGAGTTAGAAAGACTTGCCGAAAGTGAGGGAAGTGAGTAGGTTGTGGCCTCGAGATTGTAAGTTCCCCTGTTTTGTTCTAAAAGTTAAAATGGAGAAGTTATGGCTGTTGTTTCGTTATTTATAGTAATGGAATTGTTTGTTGATCGTTGTAGGGTCGCATGGGGAATGGACGCAGTTGTGGGGTGCACCTGTTCTCCTGGGAGCCATGACTGATGGGACAACCGATAACAATTTGAGTATGATATATAAGGATGGTACACTGCAGGGTACCACTGAGTTCCAATTGGGGCAACCATGTTGCCCTTTTGGAGTGGGGGTGTGCCGAGTTTTGGAATACTCGGCCATTTTCCTAGTTAATTATGTGACGGTCATTGCGGGGGTTTGTGATTTAATTATTTGAGCGATGTATGTGCCGTTATCAGCATGCCTCGTTCGCGATCCGTGCGCGCTCTAGGTGGGAGTGATAGAGATATTTTTCTTGCGACTACGGAGTTCAGTATTCGTCAGGCAGCCGAACACGAAACACTTCCAATTTCTCCCGGCGGACATCAGTTTGATTTTGTTCTCTACTATTAACCATCATGATTAGATAATCGACTAAGCGACTCTTCGGTAAGTCTATTAAAAGTAACTTATTTATTATTTAAGAGAAGAATAGTTATTTAGCTTAAAGTAATGCCGATGCAATGCGATATAAATACGAAAGTCACCACGTGGCGGGTGCGAGTTAAACTCTGTGTATGCATGCCTTGAAAGTTAACACTGGCTGAGCTAAAGCATTTATAAAGTAATTATAGCTGTGTATTTTTCCTAATTATATCATAATAATTTCTTTATAATCATAGGGGGGCATAAGAGAATGTTTTATGCACTAAATGTAGAGGTATATGAACTGTATATGTTTTATGAACCTGTTTAAGTTTGCAACTCATCTTGATATTGTAATAAGGGTTTATTAAGTTGACGAACTGTCCATAAATACTAGTAATTTTAATTCTAAAATTTTCTACTGAAGGTAACTTCTGTGCTTTCTTAAAAATTGCAAATTTTCTTTTAATCTGAGCATGTGGTAGTGTGTGATTTTGCTGGAGTCATGAATATTAGGGGGATCGTGAATTGGGTAACATTAAGTAATTGTCAATATATATAATTGTTCAGGGTTCCCGACCTAAGACGATCTCGATCCACTCCAGCGGGTGGCCGAAGTTCTGCCACCCATGACATTACACGAGTAATTCTCCGTCTGTGCCGTCGGGAGGAAGAAATGGACAACACACCAGGTTTTGTGCCGGATTTCACAGGTGACATTTAACCATTTTTCTATATTTTGGCCTCTACAATGTAGAACACCGTATTCTCTTCCTGGAACTTCTCCAATTAAAGTTGTTGGGACACAAGTCCAGCGAGACAATAAGTGCTTTTAAATTTTGTCAGTATATTTTATTAAGGCTTATGCCCCCTTAGTAAGTGTGAGCCCGGACGGGGTCATGCGCCACCGAATTTTGCTGTGAAATTTTCTTTAAAGGGTAAAAGTGTGGGTGACTTAAGTTTACTGATTTGTAGGGGGTGAATTATGCTTACATTGATTAAGGGTATTCATAGCTATATGGGTTTCGTTTTTTTTGTAGATTTAAAGGTTTGGGGTGGTGCTGTAACCTGTGGACGTCACCCGCTGGTGCCGTTAGTACAGGTCTATAGCATGTTTTAGGTTGCTGAAACTGGTGGTGCGCATGGCCTCGCCTGTGGCCAAGCCTACACTGTAGAAACAACTCAAACGTGTTTTATTAGGGGCTGATGTTATAAAGTTTTTTTAATTAAAATGGTCTTTATATATATATATTTTATAAAATTATATTAACTCAGTAACATTTCAATTAGTGAAATTTCATTCAGTTCTTTTACTGCCATAGCCAGTGTACTACTAGTTAAATTGTTAATATGAGCACACTATTGGTTCAATCATAAACCATATTTTATATGTTTTATAAAATTATATTAACTCAGTAACATTTCAATATAAGTGAAATTTCATTCAGTTCTTTTACTGCCATAGCCAGTGTACTACTAGTTAAATTGTTAATATGAGCACACTATTGGTTCAATCATAAACCATATTTTATATGTTTTATAAAATTATATTAACTCAGTAACATTTCAATATAAGTGAAATTTCATTCAGTTCTTTTACTGCCATAGCCAGTGTACTACTAGTTAAATTGTTAATATGAGCACACTATTGGTTCAATCATAAACCATATTTTATATGTTTTATAAAAATTATATTAACTCAGTAACAATTCAATATAAGTGAAATTTCATTCAGTTCTTCTACTGCCATAGCCAGTGTACTACTGGTGCAGTTGTTAATATGAGTACACTATTGATTCTTACTGCTATTCATAAATTCTGTTATACCTTCCTACGGCCGTGCGCCCATGTTGACCTGGCCATGGCGCAGTCCTATCTGGGGGAGCTTTTCTAAAAATTTTGAAATTTTGTGATAATTTCTTTGGTTGCAAGCAGTCATAACTGGACTGGTTTATGGTTTGGTTTATGAAGGTTTATGTAGGCTGGGTACTTTACCCTTTCACAGTATTTTGGGATGGGAATCTAGGTTACTGATACTGAAGATGCTATTCTTCGGTGGCATGGTTAAATGTTTCTGAGCTGCCTGCCAGGTGAACATGTGTGTAGTATATATATATGTGTGCATATCGATATGTGTCCGCCATGTGTATTTATGTAACTATTTATTTGTGTGTAATTATGTGTGCATATTGATTGATGTTATAGTTATTTATATTTGTAAGGTATTATTATGCTGATGTCTACATGTAATTTAATTTGATGAAAGGATACTTGCATGTTATTTGAACTAGCTAAATAAAATTGTTATTGTTGCTAAACAATGAGTTTAATTGCAAGTCCCGTCATACTGGACCCAGCGCAGTTTTGGCTTCCCTAGGCTCTAGCCTAGTTTTAAATAACCAGTGGCCCCTCTTTCAAAAAAAAAATAAAATAAAAAATAAAAAAAAATAAAAAAATATAAAAAAAAAAGTTTTTTTTTTAATAAAGTCTAAAAGTTGAAAGAGGGGTTACAAATGGTAGCAGAGCGTGGTTGATTCTTTGGTCGAACCCTTGGGTCCTGTGGTGTGACGGGGCTTGCAAGCTCGGAAATAGTTTGGAAAGAACATCAAACATCAGCAATATTTGAAAATGAAAATAATTGGTAGATGCTATGGGATCTCAATTGTAAACCTGGTGCCGCCACGTGGCATGCGTTTTAGTTGGGAGTTTTGTTATTGTTGAGATTGGACCTTACCGGAGAGCGCGGGGGTGTTGCCGGGGGAATGGCTGCCTGTTATATAAAGTGTTATGAAGTAATAGCGTGAGAGGTTAACTGGATGCGGTATGGCCTGACCGGAAGTCGGTACTGTCATTGACCCGACTTAGTCATGGAAGTTATAATAAATGTCTTGTTGAATTGTTGTATGTTGTGGTAGTTGTTCGGTGGTGTGGATTGTATGTTAGTGTTAGTGTTTGATGTCGTTTCTTCTTTGAGTCTGGCGGCTGACGGGGAGTTGGTTCTGGAGTGGATTGAGTTTTCGCAGCGCTAGGGAACCCGGGGGTCTACTCAAAGGAAGGACAGTACTTGAGTTTTTCCGATTTTTGTTAATATGTGTTGTAGGTTATGTTTGTGTTAGGTGTTTAGTGGGGATTTGTTTTATGATTGTTTGTTTTGTTGAATTGTGCAATTCTGGCGGCGGTATGCTATCAGGAATTGCCCCACCCGCTTACAGGCGTTCTCCAGAAATTTCCGGTTGTGAATGGATTTGATGAGGACCAGCTGCTGGTTTTCTTGGACCTGGTCCTGCAGGTGGCAGATTTCCCGGGGGTGTCCGATGGGGAGGTCTTGTATCTTATATACCCGTATTGCCGGAGTACGTTGGCTGATCTGGTCACCAAGGCCCTGCGTCGGGGTGACAGTGTTGATGCTTTCCATGCGGAGGTGTTGGACTTCTTCATATCCCGTCGACGACAAGACCAGTTGAAGTTTAAGTTATTCTATCGCCCACAGGCCTACGGAGAGGCGTTAGGAGACTTCGTGCACGATGTAAGGAAAGCTGCCCGTATATTAAGACTGGGGTTGCCCGAGACGGAAGTCATACAGGTAATACGAGAAGGTCTGAATCCCCAAGAGAGATCCCGGCTGGTTTTTGCAGAGCCTCCACGTTCTTTTGCGGACCTGGACCGGTGGTGTGCGCATGCCAGGACTGTCCAGGCGAATGACGAGTCCTGGGGAAGAGCTGCTAAAGATGTCCAATACTCCAGTGGTTCATTAGGAAGAGCCAAAGAAGACAAACATGGTGGTTGGAGGAGAACCCAAGAGACAGTCAGAAAAACTGAATATTCCGGAAGTAATGGAGGCTACAAGGGGGTGGCAAGTGAGAAGACGGTAACAACAGCTACAGCACACAAAACAAAGAAGTATGAAATTAACAGGGGAAGAAGAAATTATGTTGGTAAACAAACAGCGGCAAGTAGGGAGCCGGTAGAAAGTTATTCCTATTTGGAGAGTAAGGAAACTTTAAAGGTTCCAGAGGAAGTACCAGTGCATAATAGAGTTGTGGATGAAGCAGGTGAAGAGAAAGAAGAAAAGCGGAATAACTTCAGTGGATTAATACAAGACGACAAGAAAACGTCTGTTAATACTGCGTCAGTGAGGACGTCATGGTTGAATCCAGAGGCCGCAGAATTTGTTCCGGTATCTCCATCTCGGTTCGTGAGGGATCCAGATCCTGTGACATCATCATCGTCTACGCAGGGATGTGAGAAGTCACTTGAGAGTGTCGCTTTACCATCGCCAGTAGAAATCAATTTAGTAATTGCACATGAACCTGGACAGCTGGATTCCAGGGTGGAAAATGTCGAGGAGGTGGTAGTTGCTGAGAGTGGTGAAGGAGAGGAATCGAAGGAAGAGGCAGAAAAGCGGTCTGCAGATGCTGCACAGGGAAGTATAGTTGTGGGTGTTAGAAAGACTGAAGAGTCTGAGTTTGCGGATGGACCCGGAGATGTCCAGGCTGCAAGTGTTTCTGAGGTTGCGGATGGACAAGGGGATGTCCATGCTGCAAGTGTGGTAGAAGTAGATGAGGTAGAAGTTGAGGAGAAATTTGGTGGCAGCGTTGTGGAGTGTGTGAGTGAGAATGATGTAGTGTGTGAAGATGTGCAGACGCCTTCTGTAGGTAGTGTTGAGGATTCCGAAGAACGAAAAGAAGTTTCAGGTAGACCAGGCGAGCAACTGGAGGAGGACGAGGATGTGCAGTGTTCTGATGGTGGAAGTGGATGTGATGGCAATGATGTTGATGATGAACGTGTTGAGGAAAATGAGATTGGAGAAGAAGCTTGTGAAGCAACTGGTGACCAATGTGATGAAGAAATTGGTGAGGAGCTGAGGGAAGATGCGGTTGAAGAAGGATCAGACGAGCAACTGGAGGATGGTGAGGAGGTGCAGTGTCATGAGGTTGATTTGGATTATGGGGACGAAAAAGGGGAAATTGTAGAAGAGAAGAAGGAAGTAGAAAAGGAAGAAATTGTAGCAGAGGTGTTAGATGAGGAGGATAATCCAAATCGGCGTGAAAGTAGTGAGGTAAGTTGCCTTGATCCTGATTCCGAGGAGACAAGTCAGTACAGCTCATCACCAAATAATCTCGCAGAGAGTGGTGTACGAAAGGAACGAGTCACTAAAGTCCGTCACAGAAAAGTAAGAAGAAACGGTTAACGGGTAGCGGGTAGATGTTCCCCACACTCCCAGTGGTGTTCATCTATTTCAGGGTTGCGTCCCTGCCCACGCGAGCCTTGGTTTCCTCCATTCATCCTTATTTCCGGAGGGAGCCATGTCCTCACCCTTACTCCTAGCTATGGACCCTTTAATGATCCTTGCCCTTTTCATCTTCCCAATTTCCCTACCCTAAAAAAAAAAAAAAAAAAAAAAAAAACAACTATCAATAAGGAGTTAGAAAGACTTGCCGAAAGTGAGGGAAGTGAGTAGGTTGTGGCCTCGAGATTGTAAGTTCCCCTGTTTTGTTCTAAAAGTTAAAATGGAGAAGTTATGGCTGTTGTTTCGTTATTTATAGTAATGGAATTGTTTGTTGATCGTTGTAGGGTCGCATGGGGAATGGACGCAGTTGTGGGGTGCACCTGTTCTCCTGGGAGCCATGACTGATGGGAC
The DNA here is from genome assembly GCA_034769895.1 of Magicicada septendecula. Taxonomy (NCBI): domain Eukaryota; kingdom Metazoa; phylum Arthropoda; class Insecta; order Hemiptera; family Cicadidae; genus Magicicada; species Magicicada septendecula. The sequence goes on along the minus strand of CM068367.1, from coordinate 137,263,832 downwards.
AACCGATAACAATTTGAGTATGATATATAAGGATGGTACACTGCAGGGTACCACTGAGTTCCAATTGGGGCAACCATGTTGCCCTTTTGGAGTGGGGGTGTGCCGAGTTTTGGAATACTCGGCCATTTTCCTAGTTAATTATGTGACGGTCATTGCGGGGGTTTGTGATTTAATTATTTGAGCGATGTATGTGCCGTTATCAGCATGCCTCGTTCGCGATCCGTGCGCGCTCTAGGTGGGAGTGATAGAGATATTTTTCTTGCGACTACGGAGTTCAGTATTCGTCAGGCAGCCGAACACGAAACACTTCCAATTTCTCCCGGCGGACATCAGTTTGATTTTGTTCTCTACTATTAACCATCATGATTAGATAATCGACTAAGCGACTCTTCGGTAAGTCTATTAAAAGTAACTTATTTATTATTTAAGAGAAGAATAGTTATTTAGCTTAAAGTAATGCCGATGCAATGCGATATAAATACGAAAGTCACCACGTGGCGGGTGCGAGTTAAACTCTGCGTATGCATGCCTTGAAAGTTAACACTGGCTGAGCTAAAGCATTTATAAAGTAATTATAGCTGTGTATTTTTCCTAATTATATCATAATAATTTCTTTATAATCATAGGGGGGCATAAGAGAATGTTTTATGCACTAAATGTAGAGGTATATGAACTGTATATGTTTTATGAACCTGTTTAAGTTTGCAACTCATCTTGATATTGTAATAAGGGTTTATTAAGTTGACGAACTGTCCATAAATACTAGTAATTTTAATTCTAAAATTTTCTACTGAAGGTAACTTCTGTGCTTTCTTAAAAATTGCAAATTTTCTTTTAATCTGAGCATGTGGTAGTGTGTGATTTTGCTGGAGTCATGAATATTAGGGGGATCGTGAATTGGGTAACATTAAGTAATTGTCAATATATATAATTGTTCAGGGTTCCCGACCTAAGACGATCTCGATCCACTCCAGCGGGTGGCCGAAGTTCTGCCACCCATGACATTACACGAGTAATTCTCCGTCTGTGCCGTCGGGAGGAAGAAATGGACAACACACCAGGTTTTGTGCCGGATTTCACAGGTGACATTTAACCATTTTTCTATATTTTGGCCTCTACAATGTAGAACACCGTATTCTCTTCCTGGAACTTCTCCAATTAAAGTTGTTGGGACACAAGTCCAGCGAGACAATAAGTGCTTTTAAATTTTGTCAGTATATTTTATTAAGGCTTATGCCCCCTTAGTAAGTGTGAGCCCGGACGGGGTCATGCGCCACCGAATTTTGCTGTGAAATTTTCTTTAAAGGGTAAAAGTGTGGGTGACTTAAGTTTACTGATTTGTAGGGGGTGAATTATGCTTACATTGATTAAGGGTATTCATAGCTATATGGGTTTCGTTTTTTTTGTAGATTTAAAGGTTTGGGGTGGTGCTGTAACCTGTGGACGTCACCCGCTGGTGCCGTTAGTACAGGTCTATAGCATGTTTTAGGTTGCTGAAACTGGTGGTGCGCATGGCCTCGCCTGTGGCCAAGCCTACACTGTAGAAACAACTCAAACGTGTTTTATTAGGGGCTGATGTTATAAAGTTTTTTTAATTAAAATGGTCTTTATATATATATATTTTATAAAATTATATTAACTCAGTAACATTTCAATATAAGTGAAATTTCATTCAGTTCTTTTACTGCCATAGCCAGTGTACTACTAGTTAAATTGTTAATATGAGCACACTATTGGTTCAATCATAAACCATATTTTATATGTTTTATAAAATTATATTAACTCAGTAACATTTCAATATAAGTGAAATTTCATTCAGTTCTTTTACTGCCATAGCCAGTGTACTACTAGTTAAATTGTTAATATGAGCACACTATTGGTTCAATCATAAACCATATTTTATATGTTTTATAAAAATTATATTAACTCAGTAACAATTCAATATAAGTGAAATTTCATTCAGTTCTTCTACTGCCATAGCCAGTGTACTACTGGTGCAGTTGTTAATATGAGTACACTATTGATTCTTACTGCTATTCATAAATTCTGTTATACCTTCCTACGGCCGTGCGCCCATGTTGACCTGGCCATGGCGCAGTCCTATCTGGGGGAGCTTTTCTAAAAATTTTGAAATTTTGTGATAATTTCTTTGGTTGCAAGCAGTCATAACTGGACTGGTTTATGGTTTGGTTTATGAAGGTTTATGTAGGCTGGGTACTTTACCCTTTCACAGTATTTTGGGATGGGAATCTAGGTTACTGATACTGAAGATGCTATTCTTCGGTGGCATGGTTAAATGTTTCTGAGCTGCCTGCCAGGTGAACATGTGTGTAGTATATATATATGTGTGTGCATATCGATATGTGTCCGCCATGTGTATTTATGTAACTATTTATTTGTGTGTAATTATGTGTGCATATTGATTGATGTTATAGTTATTTATATTTGTGAGGTATTATTATGCTGATGTCTACATGTAATTTAATTTGATGAAAGGATACTTGCATGTTATTTGAACTAGCTAAATAAAATTGTTATTGTTGCTAAACAATGAGTTTAATTGCAAGTCCCGTCATACTGGACCCAGCGCAGTTTTGGCTTCCCTAGGCTCTAGCCTAGTTTTAAATAACCAGTGGCCCCTCTTTCAAAAAAAAAAATAAATAAATAAAAAATAAAAAAAAATAAAATATAAAAAAAAAAAAGTTTTTTTTTTAATAAAGTCTAAAAGTTGAAAGAGGGGTTACAATATTAATAAAATTCTCTTTGGATTATCCAACAGTCACCCAGGTAAATTGTTACCAGCACCATTGGTTATTCATTTAAAATATTTACTTTCCAGTTCATGTAAGAAAGTTCATGGGTGGTCAGTAGTTGGCAGAGGTAGAAACAATCTAGGGCTGCCTTCACCGATGCCAGTAAAACTAATGTAACTCTTATCGTTTGCTTCTGTTCCCCGTTGAAATGTGGTTTGCTAGTGACAGTGGTAACTTGTCCTCTTGTTAATCTGGACTATCCGACATTGACCTTTGGTTCGAACATTACAGTCGCCGAGATGTATCAGCAAAAACCCGAGCAGAAGAGTTTCCATTGGAATAATAAGAAAGGAATTCCAAACCACACCCAGTGCTGTGTTCAGTGTCACTGACCGTTCTGAAGGAAACGAGGACAAACATCTGTACACCGGCTGGCAATAATCATTTACGTTATACTTCAGTACCTTTTTCTATCACAAGGATAGTAGATAATATACGACCATGATAAAGGGGAACTAGGTTGACCATGGGCTTTTATTTTGAGTAGATAAAGTTACCCCTTTTTAAAAACTTCTCCGAGTTTTATGTTCCATATAGGCCAGGCTATGTTACGTTAAGCCGTACGGTACACAGGTAGGCAGTGTGGCCAGTACCACGCCTAAACCTTCCAGCTGAGGTGGTCAGATGTCCATTAGAGTTGTGTGGACCCAGATCTTGACTGATGTTGTGATAAACGAGAGGAGAGACCGCCATTTCTAAAGCTAATGAGCTGACTTCTGCAGCAGTTGGACTCCACAATACTAGAACCCACCAGTCCTCATGGGAATGTGCCAGCATCACGTTTAAATCGGTTTTAAAATTACCAGCTGACGAAGCCAATGATTTGCCTCAGAACTGGAGTATTTAGGATGAGAACATCTGCCACACACAGTTTTACTACTGAAGATAGGATCCGTTGGTGAGGTCGAAACGTATGGTTATTAAAACTTAAGACCGCGCCCGTTTATCGTTTTATCAGTATCAAATGATTACATTTGTTAATTTTTTTATCCCTCAGGAGATTTTAAACCCCAACACTTTGGTTTGGGGGCGTCACTGAACGTACGTATCACAAACTTTGACACTGACAAAGAAAAACACGAACAAACTGTCAAGTAATACCTTAGCTCAGTGGTTCCCAACCTTTCCGGTCCCGCGTACCACTTTGGTCTTCGCGTTCATTTCGAGTACCACCGGAGCTTAAAGAAAGGTCATTGGGGCTATATCAATAAAAAACTTGATACAACATGAATAGTATATCTTATTTTTCCTACTTATGTATAGTCATTTAAATCTAATACGTAGAATTTACAAAACGGGAACTGATTTTTAAAATTAATTTTACGTTGGTCCTATGCTAAAATAAAATATAACGTTTTTTCAAAAGACACTTGATTACTTTCGTTACAGATTTTCTTGTTATTACTGAAAAATAAAAACATATTAAAATAAAATAATTAATGTGAAACTTGTTGCTGCTCGTTTTGTACCAGAGAGTTAATATCAGGTTCTATTCATGTTATTTTTAACCTTAAATCACACTCAATATACATCTTGTTCCTATAAGTTATTTGTCTTTACATAAACAAGTTCAGCGAATCCACTTTCACAAAGGTAACTTGATACAAAAGGTATTAAAGACTTTTTATATGTAAACTGCGTAAACAAACGCGAATAAAGAAAACAAAATAAGGTAAGAGCATACATCTAATGAAATATTACCTCAAAAGTATTTAGGTTGTGTTTTTATAAGGGTAATCGTTTTAAATCATGTCCGATGAAAATATAGTTTTTGTTTTGAACATAAATTTTTATTTATTTATTTAAGTAAATACTTTTTTCATAGCTAGGTCTTCTTGCGTACCACCGGTTGGGAACCCCTCCCTTAGCTTAAAACGTAAGAAGAGAAGCTACTGTGATCTAAACGTCACAAAGTTACAGTTGAAAAAGAGAAAGTAGGCAAAATGAAATTCAAATTTGCAGGACACAATGCAAGGTGGAACGACAGTAGGTAGAACCAACATGAATCGCTGTCGACCTTGGGAATATAGGAAAGAAAAGTATAGTTTACAAATGAGGAAGGCAGATGATACGGTTGACTCTAGTGAAATAGGGGAATTTGAATAAGTGAAAGGGGGTTTACATCCGATGATTGACAGAATAGTCTAAAAGCATACGAAAGATATTCATGCAGTTTGTATCATCTACTGTAACTGACTCTAGGAATATCTTACACAGCTATACGTGGAAGTAGATGAGATCTGTCAGAAGACAAGAAATAGTAGATTAACTTACACAAGTGGCTTGCTACTTGTAAATGAAAATATTAGACAACTCGTGACTTTAATGCTAAATGATAAACAACACATTTTATCTTGTTGTTGCATCCTCTTCGTTCACTTATTAATATAATAATATATATAATACTTTCACTTATGAACTTACTATTGTTACTTCCCAAACGTTTCAAGATGTTGTTTCTCTTCTTCAGTGGGTTGAGTACTAACTGTCGATTACAGAATAACCGTTACGGAATGGAGTGTGTGGTGGGGGTTGATGGTAGGAAGGGATTGGCGCTGAGGTTCGAATTATGTGTGTGGATCAGTGTGTCAAATAGTGTATGTGATTTGTAATGTATCTATTCATTTAATATGTTGTTTGGTTGTAGTGTGTGATATCTGTATATTTCAAATTGTTCAGCTGTGTTTAGTTTTCTACTTTTTGGTAAGTAGTGTAATATTTCCATGTTGTGTTCTATGTTTGTGTAGCTGTGGTTTTCGTTATGTAAATGTGTGGCAAATGTGGAATGTATGTAGTTTGTGGTGAGGGCTTTTAAATGTTCAGAAAACCTGGAAGAAAAAGATCTTCCCGTCTGGCCGATGTAGAATTGTTGACAATCATTGCAATTTAATTTGTAAACCCCTGTTTTGCTGTATGTGTCAATGTCTTTGTTAGTATTGTTTATGTGTTTTTTAATGGTGTTGTTGGTTCTGTAAGCTACTTTATAATTTTGTTTCCTAAATGTGTTTGCAATTTTATGTGTATTGGAATTGTAGTATGTGAGTGTTATGTATTTACTGGGTTGTGTGCTGTTGGTCAGATGTGTTTTACTTTTTGTGTTGAGGATTCGTTTGTGTAGTTTATTTATTAATTCGGGGTTGTATCCGTTTTTGACTGCTATGTATTTAATTGTGTTTAATTCATCTTGGTAGTCATGTGTGTTTAGGGGTATTGACGTGAGCCTATGGAGCATGTAGTTAAAAGCTGCATGTTTGAGTTGAGTTGGGTGGTTGGATGTGTTGTGTATGACCATGTCTGATGTGGTGGGTTTTCTGTATATTTTGTATGTGTGTGTGTTGTTTGTTTTGGTGATTGTAAGGTCTAAAAAGTTTATGCTGTTGTTTAATTCTACTTCAAGTGTGAATTTTAATTTATGGTGTAAAGTGTTAATGTATTTGTGGAAATTTTCTATTTGTCTTTTGTTGCCGTTGTAAAGGAGTAAAATGTCGTCGACATACCTGTGCCAATATATTATTTTATCGGTGTATTTGTTGTTGTTCAGTATGTGTTTCTGTTCTATGGTGTGTATGAATATTTCTGCTAGTATACCTGATATAGGGGAGCCCATGGGTAGTCCATCTGTTTGTGTGTAATACATGCTATTGTGTGCGAAATAATTTTGATCTGTGATAATTTTAGTTAGATGGATGATCTCGTTTATGTGTGTTTCGGGTGTGTTATTTATTTTTAGTAATTGTTCTAATGTAATTATGGTTTCTTTTATGGGAACATTGGTGTATAGGTTGGTTATGTCGAATGAAACAAGTGTGGAATTGTGGGGAATGTGTACATGTTGAGTTTTATTCACTAGATCTATATTATTTTTGACAGTGGTGTTGTTTGTTAAATTTATGCTATTTCTGATCAATTTATCTAAATGTCTAGCTATTTTGTGTGCAGGTGCTTGTGTGTTGTTTATAAGTGGTCTGATGGGAATATTGGGTTTGTGTAATTTCGGTAGTGCATTTAGTGTAGGGGCTTTTGGTTTAATTTGTTTAAGATATTTGATGTTGTCAGGTGATACTATGTGTTTTGTGTTATTTAGGGTTTTGTTTATTTGTTTGTGATATTTAGGGGTGGGGTCTTTATTTAATTTAGTGATGTTGTTTTCCTTAAAAAATGTTTCAATTTTGTTATTTAAAGCCTGTTTTTCTATTATGACATTTATATTACCTTTGTCTGCTTTAAGTATGGTTAGGTTGTGTTCGTGTAATTTGTGTTTTATGTTTTTTAGTGTTTGGAATTCATTATTGTGTTGTTTATTTTCGTATTGTTGTGTGTGTTGTAATTTACGCTTTATTTCATAACGTATTGTATCATGGTCTTGGTTTAGTGTGTGTTGTATGGCTGTTTCAGCGTCTAGGACTATGTCACGTGTATGTTTACTATTACCGTTATTATTTGTATTGGTACCTAAATTGTGTTTTAGACCTTTATCTAAGAGGTTTATTTCTGCGTTAGTGAAATTGGTTGTCGTTGTATTTACAGTACGTGTGTGAAATTTATGTGTCGGTGTCGGGACAGTTACGTTCCTGCGTGTTAATATGTTATTGATTTTTCTGTTATGTACTTCCTGTATTTCTATTTGGATTTTCTCTATGATATTTCGTGTATGTTGTATTACGTGTTCGAATTCAATGTAGTGTAATATTTGTGCGAGTTTTACGTGTAGGTTATATGCCGTTTTGTTTAGTGTATCTTTTTTATGGTATAAATCATTGATAATATTGTCTAGGTGTATTATTTCGGCTTTACGTTTTGTTTTTGTTGCTGCATATGTATTATTTTTTATTGTGATTTGTGCATGTGTGGGTATAATGTTGTCTTTACGGCATGTTTTGTTGTAAGCGATGTTCAAGGAGGTTTTCGTTATCTGTAATCTAACATTTCTGTACTTGTGGATGTAATACGCTGTGTTGGCGGTATTAAAATTATCTTGTTGTTGCATCCTCTTCGTTCACTTATTAATTTAATAATATATATATAATACTTTCACTTATGAACTTACTATTGTTACTTCCCAAACGTTTCAAGATGTTGTTTCTCTTCTTCAGTGGGTTGAGTACTAACTGTCGATTACAGAATAACCGTTACGGAATGGAGTGTGTGGTGGGGGTTGATGGTAGGAAGGGATTGGCGCTGAGGTTCGACCCTTCCTACCATCAACCCCCACCACACACTCCATTCCGTAACGGTTATTCTGTAATCGACAGTTAGTACTCAACCCACTGAAGAAGAGAAACAACATCTTGAAACGTTTGGGAAGTAACAATAGTAAGTTCATAAGTGAAAGTATTATATATATATTATTAAATTAATAAGTGAACGAAGAGGATGCAACAACAAGATAATTTTAATACCGCCAACACAGCGTATTACATCCACAAGTACAGAAATGTTAGATTACAGATAACGAAAACCTCCTTGAACATCGCTTACAACAAAACATGCCGTAAAGACAACATTATACCCACACATGCACAAATCACAATAAAAAATAATACATATGCAGCAACAAAAACAAAACGTAAAGCCGAAATAATACACCTAGACAATATTATCAATGATTTATACCATAAAAAAGATACACTAAACAAAACGGCATATAACCTACACGTAAAACTCGCACAAATATTACACTACATTGAATTCGAACACGTAATACAACATACACGAAATATCATAGAGAAAATCCAAATAGAAATACAGGAAGTACATAACAGAAAAATCAATAACATATTAACACGCAGGAACGTAACTGTCCCGACACCGACACATAAATTTCACACACGTACTGTAAATACAACGACAACCAATTTCACTAACGCAGAAATAAACCTCTTAGATAAAGGTCTAAAACACAATTTAGGTACCAATACAAATAATAACGGTAATAGTAAACATACACGTGACATAGTCCTAGACGCTGAAACAGCCATACAACACACACTAAACCAAGACCATGATACAATACGTTATGAAATAAAGCGTAAATTACAACACACACAACAATACGAAAATAAACAACACAATAATGAATTCCAAACACTAAAAAACATAAAACACAAATTACACGAACACAACCTAACCATACTTAAAGCAGACAAAGGTAATATAAATGTCATAATAGAAAAACAGGCTTTAAATAACAAAATTGAAACATTTTTTAAGGAAAACAACATCACTAAATTAAATAAAGACCCCACCCCTAAATATCACAAACAAATAAACAAAACCCTAAATAACACAAAACACATAGTATCACCTGACAACATCAAATATCTTAAACAAATTAAACCAAAAGCCCCTACACTAAATGCACTACCGAAATTACACAAACCCAATATTCCCATCAGACCACTTATAAACAACACACAAGCACCTGCACACAAAATAGCTAGACATTTAGATAAATTGATCAGAAATAGCATAAATTTAACAAACAACACCACTGTCAAAAATAATATAGATCTAGTGAATAAAACTCAACATGTACACATTCCCCACAATTCCACACTTGTTTCATTCGACATAACCAACCTATACACCAATGTTCCCATAAAAGAAACCATAATTACATTAGAACAATTACTAAAAATAAATAACACACCCGAAACACACATAAACGAGATCATCCATCTAACTAAAATTATCACAGATCAAAATTATTTCGCACACAATAGCATGTATTACACACAAACAGATGGACTACCCATGGGCTCCCCTATATCAGGTATACTAGCAGAAATATTCATACACACCATAGAACAGAAACACATACTGAACAACAACAAATACACCGATAAAATAATATATTGGCACAGGTATGTCGACGACATTTTACTCCTTTACAACGGCAACAAAAGACAAATAGAAAATTTCCACAAATACATTAACACTTTACACCATAAATTAAAATTCACACTTGAAGTAGAATTAAACAACAGCATAAACTTTTTAGACCTTACAATCACCAAAACAAACAACACACACACATACAAAATATACAGAAAACCCACCACATCAGACATGGTCATACACAACACATCCAACCACCCAACTCAACTCAAACATGCAGCTTTTAACTACATGCTCCATAGGCTCACGTCAATACCCCTAAACACACATGACTACCAAGATGAATTAAACACAATTAAATACATAGCAGTCAAAAACGGATACAACCCCGAATTAATAAATAAACTACACAAACGAATCCTCAACACAAAAAGTAAAACACATCTGACCAACAGCACACAACCCAGTAAATACATAACACTCACATACTACAATTCCAATACACATAAAATTGCAAACACATTTAGGAAACAAAATTATAAAGTAGCTTACAGAACCAACAACACCATTAAAAAACACATAAACAATACTAACAAAGACATTGACACATACAGCAAAACAGGGGGTTACAAATTAAATTGCAATGATTGTCAACAATTCTACATCGGCCAGACGGGAAGATCTTTTTCTTCCAGGTTTTCTGAACATTTAAAAGCCCTCACCACAAACTACATACATTCCACATTTGCCACACATTTACATAACGAAAACCACAGCTACACAAACATAGAACACAACATGGAAATATTACACTACTTACCAAAAAGTAGAAAACTAAACACAGCTGAACAATTTGAAATATACAGATATCACACACTACAACCAAACAACATATTAAATGAACAGATACATTACAAATCACATACACTATTTGACACACTGATCCACACACATAATTCGAATCTCAGCGTCAATCCCTTCCTACCATCAACCCCCACCACACACTCCATTCCGTAACGGTTATTCTGTAATCGACAGTTAGTACTCAACCCACTGAAGAAGAGAAACAACATCTTGAAACGTTTGGGAAGTAACAATAGTAAGTTCATAAGTGAAAGTATTATATATATTATTAAACACATTTTAGTACTAAACAATTTTTGATTTATATTATTGTAACTGTATAGACTAGTTACATCAGCAGATATCCAAAAATTGTCTAATACAAAAATTTTGTTACAACTTATTTCCAATACGTTATCTCCCAAATTGTATAATCCACAAAGTAGACAACTTAATTTGCAAACCGACAATGGAAAAATCTTTGTAATGTTTTTCGCATAACATATTTATCGCAGAACAAGTGTATGAGTATTATATACATGTACAGATCATCAAACAGTTTATACAGTCAAATTGATTCGACGGTTTTTAGGAAAAGGTAAGGTGTAGGCATCGGCGGATCTGAGCATTTCTTTTTTTAAATTGAGCGCTTTCATTATCATACTTAATCTTTCATCAAAACCAGTAAACGTTTCGCAAAAACTTGTTTTAAAATAAAATCATTTGAAGTCAGATATGGTTAATCAGATAACGTGTCCGAAACCATTAAGGCAGAATGGAGAGGGCACCGGGGTTACGCTGAGAGGGCAATTGATAGGAGACATTGGAGAAGATTGATGGTGGAAGTCAGGGCTCACTGTGGGCTGTAGTGCTAAAGAAGAAGAAGAAGCACGGTTATTCTCTTTATTTACGACGATTCTTCTTTTTATTTCATCGTTTTGCCGTAAACAGATTTTCGGTACAGCATTTTACAATATTTTCAGTATTATACACAAACTTGACGTTTTAGAAATAGGCTATATTTATATATATTTTAAATGGAGGCGGCTTTTGATCAGCTCCTGGGTGTAGGATGACTTTTTATAGGTATATATTAAGAGCCAAACAAAGGACACGAACGAGGAAGTATACGGACTATGGAGATGAGATTTTTCATATTGTGAATGGTTTTGTGTGTGTGTGGGGGGGGGGTGTTTACAGTGAAATAGGAAACTATAAAAAACTAAGCTGAACATGTCGACAGCTGGTTAAACAGTATAGATTACGTTGGAAAATTCGAGTAACTAAACGGGAGAGTCACAGAAGCCTGCGGGAAACAGTTAAAGCACAAAATCCGTTAATAACAAACTACGTAGCCTACGTCATAACGTGGAGAAGAAGAAACAGAAGAATACGATGTAAGAGCAGTGTTAAATTTTGTTACACGTTTCCAAATTATTGTTAAAAGGGCCCGTGATGAATGTAGATTAGGCAATATCATTTTAGTGTTCGGTGATCAAGTAGAGCAATGTGGGTAGTCCTACGCCTGGACTGTACGTATGTAATTTCTCCAGAGGATGGGACCAGCTAGGACTGGGTAACCCCGGAGTCCAGCTGAATCCACCTTGAAATGCACTTGCCCCGCTTTGAAAGAGAGCGACTTGTCATTACCTGCGTCTGTCAGTAATATTATGTAATTCAATCTGCGGAAAAAGAAGAGGGAGAATGGATGAATAAAAAAATAAAACCCTAAAGCTATAAATTGAATAAAATATACAAATGTTTATTATTTTCTTGTATTCTCTACTTAAAATTCTCGTCTTTCTTTCGATCCGTTTTTCAATTAACCACACACTCTTGGCGTTCTTACATAGGAATGGCGGGAACAAACGGAACCAGTGAGTGGGCACCACGAGACAAACAGTTTGGAACCACGCTGTGCGCGTATTGTGGTTGGACAACCACATCGCTACGTCGTCGTAGTTATGTTAATGAGTCACCGGTCCGTCCAGGTGTTATACATACAACGTTTTCAGCATACAGTAATAACCGTATGAGTTACTGCCTGTGTATTATTCGCGCTCAGCCTTTTCGTTATAAGTGCAATATATCAGTTTTACGGCCGACGAGAGTCAACGACCATTGTAGAACGTTTAGCGGTACAGGAGGCATTTCTTATCTTCTGAGCTTACTGCGAGTCTTTCATTCTTATCAACGCCCGTTTTTTTTAAAATGCGCGTGGTCCAGAAGTGTTAACTGTTTTTAGATGGCCAATCTAACTATAAAATCCTTTTCTTTTAATGAAATCATCGTCGTCGTCGTCGTCGTTGTCATCATCATCATCATCATCACCACCACCACCACCACCACCGTCGTCGTCGTCGTGTTGTTGTTGTTGTTGTTGTTGTTGTTGTTGTTGTTGTTGTTGTTGTTGTTCTTCTTCTTCTTCTTCTTCTTCTTCTTCTTCTTCTTCTTCTTCGTATCTCTCTGTAGAAGGTTATTACATATTAAATCAGAAATAGGGATTTTTTGCAGCTCTTCACAGGCAAGTCTCGAAATTCTTCTCGACAATTTATTTCTACGATGAGTACCAAATGGTCTTCATCCATTCGTGCAAAAAATAATTTCATGAAAAATCAATTTCCTTAATATAACTATATATTTATCAACAGCAAATCCAAATACTAAAGGTAAGACGTACTGGAAATTGGAAATCATCACAAATATCGTGAAGGGATAAAGATTTCAGAAGATCCGTGTTTTATATGAGGCTGTTATTTTAAGTAAATCACGTGCAGAATTTAAGTTATCTTACCTTAAATACCTTATTTTAAGTAAAACTATATAAAAATACCAAAAATTATGGGCTTATCTTGAAAACAATTCTGGGTAAGTTTTCATCTAAATCTTACATTTTTATCTGGAGCTTTCCGAAATTTATTTTCCAGACTTTAAAGACATATTTTCCGTTTTTTCTCAGAAATGAGTAATTTTAGAAAGTAAGGGTTGAACCCTTAATTTGGTAGTCACTCCAGACGGATAGGAGACATTCGAAAGGTACAAAATGATGTGTTCAGACAAATTTAAACATTTGACGGATTTAATCATTGGTGAAAGACTCCAAGCATTTGAGACCTGGTGCTATAGAAAAATATTCAAGATAAGCTGGAGGGAGAAGATAACGAATGAGGAAGTCTTACGACACAACGGGTTGGTTAAGAGAATAATAGAAGGAACAATTGAAGGGAAGAATCACAGAGGTCGACCCCGTTTAGACTACATGAAACAGCTTATGGTCGATATATGAACTCCACATCATATTGTGAGTTGAAAAGAAAGCAGAGAAGCATGAAGAATGGCGTGCTGCTGCCAACCAGCCTATGGGCTGCTAACCTAGAAGAACCATCCAAGTCGCCTGCACTAGTAACGTTTCATCATTTGGATAGTGTACGCCTCAGTATAGTTCTAATTTTGTCGAAGCCTGGCCATATTTTACCTATTTAGAAGTAATTTTATACCATTAAATAAATTTCATAAGACGGCAGCGCTTGTATATTTCATACGGCATCTATGGTAAATTGATTAGAAACGGCTCATTGGTACTCTTACGAGAAGAGAATTTGTACGATGAAAATGAGGAATGTTGTGCGGAGATATTTGTAAGTAGGCTAGTACAGCATATGTCTCTTCTTGTCCTTGAGAGGGGCCGTTATGTGGTGTAATTAGTAGAAAAAAAACTAATTTTTCTGCATAGTCCGCTTACGATTTCCCTGAAATTGTTTATACATTTTGTTTTGGGTTCGTTTGGAAATATATCATTAAGATATCGTTCTTTATTCGTTTCTTCGGCAAACATTGCAAAAAGCTCATTTTTAAAAACAGAAATAAAATAGGCCTATAGGATAATTTTTATAATTTCTCTTTATTGTTCTTTAATATAGCTAGTGTAAATCTGTCCAAATATTTTGATAATATCTTTTAATTTCCATATCATAAAAACCGAAAACTTTACTGTACCTTGGAGTCCATTTGCGCTCAGACAGTGGAAAGTTACTCTCATCGCCCAGTCACCCTTGTTAGGGTACTGGGTACAGGGTCCTGGTTTTGGGGGGAGCGACATTGAAGAATTACCTGAAGGGACTAGTGGTTATGTGAGAGTGTCTGGATGTCGAACCTAAGACGTTGTTTGTGTACGATAAAATAAAGCGAGACTTAGAAACACTGTTTTAGCTCTAAAAATACTGGCAGTTCCAAATTGAAATTCACTCCGAAAACTTTGAGTTGGCTACTGAAAGAAAACGGCCAACGACCAGAAACCGAAATGTATTTTTGAGGCGAGAAGCCAAAGAGTCCAGGATAGAAGGAATATCGAACGGGTGAATAAAGAAACATATGTATAGGGCTATTAAATTGGCAACACAAAGACAGAATAAAGCCAGGACACCATGAAAAAGCTGAAGAGAAGGCACAGTTAAGGATACGGGGAAGACGGGGAGCGGCAAGGAAATTGGAAGCTGGAAATGAGATGTCACAGAATGTTTCAACCCCCCTCTCTCCCTCCCGCTCTCTCTCTCTCTCTCTCTCTCTCTCTCTCTCTCTCTCTCTCTCTCTCTCTCTCTCTCTCTCTCTCTCTCTCTCGATTTAGAGTTCAATGCGGCTGAGATCGGATGTAAACACAGAGATGATTCTTCGTAGTTAGGATATAAAACTTTGGAAGGACATGTGGTCGGTGGGAATCGAAGCCATTAAGCGATACGATATTCTGACGACTAAACGGCGAACAGGCACTTACGTAATATCACCCGACGTTTTTGTGGTATTTTAAACCAAGTAAACGGATACACTGCAAGCTAAAATCTACGTTGTAAAAAAATGTCTAGGTGGGGGGTGGGGTGTCATCAGCTGGCCAGTGCAGTGGCAGTGGCAGCGGCGACGCACTGTGTTGTGTTTGTACAGGTGAGCGATTGGCGCATGACGAAATACTGTCAGCAGCGTGCGCGTGACGTCACCGGCATTCATACGGCCAAGGTACTGACAAAACATTGACCCTTACCAATGTTATATTTGTTATTTAAGCAGCAGCAGTCCGTTCCCCGCTGTTTGTCCGTTCTTTGTGCGTTCCTCCTCTGAATAGTCTTGTGCCTTCATTCTGCTGTTATGCTGTCTGACTCACTTTACGACCATTTAATACAGTTAAACGGAAACAGTAAACAATTCAAACACACGCACACACACACACACACACACACACACACACACACACACACACACACACACACACACACACACACAGCACAGTCCTCTCTCTCTCTCTTTCCCTCTAATCCTTTTGTGCCTCTTCCTCAAAGTCTGAATACATGCGTGTACCACTTTAGAATAATTAAACTGTAACAAAGGCAGTCTTGAGATGGCCGTATTTGAGCGAGTATCCTTAAAACATGTACCCGACGATTACAGTGATCCAACGTTTCTGCTACCATTGACCATAAGAAAAGAGACAGAAATTGTTACTGGTATCAGTCGAACCTAAAGAAATATACAAAACGGAAGACAGCGGTCCCTGTACTGTCCTACGGGTGTACAGGACAACGACCAAGAAACAAGAAAGTAAAATACAGGCCTCGGAAATGGTATTTTTAAGACCAGTTAAAAGGTGTTATAAACTTGACCGTATAAAGAATGAGGCCATAAGATAAGAATAACAGGTTTTTAACTTGAGTGTAAAATTAAAAGATTACAACAACGGTGGAAAGAGCACTTAGAAAGAATGTCAGATTCCAGCTGGCCAAACAAGTCTGGAAATACAAACCTTTAGGACACAGGTGTGTGGATAGATCCAGGAAGAGAAGGCTGGAGGATCTTTTAAGGCCGAACAGGCAGCACTTTGCCTACGCTGAGATGTGAAGATGATGATGATCAGCAACTAAATAAGTATATACATTAATTAAAAAATTTCCTTTTTTAAACATTGTAGAAATTTATTATTTCTGTTGATTTCGCTCATATCTTCAAAGGCAATCCATTCTGATCTTATTCGAATGACACTTTTGACAATGTATCTCCACGGTTTCTTATAATTTGTTCAGATATTTCATGTTTTCAATTTTTTTATTCTGGTTTATTTATCTCCTTCGATTCATTCCCAGCTGTCAGACCTTTATCATAAAGATTCACCTTCTCGTATTGCATTGTGCACCTTCCTTAAGCATTGTCATTTAGCATTGTGCACCAAACTTAAGCATTAAGTTTCTTCTTTCATATTTATTCTCAGGCTAACCTGTGGATGTGGCGACCCCATCGTCCAGTTGTCTGTACCGCTCCAGTCAAGCGTCCTCAGGGCTTTATCTCAACTTCTTTATGCCTCTGAGGTCTAACATTCTATACTGACATTACTTCCATTTTCTTTGATCTGCCCTATCAAGTCTTTATTGGCTGGCTCTAGTTGTTTCAGGCTTTACGCTGTCAGAATACTTGACGACTGGGGGGGGGGGGTTCTTTTAATTCTTATCTTTACATAGTCTTCTGCACAGGGTAACGATACAGTTGCAATAAGGGGTTAGTGTCCGTTCCTTCCACCACGATCTCCAAGTTAAGCTGGTAGTTCCCGGTTGAAGGGTCTCTTGCTCAGGGTTAAGTGTGAAGACCTCGAAGGACGCTGTGTGCGGAAGAGTCATCAGTCCTTTAGGGGAACAATCGAGACCCATCCCTCCGCGGTAACGTGAAGCAAGTCCTTAACGGTCCAGTGCCTAGCTAAGAGGAAGAACATCCCTTCTACTTGGCTAGTACAAATGATTGATTTATGGCCTACCTTCATCTTACCTGAACATGTGCATTTGAGGAAAGTTTTTAATACCCGAAAGCGTAGAAGAAATATTGGCTAGCCAAAGTGCTAAAAGCCCTGGCAAGAAATAGAGTGTAAGACACTGAGCTAAACTGGGTGGTAGCCTAATCCTTGTACTAAATAAGTAGAAGAAGAAGAGGAGGAGGAGGAGGAGGAGGAGGAGGAGAAGGATGGGGAGGAGGAAGAAGAAAATTACCTTATTGTTATTATTATTTCATCTCAACATAGTCTACATTCGTATTCAGTTATGTTTCTTTCGTAATTTATTTTCATTCCTGATTTTGTGTTTTGTAAATTTACGTATTTTATATAACAGCCTTCCTTTATTATTAACGGATTACAGAAGCGAAGTGTTCAGAAAAGTATAAGAATTTTTTGTGGAGGGTTCAAATCGATTAACATAAGTCACTTAACATCAGAGAGGGATAGAGAGGAAGAGAGAGAGAGGGGGGAACGTGTTGTGTAAACACATGGCATGAGGAAGGGGTCTACCAACGTAGTCAGAAGCACGGAAGAACGATCACGCAAGTATAGAGAGTTCCGTTAAGAAAATGTTTCCTACTACCTTAGAACCGCGATGACCGGCCAACGTAAGCCGTCGTCGAAACCGCGACACGTGTCTGACACTAACTGAACACTAAGTGCCGAACCCATGACGTCGAGATGAATGTTTAAAGAACGAAGCCAAAGAACAATACGGTTTTTGCATTTTCAGCGTAACCACACGAGCGATAACGTAGAGCGGTACACGGCAATAAAAGTAATTGTTTATTTAGGTAATTGCTTCGCGAATTCGTGACCGTGAATACAATGTAATATTTTTTACTGCGAAAAATTACGACAGTCATGTCATGAATAACGAGCTACACGGACTCGCGGCCTCGGCCGCTTCTTCCTCGCATACTTTTTTATCCTCCAACGCTTACTTTTATACTCGTAAATATAGAACATTCACAAATACAAAAGAATTTAATAAATTTTTCTGGTGTATCACCTTGAATCAAAAAGTGATACAGTACAGTATCCCATTTTATCCACGTTCCATAATTTATAAGCCTATGTCTTACGTTTTGCACTAAACAAATTAGAATTGTACAAAAAGTATCATACTTAGAAATTAATTAAAAGAAAAACAAATTTACAGAAAACTTATCTTGAAATGAAAAATGTATCTAAAGTAAATCATGCTAGAGTTACATTAGAAATTTGTGAATATATCAAGAGATATAGTGACAGCGAAATTAAAGAGGATTACAAAGGGCTAGAACAGCCACCTATTACAGTATCTGGAATCGGAATGTTACAGAAAATGTTAAAACACGCTTTTATAAAACACAGTGCACAGTGTATGTTTCGCTATAAACAAGTCAGAGGTGTGGGAGGCCACAATGGTAGACTGGAGTAGACTGAAAGAATGGAAATGAATTTGGAGAAGGAACTGTGATTTTATAAAATAAGGCGAAGTAAGGAAAGGAGAAATTAGAACAGGATAGAGGTTTGGCAAAATACGATAATTGAAAGAATAGAATCATAATAATTGAATCGCATAAAAGGAAAGACTGAAGAAAGGCAGCTCTAAAAATATGAAATTTGCATCTAATAAATAGGGGACACCGATACTTCCGTGAGGAGATGTAGTGAAGGGAGCGATGAAAAATCACAAAGTGGTAAAGAAATAGAATCGCGGGAATTGGTGAAGGAATAGCTAGGCAGAAATAGAAGCACGTACGGTGTAAGTCGACTCGTATGCATAATAAAGTGCGTCATCTTTCGTTTAACAGACGCCGAAGAACCTTGAACACTAAGTAAGCAGGCTTGGCAAAGAAGAAGAGGCTTATGTTAGCCAGTAGAAGGTGTACCAACATAAGACGAGATCTTCTTCTTCTTCTGCACAATAGTCTGTTGATTGGCAGTAAACCGTCACATATGCCGTGTCTCTCTTGTACACTACCATTCAGTAGTCTAAAATCCCTCCCCCAATCTTCAGATGAACTAAAATCCCAATCCTCTTCCTTTTTCTGTCTTTCTCCCCTTCCACCTTTCCCTCAGTTATCGTTATTTGGATATAATTAATAATTTGGATCCAATATGTGCCCTATCCATTTCGCCTTCCTTCTCCTCTTTGTCTCTTACGGCCATCTTCAGCTCTTATTAACACCTTATTAAAGATCCATACGGATATATCCTAGTTGTTGGATTGCGATGATTCTGTGAGTAGAATTGTGAATAGTCATGTAACGAAATTTATGTCCGAAAGTAAAATATCTTCTAGTCGGATCTTCGGATGGAGACTTTTTCACGATTTTACACGACGAAATATCAAGGTTAACCAAGGGAGACAAACAAAATAGCTTTAAAGTAATTGGACCATAAAGAAACAGTATACTTTAAATCGGTGAAGTCTAACGTTACCACTGTACACAGTGAAGCTAGTCGCCGTACTGGGCGTGGGACTTTAATATCTCCACTGTTTTCGAGTCTCATCCGACGGCTTGGGACGTGAAGTGATAAAATAAGACTTGAAAACTGTGCAGATGCCTAAAGGCCTTGTCCAGTTAGACAGGAAACAATAAGTCTATCAACGGTAGTATTAGCTGTATATGAAATATAATATGTACGTATGTAAACACACTCACGGCGCACGCGCGTAATAGTGTTATGGTGAATAGAGATTTTGGAATTTTAAGGTCCATAATGTCTCATGCTTTTAAGAACTAACTGGTGATAAATATGGATGAAAGTACGTTCAATACACTTGAAAGGCAGGACTGAAGTTTTTGTTAAGAGTGAATTTTTGTGGCGGCGCTTCTACAAAGTATATCGAGAGCCACCAATGTCCGGATCTGGAAATCAGTTGTAGACGCTTAGTTGAGCTGAACACGAACTTTAGGGAAAGTGAACTAACGAGAAAAAAATATGATGGGAAATTTGGGAAACTGGTAAAATACAGCCCTTAGGAATATCAATATGTTCAAGGATTATCGTCTAAAAGAAGCTTAGTCACTGGAAACTGGAAAACGACGACAAAGGAACGTGGTCAATGGCAAAATGTCACAGGTTGTTAGAGAAGATTTGTTATAGTGTAATACATATGTGTATATCATTTTCTATATATGTAACTCGAAAGTTTCTTGCAGTTATTATATAATATTATGTATATTATTAAACATAGTTTCTTCTGCAAGTAGTTGTATTATGTTTTATCGTTTCAGTTCACCTGACGTACGTTTCACTGAAACACTTCAGTGTCATCAGAGGTTTGTAAATAAATTTTTCACATGAATTGAAACGATCAAACATAACACAACTACTTGCAGATGAAACTATGTTTAATAATATACATAATATCACACACACGCACACACACACACACACACACACACACACACACACACACACACACACACACACACACACACACACACACACACACACACACACACACACACACACACACACACACACACACACACACACACACACACACACAGTGTAATACTTTATATACATTAATTTTAATATGAATATTACACATATACTGTATATATATAATATGTATATATTTTATTTTATATATGTATATATATTACATTTTATATATATTATTTTGTTTTATCGGGCTGTGTGTTTGTACATTCTGTTTCTGGCTCAAACATTCACACGGAAATAAAAGCCAAAATGAGACTGACAACGAAGGGTAGCGTCATGGATTTCATTCGTTGCAGGAAGTTGTAGTTCAGCCTTAAATACCGCGTCCTTCGGTCAGTAAAACAACAAAATTCACTACATCATCACATTTCCACCAAACTAAAAATTGTGTGTGTGTGTGTGTGTGTGTGTGTGTGTGAAGATACGTGTATTAATCTTTTCCATTACATGTGGAACGCGATAACAAGGTACTTATGACATACAACGCTGTACATGAGAGAAGCCGCTGAATTATTAATAAAGTAAAAAACAAAATAAAGTACGACTCAATATCGCCGAGAAACGAGATGATTGCCTCACATTACATCTGCGTGTGTGTGTGTGTGTGTTGTTGTATGCGCGCGCTGCGGTGTTTATGGTCACGTTCTCGAGGAAAGTGAAACCTTGGGTATAAATTACCCGAGATCTGATTACCACCCAGATCGACCGGTCACTCTCCGGCCACCGGTTTAATATATTCATCTCGTTATTGGCGTCCCGCTTTTAGCGACATAAACTAGTTACGTTATGAGTGTCAACGCTGCAAGTAGCCGACAAAACCGTTTAACGTCTGTGTATCAAGATCATGAAGAACTCTGCCTGCAGGTATATCCCTGCCTTCACTACATCGCTTTTTGTGCCTTGTATCTTTTGATACACTCATTTTCTTTCAGGTCACTACTAAAAAATATCGGTATGGAGAACCATACTGACTTCCATGTTCTAAGATTTATATTTAAAATCATTTTCGAAAAGAAATATTTCCATAGAAACTACTTCTTTCTACTTACTGCTTCAGCCTTAACCACAGTACTGTGGTCACTAACGTATACCACCTCACGATATGGCACTCGATTTTCACTGATGATGGAAGTCGATGGCACTGCCGAAACATCTGGTTTTGCAGAAAACATTGGTCTACGGCCAAACAGGACGGGAAGGAATTTTAACAACAAACTATTTCTTTGTTGCCGATAACGTAGTACACATAAAAATTATCCCCTCCGCCTTCAACTATAATTTTCATTTATAGAAAATTACCCCACCCCGTTCAACGAGGCTCTTCATTTATAGATATTTCATCTACGTTTCTACAGTGGATTATTAAGATCTTCTTATCAGAATACTTTATTTATTAAAATTAAGTACTTTACTCTTGTTACAACAAAAAACGTTTCAGGTAAACTGCCCTTTCCCCGTAACCGATCTTCACCAAAATCAATAGGCCTTGAGTATTCTACAACTCATGCACATATGTAAAAAATTATTTGATTATGTTTGAATTTACGGCAGTTATCGTTCGTCATGAAAAAATTTCTCTTGTTACAACACAAAATGTTGCAGGTAAACTACCCCTTTCCCTTAACCGATCTTCACCAAAATCAACAGACATTGAGATCTCTGTAGGTCAGGAAGGTATACAAAGCATTATTTGATTCTGTTTGAATTTACGGCAGTTATCATTCGTCATAGAAAAAATTACCCATGTTAAAACATAAAACGCTGCCGGTAAACTACCCCTTTCCCTAAACCGATCTTCAACAAAAACAATCGGTCTTGAGAAGTCTACAATTCAGGGCTGTATGCAAAAAATTATTTGATTCTGTTTGAATTTGCGGCTGTTATCGTTTGCCATAGAAAAAAATCTACAGATAGACACACAGACAGACACACACATAGACACTTTTCGAAAAATGACTTTTTTTCATGTTTTGAGGGTAGTACAATCAGAATCTGCAATTATCTCGAACATGATTTTTTTCGCCATCACCATACTTCCATTTCCTTAAGGAACATGTAAGTAAAAATAATTATTTTTCTTTTTTTCTACGGCATATTTTTTGTCCTTCTTCCGCAGCTTTCCGTTTAATTCAATCTGTTGTCTCCGTGACCTCGATTTTCTCCAATCACATACATTTTGCTGGTAGCCTATCCGGCCATTTCTTTAGGTTAAACGTGGATGTATTATTTTGTCATCACCATCTTCTTCTTCACATAGGCAAGGTGCAGTCTATTCCGCCTTCAAAGTTCCTGCAGCCATCTCTTCCTGGGTCTACCCACACGCTTGTGTCCTATAGGTTTGTATTTCCAGGCTTGTTTGGCCAGTCTTGAATCTGACATTCTTTCTAAGCGTTCTTTTCACCGTATATATTATTTTATTTTCCTTTTGTTTTGCACGTCTCAGTATTCTCACTAACGTTTTTAAGTAGGATTTTTCCATGAAAACGAGGTACGTCGAGACACAAAATTAAAGTTTTACAAAGTTATGGAGGTCCCTGTCCTGTCCTACAGGTGTGAATTATAGACAACAACCAAGAAAGAAGAAAGTAAATACAGGTCTCGGAAATGGCATTCTTAAGAGGAGTTAAAAGGTGTTCTAAACTTGACCGTATAAAGAATGAGGCCATAAGAGATACACTTTCAAGTTTTTAACTTGAATAAAAAATTAAAAGATTATAAACAACGGTGGAATCCAGTTTGTCGGTGGTTCCTCCAGAGAGTCGAAAAGATGACGAATTTTGTTTAATCTCTTAATTTTAGGCTGTTTTATTATTGTTCAGCTGTGTACACTAATATATTAGTAACCCCCCCTTTTTAAATATACAAACAGGTTTACTACACAGCATTAGCCGTGTAATACGTTTGAAATCTGAAATATAAGAAAATGAATTCATATATAAATATCTTGCGAACAATGTTTCAATAACGTGTATAGGCCTATATATTGTGTTATTACCGTTTACTTTAATGGGATCGATTTCAGCCACTTTAAAGGCAGTAATGTTAATTAGTCTTAACTTTTTTTTTTTTTAAACAAGCCGACCCGACCCCTAATCCCCCTCCACAGACCAAATTCTAAATACGCCACTGCTTGGCTGATCATAACGACGACGACGACGATAAAGAACTGAAGCAGTTTTGGAAACCAGGATTTACTGGGACAGGGAAATACTCACTGACGTCACCATTCCAGCTAACAGACCAGGTACCCCCATTTTGGAGAAAAAGTAAAATGAAGTACAGCTCATTGATATATCATTTGCCACTTTCCCATAATCTGAGAAATGTTTGCAAGACAAAATCAACAAACATCAAGATTTATGTGTAGAAATTAAAACTATATGGTAGGTCAACAAAGTAACAGTGATCCCAGTCGTAATTTCTGCCATACGCATAATACCAAGCACAGCAATCAAAGTCTACAAACATTCAAACTCCAAATAACTCATTTTGAAATTGAACAAATCAATCGTCTTGGACGCCTGTCATATAGTTTGGGAAATATTAGAAAGGAACTCTGGTAAACTCGGTCTCCCAATAACCCCCTCATCATGAGAAAAACTAACTTATAGTTGTGAAAAATTGTAACAACACAACAAAAACAATAATAATTATAATAGAGGGGAAAAGTGTTTTGTGCACTGGAGGAAATCGAGGAAATCAAGTGTTCCTTGGCGTGTAAAAAACCCATCTCTAATTCAGGCATTCGTATCTATCCTGGAACCACTTGGCGTATTACTTCAGAATGGAGCTTACTGCTCGCTTATCGGGCCCTTTATAGTTGTCCCTTATCTTCTACTGCCCGTTGGGTGCAAGTTGGGCCTGTCTTTTCTTTCTTATTAGAACCCACTGAATAAATGCAGAAACGCAGAAATACGGTCCTATTCCTCCTTGTCTTGAGGCATAATCTCAACTCCCCCATCGGGCGTGAACTCTTCGAGTTCCATTTCCAGTGCCATCCTCTCTCTTGTGAATCTGCAGCACCTGAAAAAGGTGTGCAAGGCATCTTCACGGGGAGAGTCACTGTACTGGTATGCTGGTCTTTGCACCTTTCCCATTCTGTGGAGAGAGAGGCATTAAAATTGCCGTGATCACTGATGAACTGTGCCAGATGGTAATGAACTTCACCGTTTTGGCGACCAATCCATTCATTGAAGTTCGATATGAACCTTGCGGTCCATCTTCCTCTACCCTCCCTATTCCATTGATCTTTCCAGTGCCGAAAAGTTAGTTCCCTGGCTTCATACTTAGTAATAATAATAATAATAACAATAATAATGATAATAATAATAAGACACTATAAATGTAATGTGGTGCAGATGATAGTCAAGTCAGAAGGACTGGTGGATGTAGGGCTATAGATAGAAGAAAACGTCATACTTAAGGAGGATAAAAAATAAACAGACCAACGAACCATACACAAAGCTCAACAGGGCAGATACCGACAGTTATTTTAAATTTACATAGTTTTCAAACGTTTGCCGGTTGAAGCACAATCGTTGAACAGATTTCTTGAAAACCAGTCAGTCGTACTGAGTTATTCCATTGAACTAACATTGAACATGCACAGCGCCAGCGCAGGATTTCGTTAACTATACGCAATAATAAGCGAAGAAAGCAATTAAGACCGGGCTGAGTGAGTCACAGGGGGAATGCCACTGGTATCGTGTGGTGGCGTGGCGTGGCCAGCGCAAATTGCCGCTGCCGCTGCCGCTGCCGCTGTAACGGCTCTGTTATTGTTAAACTCTATAAATGATTTTGCACAGCCGGCCGACTGCTGGCAACGCTCTAAGTCTCTCTGTTGAGAAAAATATTACACTTCGTTTCATGAACACCTGACTCGCGTCATTCGAAGTTTTTTTTTTATTCTGGGTTAAGCGTTAAGAAGTCTACAACGGTTTTCAGTTATTGTTTTGACAACATTATACGAATTTAACGTCAGATTTAAAAGAGTTTTACCGTCTCTACATTTCAACTGTGATAAAATAATAAGACAATCGAAGAACACGTTTTTTATTTATTTATCTTTGATGTGGCATTTCAAATGGTTCTGAGTAGGCCTAAGTAAATGACAAATTTGATGCGTGCTGTAACAAAAGATATCTAAGATAGCAAACACGTTCATGTACCATTTAAAAAGTAATAATCATTTATATAAATCACATATTTCCCACAATATCTAAAATACTAAACATAAAGGTATTTTTAAATTTCCCAAATATCACCACATTAGCCTTTGAAAAAGGGATTAAATATATGAGTTATATAGTGTACCACTCTTTACAGGCCAACATAAGGTCAACAAAAAGCTATGAAATCTTTAAACCTAAATCTTTAAACCGGATCATTTGTATAAATTAAGCAGAACCATCTCCGAAATCCCATACGCGAATATAATGGAAATAAAACAGCCGAAAGGTTACGAGACTTTCATTTCTAAGTAGATAACGTCAACTCGTTTATCACAGCCATCTTGTCGTCGGCGCGGAGTTACACAGCCACTTAAATTAACATTGTTTGTTTTTGTTGTTGTGCCGTTGTTTTACATTTGCATGCATTTGCATACGCATTACCTGGGGCCGTCAGTCCGTATTCTTTTATGGGCTATTGTTTACTGATCCTGAGTGTGTTTGTGCGTGCGTGCGAGAGGTCAGCTACCAATTAAGTACGAGTGTGACCCAGTCATTGCTGCTGCTTACTAATTAATTAGACACATTAGCCGCTTCTTGCTTAACCATACGGCCCTGTGACGTTGGCATTTAAATTCAAAGCTTCCCTCGTATAGGGGAATCGTTGATTTTAAATAGCATATAATTTTACTGAGATGACAAACCTTGATACAGCAGGAAGCAGACGTAGTGAGCCAATAAATGACTTCATAAGAAGCGTTTGTTAATCGTCGACCGTTTTCCTCGTTTCTTTAACGGTACAAGAACTGGTAAAAACCTGATGAATACAAATTGTTTGCAAATCGTGGTCAAGTCAACGGCTCGTGGCGATCAAATGTTAAAATTTGCACACTGTATTTTGAGGCCGTTAGCTTGAATTTTTCGTTTTTGGATTGTTTCCACATATGACATCTGTGTCAATTATTCTAATGTTTTCTTTCCTCGATATTTAATTTAGTTCTCTCTATATTTACCTAACCTTGCAGAAGTGACGAATTAGCTTTAGTTCGTTCCATCAGTTAACGAATGAAACAATATTGTGCGTCTCCCTTCCTCTCTATCTGTAACCCCCTCCCCCCAACACACACACACACACGCATCTATATAATGAACGTGTCTTCAAATAATAAATACTTATGCAAGTAAAATTTATTAATTTATAGTCTTGTATTTTCATCTGATGCACGTTTCACAGAATTATTCTGTATCTTCAAAGATTTCTTTACAATTAACAAATAATCGATTTCTTTCGATTATAATGTGGGATAACGTGTAATCGATTTTATTTAGATTTAAATTTTCGATTGTTGTAATGTTAGTATGTCGTACGTACACGTACATTCTGTCCTTATTCATAATTCCGAAACTTTTTTAAAAAAGACTAATAATAATTGTAAGCCGTATAAATTAAATTTTAAAAATTATTTGAAATAAAACACATAAAGATATTATGTAATGAACTGAAAAATTCTATTAATTCATTCTCCTCTTCACTGGACATGAATTCATCTACTTCTACTTTTACATGGACATCTTACTTCTACTTCTACTTTATTTGCGTATTTTACTGACTGCACTAGTTAATCGTATCTTGCTTCTACTATGAATTAGTCAGAAAATAGGATTAACAGGATTAATAGACTAATTAACAGGATTTATAATAGACAGAGATATGAGAATTCTAAGAAACGATTTAAAACAATTTAAAAAGTATAATTAATACTCCTAAATGATTTATAATTTCTAAACAATATTCCTACAACAGGAGTGCCCAACCCCCTAAGGTTGATGACTCATGACCCCCCCCCCAAGGAAAGGTATTTAAAATTAAAAGAAAGCGTCAATATAATAAGCGTTTTATTACAAATAAGCTAAAGCTAAAAATAGTACAGTTTGCAAATAAATTATCATTTGAAATTAATGTTATGATTTGTCATACTTTCCATAAATTTTTTGTCAAACCCCCCAAAAAATTTCAATGACGCAATTTGCGTCACAACACCTCCCTATGGGACACCCCTGCCTACAAACCCTATCATTTCTGGAAAGCAACTGTTTAGTAATACAAAACTAAATATAATGTAAGTGTTAATTATTACAAGTAAAAAGTAATTAAATAAGACGTCTCAATCGTAAAGTTTCGTGCCTTCGTCATTAAGAACGACATTGCTATTGTCGTTATATATCTCATGCGTTGATACATATCACACGCGTTGTATATTAGTTTACACTACACCAGGTAATTTATCCGTACCGCAAGGAGGTATCCGCAACGGCAACTCGAATGTTTCCTTGCAAAGTTTTCAAACAAACGAGAAAAAAATCTAAATTTTGTTATGGCCATCGAAATTTTAATGGAAACTTGACTGTTACCATTAATATTCGAATACAATCATTCGTCTCTTTACCGCGACGCAGTGTTTCTTTACAAATCGAATTGTTGGCCACGTACACACATCGGCCTAGCAGCGTATTATTCACTGGGTGGCCGCCAGACTGTAGACCTCGTCGTTACTCGTACAATCAACTCATCATTTCGTAATCAGTTCGTCATTATTCGTGGGAAAACGAAATGTGTCCGAGCCGCAGGTAAACCTTCGCCCTTCAGAGAATGAATGAAACTGGTCGCTTCCAAAGGCAAGCCAGCAGGATCATTTGTATCACTTTAACTTTGGCTTGCTTTTTAACTGATAATTTACATCACCACGGTATTGAGAATGGGATAGGATTATTTTAGTTCTCTTTTCTCGTCTTTTCTCAAAATCCTCCATTCTAGAATTCGGCTATTCTATGTGTTCATGTTTTCAATTTTAAGTTATCTTTTCCCTGATCTTCTTACAATTCTTTTGTTGTTATATATATATTGTTTACACACGCGGGCCCACACACATACATGTAACATAAAATTTGCTCAGTTAGCTTCCAACTCCAATTCTATATTATTATAACCCGACCAACTCAAGTAAAAGCTTTGGGTGTTTAAGGTGCATCAGGTTGCTTTCACCTCAGATTCGGGTAGGTTCCACCTACCATACCGCGTCGAACACTTTTACTACTCAAGAAGGGCTTCGGTGGGTGGCTGAAACGTTTAGCGAGAAAAATGACATCTTCACGCAATCGACCACGGCCATGGAGGCTGGGATATTAAACGTGGCAACGTTGCGTCTGAGGCCTATAACCATAGTGTAATAAAATAGCTAAAGTGAACATGTTATATTTTGATTTAATTTCATAGCATTACTAAAATCATGAGTAGGCCTATTTATAGCTAAATCTAAATTATAGGTCTGAGCGCACTTAGTACTTTACGTTTAAGTTGAAGAAATTAGTGAATTAGTGTTAGGCCAAATGAATTAATTTTGTTCAAATTATTGAATTCGTATCATATGGCTGAAGTTAATTATTATATTTCTTAAATAATGTAACAGTATTTTACATAATAAACTTTTATTTTCAAAAAATGAAGAATTATAAAACTGCTGTTAACCGGGAATTAAAAATGACGCGATTTGATTATTGAAATACATAAATTACGAGATCGTCTAGTCAGCCTCAAATATCAGCTGGTTCCAGTGTTGCCACTTAAGATTCCGGCCTTCTATTAGAGCCGGCCATGCCACGGCCCAGTAGTTACTAACTCTTTTAATATTGACTGCGGCCATGATAGCCTCCGTAATAGACAAGGTAATGACTTTTTTTAACTGGACAAAGAATGACACAAAAGACTGGCTGAAAAATTAAGATATTAGGTAAATAAACGGTGGTAAACATGATTGCTAACAGAATAAAGTAATATAAACTTAAATGAAAACAACATATATAGAGCATATATACAGAGACAATATGATTACCGAAACTTGTTAACAATTATAAACCAAGGGAGAAGAGAGATGTGAGTTAACCAAAAAAGCGATGGCAGTAGACACGGCGACACAGGCAAAATTCTTTATATACGTTAACAGTCCATAAAGCAAGACGAGTTAACGTGAAATAAGGTGTTCGATAAAATTTAAAATTCTGAACTTCACATTTAGTACGAATGGCGACATTGCAACGACAGAAAAGGAAAGACGTATAGGAGAAACACATGGTTAAGACAGGGCGCAACAGCTCCCACAAGAGCCAATGCTGCAAATTAAACCTGGGACGAGGATTAAGACTCTTCAAGTCCACCAGATTATTTGAATATCGTTATCTGTACAGAACGGCAGCAGCTGCAGTACGTCACATTATGACGCCCACAGGCGCTTTCTGGCTTGTATCACGTACAACAGACGTTTACGCAATTATATTTTTCTTCAGAATAATAAAGAAGTAATTATTTGTCCAGTTTTAATCTGCGAAGCAAGTAAGGTGTGGGCGTGTGTATGAAGGGTGGTCTGACACGCCGCACGGGCGGAGGGCGTGTAACTCGCTGTCCGCTGCTTTATAACCCACGTTGTGTTTTACTCTCGCGCTTAATGTGGGGTAAAACATCCAGTTGAATGGCCGCGCCCGGTACGACTGGCTACACCGTTCACCGCACGTTTATGCATACACGTAGATACAATTATCGGTATGGAGAACCGTACATGACTTCCATGTTCTAAGATTTATATTTAAAATCATTTACTTGAATTCGGTTCGATATTTTCTAAAAAAATATCACCCACCCTCAAACTATATTCACTTTTTTTTTATTATGGGGTAGTCGTTTAATGTAATGTTATTTTCGAGTCACTTTATCTATAAAAATTAGGTACTTTATTCTTATAAAGAAACTGAACTATGCAGATAATCATCCCGCCTCCTCAACCGAACGCCAATATTAATATTTACACTTTCATAGAGTAATAGTTTTATCATATGTAATTTCTACGGTATCTTATCTTTCAAAATTAAACATTCGTATTTTTCTTGATTTCAGCACAGCAATTTTCAAAAAATCACCCTCTCCTCCTTCAACTACCCACTCCATTTATAATTATCTCATTTACCATTTTACAGTGGATTAATATTTTAGGGGCACTTGTTTATTAAAATTAAGTACTTTACTCTTGTTAAAACACAAAACAATGCAGGTAAAGTACCCCTCCCTCCTAACCGAACAACCTGGTTGCTTGGAAACAAAATTATTTGATTTTTAACAATTACCGTTGTTTGAAAAAGTTTAAGTGAATTTTAAAGTACTTTATATACTCTTGTTAAAACGTCAAACGTTGCAGGTAAACTATCCCTTCCCCCCTCAATCGATCTTCACCAAAATCAATAGGCCTTGAGTCCTCTACAACTCGGGCAGAAATGCAAAAAATTATTTGATTCTGTTTGAATTTGTGGCAGTTATCGTTCGCCATAGAAAAAATTCTACACACAGACACACACAGATACTTTTCGGAAAATTACTTTTCTTCGTGTTTTGAGGATAGTAGCCCTTATCTCGAACACGATATTTTTCGCGATCACCATACTTCCATTTCCTTACGGAACATGGAAGTAAAAAAGGCATACATGTGTAAATTAAAACTTAAATAGCTATGATAGAAATCCTACATATTTACTCTGCAGCTTGAAAAACTTAAAAAAGGTTCCTGAGCGATCAAGGTTACCGAGCCTTGATTTTAGCCGCTACAGTGGGCATCTGCATCACAAACACTTTAGGTTCCCAAGTTTCTCTAAATCATTACTTTATCCATTCACCTTTTTCAGCTTTCCTGTTACCTTACTCTCATTTAGTTCTTCGTATAAAATTTTTGTTACACCTAATTAATTCATTCATTCTCGGATCATCTGTTCCGCTTGGTCTGTTAAACATGTTTATTTAAAAGATATAGGCCTAGCTCTTAAATTATTCATATTATTCAAATACCATGTGTTCCTTACCGCTTGACTCTACCGTCTATCTAACACGGCTTCGATTCATTTTGTCAGACACCACATGCTTCCTCTGCAAACGTATAACTAACCTTAAATAACTCTGAATTTACACTGCGCTTTTAATCGTGCAGAAAGTAATTATTATTATAGAAATTACTTTTAAAAATATATTTTTATAAGTTTTAGAGTTGTCAAATTGGAGCTGTCAGTATTTTTGAAGCTACAACAGTGCTTATAGGCTTTATTTTAACCTAATTTTTGAAAAACGTTTATGAGAACTCCGTGATCTCCCGCACAAGCCTTTCCCTCGGTAGAAATCTTTCCTTCAAAGAAAGCACCGTTGAGTCGCTCATGAAGGTAAGAAGATTTTTTTACTTCACCTTCCAGCCGAGATGAGAAAAATTTGTTCCACTATTTTAGACAAAGGCTTGATCAACTTTTGCAAAAAATTCACAAAGAAAGATTACGAATATTACGTAGAATTATCATTTGAAAATACTAAATACTCAAAAATTTAAACACTCAAAACACTATTTTCTAGTGTTGCTATTTTTGTTATATAGGGCTGATGTGTATTTTATTGTGTATATTACATTACCTAATTTTATCAAATAGGCCTATAAAGATTAGTAACTACATACATCAGTTACAAATTTTAGTTTTTGATATTGCGTAGTGCATACCTGCAATATTTTTAAAAATTTTAACAGCTCAAATGCTAAAATAGGTAACATCTTATTTCTTTAAAACGTTTTGCATTTAAACACACACACACACACACACACACACACACACACACACACACACACACACACACACACACACACACACACACACACACACACACAAAGTTTTGTGCATATACATATGCTGTGTGTGTGCTGGCGCGCATGTTATTTAATGCAATACTAACTTACGAACAAGGTATTTTTTCCTTACTTGGACATGTTTCGAGGACTATTCGGTGTGCTCATCGTCACCCATGTTAATTTCATGTATGCACATATTAAATGTGTATACGCTACTAAAATGCCGGGCGAGGTATCTCACAAGGAGAGTGTACGAAACAGAATGAACAGGGATTATAGAAAGGACAGACCAAGGAAAACAAGAGAAGAGGGAGTGAGGAAGGAGGCGATCAAGAATGAAATATTCAATTACGCAGGAAATTAACAAGTTCGCAGAAAACAGGAAAGAGAGGCAAAGAAAATTCGGCCAACTCAACAGTCTCACTGCTAACGTTAGAAAAACTCGGGCTTCGTTATCAAGTAACTATTTACTCGCTCAAGCGGACGCTTAGTCCAAAAACTACAATTTTTTAAATGAAGATAAAAAGAATGCGTAGTAAGTTACATGTTGAACAAGGAAAGATGGAAAGAACGGATGGTGAACAGAGAGGGAGACGGTGAGGGGGAGAGAGAGAGAGAGTGAGAGAGAATGACATCAACGAAATGCAACTGTAAGTTTTGACAGGCTGAAGAAAGAAAGAGAAAGAGAGGCTCGGCTATTGGGTCATTCGCCAGACACGTGGCCAGCCTCTGTAACTACATTGTCATTTGACAAAAAGTAAACCCGACCACTACACTTACTTTTGCGTCAAGAGTTCATTACCTGTCAGAAGGAGAGACCACTCACCGGCCTTGGGTGGAACGATCAGTAGTACCACCACCTTAACATCATAAAATTATAGGTTTTCTTTTCTTTCTTTATTTTTTTTTTTTCATGCCGATTTCTCTTCTACTGTACTGTAATAGCATATTAGGAGCCGACTGACGGTACCATACGGACGGAGAGAGAGGTGGTGACTTGAAAATGATTATATTTTAATTCAATCACTCTCCAGTAATAACATCACGATTAAACGAAGTGCAAAACGAATCAACAGACATTGATCGAGTATTGTAGGTTTTCGCACTGTAAAACATGTTGATAACTGGAACTACAATTCACTCTACATGGAATAATTTAGCTTTATTATAAATACAGCAGTTAGTCATCACTTTATGTAATCGCAATATGGCCGTGATGAGCAAATTTGGTCTAACTTAAATTGCTACCTAACTTACATCAATTTCTCTTATATATCATAGCTTCACTTGTGCACTACACAGCACTCGTCCGATTTAACACTTCTCTTCAGTTTTTGTGCTTTCACACTTCTGGCACATCTTTTGAGTTTTCGCACTGTGTTCGTATCTTCGGAAGACAATGATCAATCGAAGTTATTATTATACTACTCAATTAGTATTTACAACGAATGTTTTATGTAAAAGAAATTATTCTTTTCGTTATGCACATTTTGTATTTGCATATTAATTTGTAATTATTGTTTCTATGTAAATTATGTCTATCACGGATACAAGCAGACGTAAATACGGGCTCGTGCGCTTACGTTTTCCGTCGTTCGATCCTCACCACGGAGATACAAAAATTAGTTCGGCTTTTTGTGAACGATTGAAATAATTTCTACGTCTTCTGGATAAAAGCATTCAAGTATTTTTACGTTTAAACGAAAAAAAAAAAAAGTAACATTTACTGTAAACTAATGCATAATAAATTTTAATTTAGTTTCAGTATTTAAAAAAATAAGAAATCATAAATATTATGTGCTTGCAACGCTCAGCTACTTTTGACCGAGCGTTGCGCGTTTGACTCCAGGAAAAAATCAAGATTTATAGGACTGAAATAGAGAAAAATATAAGAAGAATAAACAGGCTAATTTAACGAAATTGCGTTAAGTTAGTATAACTTTTAATGTTATTTATAACAAACCTACGTATTCTTACTTGGAAGTGGAAAAAACTTACAGTTGAATTTTTTAGAAATTTATAAATAATTAAATGTGTTTAAGTATTATTAGAATCAATTTCACAAAGAACGTATGTGTTGGTTCACAGAATCCGCACACTCGGAGCGAAACTTTTTTGTTTGCTAGCGTTATGTTACGAAAACCTAAATTCGCTTTCGTTCGTAAATTTATCCGCGATTTACTAGGGTTTTTTACGCGGTGTATTTTATTTACTTTTTCGACGAAGGTCTGAGTTTATTTATTTATCACTTATCGACAGACACTTTTGTTGACAACATCGACAGTTTGATATTGCGATAATGTGACTAGATGATTGTGTTACGTTGTGTTACGTACTATATATATATATATAATTTGTGATGATTTGTTCAATTTGTTTCTTCTGCAAGTAGATAATATTGTAATTATCAATATTATCTACTTGCAGAAGAAACAAATTGAACAAATCATCACAAATTATATAATTACTGCAAGAAACATCGAGTTACTTATATAGAAAAAATATATATATATATATAATTTTCTATATAAGTAACTCGATGTTTCTTGCAGTAATTATATAATTTGTGATGTTTTCAATTTGTTTCTTCTGCAAGTAGTATACATTTCGTATATTTTTTTTAACACCTATTTAACGACCGAGAAGTGCAAACGTTTTAGATACTGACGACACGATCTTTTCGCAGACTCATTTTATATATTCTTTTAAAAAAAGAATATACGAAATTTATACTACTTGCAGAAGAAACAAATTGAAAACATCACAAATTATATATTGCGACAGTACAGATAAGTGCTGTACTGAGCACTGAATATAAAAATTTAAATATACATAATAAATTGTAAAATAATTAATAATGTATTAGAAGTAAGCATGTCAGGGATTGCGAGCTTGGCTCAGACAAAAATATGGACAGGTGTTTCGACCTGAATCGACTTGTACACACACACAGATTAACTGAAAGTGTGTACAACAGTATTTTATATGTGTGTGTGACGCAGGTCTATGCAGGCGAGTTTGCCACCCCAGTATGAATAATTGCGTAATTACTGTTTTTCCGTAATTATTCATAAACTACAAATAAGGAGTAAAATCCAAACACACAATAAAATGTAATAAAATTAAATACATACTGTGTACGAAAACCACGTGAAAGGGACACACCATACGAGTGTAGTGACGAAATAACTGTGTACAGATTGCAAGGATTAAGTTACAATGTCCAAAAGTAGAGTGAACATGTGTAGTGAAAATAGTTATAAATGGGTATAAGAGTATGTGACGATTTAAATTGTGACATTTACAGAATAAAAAAAAAAAATTAATTAATTAAGGTTGCGTACAATTGACCATTTAAATCTCACAATAATAATAATAAAAACATGTAGGTACTAAGTGTGAATGGAAGAAGTAATTAATAAGGGCAAAGTATCCGTAAAGAAAAGGCATATTGTAAATAATTATTATGTTCGTATTTAACCCTTTGCTTGCTATCAAACGCCTACCTGTTGATACCGGACTCGACCTGTTTTCCGAGTCTACTGTAATTAAAAATAATAGAGTAAACTAATGTTAATAATTAAAGTATCTGTAGACACAGATAGTAACTAAAACAATTAATTTAAATGATGTATTTTTATCTAGCGATAGTTTGTATAAATAAAAAGTTTATTTAAAGAGAAAACAGGAACTATATATGCTCGCGGAATAAACACCCCACTCTCTCTTTCGTCATGTACAAGGGTAGCGGACGAAAAATCGCTCTCTTGCGATGACGACGCCCAGCTGTGCAGACGCACGAGCAAAATGCTCTGTTCAAAAGTTATACAATATGTTGTTAGTGTGGATTAATTAATTATTATTTTGTATTTTACTAACCGTTACAAAAAGTGTAACATGTAACGTTAACAAAAAGAAAATTCCAAAAACTTTGTAACAAGAAGAAAGATGTAACTACAAACGACGAGTGTTAATAAAGAAAAAACGATGAGTGCAATCTTCACCGATGGACGAATCTTTTCAACCGCTGACCTGTGGTCATGGACCATCTAAATGAGAACTCTAGTATATCCTACCGATGATGCAGTTCGAGACATCTGAGAATCAACGAGTATCTGTGTAGAAGACTCTACCTATCCTGCAGACGTATTAAGCCATGAACAACAGAGACCAGACCAAGACGAGGACGACGTTTTAGGAGTCCCAAGACGGAACCACATGGAGGCGATTACTACATCCAAAAAATAGAGGTGACTCGATAGCACGTCTATCGAGGAATAATGATAATATTTTTTGTAACACAATACTCTATTTAAGAGACTTTCAGAGACGATTGATTTTATAAGAATATAAAAACTTAAATTTGAGAATTTAATTGTAACTATTCAATATCATTCAATTGTAACAATTTATATATTAACGTAACGTAGTGTTATTAATACCATTCTTCTAATGGAAGATATATGAAGCAAAAAGGTAAAAGTCTTGCAAGATAAAATTTTGAATTAAATATAATTAAAAGATTAGAGACTAAATACCAATGGTTACCCGGATCCGGGGGTATAGCTAGATAAATTTGTTCTGATCCCATATTCTAAATAAAGCATTTCACTTAAATTTAATAATTTAATTAATAACGTCATGGGATCTGTTCTTTGGAGTAAATGTTATATTTCAAATGTTTAATAAAGCCAGTCTTCTTGTTACACACATATACTGAGTATATAAATCAACAGTTTCACCTTCCCTGATTCCTTGTATGTCTTACTGTGTGTTGTTCTGATTTAAATTTCAGCTCGTCTCGAATAAGGCAGCCTAGAATAATTGGCAGAACCAATTATTTTGGGTTCCCTCCGTTATAACTCAAAAGAAGAGGTTATAAGATGCGCCACTCTGCTAATTTGTTTAAATTTTGCTACTAATAACAAAAAAAATTTTGTGACTTGTGTTGCTAAACAGTAATTGTGTCCCTATTCATAAGCTGTTGATTTATTTACTCGTGTATTTTGATATGTGTCAGAAATTTAAATAAGATAAAAATTAATAATTAATATTATAGTAATATAGTATAGATAATTTTATTAGTAAATATGATATGTGTAAAGTAAGAGTAACATATAATCCAATGTAAACAAACCATGTAGGTACTTGTTGAAAGTCCCATTCATAAACGTACCCCATTCACGACAATCTCGGACATGTAAATTTCCTGTTGGCGATTGTTTAATATTATCGTAGTCGGTCTCCCCAGTTAGAGTGAGAACAATCGGTCACCCTTCTAGTGTGGTGTATTGTTATTTGAAGCGTGTCTGTTCATGTGTTGATAACCGAAGGGGGAATATTTTGCCGTAAGCATCTGTAAGACTGTGTGAGATTTCTCTCTCTCTCTTTCTATGTAATATGACAACCTTTGTCATCTCATTTTAATTGTTTATTAATAAACGTGTAAGAATACGATTTATTCATATTGTTATGTTAGTGTAAAATGATATAGCGTTGTATAGTAGTAAATACTAATCGTAGAATAATTAGTTCTTGCCACTTTACGAAAATGGCTGAATTTAATCCTGATTTATTAGTAAAAGATGAGCTATGCTACGAAGCACTTTTACGAGGTCTAAAACACGTGAATGTAACCGTGTCTGAATTACGAAAATCATTACGCCAAACCGGATCAGAGACAACCTCGCAGTTAGATAAATTGCGTGAACTCGATTATGACGGCGAACGAGAAACCTGTTATGCGAAATATCGGGAACTGATAGTATTATCTCAGAACCTTAAGGACAAGAAATCACCCACGGAACTTTTGCGCGTTACGCAACGTATAGAACATTTAACCCGGCAATTAAATAATTTATTAAGCTGGCCCGACGTCACCGTCGTCCCCGCCGATGTGCAGAAATTTGCAGACGAGGCATTACGCCAATTACCTATAATTATTAACGACTTACGTCGAAAGTCAGATGAATCGAGAATGGAGGAAATTGAGCAATACTTACAAAAATTACACATCTCCCCTGTTCAATCCCCCAATGTAGAAGAACCCCCACCCCCTAAAGTTCAGCGTACTCGTACTAGTCAAAATGCGACCACTAATTCTTCGAAGGAAATACAAAACGTAAATTTGAATGTTGACCTCTACGGAAAGATTTCCCACCCAGTAGAGAAAATAATTAATGAGATTCCTTACACCGATGGGTTAAGTATAACGATACTGTTAACTTTTATAAAATACCTGCTGCAAATAAAAGATCTACAACAATTAAACGATCGGCAAATACTGCAAGTAATATTACCCAAATGTAAACCACCATTACGAGATCGTGTACTAGAAACATTAAACTCAAGTCTTTCAGTAGAAGATCTTCATACGAATATAATCAAATATTTTATCCCCACTGGAATTTATGAGGATATCAAAAGAAGTACTGTACTTAGAGTACAAGGAGCTCTCGAAAGACTGGCTCACTATATTGCGGATATCCGAGAATCTTCACGTATACTACAAGTCGAGTGGACTGAAAAACAATTGGTCGATACGATCCTAGTAGGCTTGTCTCCTGATGAACGCTCCCGTTTAGCACTAATAAGTAGACCCCTTACGTTCGCGGACTTTGAACAATGTAGTATTCATTCTTCCAATGTTTGGTACGCAGATCAGCACAGACATGCATCGATATCCACTCCACAAAATAGAAAAGAAATGCATGCCTTAGTATCTGACGCAAGAAGTATACAAGAAAGAAGACCGTTTCGAAGATCAACCAATGGCCATGGTAAGTCCCAGGAGGCTCAACCACTCCAGGAAACCAGTAAGATACAACGTAAAGAATATGTGTGTTATAACTGCGGAAAATCAGGACATCTCAGTAGATACTGTAAACAAAAAAGGTATAATCAAAAAACTCATTATCCAAAAAACATGTAAGGCAGGGAGATCCAAAACCCTGTGTCTTCCGCAGCATCGTAAAAAAAAGGTAAACTCCTGAGAGTCAACATAATAAAACAAAATAATAATAATAACAAAAGAAAACTAGACCCCTATGTAAAAAAATTTATAGATAAATGTAACGCTATTAATAAGTGTAATTTCAGTAAGTGTCAATTACCTTATGTACAAGTTGACCTTGGTGTAACATCCACCCTTGGTTTAATTGATTCCGGATCAACGCGAAGTTTAATTGGTCATGACCTCGCCAATAAGTTATTTAAACATAATTTAGTCAAACGCAGTCAATCTGTAAACATTAAATGCTCAACCGCTAACAAACAAAACTTAATAATAAAACTTAT
The DNA here is from genome assembly GCA_034769895.1 of Magicicada septendecula. NCBI lineage: Eukaryota > Metazoa > Arthropoda > Insecta > Hemiptera > Cicadidae > Magicicada > Magicicada septendecula. The sequence goes on along the minus strand of CM068367.1, from coordinate 137,223,925 downwards.
CATCACGTGTAAAGTTAAAATAAAACATTTGACGTGGTATTTTCCAATGTTAGTAAGCGACGAATTAGGACCCGAGTTAATATTGGGAGCCGATTTTATCAGTAAAACAGGAATAATTCTAAATATTCATGATAAGAAATTTTACTTTGGATTCGATCGTTCACGGAAATATAACTTAGAGGATAATTCAAATAACAGAGAAAGTACTAGCACTACTTCTTCTCATCTAAAGCATCACGAATGTGAATTAGGTCATCTGGAAAGTAAAGATAGACGTAACATACAAAAGTTAATAAACCAATTCTCCAATGTGCTCACCCCTAAGTTAGGACTGACGGATCTGATAGAGTATAAGATAAATTTGAGCGATAATAAAGTAATACGTTTAGCCCCATACAAGTTATCACCGCCAAAAATGGAAGTAATGAGGAACCAAATTAATAAACTATTAGAACAAGGAGTCATCGAACCCTCTACTTCATCTTATTCATCCCCTGCGTTTTTAGTACCCAAAAGCAACGATAAACATAGATTAGTTGTAGACTATAGACAACTAAATAAACGGATAGAATTTGAATCCATTCCACTTCCCGACATCCACAGTGCTTTTCATTATTTTACGAAAGCAAAAATTTTTACCATTATGGATTTGAATCAGGCTTTTCATCAGATACCACTTTCAGAAGAATCGAAACGTCTCACCGCTTTTGCCGTGCCTTTCAACCTATACCAATTTACTAGGGTACCTTTTGGTATATCCCAAGGTAGTTCTGTATGTAGCAGATTGTTAGAAAAATTATTTCACGACATAAAGTTTAAATATGTGTACCACTACCTAGACGATATTGTTATTTACAGCGAGACAATGGAACAACATCTTGCACATATACGTGAAGTATTATCACGATTAGAGAAAGCTGGATTAACTGTAAACCCCAGTAAAGTAAATTTTGCTGTGACACAATTCTCCTTTTTAGGTCACATCGTAAAAGCCAACGGAAAGGTAAGCATAGACCCAGAGCGAACCCGTGCTATCAGAGAATTTTTACCACCGCGGGATGCGAAAGGAATTGCTCGATTTTTAGGAATGATAAATTATTTCCACAAGTATATCCCACATCTAGCCGAAATCGCAGCACCACTAAATACTTTAAGAAAGAAGGGAGTAAAATTTGAGTGGAATGAACAACGCCAAACCGCATTTGAGAAATTAAAGGAAAGCATCATATCACCCCCCGTACTACAATTAGCCGATTTTAGTAAACCGTTTGTTGTGCAAACCGACAGTTCAAGTGTAGCCCTAGGTGCAGTAATTTATCAGGAAGTAGATAACTCTCGATTACCAATTAGTTACGCTTCACGCACCCTGACGGACCAAGAAAAGAAATACTCCGCATACGAATTAGAATGCTTAGCTATCGTTTTTGCGTTTGAGAAGTTCAAACCATTTTTAGAACATAAAGAGTTTTTGCTAGAAACAGATAATCAAGCTTTATCCTGGCTACTAAACCACCCAAAACAATTAGGTCGAATCGGAAGATGGGTATTGAGATTAAATTGTTTTAAATTCAAAGTACAACATATTAGAGGCACCCAAAACGTAGTTGCCGATACCCTGTCACGTATGTTCCAGCCTAGTAGTAATAATTACGAAAACAAGAGTAGAGAGACACCTATTATTAATGCGCTAATTTACGAACAAACTTAGCGAAGTCAAGGAAATATTACGAGCAAAAGAATAAGAATAATAAAGTAAAATACCAAATCGGAGATTTAGTTATGTATAACACGCACCCAACGAGTAGTGCAGTCAATAAGACAACTTCCAAGCTATCTTACAGATGGTGCGGTCCTTATCAAATTCACAAATACTTAACTCCGGTAACTGTGACCCTGTACGAACCCTCTACTCAAAAATATGTGCGAAGGACACATATTTCACAGATAAAACGTTATCTTGAAGAAGAAAATAGTAGAGTGCCAGTTAATTAAATAAGTAAATGTGAAAACAATGTTTAGTACTCAACCGCAAAAGTACTTGAGTAACCTTTGGCTACCTTGTCGTATAAGTAGGTACGAGGCCTGATCAACCTTGAATCCTCTTCATCGAAAGTAGAGCAAAGCAAGAAGTCAGCTGACATCCAATAAAAGTAATGGAGTAATTAAAGAGTAAATTCTATAACGAAGAAAAACTCTCTCGAAAGAAAAGGAAAAATCCGGTAGTAGTAATAAGTAGTAGAGTTAAGGAAATGTAGAATGTTGAAAATACTTTATAATGTAAATATTATGTAGTAATAGAATTAGCGTGTAAAACATGAAGTATATGTATAGATGGTAAGAAACAGCCAGTCAAGAATGACTTATGCTGCTAGTAATTATATACAGCCAGAAACGGGTGAGAGAAATTTCACACGGAACTCCCCAAGCATACTCTCGGTACATAGCTGACCAAACTTTTAGGAGTCTGTGTTGGTAAGGAGGCGGAGTATGTGACGATTTAAATTGTGACATTTACAGAATAAAAAAAAAATTTAATTAATTAAGGTTGCGTACAATTGACCATTTAAATCTCACAATAATAATAATAAAAACATGTAGGTACTAAGTGTGAATGGAAGAAGTAATTAATAAGGGCAAAGTATCCGTAAAGAAAAGGCATATTGTAAATAATTATTATGTTCGTATTTAACCCTTTGCTTGCTATCAAGCGCCTACCTGTTGATACCGGACTCGACCTGTTTTCCGAGTCTACTGTAATTAAAAATAATAGAGTAAACTAATGTTAATAATTAAAGTATCTGTAGACACAGATAGTAACTAAAACAATTAATTTAAATGATGTATTTTTATCTAGCGATAGTTTGTATAAATAAAAAGTTTATTTAAAGAGAAAACAGGAACTATATATGCTCGCGGAATAAACACCCCACTCTCTCTCTCGTCATGTACAAGGGTAGCGGACGAAAAATCGCTCTCTTGCGATGACGACGCCCAGCTGTGCAGACGCACGAGCAAAATGCTCTGTTCAAAAGTTATACAATATGTTGTTAGTGTGGATTAATTAATTATTATTTTGTATTTTACTAACCGTTACAAAAAGTGTAACATGTAACGTTAACAAAAAGAAAATTCCAAAAACTTTGTAACAAGAAGAAAGATGTAACTACAAACGACGAGTGTTAATAAAGAAAAAACGATGAGTGCAATCTTCACCGATGGACGAATCTTTTCAACCGCTGACCTGTGGTCATGGACCATCTAAATGAGAACTCTAGTATATCCTACCGATGATGCAGTTCGAGACATCTGAGAATCAACGAGTATCTGTGTAGAAGACTCTACCTATCCTGCAGACGTATTAAGCCATGAACAACAGAGACCAGACCAAGACGAGGACGACGTTTTAGGAGTCCCAAGACGGAACCACATGGAGGCGATTACTACATCCAAAAAATAGAGGTGACTCGATAGCACGTCTATCGAGGAATAATGATAATATTTTTTGTAACACAATACTCTATTTAAGAGACTTTCAGAGACGATTGATTTTATAAGAATATAAAAACTTAAATTTGAGAATTTAATTGTAACTATTCAATATCATTCAATTGTAACAATTTATATATTAACGTAACGTAGTGTTATTAATACCATTCTTCTAATGGAAGATATATGAAGCAAAAAGGTAAAAGTCTTGCAAGATAAAATTTTGAATTAAATATAATTAAAAGATTAGAGACTAAATACCAATGGTTACCCGGATCCGGGGGTATAGCTAGATAAATTTGTTCTGATCCCATATTCTAAATAAAGCATTTCACTTAAATTTAATAATTTAATTAATAACGTCATGGGATCTGTTCTTTGGAGTAAATGTTATATTTCAAATGTTTAATAAAGCCAGTCTTCTTGTTACACACATATACTGAGTATATAAATCAACAGTTTCACCTTCCCTGATTCCTTGTATGTCTTACTGTGTGTTGTTCTGATTTAAATTTCAGCTCGTCTCGAATAAGGCAGCCTAGAATAATTGGCAGAACCAATTATTTTGGGTTCCCTCCGTTATAACTCAAAAGAAGAGGTTATAAGTATACTCACAGGACTCTGCAATTCGCAGAAATATAAGAAATAGCGAAATTGACGAGGAGTGGGGGAACAAAACCCAGAGACAATTTCAGACATGTCGATTTCGTACAACTGCAGGTGTTAACCAAGACGTGGGTATAAATAGGACACACACGCTACAGTTGTATCTTTTTCTATCACCCACAGTTGCAGCGGGAGCTTCTGCCCGTCCGCACAGAGTATTTATTTTTTGTAAATAGTTTCATCCTTCCAGTTACATACAACTATGTAACTAAGTTGTAAATACAATCACTTTTAAATAGTAACAGAATTACACGAGAAGAAAATCCATATAAGATGATCAACTGACGTCCGAAACAGCACGAGAAGAAGTAACATGAAGTTCCGGAGAGCCAGAGAGCTGACGACTTAGTTCCAGAGAGCGAGACGACGCTGGAGTCTAGAGGCGACTACGCTGGACAAGAGGAACATTACTGAAGTCTGGAAACGACGCTGGACAAGAGAAGCGACGCTGGACAAGAGGAATTGGTGCTGGAGTTCGAGACGAGGACGATTACAGATGGATCGATTGCGATTGAGTATGATTGACAACAATAAGGTGATAAACAACTTATTTAACTCTTAATCGAACAATTAACTCAAAGACAATTAAAGACATTCTTGTTTTATTTTAAAGTTAAGAGCCAATGTTTCTTGTAAATATAGAGTTAAAATAGTAGATATTATTGAAGTAAGATTAACGTAAACAACAGCTCAAAGTAGTATTGAAATGAAAAGAATGCAAAGCATTTAAGTAAAAATTAGACTTTTATAAATCAGTAGTGAAATAGAAAGATAAATTCAGTAGCTATTAATATTTTGAATTTCGTTACAATATCTAAAAAAAAGATATTTAAGCATTGAGATTTAGAAGCACACTAATTGACTGAGTAGTCAGGAAATGATATTTTTAATAAAGTAATTATTAGAATAGTATATTTAGTCAGTAAGGATGTATACAGCGTAAGCCTTACGGCATAGTAACAAAGCAATAATGAATGTTTTTAAGTCGAATCAAGTGCCTTGCGCACAATTTCATTATTACTAAATAAATTTGAAATACCATTACAAGTTACATCGAGTTATTATTACAGATACACCTGAACCCCAAATACACATACACGCCATTATAGGAATGTTATATAAAGTGTATGAGTTAAAGTAATGTACAGATTAAATTACACAAAGAAGGTTAATTTGTCACCTTTTGGCGTCCCAAAGAATGTGGGGCTCCACAAATTTAATATTGCATTAAATTTGGTAAATTATATGTATTGTTATATAAAATGTTGTCGCCCATGAACGTGTGGCCCGATCCCCACCATTTAACTATTAAAATTTTTTGTGTAGCTAAACGGTTGCTCTAAAAATAAGGGTGTGTTAAATAAAAAATATATTATATGTAATAATAATTATTTATATTAAACATTAACTGAATGTTATGTTAATTGTTGTGTAATAACACAGCTGGCGCCCACAAATAATATTATTTGTCTATGTAACAGATGTAACTGTAATGAGTATTAATAATAACTCTTAATAAAAATAAAGAAATAAATAAATAAGCAGGGAACTGTTATCAATAATAAGTGTTAAAGAATAACTACTAAATAAATATTTTAATAATACTTCAACATGACTACTCTAGGAAATTTGGACATAGAGGTGTTTCAAACGATGATGCGTGCTTGGATAGACGAGATAAGCACAAAACAAACAGAAAATATAAATGCTAAAATAGACGAATTAAAAGAATCTAATAAGAACTAATTAGAAGAACAAACTTAAAATTTTAAACAAGACACCATAAAAATCACGGAAAGGCTAGAAGAGTTAAAAATTGATAAGCTTGAAATAAAACAAACGATAATTGACGGTACTGCACAGTTAACCGAAAAAATTGTTGATACAAATTTACGTATTGACACGATCACAGAAAATGTCTCTGGAATAACTGATAAACAAACGGAGCTAATATGTGAAGAATTCATACTAGTTGAAAATACGTTTGTAATTACTAACGATAAATATAAAAAAGTAATTAACATTAAGGAAGAGAAGCAAATAAAGGTTAGTAAAACGTACCTTATTAGTAAGTCACATAAGATGACACAGGTGAAACACTTAAGGCACCACACTCACGGAGATAAATATCACTGTAGGCCTAACGAGAAACGTAGTAAATTATCTATACGAAACACTACACAAAATTGTGGTATGATGTTAAGTATACGCACAATAAGAATAAAGCGAACGATAACTATAATAACGATAATTATAACTGTAATTGTAAAAACTACAGAGGTTATCATAAACAACGGATGAAAAAACAGTCGACAGCTGTTTATATGGGCCTCAAGCAGACTGAACATATGCAATGCATTCATGATGAGAGAATTATGGAACGTGCAGAGAGAAAAGAGAGAGGTTATTCGTCGCAGCTTAGAAACAAATTCTTGCCGTACGAACAGGTGACTTATACGATCAAAACAAACGTCCACACGGTAAGTACGCACAATAACGAGGGAGTAATACAATGGAATGCAGACATTGTTTACACGAGGGTAAGAACAATAGTAAGCACGTCGGTGACTATGCGGCAAAGGAAACAATGTCCGGCAGCTGGTCAAACAATACAATGCTATGGTTATAAGAGGGGTGTCAGATCTGACGACACTGCAACTCAGAACTCAAGGCAAATGAAAATAAATAATTATTTTTAAATGAAAAATAATATTACTAAGAATTATTAATAATAAGATAAGAGAGTATAATTAAGAAATGTTATTTATTAAGGTTATGGTTGCAAATAATAATAAAAAGAAATGTTAGTGGAATGAAATAAGGAATTAAATAATAAAGAATGTTATGCTAAATAAAAGTATGTTTAATGAAAGGTAGGAAATGTATTATAAATGGCAAGGAATGAAATGTGTAAAGAAATATGTAAGAAATGATAAGGAATGTTATTATTGATATGTTATTAATAAGAGAAAATGGTTAAGATGAGCAATAAATGCTAAAATTGTCAGAACGTCTGATCGAGCGAAAACTTCACACTTAATGGAGATACAAGGACACAGAAGAAAGCGAGAGTGAAAAGTCAAAAGGGCAGAGACTACTTAGGATTAAGGACTTCGAGAAAAATATCGTTGTTTTCCAAGACAGTTCCTCTGTAGCCGATCATGAGACACACTACAAAGCTAAAAGAGTATTCTGTTACGGAAGTGTATTTCAGGAAAGTAGGAGCGATCAGAAAGGTAATGTTAAAGAAATGTAATAAAAGGTAATAAGAGTTAAGGTATTGTATAAGTAATGTATTAGATAAGTAATGTAAGAATGAAGATTGGAATAATAATGTTAAGAAAGGAGTTAAGAAGCGAAGGTAAGAATGTATGAGTTAGAAAATGTAAAATTAAGGACCGAATTTACACACATACGTAGAAATGCAGAGCATCCAGAAGGGGAACAAGGGAAAGCTAATTGCAGTGGATTTTCTGGAACCACTACCACGATCAACTCGAGGTGTGAAGCACATATTGGTATGTATCGATGTGTTTTCCAAGGCAGTCCGACTATACCCAATTATACTACTGCAGAAATATATTCCGACATATGGAAAAATGAAGAAGGTACTCAGTGACCAAGGTGTACAATTCCAGAGTGAAAAATGGGAGAGGACGTTAAGGGAAAATGGAATACAACCTGTACTCACATCCATAAGACATCCTCAAGGAAACCTTGCTGAGAGAGTTAACAAGGAATTAGGTAAATATTTACGAATATACTGCCATGATCAACAAAATAGATGGGGAGAATATCTACCATTTCTTGAGAAGGCCATCAACGAAAATTATAGTGAAGCAACAGGGTATACTCCAATAGAATTGGAAGAAGATAAGAAGCCAAACAGATTTTGGACCAAGTATATACACAAACCTAATAATCAGAATGTACCTGTACCAATAAGTGTAAAAATTGAATACGCAAAGCAACGGATAATAGAAAGAGGTAACAAGAGAGTAGAGAAATTTAATCTAACTCACAAACTACAACAATTTAATGTAGGAGAGAGTGTACTACTCAAAGCAAATTCTGTTGGGAAAAGAAGCGAGAATACGGCGAAGAAATTCTTCAGACTTTATAATGAACCGTATACGTTAAGACAGCGAATAGGACAACACACTTTCATTGTATATGATGAGATAAAGAAGAAAGAAATTGGTAAATTCCACGCAACGTCATTTAGGAAGTTTTACACATAAAAGTAATGAGGTCAATGAAACCAGTCAAATAAGCTGTTGTTGAAGCCACCCTACAAGGTCACGAGCAGTGAGCGCGTGAAGAGGGGACGGAAGACGTATTGTGTACACTCCAATTAAGGGTGAAATGACGAATACTATTCTTTATTATTTGTTCTATGTTTTTTTACAAACAATTGTAATAATACAAAAAAAAAATTTAATAAATAAATTTATTAAATTTTTTGTTATCAGGCAGAGGAATAATGCGACAGTACAGACAAGTGCTGTACTGAGCATTGAATATAAAAATTTAAATATACATAATAAATTGTAAAATAATTAATAATGTATTAGAAGTAAGCATGTCAGGGATTGCAAGCTTGGCTCAGACAAAAATATGGACAGGTGTTTCGACCTGAATCGACTTGTACACACACACAGATGTAACTGAAAGTGTGTACAACAGTATTTTACATGTGTATGTGATGCAGGTCCATGCAGGCGAGTTTGCCACCCCAGTATGAATAATTGCGTAATTACTGTTTTTCCGTAATTATTCATAAACTATAAATAAGGAGTAAAATCCAAAGACACAATAAAATGTAATAAAATTAAATACATACTGTGTACGAAAACCACGTGAAAGGACACACCATACGAGTGTAGTGACGAAATAACTGTGTACGGATTGCAAGGATTAAGTTACGATGTCCAAAAGTAGAGTGAACATGTGTAGTGAAAATAGTTATAAATGGGTATAAGAGTATACTCACAGGACTCTGCAATTCGCAGAAATATAAGAAATAGCGAAATTGACGAGGAGTGGGGGAACAAAACCCAGAGACAATTTCAGACATGTCGATTTCGTACAACTGCAGGTGTTAACCAAGACGTGGGTATAAATAGGACACACACGCTACAGTTGTATCTTTTTCGATCACCCACAGTTGCAGCGGGAGCTTCTGCCCGTCCGCACAGAGTATTTATTTTTTGTAAATAGTTTCATCCTTCCAGTTACATACAACTATGTAACTAAGTTGTAAATACAATCACTTTTAAATAGTAACAGAATTACACGAGAAGAAAATCCATATAAGATGATCAACTGACGTCCGAAACAGCACGAGAAGAAGTAACATGAAGTTCCGGAGAGCCAGAGAGCTGACGACTTAGTTCCAGAGAGCGAGACGACGCTGGAGTCTAGAGGCGACTACGCTGGACAAGAGGAACATTACTGAAGTCTGGAAACGACGCTGGACAAGAGAAGCGACGCTGGACAAGAGGAATTGGTGCTGGAGTTCGAGACGAGGACGATTACAGATGGATCGATTGCGATTGAGTATGATTGACAACAATAAGGTGATAAACAACTTATTTAACTCTTAATCGAACAATTAACTCAAAGACAATTAAAGACATTCTTGTTTTATTTTAAAGTTAAGAGCCAATGTTTCTTGTAAATATAGAGTTAAAATAGTAGATATTATTGAAGTAAGATTAACGTAAACAACAGCTCAAAGTAGTATTGAAATGAAAAGAATGCAAAGCATTTAAGTAAAAATTAGACTTTTATAAATCAGTAGTGAAATAGAAAGATAAATTCAGTAGCTATTAATATTTTGAATTTCGTTACAATATCTAAAAAAAAGATATTTAAGCATTGAGATTTAGAAGCACACTAATTGACTGAGTAGTCAGGAAATGATATTTTTAATAAAGTAATTATTAGAATAGTATATTTAGTCAGTAAGGATGTATACAGCGTAAGCCTTACGGCATAGTAACAAAGCAATAATGAATGTTTTTAAGTCGAATAAAGTGCCTTGCGCACAATTTCATTATTACTAAATAAATTTGAAGTACCATTACAAGTTACATCGAGTTATTATTACAGATACACCTGAACCCCAAATACACATACACGCCATTATAGGAATGTTATATAAAGTGTATGAGTTAAAGTAATGTACAGATTAAATTACACAAAGAAGGTTAATTTGTCACCTTTTGGCGTCCCAAAGAATGTGGGGCTCCACAAATTTAATATTGCATTAAATTTGGTAAATTATATGTATTGTTATATAAAATGTTGTCGCCCATGAACGTGTGGCCCGATCCCCACCATTTAACTATTAAAATTTTTTGTGTAGCTAAACGGTTGCTCTAAAAATAAGGGTGTGTTAAATAAAAAATATATTATATGTAATAATAATTATTTATATTAAACATTAACTGAATGTTATGTTAATTGTTGTGTAATAACACAGCTGGCGCCCACAAATAATATTATTTGTCTATGTAACAGATGTAACTGTAATGAGTATTAATAATAACTCTTAATAAAAATAAAGAAATAAATAAATAAGCAGGGAACTGTTATCAATAATAAGTGTTAAAGAATAACTACTAAATAAATATTTTAATAATACTTCAACATGACTACTCCAGGAAATTTGGACATAGAGGTGTTTCAAACGATGATGCGTGCTTGGATAGACGAGATAAGCACAAAACAAACAGAAAATATAAATGCTAAAATAGACGAATTAAAAGAATCTAATAAGAAATAATTAGAAGAACAAACTTAAAATTTTAAACAAGACACCATAAAAATCACGGAAAGGCTAGAAGAGTTAAAAATTGATAAGCTTGAAATAAAACAAACGATAATTGACGGTACTGCACAGTTAACCGAAAAAATTGTTGATACAAATTTACGTATTGACACGATCACAGAAAATGTCTCTGGAATAACTGATAAACAAACGGAGCTAATATGTGAAGAATTCATACTAGTTGAAAATACGTTTGTAATTACTAACGATAAATATAAAAAAGTAATTAACATTAAGGAAGAGAAGCAAATAAAGGTTAGTAAAACGTACCTTATTAGTAAGTCACATAAGATGACACAGGTGAAACACTTAAGGCACCACACTCACGGAGATAAATATCACTGTAGGCCTAACGAGAAACGTAGTAAATTATCTATACGAAACACTACACAAAATTGTGGTATGATGTTAAGTATACGCACAATAAGAATAAAGCGAACGATAACTATAATAACGATAATTATAACTGTAATTGTAAAAACTACAGAGGTTATCATAAACAACGGATGAAAAAACAGTCGACAGCTGTTTATATGGGCCTCAAGCAGACTGAACATATGCAATGCATTCATGATGAGAGAATTATGGAACGTGCAGAGAGAAAAGAGAGAGGTTATTCGTCGCAGCTTAGAAACAAATTCTTGCCGTACGAACAGGTGACTTATACGATCAAAACAAACGTCCACACGGTAAGTACGCACAATAACGAGGGAGTAATACAATGGAATGCAGACATTGTTTACACGAGGGTAAGAACAATAGTAAGCACGTCGGTGACTATGCGGCAAAGGAAACAATGTCCGGCAGCTGGTCAAACAATACAATGCTATGGTTATAAGAGGGGTGTCAGATCTGACGACACTGCAACTCAGAACTCAAGGCAAATGAAAATAAATAATTATTTTTAAATGAAAAATAATATTACTAAGAATTATTAATAATAAGATAAGAGAGTATAATTAAGAAATGTTATTTATTAAGGTTATGGTTGCAAATAATAATAAAAAGAAATGTTAGTGGAATGAAATAAGGAATTAAATAATAAAGAATGTTATGCTAAATAAAAGTATGTTTAATGAAAGGTAGGAAATGTATTATAAATGGCAAGGAATGAAATGTGTAAAGAAATATGTAAGAAATGATAAGGAATGTTATTATTGATATGTTATTAATAAGAGAAAATGGTTAAGATGAGCAATAAATGCTAAAATTGTCAGAACGTCTGATCGAGCGAAAACTTCACACTTAATGGAGATACAAGGACACAGAAGAAAGCGAGAGTGAAAAGTCAAAAGGGCAGAGACTACTTAGGATTAAGGACTTCGAGAAAAATATCGTTGTTTTCCAAGACAGTTCCTCTGTAGCCGATCATGAGACACACTACAAAGCTAAAAGAGTATTCTGTTACGGAAGTGTATTTCAGGAAAGTAGGAGCGATCAGAAAGGTAATGTTAAAGAAATGTAATAAAAGGTAATAAGAGTTAAGGTATTGTATAAGTAATGTATTAGATAAGTAATGTAAGAATGAAGATTGGAATAATAATGTTAAGAAAGGAGTTAAGAAGCGAAGGTAAGAATGTATGAGTTAGAAAATGTAAAATTAAGGACCGAATTTACACACATACGTAGAAATGCAGAGCATCCAGAAGGGGAACAAGGGAAAGCTAATTGCAGTGGATTTTCTGGAACCACTACCACGATCAACTCGAGGTGTGAAGCACATATTGGTATGTATCGATGTGTTTTCCAAGGCAGTCCGACTATACCCAATTATACTACTGCAGAAATATATTCCGACATATGGAAAAATGAAGAAGGTACTCAGTGACCAAGGTGTACAATTCCAGAGTGAAAAATGGGAGAGGACGTTAAGGGAAAATGGAATACAACCTGTACTCACATCCATAAGACATCCTCAAGGAAACCTTGCTGAGAGAGTTAACAAGGAATTAGGTAAATATTTACGAATATACTGCCATGATCAACAAAATAGATGGGGAGAATATCTACCATTTCTTGAGAAGGCCATCAACGAAAATTATAGTGAAGCAACAGGGTATACTCCAATAGAATTGGAAGAAGATAAGAAGCCAAACAGATTTTGGACCAAGTATATACACAAACCTAATAATCAGAATGTACCTGTACCAATAAGTGTAAAAATTGAATACGCAAAGCAACGGATAATAGAAAGAGGTAACAAGAGAGTAGAGAAATTTAATCTAACTCACAAACTACAACAATTTAATGTAGGAGAGAGTGTACTACTCAAAGCAAATTCTGTTGGGAAAAGAAGCGAGAATACGGCGAAGAAATTCTTCAGACTTTATAATGAACCGTATACGTTAAGACAGCGAATAGGACAACACACTTTCATTGTATATGATGAGATAAAGAAGAAAGAAATTGGTAAATTCCACGCAACGTCATTTAGGAAGTTTTACACATAAAAGTAATGAGGTCAATGAAACCAGTCAAATAAGCTGTTGTTGAAGCCACCCTACAAGGTCACGAGCAGTGAGCGCGTGAAGAGGGGACGGAAGACGTATTGTGTACACTCCAATTAAGGGTGAAATGACGAATACTATTCTTTATTATTTGTTCTATGTTTTTTTACAAACAATTGTAATAATACAAAAAAAAATTTAATAAATAAATTTATTAAATTTTTTGTTATCAGGCAGAGGAATAATGCGACAGTACAGACAAGTGCTGTACTGAGCATTGAATATAAAAATTTAAATATACATAATAAATTGTAAAATAATTAATAATGTATTAGAAGTAAGCATGTCAGGGATTGCAAGCTTGGCTCAGACAAAAATATGGACAGGTGTTTCGACCTGAATCGACTTGTACACACACACAGATGTAACTGAAAGTGTGTACAACAGTATTTTACATGTGTATGTGACGCAGGTCCATGCAGGCGAGTTTGCCACCCCAGTATGAATAATTGCGTAATTACTGTTTTTCCGTAATTATTCATAAACTATAAATAAGGAGTAAAATCCAAAGACACAATAAAATGTAATAAAATTAAATACATACTGTGTACGAAAACCACGTGAAAGGACACACCATACGAGTGTAGTGACGAAATAACTGTGTACGGATTGCAAGGATTAAGTTACGATGTCCAAAAGTAGAGTGAACATGTGTAGTGAAAATAGTTATAAATGGGTATAAGAGTATACTCACAGGACTCTGCAATTCGCAGAAATATAAGAAATAGCGAAATTGACGAGGAGTGGGGGAACAAAACCCAGAGACAATTTCAGACATGTCGATTTCGTACAACTGCAGGTGTTAACCAAGACGTGGGTATAAATAGGACACACACGCTACAGTTGTATCTTTTTCGATCACCCACAGTTGCAGCGGGAGCTTCTGCCCGTCCGCACAGAGTATTTATTTTTTGTAAATAGTTTCATCCTTCCAGTTACATACAACTATGTAACTAAGTTGTAAATACAATCACTTTTAAATAGTAACAGAATTACACGAGAAGAAAATCCATATAAGATGATCAACTGACGTCCGAAACAGCACGAGAAGAAGTAACATGAAGTTCCGGAGAGCCAGAGAGCTGACGACTTAGTTCCAGAGAGCGAGACGACGCTGGAGTCTAGAGGCGACTACGCTGGACAAGAGGAACATTACTGAAGTCTGGAAACGACGCTGGACAAGAGAAGCGACGCTGGACAAGAGGAATTGGTGCTGGAGTTCGAGACGAGGACGATTACAGATGGATCGATTGCGATTGAGTATGATTGACAACAATAAGGTGATAAACAACTTATTTAACTCTTAATCGAACAATTAACTCAAAGACAATTAAAGACATTCTTGTTTTATTTTAAAGTTAAGAGCCAATGTTTCTTGTAAATATAGAGTTAAAATAGTAGATATTATTGAAGTAAGATTAACGTAAACAACAGCTCAAAGTAGTATTGAAATGAAAAGAATGCAAAGCATTTAAGTAAAAATTAGACTTTTATAAATCAGTAGTGAAATAGAAAGATAAATTCAGTAGCTATTAATATTTTGAATTTCGTTACAATATCTAAAAAAAAGATATTTAAGCATTGAGATTTAGAAGCACACTAATTGACTGAGTAGTCAGGAAATGATATTTTTAATAAAGTAATTATTAGAATAGTATATTTAGTCAGTAAGGATGTATACAGCGTAAGCCTTACGGCATAGTAACAAAGCAATAATGAATGTTTTTAAGTCGAATCAAGTGCCTTGCGCACAATTTCATTATTACTAAATAAATTTGAAGTACCATTACAAGTTACATCGAGTTATTATTACAGATACACCTGAACCCCAAATACACATACACGCCATTATAGGAATGTTATATAAAGTGTATGAGTTAAAGTAATGTACAGATTAAATTACACAAAGAAGGTTAATTTGTCACCTTTTGGCGTCCCAAAGAATGTGGGGCTCCACAAATTTAATATTGCATTAAATTTGGTAAATTATATGTATTGTTATATAAAATGTTGTCGCCCATGAACGTGTGGCCCGATCCCCACCATTTAACTATTAAAATTTTTTGTGTAGCTAAACGGTTGCTCTAAAAATAAGGGTGTGTTAAATAAAAAATATATTATATGTAATAATAATTATTTATATTAAACATTAACTGAATGTTATGTTAATTGTTGTGTAATAACACAGCTGGCGCCCACAAATAATATTATTTGTCTATGTAACAGATGTAACTGTAATGAGTATTAATAATAACTCTTAATAAAAATAAAGAAATAAATAAATAAGCAGGGAACTGTTATCAATAATAAGTGTTAAAGAATAACTACTAAATAAATATTTTAATAATACTTCAACATGACTACTCCAGGAAATTTGGACATAGAGGTGTTTCAAACGATGATGCGTGCTTGGATAGACGAGATAAGCACAAAACAAACAGAAAATATAAATGCTAAAATAGACGAATTAAAAGAATCTAATAAGAACTAATTAGAAGAACAAACTTAAAATTTTAAACAAGACACCATAAAAATCACGGAAAGGCTAGAAGAGTTAAAAATTGATAAGCTTGAAATAAAACAAACGATAATTGACGGTACTGCACAGTTAACCGAAAAAATTGTTGATACAAATTTACGTATTGACACGATCACAGAAAATGTCTCTGGAATAACTGATAAACAAACGGAGCTAATATGTGAAGAATTCATACTAGTTGAAAATACGTTTGTAATTACTAACGATAAATATAAAAAAGTAATTAACATTAAGGAAGAGAAGCAAATAAAGGTTAGTAAAACGTACCTTATTAGTAAGTCACATAAGATGACACAGGTGAAACACTTAAGGCACCACACTCACGGAGATAAATATCACTGTAGGCCTAACGAGAAACGTAGTAAATTATCTATACGAAACACTACACAAAATTGTGGTATGATGTTAAGTATACGCACAATAAGAATAAAGCGAACGATAACTATAATAACGATAATTATAACTGTAATTGTAAAAACTACAGAGGTTATCATAAACAACGGATGAAAAAACAGTCGACAGCTGTTTATATGGGCCTCAAGCAGACTGAACATATGCAATGCATTCATGATGAGAGAATTATGGAACGTGCAGAGAGAAAAGAGAGAGGTTATTCGTCGCAGCTTAGAAACAAATTCTTGCCGTACGAACAGGTGACTTATACGATCAAAACAAACGTCCACACGGTAAGTACGCACAATAACGAGGGAGTAATACAATGGAATGCAGACATTGTTTACACGAGGGTAAGAACAATAGTAAGCACGTCGGTGACTATGCGGCAAAGGAAACAATGTCCGGCAGCTGGTCAAACAATACAATGCTATGGTTATAAGAGGGGTGTCAGATCTGACGACACTGCAACTCAGAACTCAAGGCAAATGAAAATAAATAATTATTTTTAAATGAAAAATAATATTACTAAGAATTATTAATAATAAGATAAGAGAGTATAATTAAGAAATGTTATTTATTAAGGTTATGGTTGCAAATAATAATAAAAAGAAATGTTAGTGGAATGAAATAAGGAATTAAATAATAAAGAATGTTATGCTAAATAAAAGTATGTTTAATGAAAGGTAGGAAATGTATTATAAATGGCAAGGAATGAAATGTGTAAAGAAATATGTAAGAAATGATAAGGAATGTTATTATTGATATGTTATTAATAAGAGAAAATGGTTAAGATGAGCAATAAATGCTAAAATTGTCAGAACGTCTGATCGAGCGAAAACTTCACACTTAATGGAGATACAAGGACACAGAAGAAAGCGAGAGTGAAAAGTCAAAAGGGCAGAGACTACTTAGGATTAAGGACTTCGAGAAAAATATCGTTGTTTTCCAAGACAGTTCCTCTGTAGCCGATCATGAGACACACTACAAAGCTAAAAGAGTATTCTGTTACGGAAGTGTATTTCAGGAAAGTAGGAGCGATCAGAAAGGTAATGTTAAAGAAATGTAATAAAAGGTAATAAGAGTTAAGGTATTGTATAAGTAATGTATTAGATAAGTAATGTAAGAATGAAGATTGGAATAATAATGTTAAGAAAGGAGTTAAGAAGCGAAGGTAAGAATGTATGAGTTAGAAAATGTAAAATTAAGGACCGAATTTACACACATACGTAGAAATGCAGAGCATCCAGAAGGGGAACAAGGGAAAGCTAATTGCAGTGGATTTTCTGGAACCACTACCACGATCAACTCGAGGTGTGAAGCACATATTGGTATGTATCGATGTGTTTTCCAAGGCAGTCCGACTATACCCAATTATACTACTGCAGAAATATATTCCGACATATGGAAAAATGAAGAAGGTACTCAGTGACCAAGGTGTACAATTCCAGAGTGAAAAATGGGAGAGGACGTTAAGGGAAAATGGAATACAACCTGTACTCACATCCATAAGACATCCTCAAGGAAACCTTGCTGAGAGAGTTAACAAGGAATTAGGTAAATATTTACGAATATACTGCCATGATCAACAAAATAGATGGGGAGAATATCTACCATTTCTTGAGAAGGCCATCAACGAAAATTATAGTGAAGCAACAGGGTATACTCCAATAGAATTGGAAGAAGATAAGAAGCCAAACAGATTTTGGACCAAGTATATACACAAACCTAATAATCAGAATGTACCTGTACCAATAAGTGTAAAAATTGAATACGCAAAGCAACGGATAATAGAAAGAGGTAACAAGAGAGTAGAGAAATTTAATCTAACTCACAAACTACAACAATTTAATGTAGGAGAGAGTGTACTACTCAAAGCAAATTCTGTTGGGAAAAGAAGCGAGAATACGGCGAAGAAATTCTTCAGACTTTATAATGAACCGTATACGTTAAGACAGCGAATAGGACAACACACTTTCATTGTATATGATGAGATAAAGAAGAAAGAAATTGGTAAATTCCACGCAACGTCATTTAGGAAGTTTTACACATAAAAGTAATGAGGTCAATGAAACCAGTCAAATAAGCTGTTGTTGAAGCCACCCTACAAGGTCACGAGCAGTGAGCGCGTGAAGAGGGGACGGAAGACGTATTGTGTACACTCCAATTAAGGGTGAAATGACGAATACTATTCTTTATTATTTGTTCTATGTTTTTTTACAAACAATTGTAATAATACAAAAAAAAATTTAATAAATAAATTTATTAAATTTTTTGTTATCAGGCAGAGGAATAATGCGACAGTACAGACAAGTGCTGTACTGAGCATTGAATATAAAAATTTAAATATACATAATAAATTGTAAAATAATTAATAATGTATTAGAAGTAAGCATGTCAGGGATTGCAAGCTTGGCTCAGACAAAAATATGGACAGGTGTTTCGACCTGAATCGACTTGTACACACACACAGATGTAACTGAAAGTGTGTACAACAGTATTTTACATGTGTATGTGACGCAGGTCCATGCAGGCGAGTTTGCCACCCCAGTATGAATAATTGCGTAATTACTGTTTTTCCGTAATTATTCATAAACTATAAATAAGGAGTAAAATCCAAAGACACAATAAAATGTAATAAAATTAAATACATACTGTGTACGAAAACCACGTGAAAGGACACACCATACGAGTGTAGTGACGAAATAACTGTGTACGGATTGCAAGGATTAAGTTACGATGTCCAAAAGTAGAGTGAACATGTGTAGTGAAAATAGTTATAAATGGGTATAAGAGTATACTCACAGGACTCTGCAATTCGCAGAAATATAAGAAATAGCGAAATTGACGAGGAGTGGGGGAACAAAACCCAGAGACAATTTCAGACATGTCGATTTCGTACAACTGCAGGTGTTAACCAAGACGTGGGTATAAATAGGACACACACGCTACAGTTGTATCTTTTTCGATCACCCACAGTTGCAGCGGGAGCTTCTGCCCGTCCGCACAGAGTATTTATTTTTTGTAAATAGTTTCATCCTTCCAGTTACACACAACTATGTAACTAAGTTGTAAATACAATCACTTTTAAATAGTAACAGAATTACACGAGAAGAAAATCCATATAAGATGATCAACTGACGTCCGAAACAGCACGAGAAGAAGTAACATGAAGTTCCGGAGAGCCAGAGAGCTGACGACTTAGTTCCAGAGAGCGAGACGACGCTGGAGTCTAGAGGCGACTACGCTGGACAAGAGGAACATTACTGAAGTCTGGAAACGACGCTGGACAAGAGAAGCGACGCTGGACAAGAGGAATTGGTGCTGGAGTTCGAGACGAGGACGATTACAGATGGATCGATTGCGATTGAGTATGATTGACAACAATAAGGTGATAAACAACTTATTTAACTCTTAATCGAACAATTAACTCAAAGACAATTAAAGACATTCTTGTTTTATTTTAAAGTTAAGAGCCAATGTTTCTTGTAAATATAGAGTTAAAATAGTAGATATTATTGAAGTAAGATTAACGTAAACAACAGCTCAAAGTAGTATTGAAATGAAAAGAATGCAAAGCATGTAAGTAAAAATTAGACTTTTATAAATCAGTAGTGAAATAGAAAGATAAATTCAGTAGCTATTAATATTTTGAATTTCGTTACAATATCTAAAAAAAAGATATTTAAGCATTGAGATTTAGAAGCACACTAATTGACTGAGTAGTCAGGAAATGATATTTTTAATAAAGTAATTATTAGAATAGTATATTTAGTCAGTAAGGATGTATACAGCGTAAGCCTTACGGCATAGTAACAAAGCAATAATGAATGTTTTTAAGTCGAATCAAGTGCCTTGCGCACAATTTCATTATTACTAAATAAATTTGAAATACCATTACAAGTTACATCGAGTTATTATTACAGATACACCTGAACCCCAAATACACATACACGCCATTATAGGAATGTTATATAAAGTGTATGAGTTAAAGTAATGTACAGATTAAATTACACAAAGAAGGTTAATTTGTCACCTTTTGGCGTCCCAAAGAATGTGGGGCTCCACAAATTTAATATTGCATTAAATTTAGAAATATTATTTGTTGCAAATATTTGGCGCTCCAAGATCGTGGGGCTATTCAAACACAAATAGATTTGTAATTGTATTGTTGCAATATATATATATATATATATATATATATATATATATTGCGACAGTACAAATAAGTGATGTACTGAGCATTGAATATAAAAATTTAAATTTACCTAATAAACTGTAAATAATTAATAATATTTTAGAAATAAGCATGTCAGTGATTGCAAGCTTGGCTCAGACAAAAATATGAACAGGTGTTTCGACCTGAATCGATGTGCACACACACACAAATGTAACTGAAATTGTGTACACCAGTATTTTGCTAGTGTGTGTGAACGCAGGTCTATGCAGGCGAGTTTACCACTCCAAGATGAATAATTGCACAATTACTGTTTTTCTGTAATTATTCATAAACTATAATTAAGAATTAAAATCCAAAAACACGATAAAATGTAATAAAATTTACTAAATACTGTGTACGAAAACCACGCGAAAGTGACACACCATACGAGTGTAATAGTGAAATAACTGTGTACAAATCGAAAGGGTTAAGTTGCAATGTCCAAAATTACAGTGAACATGTGTTGTAAAAATAGTTATAAGATAAGTATAAGAGTATACTTACACGACTCTGCAATTCGCAGAAATATAAGAAATAGCAAAATTGACAAAGAGTGGGGGAACTGAATCCAGAGACAGTTTCTGACATGTCGATTTCGTACCACTGCAGGTGTTGACCAAGACATGGGTATAAATAGGACACACAAGCTACAGTGGTTCTCTTTCTTAAATCATCCACGGTGCAGCGGGAGCTTATGCCCGTCCGCACGGCGTATTTATTTTTTTGTAAATAATTTAAATTTTCCAGTTACATACAACTATGTAACTAAGTTATAAATACAATCATTTTAAATAATAACAGCAGTACATAAGAAGAATTACATAAGAAGATCCATTGACGTCAGAAACAGCACGAGGAGAGTTCCAGAGAGTGATACGACGCTGGACAAGAGAGAGTGATACGACGCTGGACAAGAGGAGAGTTCCAGAGAGTGATACGACGCTGGACAAGAAGAAGTGATTCGACGCTGGACAAGAGGAGAAGAGAGACAGCCGACGCTGGAGTGCGAGACGAGGACGACTACAGATGGATCAAAATGATCGAGTATGATTGACGACAATAAGGTGATAAACAACTTATTTATATCTTAATCGTACAATGAACTCAAAGACAATTAAAGACATTTCTATTTTATTTTAAAGTAAGAGCCAATGTTTCTTGTAAAGTAGAATTAAAAACATAGATGTTTTAGAAATACGATTAACGTAACAAGAGCTCAAATTAATATGAAATAAAATGAATACAAAGCATTTAAATGAAAACAATTAGTATTTGAGATAAAACAGTACTGAGAAACAAAAGATAAATTCAATAACTATTAATATTTTGAGTACATTACAATATATAAAAAGAGATTTAAATATTGATATTTTGAAACACATTAATTGACTGAGTAGTATGAAAATGAGATTTTTCTTTAATACAATAATTAGTAGAATAGAATATTTAGTCAGTAAGGATGTATATAGCATAAGCCTTATGGCATAATAACAAATAATAACGAATGTTTTAAATCGAAGTCAGTGCCATGTGCACAATTTTTTAATAATATCAAATAAATTTGAAATACCGTTACAAGTTACATAGAGTTCTTATTGCAGATACACCGGAAACCCAATTTAAATGTTATATTGTTACATAGTTTGTCAATCTTGAACGTGAGACCGGTCACGCTAAATTTGTGTATATGTATATGTGTTTATGTATATGTATTGTTGCATATTTGGCTCCCAAAGAACGTGGGGCTATACAAATTAAAGTACATATAAAAATTCACACACATAAATACGTTGCATATATTTGGCGCTCCAAGATCGTGGGGCTCCGCAAACACAAATAGAAGTGTATTTGTATTTGAAATTAAATTCGTACTTTATTAAATATGTTGCAATATATATAATTTCGGCCTGTTACATAAACGAGATCGCTTCACTACACTTTGATTACAATTTATCGTTTTTACTTTACTGAAGTGTTCATGGCTTCTTTTATTATCGAACCGTTTACATTTTTCTGATTAAATTTAAACAGAATGTTTAACTCACTTTTGTTTCTTGTGTTACTGTTGCTCAGTAATATTTTTTTTGAGGTGTTTGTCAAGATGGACGTATATTTTCAGTTACGTCACAGATTGATAACGTGTCTTGTCTTTAACGTTGTAGTTTTTTTTTTAGTCTGTTCAAGTATTTTTCTTTTTTAATAGTCCATAAAATATTTTTATATTTTCAAATGCTTTTTTGAATTCAGTAATATTTTTTCATTTTTATTTCTTATTTTTTGAAAATATTTCTACTTATTAATGATGTACATTATTACCTTTCGTGCACGTTTTTCCTCCTCGTCGTTCATCATTTCCGTTTCCGGTTTGTCACGAATGAAAATGCAACTCGGATTGCGTTATGCACGAAGACTTTAAAGAGGTTTTACTTAAATAATATTAAGTAATCGCTAAAATAAATAAAGCTGCATCGCTTATGACTATTGTGCGAGTGGTCGTGAAATCGATTCTGGCAATTTTACAATTTTAGATTTCCACATACCTCAACCACGGCCTCCGTGACATACTCACAGAGTCATGGAGGTGTGGTCCAACTCGCGTTTGAGTTATCTCAAAATAAATGGAAAGTATCTGGTTATTTTCTACATTAAAGTGAGGTAGAATAAACTTCAACCATATAGCGGGAACGGCTTTAGGTTTGGAGTGTTATAAGTTGAGTTAACAAATAAAATTTAGATTTTTAGAAAAAGACAATTTTTTTTATGCTACATGAAATTTAACTCGTCGCGATTTATGCATGGATTCTTGAATAAGTTATTAAAAAAAAAAACTGGTCCGCTGAGAGAGAAAATCGAAAACAGGAAACAATGTCGTTATTTCTAAGGAAGCAGTGGTAACATAATAGTTTAGCTTAATCTGACCGTGAATTGGATGGCGTCACAGTATGTTGATCTCGATTCCCGCCAGAGCTGTAACGATGCATAGCGTTACTAGTTCGGTGTGATGCCAGTTAAACGGTCTCAGATTTCATTACCACAAGCCACAACATAACCGGCGGGAAAATAAGAAGAAATTAGTATCAAAATAAACAAGTAGTAAGACTTGAGAAAATAACTAACTGAAAATTATAATTTTTAATAATTTCTTTGTAACAGTTGTTGAAAGGAGGACACGAACTAGAAGAATAACGGTTTTCTGAAATTAACTAGTGGAAAATTGGTAACTATATGATAGTAGCTGTTTCTTTTGCCACCAGAAAATGTTTAAATGATTAACATCCAAAAATATTAACAGTAAACGTATTAACGTCTTCTGCTCTAATTGCGAAACGGCTCCTTAAAGAGAATAGGCCTAAGTCAGAAGCAGAATATGGATCAACGGTACGGCGTGAAAATACTAGAGAAAGCTATTATTTTCAAGACGCATCCACGTTTCATCACAGACGTATGTGATATATACGAGGTTTGATCAAAGTTCATGCAGTTCTTGTTTATTTTACAAATTATACCGTCATTCATCGACACTTATACTGCCCCCTCAGATTATTCTCAGTTGAATGTAACACGATTAAGCCAGCCGTTCTGCAGGCTTCAAAATATTTCAAGCATGCACTTTTTGGTACAGCCTTGAGCTCACTCAGCGATTTTCGTTTTACGTCTTCAACGGTCGCGAAACGTTGTCCTTTCGTGGAAGTTATCACTATTGGGAGGAGGAAAGATCGCGTTGAGGCACATCTGGAGAATACGGCAGTTGCCGTGTCATCATTATGACGTTTTATTTTGCCTAGCCTGGCAAAATTCTTAAGAAGCAATGACGTGCGTCCAGGCGCATTATCGGGTTGCAATTTTCATAAATTATTCTTCCGTAAATCTGGTTGTTTTCTGTGAATAGCTTCATACAAATGGCGTAAATTGTACGAATAGTATTCTTTATTTATCATTGCGCCTAGCGATGAAATTTTGTGGAACACAAAAAACATAATCTTCATCTGACAACCACGATCTTACCCATTTACGTCAATCTTTGAAGCTTGTAAACAGCTTGTTCACGCACAGCAGTCTCGACAGAAGCCTTCTGAACACGTTTACCAGGACAGAGCAGTTTATCTCACAGTTTACAAAAAATTTATACCATGTTCTTTAATCTTTCATTGTGGAATGACAAAAAATCGCCTAATACACCTAAGGACGACTTACTCAGTTAGCTGTGAAATCTAAACTATTCAGCAAATA
This sequence comes from Magicicada septendecula, assembly GCA_034769895.1. Classification (NCBI taxonomy): domain Eukaryota; kingdom Metazoa; phylum Arthropoda; class Insecta; order Hemiptera; family Cicadidae; genus Magicicada; species Magicicada septendecula. Next base: position 137,199,050 of record CM068367.1, on the reverse strand, counting down.
GGGTTAAAATTTTAGACGATTATCACAAACACATAAAAACAGTTTTTTAATCGTACACTTGTAGCGGTGGAAATTGCAAAATTGCACGAAGTTTTTGATCAAACCTCGTATGTACCGTCATTTTTGTTACTCTTCTATCAACTTTTGTAATACTCAAATAAAAAATACCCGGTAAAGAGAGTACATGATGCACTTAATGACATGTATTTCTACTAAAAACGTTGTGATAATTCTTAAAAGATACCTCATAAGGCCGCAATATCATATACCTTGATTTGTCTAACATGATTATAGTGCGAATTTTCAGTGTGGTAAATATGTACTTTGATCTGAAAATAAACATAAAGTAACAACTCTTTGAACGTAAACGTAGAGCTTGGATCAGTTGAGTACCGAACTGTAGTTTCCATAACTTATAGCAACAAAACAGCGAGCATACGACATTAACAGAACAGGCGGCCTACATTCTGAATGACGTTTTATAGAAAATTTAAACGTTAAAAGAAACAGAGTCCTTAAAACGGACCGTTAGACTATTTGAAAACAAATTGGGTCCCCCTTGTTCCCGTTTTGTGTTTCAAAACAAAAGATTTGAAATGGAAAGTCTGGTTGAATTGTGTCACACACTCTTTTTCACACCCCTGTTTTTAACTGCCCTGTCTGTCTATCTTAATCGAAATTTGTGGTTCCCCACGTGGAACGCGTTATAGCAATATTTGAAGTAGCACTTGTGAGACTACTCGTTTCAGACAGTATTGTGTAACTACATACAGTGTATACGTAGTCTTGGGGAGGGGGTCAAAAACTTATTGTCTGTAATATAAGTAAACAAAAAATGTAAAAAATCCATGAAAATTATATCTTCCGTTTAAATTTCTCACTTCACTATAATCTGTTCTCGTACGTCAGCTCGTTTTGACTTCACACAATGTCGAACCATTATTCTATTATCTCCATAGTTTGAGCTGCTTTGTAGCTCAGAAATGTTTTGTAATACATGCGTCCACAGTTCCTTTCACACGGAACTTCTAGTTTTTTCTATTTTCTCGTATCGCGTTGGTTATCAGGATCGTTCTTCTATGAGTATTTATCATGTCTGCTCAGTTTATTCAAGTTCTTTACTGATAACATCGTTTATAAGATAATCCTCAAATTATATCACCTTTAACTTACCTTAAGAATTTAATTTCAGAGATTCCTCTTTTTTGAAATATTTATTTTCATATTATTACAGTAATTTGTATCGCTTCCGTATATTTAATCCTTGAACAACCGTAAATTTGTGAAGCTTCGGCTGGATCCCTTTATGAGTCGTATTCGTTAATGTTCTTTGAATCGTCCTTCAGATGTAATTAAATTTATTTAACTCCTCTAATTTAAGTTTGCTACAGAATTTTTATTGTCTATAACAATTGCGTTGGTACAAGTTTTTCCATCCGTAAAATCTTAGTTTTGGAAAGGTAAACCTTTTTCTAGTATAGGCTATTGTATTCAATCATAAAGAGATTTCTATAACTCATTTGTTTTTATTATTCTATGTGTAAGTTATACATCACAGTTTAATATGATGTTTGTAAGGAAAATGTTTTGTTGTTTTCAGAGATATTATTGCATCCACAATACAGTTAACACATATGTACACCGTCGCGTACCTGTATTTAAGTTGAGTAAAAAAAATTGATTAAAAAATTTGATTGCCTTGAACAAAGAATACCTGCAACAGCAGACTAGTGTTGTCATAAGGAAATTGTATGTAACAGATAGGAAAGAACTTCTGTAAAGCGTGTAGAACATCGAAACACCTTGGCTATCGACATTTTAATGGGGCTGACTATTTAAATCTGCACACTGGGGTTGACAACGCCTATCCGGCTGTCTTGCCAGATTTATTAGATGACCAAGCTCACGGTCGATCCCACTTTCTGCTAAAGCTGTTCTCCATCAGTCGGCACCTCCAACTTCTCGACGTCTCGCTTGGATAATATCCTTGCTTCCCGGAAGGGCGTCGAAGTCCGTACTTCAGAAAGTTTCGGGAAACCCAATCCTCCCAACCATCGTCATTTCCCTCTCTTCCCTGGGAAATTAAAGCGATCTTCGAGTAGACGGTGGACCACATCGTGCGTTTTTGCTGGTAGCGATTGAATGAAGAAGCTGCTTTCGAGAGATAAGTATCACTTGGCCTTGGTCTTTCAGACTTCTTACCGCCTCTTCTCTAGTTATACCTTAGTAAATGTACACACTCGACTGGATTATAATACAAATTCGCTGATGCCGGAATAAAAAGAAATAAAACAAATATAAAAGTAACAATGATGTTTACCATTACCGTATACGCACACCGTTAATCGCTTTTTGTTTACGGAGAGAAACATTTGCAGGTGCGGCAAAGCCGACGCAATACTTACATCCCGGATGCGAATTCTGTGTAAATAGTGTTTTGTTTACGGATAAAAGTGTTGCCTAAGTGTTCCGCTGCCAAGTGAACAGAGAAAACACAGCGAGTAATTTGTTCTCCGCAGTTTCTCCGATTCGCTGAATAAGACATAATTCCGCTGGTATTAAAAACCTTTGGTTAATTCTTCTGATTTACGTTTTAAAAGAAATACAAATCATCTAAGGAAATTTATTGAATATAGTGTCTTTGTTTTACGTTTTCGAAATGTTTATTCAATATTTCACAATTGAAGTTCACAATTGAGAACACCAATCATTTGATTTTATATAATTTCCAATAATATAGACGACGCAAATGTTCGTATGAGTCCGTTCTCAACCACAGCTGAGGAATTTCTTCGCAATTTTATGAAGTCTTATTAGGTAGTGGTACACTTTGTTCTTAAATTTTACGCAAAATTTCAGTATTTCCAACCAACCTTCAAGACCGTTTAAGCAGGTAAGAATCGATTGTTTTATCTTTTGATTAACGAAGACAGAAATAGTGCTCATTTAGAGGGAAGGTAAATTCACCCCAAGTTTATTAAAATTTGTAATTATAAATAGAATATCACGTTAGGTCAATAGTGTTTTACTCATGAGTGAGTTTAGTTTATAAATGCAGAGAAACATCTAGAGATTGACTAAAAGGTGGTCTATTTCAGCAAATCACAAAACCGATTCTCATTCAACCCTTTTTACGTTCTTTTTTGAACTCTCCTTAGTCGTTTTTGGCGCGGCCACGAGTCCTACGTTTTTCAGTACTGCTTACAATGTTATCAAAGTTAACTCTTTTTATATCCTTAATGTGGCTAAGCTATTTTAGCACAAGTAGAACTTCGTAGCACTACGTCTATATTGATTTTAACTTCCTAAATTAATGAGATCCTTAGGTGAACCCAGAGTCCTTCATGAATACCACAACTTAATCTATAGTGGTGTATTATTCTTGAATTTTTTTTTTTTTTTTTTTTTTGTGGCGACTAAATCGGTCAAGAACCTGATCGCTTGGTTACCCTGAAAAAGGCTCGAGGCGTCAGAACCAACCTTTTTCGTGCTTTAGTGGAACGGCTGTCTGCATAAAACTCATTGTATCTGCTGTACTTACGTGCTGCTATCTGCTGAAAGTTTCGAGAACCCCATGGTATGTTTCTACATCGGAGACTCCGAGTTCCTTCTCCGGAGGATTTAATTCGACGTCTGGTAGCTAATTTATTCGCAAAAGCTGGAGAATCCTCCTTCCCGCACAGCCGTAGCTAGACAGTACGGACAACGTACTGTCTCCTCTGTACGCGTCAAACGCCCTCGGGTGTTACATATGACGATCTCCCATTCTCCTAATATCAGTATTCTCTGGACCCCGTCTGCATAGCTTAACACCTTCCTAACCACCTGTGATATCGGATAGAGAGAATCTCACGGCAGCGACTTCCTCGCGCTTGGCTAGTTCCTACAGCAAAGATTCAGTTCAGACGGAATAGAAATAACTCGAGTCACTCCGCTGCACCGTTGTCCTAGAGACGGGAAATCCGCTCTGAGTGACAGCTCATCGATCCAGGCGTCGCCTTGTGGCAGCCACACATATTGTCCATGCCAGTGCGGCTACAAGCCTCTGCAGGAGACAAGAAGGCGTCCAGTCAGGTCGGAGCAATCAACAAAGTCCTTATTTCCACGTTCACGTTCTAGCTGTTGCGAATGTATGACCTTGCTACACCGCACGATCTGCCGTTTATCGACCTGCGATCCGGACAACGCACACACGCACACCAGGGCCCTGATACGCCCCTCGCAACTTCTGTTTGTGTGTCTGTGTTTAGTAGCGAAGCGGTTGCTCTCCGAATGGAAAAGATCCTGTCTCCTCTCGAGACGCCGCCATTGAACGATTAATGGGAATTCTTCCTGCCTTTCTCTGGGAAGCTGATGTAGGTTTTGCGATGATATTACGAGAAATTAAAGTCTCACAAGACTTGCCAGTTGAAAATGATGAATGTCCGAGGTGGCCAGCACAAATCGTCAGGCTAATTCTTCTGGTAAAAGTTAAAATCCGGATCTACAGACTGTTGGCAGTACTAGGTAGATGGAGGTATTGGTGAACTCAAATCTCGCAGTTTAGAAAGAGGATAGTGGTATGAGACTAAGTATTTGTGCCACAGAGACAGAGGCGGTACCCAGCTGTCGCATAGAATGTTGATGTAGTTTGCACAAATTGAGTAGACGGACATACAACGCTAAGAGGAAACTATATATTACAGGTTTATGAGTCTATATGTACTGTACATTCACATAAAGAATGAAATAAGATATGGATAAAGAAACGCTTCCACTAAGAGGCTAGTAACTTGTTTCGCAGTCTGTGCACAAACACACGTCAACCACTAAATATAAACGAAGAGACATGTTCTTACAGACACACACAGAAACACAAACGTATCATATTACATGACCACAACACGCGAATACAAAACAGTTTACTTTACCTCTGTAACGTTCAGACAGACAAATCTGATCTACACTATGCCGTCTGTCTCAGCTTACGTTTGAGTTTAAACTGAAGATGCAGTGTTCTGTACGTTTTGATTTGATTTAAACTGAAGGTAGTCTGATATCGAATACTGTCACATAGGACGTATTCATGTTGTAAACAACTCCAGTCGACGTTTATATGTTTGAATTTACTATTGCCAGTTTAAAATTCTCTTCCAATCCGGAAAATAGATTTTTACGGTTTCCCACGCGATCTGCCTACATATATCCGTACAGTAGCGTAGATAATAGTTACGTTCACCGCGGCCTACAGTTTAATTCGGGCTCCGAACAACTGACTATATAGACCTATTACTGCTACTGGCATGCGAGGGGAATTGATCGTCTAATTTGCTCGGGCGGAAATGAAACCAAGCCGCGCTGAAACAATACGACACTGCTCCATTGTCACTCCACCTTTTTTATATATATTACGTATAAAATGTAATGTATATACTAAATTTATAAACATATGTGAACGGCAATAAAGCGTTTATATGATTTAAATACTACTCTTAAATCCAAAATTTGATAGCCACCCCAAAAAATATACAAGACACTAATAAGACCAATCAACACCTGTGGTTATAATGCATGTATGTGTCGTTAAAAAGAAGAAGTATGGCACATGATGTATAAGTATGGGCCAAAATGTCTATACAAATACAGCAATTAATAAACCACACGAAATGCAACGAATTAAGTGGACAGGATAAGTGGACAATCAACGAGTATCGAAAAATGTAACAAGGATTAATTGAGGGATAGTAGTAGAACTAAACAGGAACCTAGAACTCGTTGATAAGACAGCACACGCACACGTAAGTCGCTCAAAAATTAAGGAATGTGATAAACTGGCAAGAAATCGCTAGATTTTAACTGTTTAGAAGGAAAAACTAATGTAATGTAATGTATAGCACTTTACGGCTGTCGATCAACGGATGTGATACATTGCGTTTCTTACTCGGTCTCAAAACTCCTTACATATTTATTATACTGTCTCTTATTTGTGTGAGTGCGTATGTATATGGAGAGAGTTAAATAACAGACAATAAACATATACACAATTTGGCAAAAAATAATTAAATTGACTGTATAAAATTAATTACTGACACATTAGCTATAAAACAATTTTATCTCCTTCAAGGTGGTTCTCTTGGGAAACCACGCACTTAGGGAGACGTTATTTCCATTATTTGGAACAGTCTGGTAGACTTTTGGGAAGTCACACGCTTAAAAAGACGTTGTTTCCATTGATTGGATTGATTGGAACAGTCTAGCAGATTCTCTTGGGAAACCACACTCTGAGAGAGACGTTATTTCCATTGATTGGAACAGTCTGGTAGACTCTTGGGAAACCACCCACTTAGGGAGACGTTATTTCCGTTGATTGGAACAGTATATAACCATGCATTATAGCTATTTATATTATGAATATAACCATGCGTTGTAGCTACCAGGTGTTGCATCGTTGGTCTTATACTGTTATAACAGGGTTGGAAAACGTTCGGTGTCATTACTTTTCTAAAGAATCTAATATATAGTTCGTCAGATAACAAGATAGATACATGGGGTGGACACAGATGTAAAGAAAAACGTTTAAGAGAGATAATGAGCAGAAATAGAAGAACTAATAGAGTTGATAATGTGAGTTGATAGTGTTGGTGGGAGTGAAAGAGAGAGAGAGAGAGAGAGAGAGAGAGAGAGAGAGAGAGAGAGAGAGAGAGAGAGAGAGAGAGAGAGAGAGAGAGAGGGGGGGGGGGAGAACAGTATGTTCGTTACATTATGTTTTATGTTTGCTGAAGGTATACGAGAATGAGAGATAACGCTACGCTTTACATTAACGAAGAAAAAGAAGGAGACGGACAGAAGCAATTACAATTACTTGAGCAGGCGCTGTTGCAACGTAAAACAAACAAATGACCCGTGCGTCCGCCAACAACATAAAAGAAGACCCGACACACAACAGGTAGGCCTTCAGTTGTCAATAATGAATACTGCTTTATTGGTCTGCTACTGAGACTGAAACATGTGACGCAACAGCTGACCAACTCTATCGCTTTCGGCATCCTGATTTAAATCGTCTACGCTCCTATTAATTATGTAAAAAGTCGAATAAAGAGATGTATAGTGACCAGAATACTTTTTGTATTTTAGACAAGACATGTACAGATAAAAAATAACAGCATCAGAGGTGAAATGTCTGTGTAAAGTAGTTGATAAAACTCAAAAGAACAAAACACGAAACGGAATGACACCGAGCGTTAGTGAAACAGAAAGGAAACATGAAACGTCTACAACAGTATGAGCACCTAGTGCGATAGATCGAGGAAGGTACACCAAAATCTTTCAATTGAAAGCAGACGGAAAAATACGGACCTAGAATACAATTGTAATATAATAGCAGAGAAAGGACATTATGGAAGTGAGGCAAATCGCAAATGGACACTTCTACGGAAAATGGACAGAGGAACCAATACCATAAGCATAAATCGAAAAAGAGGCAGAAAAAGATAGTAACTAAGGCAGGAACAATAGAAGAAGACACGAGAAAAAGATGCATATAACTCTCTCGCTCAGATGGATAACAGTCGGCATCAAAGCAACTGTTGTCAGTGGTAATTAATTTTTATCTCGCATCAGTGTAGTTAGTTACGTTGTTGGTGATAGGTTTCTGCACGTCATTAACCAATGGTTATACCGACAGCAGAATGACAGCAACTCGACGGGACCCTAATTGTGGCTACTTGGCGGTTTCGTGGAGTTAAAACAACGGTAATCTCATCTTACTAACGGTGCAATCTGATTGGCCCACTGACACAGTGTCGGGATGTACAGACACAATTAAGAACATATTATTACATCAAAGGGTTCCGAATGTTAACCTTCTGGCCGAGGCAGTATTACCTGTCGATAACTCGGCCAGACCGGCTAAAATAGTCCGGCATGTTTCCGTCCGGTTTCTTTCGATTATCGTAGTTTCTTCTAAGACAACAGTACACTTGATGAGAGTGGACTGGATAAGAATTAATTTTGACACAGTTATCAAACAACTGTTAAACGCCAGTAACCCGGGATGAACAAACCTTGAAAGTCTTTGCCGAACCGGACGTTTGGCCTAGGCATCAGTGACCTTCATACCAGCCGTTCTTAATTAATAATTTTAATCGCGTTTTCAGGAAACTCTCAAACAACGGCTATAAGATTACCGCAGAGTAATCAAATTATAGTAATTACTCCGTCTGATTCAATATTTCCTCGTAACACCGACATTCCTGTGTACACAGTACATAATGTCAAGGTCGAGACTACATCTGGACCTGGTTATTTACCGCCGCCTAGGGGTCACTCACAGTACGTTGGTGACGTCAGTGACTGGGACGATGAATCGCGTCCTTTTCATATTTGTTTTTAGGTCTGATCCCTTTTCGTGTAATTACTCTTTTCTCATTGCCCTCCGTACGATGGAACAAAAAATGTTTACGATGTTTTGCGCCAATGGCTGTAGACTTTTTTTTAAAATTAATTGCTTTCACTATACATTAAATGTTTTTCAAGTCTCCTAAATACACCTTAAATAATTCTTAAATTAAATCGCAATTAATTAAAGTAATACTTTTAAACGTAAATCTGTTAACTATTTATCGCTATGAATGTTCTCCATCTTCTTCTTCTTCTTATTCTTCTTCCCCAACAAGGATTATACCTTGGTGACCTGTCACGGCTTCATAGGATTCATTCCCATCTTTTCTTTAGTTTCCCTACGCTTCTTCTTCCAGCTGATTTGTAGCTACTTGCCACTTTTGGTAGTCTTCGATCATCCATACGCTCCAGATGGTCCTTTCAATTTCTTCTATGCAACTCGATTTTCTTATTTTAGTTGTATATTTCCAACTCTTCTGTAATCTCTTCATTTCTAAATCGATCTTGTGTAGAACAACTTTTGACCGGTCTTAGAAATTTATTTCCGCTGCTTGTATGCGGCTTTTATCTCTCTTTCTCATTATCCATAACTAACTTCCATAATGAAGCATTGGGACAGCCATTACCTTGTAAACTGTAGCTGAGTATCTTTACGCGTCTTGTTTTTTACTGTTCTTCTTATGGTGCCGCACATCATTTGAAACTTATGTAGTTTATTGTCTATGTCTCTATTGTTCTCATGATATATCATACCCTAGGTTGCTAAAGTGAGAGACTTGTTCAAGAGATTTCAGATGAATTATTGAATTATATTTATGAAAATCTATGAGTTGGCATGTCTGTTTCGAATTTGTATAGTCCTCTGTGTTCTGTTTCTTGAATTACTTTGTAAGCATGTTCATTATAATTAATGAACTCAAGATTACGATTAAGATCGATTACGACTCATGATCAAGATTCTTACAACTCTATTCTTGACTATGATTTTTATAATTTCTTCTCTCATTTCTGGCATCTACAAATCTGAAATAGAACTTTGTTAACTTTGTTGGGACCTACCACGCTCAGTTATCTTTGGGGTCGACTGTAATATCTTTTTCTTTAATTATTTTAGGTATTTATTTAATTTGGTCATACCACTGCACTTTGGTATTGTTACTTTCTAGTTACTGTCTCTGTCACTTCTGTCCTCTTCATATTTCTATTTTTAGTATTTTTACATCACGAGTAACATGTACGCTTCTAATTTAACGTAGCATTTTGGAAATTAATCATTTCTTGTAGACATAGGAGATCATGTTTCTGCGCTACTGAGAGCCACATTTGAAATCATTCAGCACCCTGCGATGCGAACCGTGTTGCTTGACCCGTGGCCTTGTGAAGACAGACGGCGTTTCGCTCATTTTACAAAAGGGTTCTTCACGTCTTGTGTATAGTTCAGTTATATAACACATACTATAAAGAAGACGTGTCCCATCTCGTTAGCTGTCCAATGGTAGTGATCCTGACGGAAATAAGACGTATACTTTCATAATATCGCCCTTAAGATGCTTCGAAAGAAATATTGTTTTCTATTCATTATCTGAGCTCCTCGTGTATCATCATTGCGCACTCTTTACCGTCCTGAACTCTCAAGTACTGCATTCGAATTGAAGGATTCGTTTTATAATTAAGCGTTGAACGTGTTAACGAGTCGGATAAATACCTTCCAAACGCCGGTGTGTGAAGAATTGTTACGATTTAATTGTTGCCTCGCCATAAAAGAAAAAAAAACGAACTACGTTTAGTTAGCAGAACTAGTCTTAGACGTGGGTCAGTCGAAATGCTGTGAGTATTGACCCGGAACTCACCTGCACCGGAGCGGCGGTTCACCCGACGTTATATACAGACCGCAATGAACGATTCGTATGCAAATGTGCAATTCGTCTCTCGCGCTCCCACACAGCAATAAGTGTTCCGAACAAAGAGCCATTAATTTAAACACCGACAACTGGCCACTTCACTGAACTCCCCCTTCGTTTATTACGCAACGACCCTTTTAAGTACGACTCGTTTCTTGTATCCGTTCGCTTACCGTCTCTATTGTTGGGTGTCCGTTCCTTATGTGTAAACCTTTCCTTGTATAAGTTTAGTCGCTGCCTTTACCTACAGCCTCAGAAGCTTTATACTGCGTACTGCTTTGGACGTCACCTGCAACATGCAACATTGCAACATTTTCTGATAATCCACGTTACGCGATTCAGTTTTAAGATGTGCGTAGTTTAACTGGCAACATCCTTCCAATTATATAAATTAGAAATTTGGAAACTCACATAGGGTTAATAGCCATCTCACAGAGTACAAACACATTTACTGTGGCAGTTTGTGGGCGCAAAGGAAATTCCGAGACGTCTTACAGATTGTATCAAAAGCTTGTATAAAAAATTCTACAATAATTATTGATACTGGAAGGAAATTGTGACCACTCGGGGCATCATAAGGATGTAGTTTACCCCCAGCATTATTTGATTTATACATCGACGATGTTACTAGACGCTGGAAAACAAACAACTTTGGGATAGAAATTAATAGCCACACCCATCTAAATACTATTTTGTGCGCTGATGATCAGATTATTATTCAGGAGAGTGAAGATACCCTCTCAGAGGTCGGTCTAAGCTTGCACTTGAATATAACACGTAAATCTTTGCAGTTAAAACTAAGGTGACGGCTTTTTAAGGGAAAGACCATATCGATCAAACACAATAGTAAATAGTGCAACAGATGGGCAAGTATCATACTTTAACTATCTAGGATATGGCGTCACATACGGCATTGACATAGACACTAAACTTGCCAAGTTTAATTTAATCTGTGATGCGATACGAAGGATGCGATAAGAAAAGTTATGGCAGTCCCTACTGTATTACGTGGGACTGAGAATTGGGTGATATGAAGAGATATGAGCTGGATTCAAGCATTCGAAATGAGGCTTTTGCGTTCTGTGAAGGTATGCGCATGAGCAGATGGAATACGTAATGAGGACATACTCCGGGAACTGAATGTCCCTTCACTCTGAGTGAAAAGACTGGTGAATATTGCAATCGATGGTTGCGACATCTAGACCGAATGACATCTGACAGGTTGCCCAGGCTCTTTTATAAGGGCGACCTTCCGAAGACCAAGGAAGAGGTGGCTTGACTTTTCTGATGGAAACAGGTGATATCATCTAATTCTTGTAGGGAGGAGAAGAGGAAGAAGGACAAGAAGAAGATGGAGGAGGAGGAGGAGGAGGAGGAGGAGGAGGAGGAGGAGGAGGAGGAGGAGGAGGAGGAGGAGGAGGAGGAGGAGGAGGAGGAGGAGGAGGAGAAGAAGAAGAAGAAGAAGAAGAAGAAGAAGAAGAAGAAGAAGAAGAAGAAGAAGAAGAAGAAGAAGAAGAAGAAGAAGAAGAAGAAGAAGAAGAAGAAGAAGAAGAAGAAGAAGAAGAATGTTCTACGTGAATAGTATATTACAAGAGCATTATACAATTTTCACTTTCTATTTAACAATTCTCCTGTTCTCGTAAGGTTTTGGTAGTGCAGATGAGTTTTAATATCACTTTGTTCTTCACAGACTTCTCTATCTTAGGCGATCTGTATTGCGCCATACAATGAACGCCCTGTTGTTTCCTTAAGTCGATTCAGTTGCATTGATGGTCGGTCTCTAGGCCTTTCACCTTCTTTAAACCTCTTGAGTAATAGTGATATTTTAAGAATTAAAAGGAAAAGACCGACGGTGGTCCCATGATATAAGGGAGAAGGCAATGAAGATGAACGTACAGTAGGAAAATTAAATGAAAGGACATGTGATACTGGAATACATGAGAGAATAGTTAGAAAGTAAACGTTCTGGATAGGAGGTGTGCACAAGGAAGAAATGTAAATTTCTAGTTACCTGACACTGAATGAGTAAAGCGATGAACAGATTTTTAAGTTATCTTTTGTAAGGGTTTATTTTTGAATTGAGAACTTAATGTACGGGACTATGGTGCTCGGCTGACTCCCGTACACCTGGCGCTCATAGGGCATTAAACTGATTCAACGTGTCACGAAATAGCTGAATAGCTGAATCGAAAAGCAGAGTTGCCAGATCAATCAAACCTCTTTTCCACACATGGCTACCCAAAATTTCCCCACTACCACAAATTCTTTAAGCAAAGTATAACATTTTAAGGAATGTGAGCATAATCATTTATAAATGTTTAAATACTATTACAAGAATAATTAAATATTAAAAAATAATTTTATTTATGATAAAAAAAAATACTCATGCTGAGAGATCGAGCTGAATGCTTTTGAAATTCTTTTCTTGTACTTAGTTCGTTAATAGAGTAATATGTTTTCAAATTGTTTAATTCATAAAAACAATTTAAAATCAGTGACGCCTATTTTTGTTATAATATTTATAGTAATGTCAATGAGAATGTTTGGGTTCATGCCGTCGTTTGTTTCGTTTGTAAAAATATTGTTTCGTGCCGTATTTTTTATTTTTGTATATATATTGTTGCTGCTCTATTTTTACGGTAAAATTATTTCACGGTGTTCTTGGCATAAACAAATATAATAATAAATAATAACAGCCAGTGCATTTTGCCATTTTTATTTTTAAAATTCTCTGGAATACTATCCTAAACCTTGTTGCTTACCTAATTCTCATCTTCAGTCTCGTCTACCTATCACGTCATTCAGTTCCTTCTATCTTCATTCTTTTCTTTTCTAATACAATTAAGCATTCATGTCTTGTAACGACTTTTTTCCGTGACCATTCCGTCACTACTACCTATTTCCTTTAATTTTTACTTTCTATTTCCCATTATTTTTCATGCGATCCTATTTTGCAGTTTATTTATCCCAAATTGTTGATTACTGGAGATTTCTTTTTGTTTTCATTGTGTTACTTTTGCCCGAAATTCCACCCAGTGTCTTTAATACTCTCCTGTTCTAATACGAACGCTAAACATAATCTAGTGACTCGTACCGAAGATCACGATTCCATAATCTGTAATCACACGTCTACAACCCTTCGCCGTGAAAAGGAATCTCATCTTCACAGCCTGTATGCGATTCGTGCCACTAGTTTACCACCACAATAGTATCCGTTGGCATAGCCTTTTAAAATTACGCCCTAATGTTTGGACATAACGGATTTCTAAAGTATCTGTGAAACAAAATTTGCCTGTTTTTACCGAATTTATTAATTGCATTATCATCATACGGGAGATCTTATCCAACGCAATTTAAATAATCGATTTCTTCAACTAACTTTTCGCGCGCGGGTGTGTAACGCTCACTTCGTTAATGCTCAAGCCCGCCCACAATAATTTTGTTTTCCTACCTCCGAGTTTAGCCGTCCATCGGTGATCTGGTCGTTACTGTATGTTTTGCCTTATTTTACGTATAAATTTTGTTTAATATTATAAGGTCACCGGCTGTATGTCTGTTTTGAGTACATTATTCACGCTTAATGCAAATATGTAATTAATGCAACATTAAAATGCAGGTCTCGATGATTTCAATGAGGTAATTTTATGGATCGCACAATCACGACACTACGAAAGTAGTTAATCAGTCGATCGCATCATTTGGCATTGTGTGTGTGTGTGTGTGTGTACGCGCGCGCTTGTATATACCTCAACGCATAGAAGTATGTAATATTCTTTTAAAACGAATGAAGTAATTTGGGACGATCGTTACAACGACGAAACTGAGGCCGGAAGAGTTTGTAAAGTTTAATCCTTGAAAGGCGGAAGAAGAAGAAGCAGCAGTGATTGCGTTGTTCATTGAAATACGATAATTGATGTTACCTAAATTGATGTCAGCCACTTAGTTATTAAGATATAAAAGGTTAAAATGTTTGATATGTCCTGTGTTAATATTTTTATTACAGCGTTTCTATTTCTCTAAATTAATAATAAATAAAAAATGATAAGTAAAAAACGATATTTAATAAGAAAAACTAAAAAGAAATAGGAAACAAAATTTCTTTCCTATTTAATTTCTTTAAAATAAAATTTCTTACATCATATTTAGTAGGTTGATGTAATTGTGATTTCCGCTGTAGTTATACTGTAATTATATTATGGTTATGACAGCATAAACCAGACGACCGTAGTTACTTACGGATGTGAGACTTGGACACTCACAAGAAAAATTGAGGAAACGCTTCAAATTGTCGAAAGAAACGTCCGTGTCCTACAAGAAAACAATGCCCGAAGGCCTAGCTTTATTCATGAGCTGATGTAATTGTACATGGGTCACAGCTTGGTGAATTCTGTGAAGTTGCAGAGACTTAGAGGATATAAAGGGAAGCTACAGAGAGACAATTTTTTGGATGAAGAAGCAAATTAGGGGAAGCCGACCGACACGGTGGCGAGACAACGTCAGAAAGGATGCAAGAGGACTGCTGGCCAATGATAATGTGATGTATTTATAATATACACACACTTATTGTTTACTAATGATAACTATAATTTCAATTTTCTATTGTAATGTATTTATTGTTCATAGCCTAAAGGTACCATACATACGATGTGCAATAAAAGTTTTATTACTCATATTCTTAAAAACGATCGATTTCGGTCACAGACCATCGTCAGGTCATATACAGCACACTTGCGGTCACAATATCGTAAAACAGCCACTATTTACAAAAACGAATTCGTAGACATTGATTAATGAACGTGATACGTACGTCGTTGTCCAAAGCTTCCCGAGAACGCTGGAGTCCAGTAAAGGGCTGTCATGCAACAGAAGAATGAGAAAAGAAGAAGCTAAAACTCGTACGAATATGTTATAATTTAGGCATTTCCGTTTGTAAGACTTTGTTTCCACGCTAGCATAGTGCCCCCGTAAAGTTGGGGAGTGGTGGGAACAATGTTGTGGGGGCAAAGTTGGAGAACGTTTTCTGTTCCCCTCCCTTTTTCTGTTACAACCATGGATGACGATACTGTGCTGCTGCCGCTTTCGTTGGTATGACTGGAGCATATTGTTACGAGAACTTGCGCCTCCCGTCCCTTCCCCAGCCGAGCAGGTGTGTGTTTCAGTCAAGGCCGGACTCAAGTACGTTCCAGAGTCCTCTGGAGAACACTTGAAATACGCATTAGCCGACACAGCACATTGAGGATGGAACATTTCTAGAAGACGTGCGTTACCTATAAAAAGCCATAGCAGCCGGCTTGTCAGTGAGTTGACAGTGAGCGATTTCCTTAGCGCGGATCGAGTGTTTGTAGAACTATTGTAGCGAAGTGTTGTGTTATAATTAGTGCGGAATTCTTTATAGTTGACATTATTATTGCGTGTGGACAAATTTTACTTGAATTGTTGTAAGAAACTATCTTGTTAATTACAAATTATTAATTGTGATAATTAAAGCTGGTTATTAGTGACTTCATTGGTGTATGTATTTTGTTTTTCACTGTACCATACGACGATCGGTGAGACCATCGTAACAATATTATCAATTTTTAAAGAAATGTAAACGTCGTTGTTGATGGGTTTGTAATTTCTTGGCTAAAAAAAACTAGTAAGGGTGCCTGTAATTTGCTAATGACAACTTCATAATTCGCTAATAGAAAAACTTTAAGTAACGTAATGTGTGTGTTTTATTTGGTTATTAATGCAAATTGTTACATTGTTACAATTGATACCTCAAATCAATGAACTATAAGCACAAACCACGGACCGTATAAAGACGCCACCGAACACAACCTGAAATTAAAAATTTTAACAACAAAAAGCCTGCGCTCTATTGACGCCATTTAGAACTAAGCCCCTGCAACATTTGCCGCAGCACGTACCGTTTCCATTCTATTGACAACAAAGTTGCGCGATTTTGTATCCAACAAAATTTGTTGTGTAATAAAGTTCCCAAATATAAAAGCATACACTGTCCCCCAACACAGGTGCACAACTTTGTTGCCAACAGTGTTGGAGACACAATTTGTGTGCGTGGAAACGAGGATTTTCACTTACAATTGGTCTACAGATGGTCAGCCAATAGCCTAAAGGTGACGTCCGACATTTCTTTTTCGTAAAGGTACATAACGCTTGGAAACGTATGGCAGTTTTGGTCCTACTGGTTCTCTCTTCATTCTTTGTAGTATATCCGTTGATTCATATTTTTCTTTATTTTATTATCGAATTCAATGTTTTAACAATGTATTCAAAATATCTGGGCGCTTGACACTCTCCAAGACACCAAAGTTAGAAAATGTAGGCCTGAATCAGTAATTAATAAATCAATAAGAATAAATCAACAATAATCAATATATACGCTGCAGAGGAGAGAGGTGAGGTAGACAAAAGAAAACTAACAACAAAGGTATCAGAGACTAAGGTACAATATTAGAAACGTACGCGGAAAGACCCCAGGAAATCGAGATAGAAATTTGGATACCAGCGAAAGATGTAAAGTAGACAAAATTGAACAACTTTAACGAGAAGAAAATAATGGAATGGGCATATTGATCGAATGGAGGAGAACGGAAGAGTCAAAATCTGCAGGAACAAGAAAGCAGGGGGGGCAAGAGAAGAGTCAGTCGATCTGGGAAACATAGAAAGTTTCATCACGTATCCATATGCTTTAATTTGAAGGAGACATAAATTTTATTAAAATAATAATATTTAAAAATGATTAAATACTATAATTTAAAAAGTTTAATATCGCACTAGGGTCTAAATTTCTAAATACTAGGCATTGCATATAATAAAAAAAATTATTGTAAACATTACATATCGGAAAAGAATTGTCGGAAGTCTGAAAAGAAAACATTGAGCGCACCGTCTGTAGACCAAAACGTAGGTGGTACAAGCAGAAATGTCTTAATTATAACATATGCATACGAGTTTTGCCTTCTCTTCTTCTCTTTTTCTTCTTGTTGCACAACAACATCCTTACTGGATGCTAGTAGGCTACTATAAAAATTTATTAGACCCTAAATACTATAATATAACTTAAATTTAAAATTTCTCTAGCTCAAGATGTTTTTTCCCTTATTTGGAACATGTTTCGGGAATCCTATTGTTCTCTCAAAATTAAGACAACTCTCTCACAAAATTAAGAAGGATGGGAACAATAGGATTCCCGAAACATGTTCGAAATAAGGGAAAAACATCTTGAGGTAAAGAAATTAGAAATATTAAATAAATTATATATGCATCAAGAAATAGACTGTAGCAAAAAGGGCTTGAATTTAATTAAAAGTATTATTGAAATATATATTTTAAATAAAAAATTATTTAAGTATAATTAAATACTATTATTGAATATTATTGTTTAACAATATTTTTAAATGTTTCTGAAATATTTACAAGATAAATATGTACATCGGAGGTTACTTGTTTTTAGTTTTAACGAAACCCAGGCATTGCAAGCGCTGCCAGCTGAATTGAATCTACGTGCTGTACTTAAAAAGAAATACAGTTTTTCAGTGAACAAGTGTCACGGCCGGTTCTGCGCGAAGACAACGGAAACGTGTCCGCTTTCCATGTTTAGAAAGATTAACGTTTGCCGTTATTTTTATTTATCTATCTTTTTTTCTCAAGAACTGCATAAAACACTTTTTTCTCTCGATTTCGTTGTGTTCAGACTTATAAAAAGAAGATGCTTTGCTGTGACGAAAATCCGGTACAATAAGTAGACAATCATGAGAAGGGACGGTATGTACGCGCATTGTAGAGACAAGAACAATAAATATTGTCGCGGTAAAAATAAATAAAAGCCACAACGCAGAAACGAGGAAAGTAGTCGAGAATATTATTGCCCGAGGAAAAAAACGTTTGATCGCTTTTTGTTTGCAGGCAGCTTGCGACCCTGACCTGTTGATTGCTTCGTTCGTACTTTTTTTTGTATTAAAAAAACATTAAAGTAAAATAAAAACACTTGAAAACACTTAACTGCGCGGTAAAGACCGTTAAAATCTATAGACTGTAAGGAAAAATACATCATTTGGTTTGAAAACAGAATAATTGCAATAATTCGAGCTACGCGTTCTCGAACACGATTTACACAGACGTACGCACGTACGTATATATTTTCTAATTTAAAACACAGCATTGACCTGTTTTTCTTGTAGTTACTGTTTGGACTGTTTCTTATGAAAGAAATGTAATATATTTGTAATTTTGTATCCGAATTCCATAAACGAGTTATCATTGAAATAAGAATAGTAGAGGTAATTTTTCGTGTAAACTAATAAGAAATAATTTTTTGTTATAAGTACTGACTTTTGTCAAATTTAGAATTAAAACTTTCGGTCAGCCGCAATTTTGAAAATTTTGAGGTAACATTTTGGTTTGTTTAGTACTTATAAGAAATACTAAATTTTTTGTACACCAATGAGACGTACACCATTTTGTACACCAATGAGACGTACACCATTTTGTACAACAATGAGACGTACACCATTTTGTACACCAATGAGACGTACACCATTTTGTACACCAATGAGACGTACACCATTTTGTACGTCTCATTTCGTTCAACAGTATAATTAATATTTTAAAATAAGAACAGAGACATACTGACCGAAAACGAAGCACTTTTCGACATATGTTTATTGGACATTTTTCATTCACTTTAATGAGTAGAATCATTTCCCAAAGTTTGGCACACTCTTTTTGGAAACATCCTGTATATAAACGTTGCATACACATTAATGACTACATAGGGAAGAATAAATTGATGGGGCACGAAATTTGATTAGAGAAGGTGATGGCAGATGGACGAGAAGGTTAATGTTTTTACTAGTTTGAAGACGAAGAAACACAAAGAAATTTACTGGCTGGACGGCTCCTCTTTGTGAGGGACAGACGGCTAAGACTGTGATAAAACAATCTATTATTTTCCAGTTCCCAGTCACTTGGAATATAGGCCTCTACAGTATTAGATAAATTAGTTCAGTTCTTATTCCGTCGTTGTCTTCGTTCGCTATTCATTTTGTACGTGTTTCAAGAAATTCCTCCCAATATCAGAAACTATTTACTCCGTAGATGGTCGTTTAAACATTAAGCTAATTCAAATATAAATATTACTACACAACATATCTAAAACATAGTAAACGCGCTCCAGAACGTGTGGTGGGAAGTTTTCAGTCTTTACTATTACCGCATATTTACGTTGCTTCTTAAACCGTTATACGTTTATCGCTGAATCGTGTAAAGTGGTTGACTAAAGATTTAACGGGTTAGTCATAAACAGATTAACGACGTTTGTATCTCTGAAAGCTCGATAAACCTCAAATTCGTCGAACACATTCGTGTTTCTGGCTTAAAAAAAAAGCAGCGGCCTAAATGCATTAATGAATTATGCATGATGTGGTGTTCAAGATTACATAGTAATTTTGAGATTGTTTTGTATATGCTCTTTAAGTCGCTTAGAAAACGGCCTATTGGTTTATTCGTTATAAACACTATGATAAATTGCCTTTCAAAGATTAAGTGCTTCTAGTCGGAGTATTCTCTTGACGTTATTGTTAGTAAAAAAACTGTAATTTTTATGTTTTATTTATTAAAGTTGTTTGTAGCTGGTCCCTCCGTGATACTCCTGATAGGCTACTGATATTTCTTAGCCAGTCGACCTTGGGATATACAACCTAAACGAAAGGATAAAGCAATACAGACAGGATTGGACAGACCATATTGAAAGGTTGCATAAGAACAGGATACCAAAACAAATTTTGGCTTATAATCCGAAAGGACGGCGGAATATTGGAAGACCAAAGAAGAGATGGTCAGAACAAGGAGTGCGCAAAGGATCATAAGGTCCACAGCCTGAAGAAGAAGAAGAAGAAGAAGAAGAAGAAGAAGAAGAAGAAGAAGAAGAAGAAGAAGAAGAAGAAGAAGAAGAAGAAGAAGAAGAAGAAGTTGTTTGTAAACGATTTTGAGAGGATGTTACTGTAACCTGATTTGATTTGATAAATCTTATTTTGACTTTGTTTTCTCATCAAGAAGCTGAATTTTTTTTTAAGGAAACTGTCTATCATTGAGCATTCACAGTTATTATCACTATTATCACGTTTAAGTGTGTTAAGCTCTTCGTGAAAATCACTGTCCTGCAGCGGTACTGTACTTTTCTGTACGTTTTGTAGCATACCATACCTGTTCGTTTTCAAACCAAGAAAATTAAGTTTGTTATCCATTTCAGCTTCAAGTATCAATTTTATATTGTCGTTGATCTTCTTTATGTACGAGTTTTTTTTAATTTTATAGGCCTACTTGTCGTAATAACCCATAAAAATTATAAACGTGTTATCGACGTTATGTGTAGGCTACGTGAAACTGTTACAAAATTAAACTATTGACGTAGTCCAAAGCTTCATTTTTTTACTAATGTACGGATATGTGTTTTCATAATAGTAAACACATGTCGTATCTCATCGTCTATCAAGTATTGTCATCTGGTTGACAACATTTTGCGGTATAATGTAGAATACTGCGTAGGTCTCACAATTTTTCCTTAAAATGTGGCTTGAGAAAAATAAAATTGTTTTCCTATTTAAATTATTATTATTTACTTGTCTTTGTTCTGATCTGTACTCGTAGAATTTTAATTTGGGAAATTTCCCTCGTTGAAATCTGTATTGAATTATGCAACAGTGTTGATTCTTTAAAACAACGATGTTGTTGGTGAAATTTTCTACAACAATGAATCGCGCCACCGTTGTTGGCCACGCTGGTGGAAGTTATTTCAGTAATTATAAAGTGTTCTGCCGGACTTGCGTTCGTTTCCCTACAGCGTATATTGTTCTGCTGAACGTGCGGTGTAATTATCTCGCCTTACTTTCGTTTCTCTCGCTGGCCACACGCCCACGACGTGTACAGCAAAAGTAAAACTAGTCCCAGCTCGATATCAATGAACGCTCGCTCGTTCGCGGGCTTCTGCGAGTTTATCGTTTGCGTTTTACACGCGAAATGGTTTTATACTCGCGTTCTTAATCTCAGCCTTAACGCAAAACATTTACTATCCGTTTAAAACATTTTTAGTAACACGTCGAGAGGTCGCTAATGGGATAAGGAATATAAAGCATGCTTGTATAAACAAAAAATTGTTATCTAGTTTATTTCCGTTCGTTACAAAGGGTGGTCACGGATCTCAAGCACTGAGGTATTCTATAATTCTTTAAAAGAAATGAAAGATTGTCATCTTAATTCTACTTTCTTAATGTTAGCATTTGTCTCACATAATACAGTATATCCTCAATAATAGAGAATATAGTAGCAATTTTAACGTGATGCGAAAATGCTTTTAGATCAACATGAAGGCCTACTCCAACATGACAAAAAAAGCACAATTTATTTATTTAACATTTATTATTTTTTATATTAAACGTTAGATCCTTACTGCCAACAGAAGTATAAAAACAAATGTTTGGGATAAGCGTCTTTCTTCTCACTCCATATTCCTAGTAGTGGTGCTCACGACGAAGCAGTCATAAGCCACCTCTACAAAACTTGCCAACCATTAAACACACGCTCCTTCCCAACACCTGGCTTCCCAATCCAATGGTGTCCAGAGAGGCTACCCGATAACCTCAAGAGAAAATACACTACCGTGCCTAATCGCTTACCTCTGGTCTGCCCAGTGCCGCCTTTTGTTCCCTTTGTTCTTTCCCGCGGTCCTGGATCGCCTTATGGTAACCTCTTGCAACTTTTCATGGGCTGGCGGACGTGCTTTGACCGTTCGTAGGTGGAAGGGTCAAACTGCCCTCCAAGCGAAATGTCTCCAGAGGCTCCCCTGTCCCAGCCCTTGCTCGGCTCAAAACAATGAAAGACAGCCTTTCATCCCTTTGTAACAAATAAAAGAGGAGGGGTTCCCATTCCTAAAAGCGCATGTTTGCTACCTGTGATAAGACATAGCGACAGGTAGTCAGCGGGCTCCGCCCGGACACTGCGACCCCTGCCTGGGCACGTCTAGCTGTTGCCCCAAATAGCCTGAACCTGAACATGAACACTCACTTCTGAAGAAGACAATTAGAGTGTGTATCGAACGAATGAAAACAAATGTTTTCCAAGACTTGGTAACATTTTTCCAAAAATTTCTCACGGTTTTTTCACCTTTTGTATTGAAAGTTTTCTATATCATGTTTCTAAATCAAGGAGAGTGTTATGTGTTTATAATTTGGGATGGTAGGTCACTCACATATACCGTTGCTATAATATTTGTTATTCGTGTTCAAGGGAACAATTATTAATTTTTCTGTTAACTCCACGTACGCTTTATTGCATCTGGAGCAATCTTTCCTGTAAACGCCGTTTGTATTTGGGTGAAATGTATAATTATTTTCGACGATGTATTTGTTTATTTGCATGTTGTTCTTATGTTACATTTGTTTAGATTTTTATTTATCTATTTACATTTTTAGCACATTTTATAGAAGTTCTCGTTGCACTGGAAATTCTGATACTTAATTGTGTTTATTTAAATGCGGTTACTGTGTTCACCCAGGGCCGGCCCTGGGGTAGAGCGAGAGGAGCCAAAATCCGATTGTGAAGAAAACAAAATTTTGTTGGCGTCTTTTTGCAACATTTCGCTCTTAGTTACCTACGTCCTATAATGAAAAATAATTATGTTATGAGTATCATTGGCGGCGCGGTAGAGGGGGTGCGGCGCGCGGCACGCGGCAGTGGCGCGGGACTCGGCCACCATGCCACCACCGACCGCCCCGCCACGTACCACACGGTATCCGCTCTCTCCCGCGCCCCCGATCAAACGAACTAACGAAGTCGAAGAAACTCGAAAGTACTAAAGAACTGTAGTCTACTGAAACTAGTAGTCAGGGAATGCATAGTGGCGATTAAGCGAGGGAATAATACGGTTAAGCGAGCAAGTTTGCATAAAATCTCGGTCTTCTTCACAACTGATGGCCTTGCACGGTCCCTTTATAATTAGGTTCATAGAGTTTTTAGTATTTGTTTATTATTTTTATTATCATTATCACAGTAGTACGTAAAATACTATATAGAATATCGATGGTCTTGTTTTTTTTTATTATGTTTTCTGATTTAGTTTGTTAGTTTTTATGTGTTATCTTAGCAAATAAACATTTTATGTTAGCAATCTGTTTATGTTAGTTTTTAGTTTTAAAATAATTTATTATTCAAACTGATTCAAATGTTAAGTACCAAATACTATGTTTATGTTTCAGCAAGAGTGCAATATGAATAGCAACTTAATTTTGATTCAATAAACGTATTGATTTTTGAAAAGTTAGTGTTTTACTTAACAGAAACTGAAGTATAATTGATTCGAAAGGTGTCGACCAAAGGGCGCCGAACGGGATTCTCGCTCCGCCCTAATAAAGGGCCGCCGCTGTGTTCACTTTATATGCTTTTTCATTTGATATTTGGTGTATGACTTTCATTTCCTTACTTTGTTTTGGGGTTTACTAATCACATATCAGATTAGTGAATAAAAGAAAACGTATCGTTTTGATTGAATAAAACTGCTGTTCTTTTCGTTGCAAGCTTGGATACAAAAGAGATCGGACACAGCGACCCATTAAGAACACAATACGTAAACAAACAAAATTGTAACTTTTCGTAAAGTGTGTGTTTTCCTTTACATTACTTTAATAATACATAATACATATATACGCCTGTGTTTTGTGTGTGTATGTGTTGTGCTGTTATATACGTATAGCCTACCTTTCAAATTACATTAGCTTTCATACGTTTTAAAATCGGATTAACTCTATTACATTTTTAAAACTTAATTATATTTTTAAAAATATCCGTTTCTAACGCATTTGGTGGTATTTTGAAACTGAATTTTCTTTTCAAAGACGTTTACTTTATGGTATGACATACTTTGAATTAATCAAAGCAGTTATTTCCAAACTTTCTGAGTTGCGTCGATTTTTTTTAGGGGTTAAATTTGTCAAGGAGGGCTTTTCAGAAAAGAAACGTGTCACGGAATAATAATTTTCGCTTTACACCTATATAACTAACAATCTGAATAACGGAATGCATTTGAGGACGTTAAATATCAAGTTTTATTTTATTCAAAATATTATTTTTTCCATTAATTTTACAGAAAAACTAACTTACTTGACTACACACACGATAACAGCGAAGTAGAAGCAGGTACCAAATTTTGAGAATTTGTCTCGTTTTTATTTTTCTTTAAATTTTTTTCTTCGCGGAGCATAGTTTGGGAAACGCTGATTACAGTACTTTTTACTTCTAGAAAATGTACGTTTTTACTGTTTCATGTGTGGTTCTAAATGCATGCATTCGCTAAAAGTTGCTATCTAATATGCTACACAAAATAAATTAATATACTTTCATAGGATCCCCCGTAATTCCTTGTCCTAGGACCCATGTGGTGTACGAACCAACACTGACTTGAGTCCTACAACGTGAACATATCAAATTACATTTCCGACACAGACCATGTTAACATCAAAAGAAGAGTAGGTAGGACAGAGAGACAAACACTGGTACCATAATAAAACATCATTATCTCTAGTGACAGTGCCCTCTGTGCGGGCGACAAGGTCATCCGTCTACTGGCTGATAACGCAACAACAGAAAACTACATTATTTCTTTCTCTCGTGCTGTAGTCACTTAAAAATCCGGTGTTGGTTACATAAACCGTTCATTATCAGTACTCAACAAAGTTCATTTTCCATCTTCGTTTTTATATATTCGAAATATACGAAAATACGTGTTTTTTCCTAGCATTCTACTTCTAATATTTCCTATTCTTTATATATTTTTAAATTATACTTATGGTATTGTGCACTTTTAGGGAGCGAAGGCTAGCCAGAAAAAAAGATTGAAAGTATTTGAATTATGGTATTACTAGACAGTGGCGTACCTAGGCCACTGGATGCCCGGGGCGGATTTCATTCTGAGGCCCCCCCTCCCGTAACATGGGTATTTATAATGCAATTTATCTTTAAGTAATACAAAGCAAAATCACTTTACTGTTACATGTTTATTGTATAATTACTGTATTGAGACATGTAGCTAGGAAACTTTATAAGTAACTGTAGTAATGTTTGAAATAAAAATCTACTTTCATATTGTAAACATAAAGTTTAAAGAAATAATAAAAGTAGTATTATTTATAGACTGCATTTATTACAATACTTAATAATATTCAATAAACTTATATAGTGCAAAAAAATTTGTCATTGCTGTAAACAATACTTGGCGGCTTTTTTCAAGTCAGTTAGCAGTTTCAGTGCAATAAGGTGAACTTTCTAAAATGGCAGTTTTCTAGTTTTGGCCTCGGAAAATTCTCATATTGTATCATCAAAGCTTAATTTCCATTCCAACTTGTTTTCGATCGATAAAATTGCTAGTCCATGTTGCGTTTCAGGACGTGAAAATAGAATATTTGTAACTAAATAAAAAAATTTACCAAAAAAAACTTAGTTTTCCAAAACTGGAGACCCTCTACTAAGTGGGGCCCGGAGCGATTCGCCCTTCGCCCCCCCCCCTTTAGTCCGCTACTGTTACTAGAATCGTTGAAGATGGATATATTAATTGAGGTTCTGGAAAGACAGAAAAACACCAACTTATTGAGAGAAATGTGTAAGATAGATCTGACAGTCTTGTATCGCATATCTTGAGATATATACAGATCGGTTTGTACACAGTTTGAGTAAGTAATGGAAAAGATAAACTGTAGAAAAATAAAAAATACAGTATATGAAGCAGATTTCTGTAATGCCGGATGTAGAAAATATGAAGAGGCAAAGAGATCGGTAGAGGATAGGCAAAAGGCTGGTTAAAGGAGAGAAGTTTTTTTCTTACGAAATATTAAATTTTGATTGATTTTAGGAAGCCGAAAGAAACGTTGGAGTCGCCAGCTCTAGTCTGTATGCTTGGGACCGGAACAAACCATTTTTGGTTTAATCTTTGATGAAGAAATCGATGATTGAGTTTTATTGTTCGATAGCATCCATTTACGAATATTGTCATTAAATACGTATTGTTTCCTACTTCGAACGTAGTCACTTTCACGTCCTGTATGTTTACGTTACGCTGTTCGCCACATACCACTGTCTTAGATACGTCACCCAGTTCCTTTTTTTCATTGGTTTTAAAGAGTAGCTGTCCTTGTCCTGACTATTTCATTTTTGTGCTGTCTATCGCGGTCCTATTCCAGGCAATTCTTAACCTTAACTGACTGATGTCACCCGGAAGAAATACTGACAGAACTTCCTCTTAATCGCACGCTACCTGGAGTACTCTTCTACAGTTTCTTCAAACGCCCGCTGTTTTGTATTCTCAGCCTCTTTTATTTCCGTATTATAGTGTAAGAAATAAAGCGAAAGTGCTCACAAATTGCAGATATTTTCTTACTTTTCTCCAACTCTACATTCCGGTATCACGATTTGACTGACCATCCAGAGTACATTCATTTAGAATCTAGTATGTCTACTATTGACTTTTTACTCCAAGCATTGATGCCATATTATGTCTATATTGGCCTAATTAGATTGTTATTAATTCTAACCTTAGCTTAGTTATATTTATTAATTCATTCATTCAGACTTCAATGAAAGTGTATGCTGTTTCCGGTTTTGTTCTTCTTCTCTCTTCGCCTGTTTGTTCCTTTATTTTACACAAAAGGGGCCGTTTAGATAAACATAAATATGAATAGCAAACTACAGATATTAAAGATAAACGTAACACCAGAATACAATAGTCTAGGAAAGATGCAAACAACCCAAACTCGGAAATTATGAAGAAACTGAAGCCGAATAAATATATGTAAGATACTTTAAGACAACAAAAACCGTACATTTCATTACTATATATCTGATACGAGAGTTGTAAAGATGGCTGAAAAGTAACCTATCTTACTGTTGACACAAAACCATTTCGTGTTTAAATGATACAATTGACTGGAAAGTAGTAGTCTGGGCAGGAAGAAATCTGAAAAAGAAGTGTCTCCCAAATAAGTGAGAAGGAAATCGCAGACTAATAGCAAACAACATTTCCGTTACTGTAAGAAATATCAGCTTTCTCTGTACATCTTATTAAGGGAGACATTCTAACAAAAAGTAGATTGAACTGGGAAATAGGATGAATAATGGAAACGTCACCTGTCAAGTTTAAGAAGGAAAGTAAAGTTTTGCGAAAAAAGCTGACAACAGCTGACAGGTAACAAGAAGTGACTCAGAGACCGAGACATCATTGGATGCTGTGTTTGACCTAGAATTGTTACAGGAATGGATTGCTCTACGACAGATGGATGATTACAAGCAAAAATATGCAACAACTGTTAAAAAAAAAGAAGGATATATTTTTTAAAATTATTTCGTTATTTTATCCTAGAACGTAACTTACGTTACAACGTTTCCTATTCATTCCAAAAATTTATATTTTCACTAAACGTTTAAGACACTCTTGTTGGAAAGGATTTGGAGAAGCCTTAAAACATCTGTTGGATAAATTCGAAAGAGAGTTCTCAGCGGATTATGAAAACGATATGTAGAAACAGAACATGTCAAGAAGGAAAAGTGAATTTATGAGGATTATAGCTCCTTCGTGTTGGATATAGAAACTAAACCAGTTACTTCATGTCCTGAGGATAAAAAACCTCACAATGTAATGAAGCGTGCAAGGATAGGGTAGGAGGAAAGATTAGGGACCTGGAGTAAGGAGAGAGAGAGAGAGAGAGGATTGGTGGATTAAGGCATAGTATTGACCTCAAGTGGCTGAAATTAAGTATGAGATATCCGAACTAGAGATTGAATATTTGAACGACATGTGGCGGGACATGTACACTCAACCATTATGCTCTGCCAACGAAGAAGGAAGGAAACTTCAGAGATCAGTTAATTCCTAGTATATCATATAAGGATATGAGGACGAGCCAACCTTATGTGTCCACGTGAGTATATTTTACTAAATTATCAGTAACTAACAATTGAATGTATAAGGTCATTTTTGGTTTACCAAGGTCAGGGAATTTTTCTTTTCCATTTTGACTCCTGTCTCTGTGTTTCTCGTCGTATCCATTTCTTCTTCCTTTTGTGCAGGATTCGAGGAGTATATATGGCCAAACCCTATAGTTGTATGATCGCCCTGCTGATCAAACTTTCTTTCAAACCCTTTGCTGGAGTCAGTTAATCTAACTCGATCTACTTGATCATCCCCAGCGTATCTGCTCTGAATTTTTTTCTATCAAAAATTGTGAGGTTGGGGTCTTTTAATAGTTTCTCCCTACTTTCTCCTCATGCACCAGCTCACATTCGACTTTATGGGAAACGTTTACACCAAGAAGAAGAGGATATGCTGATTCTCTGTATACTCAAACGGTCTCCAAGAAGGGACAAGTACGTTGGTACTTGCAGACAAGTAGTGAGTCTTATTAAACGTGATCAGTAAGCATGTTTTTAGGGGAAGTCATAATTTCAAAAGAAGAGGCAAAGGGATGTCAATTTAAGTACCTAGGAAAAAAGAAACATAGATCCTTCACTGATAGGAAATTAATATCCTTCATTTGAACTGAACACATCGCCTCCAGCAACAACTCTCCATTAATCTTTTCATTAACACGACGTTCATTGTTCATTTCTTACGACCGTGATGTAATTAATCTGCGTTGTGTTGATGTAGGCCTATTCGGAGCTACCGTGCACATCCGCCTGGAATTACTCAGCTACTCACGAAACGAACGGTTTGGCGACAGGCGAAATCAGAGTTTTAAAACAAACACAGAGATCATAAGCGGGAGAGATGGAGGAGATAGGCGTACGTTTGCAGTGGCGTGTCCACGCGTCGGTGCACGGCTATTATACTGCAGTCTGGACCGTTAGCACTGCTGCCACTGTTACTGTTTGTTCTGCTTCAATATTTGGAAGCGTGAAATATAAAATGGAGTCCGCGTGGCGCTGCGGTCAATGCATTCGCTTCCGAATCCACCTCAGGGCGCGGCGGCGGCGCCCGAAACGACTCGGTGTCTACTCCGATATCCTACCTGACGTCATCAATTGGGTATATCAAAGGCTGTCAATGTTCTCCCGCTTGTGTACCGTATGGTTTATAAATACAGCCTCACCGAAGCTAAACCAAAGCCATTCAAACATTCTTACCGTAAAATCATATTCGGTACATGTGTTAATATAAAATGAGAGTACAAAACAAACTTCAAATAAAATATTTAAAAACCTGAATGTTATATACTTCGTTGGCATACTGTTACTTTTATTTTACAAAAATAAAATTACAACGATATAAAATATATAAGTAAATAATGTCTATTTTACTATCGTCTGCTCCCTCTCCCCATCACAGATTTTTTTTCTTTTTGGTAGAAATAATTATCTAGCATAATACATAGGCGATTAATGTATTATGGTAACAGTTACAGTATCAATAGACGCCTGATCACAGGTTGGCCACACTGTCTTTCTTGTGTATCATACGGTTCAACATGGCAACAACATTGCACAACATTGCACTGCCTCTTCCACAATTATCATTAATGCAACAAGTCAACATACATTCATACAAATATACGTACATACGTGCCCCAGATACCTTCAAGAGAACTGACAGCAGATCTGTCACATAACGTTGATAAAGAAACGTTCATGCATACATACATTATCCAGTCCTGTTCTACCCTAATGACGAGGCAACCTCTACCACCCTCTTTTTCTTTTTTCTTATAAACGATTTCAATTTTTTCAAGCCCTTTTCCAAATTTGTTCATCGATTTCGTCCATTCCCCAGAATATAGCGTGGGTCGCACTGTTACACATTCTCCTTTTCCCTGAAAGTCGCACTTTTTGCCCTGAAAGTTTTGCTTCCCAGATTATCTATTATCTATCTTCCCCTATTTTCTCTAGGCACCTGAGCCGTATCAATTTTTTATTACTTACCACTTTTTCTCCTCGTAAAATTCTCATTTCTTTCTTTACGTTTTCATTTAGGATGTGTGATTGCATATTTATTAAATTATTTTAACTTATCATTTGTCTTGCTGCCAAATATTCTGACGCTTATAGGCAGTCATTAAATATCGTTTGCTCTGTCGGTCCCGCTATATCGTACGTTTGGATTTACGCTATGTAGGCCTACCGATAATACTTAAATTACGTACCCTATAACATGATAATGACGCATTGTAAAAGCGTCGCTTTTCTGTAATCCTTTGTTGACAGTGAGATTTACGTTCTTGGAGACTACCTTTACATGTATGTAGAAATAAGGGTTTGGCGAATGCGAGGGGAAATTTGAGAGGAGGGTTTCTGAGGACTTCGCAACAGATGATGAAGAGATATCACGTCTGTTCACTATAAAAAGTTTGAACATAAATAACTTAAACCTATTACAAATATCAAGGAACAGTTTTTGACTAGTCATAAACCGTGTTTTTGAATGTTTAAGAAATAAAATTAAACTTCGAACTAAAGTTGCTTAGAAGCAAATTAAACAAGAAAAAATTAAACGATTTTCTTCCTACAGTAAAATTTCTTTTAAAAGTTTAGAGGATTTTACGTATTGCCTTCACCGTAAATCCTCTCTTTAATAAATTTTGTGGAAACCTGTCTGTAGGAGTTATGACCATTATAACTTTCCAGACACGTAAAGAACACTTTTTTGTAAATCTGTACTTTCTTGGTGACTTAATAGGATTCACATTATTAGCACTTTTCGTTAACAATAAACAAATATTCCAGTCCTTTGATTATTGTGTAAGGATTGTAACATCCAAGAATATAGATTAGTCCAAGTAAAAATGAAAAATACAGAAAGGTTAAGCTTCGTTAAAAATGTTTATCAAGCTAATAGAAAGAACATTTAGTAATTTCTACTGAATACGTAAGTTTTTAATTTTTAAAAGGTCGGAATTTTATTCGAAAAATATTTACTAGGCTTATCATTTTATAAAATACGGCTGTACGGTCGTATAATTAATGAATCCAACCAATCCATTGGTACAGTCATCCCTTACATGGATGTATACATGAGCTGAGTGGATGACTGAAAAGCGCCGGTTTCTTGGTCGGGATTTTCTGCACTCTTAAGCGTAGACAGAGGGTAGAACTTGTACTCGACTATTTTCTAATTATTATCTGTGTCTCTTTACACTTAAATATTTAAATTGTAAGTATACAGAGTTGAATCAAAATTTTACACGAGTTGGTTAAAAATGGTGCGAACGCTTTGCAGAAAATGAAAAAACTGAAGGCATTAGTAAAACAATAAAAAAAAATTATTCGTCGTAGTTGTCATAAAAAGAACTGTCAACGAATTAAAACAGAAGAATTAAGATAAATAAATAATTTAGCGTTGTTTTGTTTGTGTTCAGTTGCAAAAAGATTTTCCTGCGTATATTTAGTTGGAAAGGAGGAACCTTGAATCTAACAAAATGGGTAGGCCTATAAGCTATGCTTCGCGTGATGACATTCCAAACGGGTAAAACATAGGTTAATACATATCTGTGGTGAAGCAACCCTTGTAAACAACTCTTTCAGACGATAATTCTTTGTAATTTGTAAAACACGGCCGAGCCTTATTGAAAAACCAAAATCCGTACATTTTTATGTTTACGCACTTCATTAAACCAAAAGAAAAACTGAATTACTTATACTTACTTATGCATTATAATGAAGTAACGGATGGCGTATAGAACAACGTAATTAATCATCCGAAATTAATCAATATCAGCAATTTTCTTGCTATCAGGTTTCCAGACAAACAAATTAAAAAAAGGCTGTTTCTGCGAAACGTTCAGAAATAATCCACGCGTAACAGAAAGAATGGAAACATAATAGGCCTATTTCGTATTAACGTGGCAAAATAATTTAAAAATCAGAATTAGACTAGTACTACATTTTTATTAAAAAGTCTCATGGTGTACGTTTAAAAAAATACAGAGGATAAAAGAATGGTTGCAAAGAATTATACAAAATAAGTACCGATATTGGTCTGGCTTAGCGTGCTTAACTCTTCTTGCAGCTAAATTCATTAAAATGTTACCGTAAATCCCTTTAATCCCTAAGCGTATAGAGCGCCTTCATACGTTTCCTAGAATAACTTAACTCCCGCAAAAACGTTTCTTTAAGTTCTCTGAGAAACGTGCCAAATAACTGACGTTCATGTTTATAGGGTTCATTGTAACAAACTCTATTCAGATTTACGTAACAAAGTGTAAAAACTTTGAAATATTGCTTTTGCCTGAGCGAAACCTTGTCCTCCAGAGTTCGTTTCTGTGTCACGGTTTGGACAATATGAACCGGTATGTGTGTCATCGCGTACAGTGAATCTTAAACACAAACTTACGGTGTCAACACTGGATATGTTTAAAGTTTAGTACATCTAAATTAAATTTTGTTTATTTCATGTGTGTGTGTGTACAGGCTTTCTGACTACAGTCACGTAATATCCTTTTTATGTGATTGAGGAATCTAGTTTTATTTAGTGTATACATATTCATAGTACTGGATATTCACACACACACACTTATTGTGTGAGGATGGTGTATATGTACTTAGTGAAAACAAGTAAAGAATACTATTACTTTATTTTTTTTAATGTAAAGTTGCCTTTTTTTTACTAAAAAGAAAGTTTACTAAGAAAAGTCCACACACATACAGACACACGCGCGCCTATGTAATTATTTAACATAAGCTGATTACTGTATCCAATAATTATTCTTACTAAACGTTTTAAAATTAAAACCATTCCTTACCTTCGGAGTGTAAAGTGTTTTGAATGTGTGAGTTTTATGTATATATGTGTAATATTATTTAAAGTTTTAAGATTAAAGTTTACATTATCATAATAATAAAAAATTTCATTTTTATCGGTACTCGAATCGATAATTTTTTTTATAGAATTAAAAAAAATATATTTGATTGTTAATAATTTAGTTAATTTATCCTAATAATTGACTTAATGTGAATGCTTTCATTAACTTATTGTTTAACTTCTTTCATTTTTAATAATTTTTTATTTCATTTTCATATATTTTAAAAATTATTTCCTTAGTTTCCAGCAATTAAATTTTCAAATCTTAAATGTGTAGAAATATTTTTCAGGGTTATTTTAAAAACAATAATAAATAATATTTTCGTTTAAAATCAAGAAAAGAAAAACTCAAGACTTGGGTGTTAAAAAATAAACAAACAAAAATACGACTTACCATTGTTTGTCAAAATGAACGGTAAACAGCTGATCAATGCCACCACAATTCCCTCACAACCAAACCACTGCATATTGTTTATATGTATACGGTAATGTCAAATGAACTGACCGTAAAAAACACTAAAATAAAAAAAATAATTAACGGTGGAAAATGCGTATGCGTTTGTAAGTGAATTAATAAATTATTGTATATTTTTTTTTTACAACACTGAAAATGGTTAAATGTTTGTAGCAGAGAGAAGGAAAGAGCGGTGGAGACCGTCTGTTCTCTACGACGGTGTAGAGCTTACTGGTGTCTGCAGCCGTCTGTGTTCTTCTTCTTCACTCACGCCACAGCCTGTCTACTGTTCCTATTTTAACTAGGAAATAAAGAAAAAACATCTGAACTGGTTGAAGTTGACTTCCCTTCCTTCCAAGTCATCTGTGTCCCTCTTTCGTACACACACACTCACTCACTCACTCACTCGCTCACTTACACGCGCGCTCACGGACGAGCGCATACGTTGAGCATACGCTTTTTCACTCCAAGGACGTGAGAAAAGTGAATTAAAAAATAATATATGCAGTTTTAGTAGGCTGGCTCGCGCACACCGTTTCTTCTTTGGAGAGATCTTTTTTTTCTGAAAATAATTATATGGTAAGATAAAATCACTATAATTTTCAGAAAATAAAAATTACTAATAGCTGTTAACAATTTTGTTACTGTCTCAACTTTTACAGTTCGCTAGATCTCCAGAAACATCTATAATTGAACCTGACTTAAACGGTTTGTGACACACAAATTGATTTAAAGAAAGAAAAAACAAAATCGTGGAACGGCGTACCTACAACCTAATAACTTAATTCTTCTGATATTTGTAAAAATTCACGTTGCATTACAATTAGCAAAAATTCTAAATGTCCTGTCCCTTCCCCTTCTACAGACACAGACACCATTCACGCGTATTCGTACATTTAAATTAATAATTTGGATTAAGATATTAAGGACAATATATATTTCTTCTTCTTTTCGGGAGATTCCCACCCCCAGGAATTGGTTGTGTTCAATTTTCATAATGCACGATCTTCCCAATCGTCAACTTATAACCGTTTAACTCCGTCACTCTTCTCACCTATATTTCAATTTCCAATACCGATCTTTTCTATCCGGTTATGGGTGGTTGTCATTGTAGTATACTTTTGTGGGCCACCTCTGTGCTGACGTCCGTTGAACATTGCCGTACCACTTCAAGGGTCGGTTATTCAGCATCTTTGTAATGGGACAAAGTTATTCCCGTGTGCTTCCACATCTTCGTTCCACACACGTTCCGTTCTGTAGGCTTCGAACATACCTCATGTTATTTGATGTAGCCTTAACAGTCACTCCATCTATTTTCTTCCTCCAAAAGGTCCTTCATGTTTTCTCCACCTCCATTGTTCTAATTTTGTATTTAATTTGATGTGAGAGACCATATTTTAGCTAAAAAAGTACTATATTTCCCATTACAGTACGAAGTATGTCCATTTAACATCTTGGCGAATATTTTTACTCTACAACACTGCGTGGAGCCCTTTAGTCGCAATTGGTATTTGTATTTTGATTTCGTCATCACATTGACCTTCATTATTCACAATTAATTCCAGATAATGTGTATACTGCATCCACCTTTGTATCCTCAGATTGTACCTTCAAATGGCCATTACCTAGTCTCGTTACACACATATACAATATTGTTGTTGGTATGCAACAATCCCCACTGTTCGTAATTTCGTAATGTTGTTGAGCTTCCTCGGAATATGTTTCACGTCTTGAGAATCTTTTAGATTGTATGGCGTGTCCCGAGAGGAATGGACACTGCTAATAAACAATAAACACTTTTGGAAAAAATTGTAAATAATTTAATTCTGAAAAATTAAACGTCACTATAATTCTGTAAATAACGTCAGTTAAAAAACAAAGAAGTCTGACAAATTTGACTTTAATTAAAAAAATAACGTAGCAGGAAATGGTAGGAGTCTAAATCAGGCACAGAATTTTAGTTTTTTTTTTAAATTTACAAAGAGCTTAAGACTATAAAAGATTTTTATTTAAATCTTACTTTATAGTGGAGTAAAAAGAATCGTTCTGTAAAAATTCTAATCATCTCTGCTTGTAATGCGATGTTTTAATATGAACAAGCCAATTAACTGGTAATCCATTTATACACCCCACAATTTCGCTGAAATCTGTGCTGACTTCCACATTAGGACAGAACGCATGAGGCATGAGAACGTCTTAAAATTGCGTTTGTTTTTAACTAGCATTACTCACATCAATTTTTTGAGAATTAATTCTCTAAAAATTTTATTAAAAAATTGTTTATGTTTGTTAGCAATTTAAAAATATTATTGTACACCGTGGTTTTGGTTTCGAACTTTGTAAACCTTTCACCAAATTTTTGAGAAGATACTGGAGGTGCATATCTGTAATACCGTTTTTATTTTTTTTTAATATTCCGTACTACTTTATATGGTTTAAAACAAGAATAAATTTGTTATTTACAGTGTTTCAACATTACATAATTCTGATTATCACAGTACATTATAAAACTGTTGAAATATTGTAAATAAAAAAACAATAAAAAAATATATTCTTGTTCCAAAAATATAAAGTATTATTACTTATATAATATTAATTTAAGGTTGAAAACCTGAAAAATGTATGTATGTGTATTTATGTGTACACAGAAGTGCCGTTAAAGCTGTCGCTACCTTTTTCCTTGACAACCGTTGTTTAAATCAATCTCTGGCATGTAGTTTCCACTACATTCCAAGTACTTCGTCATTTCATGTTCTTTGAGGTCAACTTCTTGTTCTTTTTTTCCACATGTTTACATCCGTTACGTTTGATATCGGTCTTTATATTTGCTTTTATAAAATTTGCATTCCACTTTAGCCCTTTTACTTCCACGTAAAAGTTTATTGTTTTCCAGCCCCTTTCTTCTCCTAATGCTACATCTTCTTCTTAGGAAATCTGTCTCACCTGTTGTAATTTTGTTTTTACGTACTATTTTCATGTATTACCCAGTTTCGTCTCCATACGTTATTGGGAGAAGTTATACGTTTTTCGTGTAGTATTTCTAGTGATACGCCTCCCCTAACAAGAGTAAAGTACTTAATTTTGATAAGTGCCCCGAAAATAAAGTCATATTAATCCACTTTAAGCGGCTGAAGCGTAGTGCTGGCCACACTGCCTTCCTTGTATGCCGTACGGCTCACATAAGGCAGCCTGCCCTGCCTTCTCCTACACTACTTCAGGTGGTACACATGGGAGCCATTATTATTATATAATCCACTTTAAAATTGTAAATGAGATAATTGTACGAGATAATTATAAATGGAGTGGGTAGTTGAAGGGGGAGGGGTGATTTTTGAAAATTGCTGTGCTGAAATCAAATAAAGTACGAATATTTTATTTTGAAGGATAAGATACCTTAGAAATTACATATGATAAAACTATTACTCTATGAAAGTGTAAATATCATTAATGGTGGGGATCGGTTGAGGAGCAGGGTTGATTATCTGCGTAGTTCAGTTTCTTTATAAGAATAAAGTACCTAATTTTTATAGATAAAGTGACTCGAAAATAACATTATGTTAAACGACTAACCCATAATAACAAAAATATCTAAAATAGTGAAAATAGTTTGAGGGCGAGCGATATTTTTTTAGAAATTATCGAACCGAATTCAAATAAATGATTGTAAATATAAATCTTAGAACATGGAAGTCATTTATGATTCTCCATACCGATATTTAAATATACAAACAAGTTTATTACACAGTGTTTACGTGTACGTTTGAAATATGAAATAGAGGAAATCAATTTAGTCAACATGTATCTTCTAAACAATGTTTCAGTAACGCGTATTTTTATTTTGTTATTACCGTTAACATTAATGGGATTGATTTCGGGATGTTATAACACGTTTTCAATCACTTTAAAGATAGAAATGTTCATTAGTCTTAATTTGTTTCTTCTTTTGTATAAAGCCGACTCGACCCCCCCCCCCCAGGTCTAATTCTAGAGACGCCACTACTTAGCACGTTTGAAGCTGGCTTTACCGTGCACTTTTGATATAACGTATGTGATTCCATGTATATTCCATGTGTGTGGTATTACCGGGTATATAAACATACAACGTGTATACGCAGAGATCTTCGAACTGTTGATAGAGAACAGGTAATGTTGTAATGGGAATTCGCGTACACTTTAGTAAACAGTTCAACACTACGGAAAATACTGTTACGGTGGTCGCACCAATCATCATGTTGTACAGTGAAAATAAAATAACTGACACCAGACCAAGTCGCTAATTGCCTTTAGTTGCAGAAATAAATAAGCATAAACGCTCAAATACATTTCTTCAAGCTCAAAAATGTCCAACACACAGTAATGTAACAGACAGTAAATGTCATCTTAGTAACACTGTTGCGATAAGTAATACACAATAATCACTTTACATTAAACCACAAATCGCATTAACAACTACGGTAACACGCTATAAAAACGCAAGTCCAAACTGAACTTGGCCGACCGCTGGCGCTTATTTATAGCTCGCCAAGGTTCGAGATGTATCTACAATTTTCCGGATGACGCGTCGAGAATAACTGCTTAGTTTCAGGCTCGCTGGAATGAACTGGTTGCTATGTTAATTCCCGACATTGTACACATCCCGCAGACCGAACGCCGCCACATAACACAGGTTGCCTAGCACTAGGCGTAAAAATATAGTTTTTTCCTGTAATGTAAAGAAAATATAGCAAGACTAACCATTATTATTATATTTATTATACTGGACGGCTATTACCTGTTAGAGGAATTTAATGTTTCGAAGAATCTACCATATATAGTCTAATCGTTTAAAACGTTAGATTCTTGAAAGAGTATTTTAGAAACAGCAGATTCTGTAGCAACAGATCCTCTAATGTATCATCGGTCCTCGGAAACTTAAAAAAATGTATTCAGCATTGAATATTTT
This sequence comes from Magicicada septendecula, assembly GCA_034769895.1. Classification (NCBI taxonomy): domain Eukaryota; kingdom Metazoa; phylum Arthropoda; class Insecta; order Hemiptera; family Cicadidae; genus Magicicada; species Magicicada septendecula. The sequence goes on along the minus strand of CM068367.1, from coordinate 137,160,537 downwards.
CAGACTGACGGAAAATTGAGGAAAATGTATGTAAATGTTTGGACCACAGTACAAAAATGGACAAGCAATTTTAAGAGTAATGATTTTCTATTATCAGATGGTGAAAGGAGAGTGAGAAGGTTGCGTTCTATGGATTTTTTGTCATTTATACAAACTGCTGTTGTTCCCTCATGATGAATAAGTTGTTAGTGATGAGTGTTGTTCCCTCATGAAATTAAGGATACGTTGGAGTGAATAAGTTGTACATGACGACTGACCAGCATGTACAAAGAAATGCAAACCTCCTTTCGACCAGGCTAAAGGTATGCAAAGTTCGACTGATTATAAGTAGCTATTTTTGGATTTCGTTATCTTTCTCCCCTCCCCTAAGACCGTTAACCGTTCTCAGCTTTTTACAGTACTTAACTTTTCCAAAATTGTCAGACTGAAAGTCACTGACTGCCATGGCCAAACGTAACATTTATTTGATTTTAACGCTGGCTTTCTTATTCTTCTAATAAGAAAATACGTTTTTTTATTACAAGAATAAGGTTTATGCTTTGTGGTCCACAAAATATAATTCCTGTTAATGGTTATTTCGATTTAATTTCACAGATTCCTTTTTAGCTTCTGTCTCGTTAAGTTAATTTAAGACACATTCATTGTATACATTGCATTTTTCTTTTTCAAATTTGTTCTCCTACTGTTGTTGGCAGACATTCCTTTTCACCACCCGTAGTAATCAGAAGGTTGAAAATAATGTATCAATAAAATTTCAGGTGCCACAATGTTCAGTGATTCTCTTATCCCTAGCAGGATCTATTCCATCATTTATCGCCCAGCTAAGTACCGTCTTTGTCAGGTAACTTGATTACAGGGATAATACCTGACAAAGACATGAGGAATCATTTAGATGAGCTATTGAAGCATGAGGATATCGCACGATTCGTAAAGGTTCAACGAATACAACGGCTAGGTCACCTAGAATGGATGGATGACCAGAGTATGCCAAAGAAAATCCTGAAGGCACAGGTGTACAAAAACAGAAAGAGGGGTCGACCGAGGATAAGATGGATGATGTGCTGGAAGATCTAAGAAGAATGGGTGTGAGGGGTTACACTGAGATGGCAATGGATATGAGACATTGGAGAAGATTGGTGTTGGAAGCCAAAGTTCACGTTGGGCTGTAATGCTAAAGAAGAAGAAAAAGAATAACCACATTTTCTTACTTCTTCTTACTGTAAGGATTAGGTCGCTAAATCTGTTCCGGTATTTACCGCATTACCGATTGTCCCACATCTCACCTTCCGTAGGTCTGTACCGTACAACTGGATGTCTTTAGGGAACAATCCTCGTTGCACCGTCTTAATCCAAGTTCTTTCCTTACATCTTCATTTACCATCTGTCTTGGAGGGAGTAGTTTGTTTAAAGGATTCCAAACGAATTTCATTTCAGCTCTTTGAATTTTACGACTCGATAATTCTCGATATTACTCGTCGATATTACCATAACTTGTCCAACAGTCACATGAGCCTATGGACGAGATAGGGAAATGCGTTGTTCTTACAGAGAGACCACTCGCTTATACTGTACTAGTTAAATTGAAAATTTTTTTATCGAGAAATTAACTTCAAAATAATCACAAAATACAATCATGCGTTATACGTAATGTTACTTTACTTCTTTTGGATTATTTAAACAAATTTATGTTTACAACTGTAACTATAAAATTTTTGTTTAATGTTATACAGAGAAAAATAACCGTTATAGTTAGAAACTTAACTCGTCAGTACTCGGATCCCCATGCGCTTAAATTAAATTATTTTTTGTGTGGTTGCGGGTCGATGTAGCCTTGAGACTGCGGCCATTAAATGGCACTAATGTATTAAATGAAGCAAAGAAAAAATTCAAGTACCGTCTGCCTAGTGGCAAAAGCTAAAGAGCATGATAATGTCTTTCGGCCGCCAGCTAAACGCAACATTATTATGGTTACTGACTGACTGATTGTTTCCTTTCTGCAAATGTTGCGTTTAGCTGGCGGCCGAAAGACATTATCATGCTCTTTAGCTTTTGCCACTAGGCAGACGGTACTTGAATTTTTATTTTGTAACCAACGTTAATAAAATTTATTGAACCGTAAGAAAGAACAAAAATATTTTTGCCATCATAAACGGAGTAACGTTGTTCGTCTTGTAGATGCGTGGCTCACCCAAGTAGATGCTTGGAAACGACAGTTCCTCGGCATTCTCATCGTAGATTATATTCTGTGGCTTCGAGTTCATGCCTGGTGCTATGGCCAAGTACATTTCCTCATCCCACATCATCGTCTTTTGTTGTGCGAGCAACAATTCATTCGCATTCTCTGGCTGTTCTGCGATGCTTTCTATCAACGGCTCCTCGTCCGTCGGCTCTGTCTCTGTGATTTTCGCCGTCGTGTCACTACTGCTACTGTTGAAGAATGCATCATCTACCCATATATTATTCATTTTGTATAGCGGTTTCGTTAACAAGTATTGCAGCCATTTCTTTACGGAACCCTTATTGACGTAGCCTTGCAAGTACGTCGACTTATGTATGAGATGTCGTTTAATGTTTACGTTGAATGCTCTATCGTCGTCCAAGCTACGAGGCAACGCTTGAACCATCGTGTTTATATCGACCGGCACGTTTATTACTTGCCCTATAATACTTTGACTGCCGTGGACGAACCGCAGGCGTCGTATCTGCATGAATGGTAGACGCGGCGAGACCAGACGTTCAGTTATACAGTCGATTGGTGGCAAATGATCGGGATACTCAGGGTACACGAAGCCATTGGATCGCGAAAAGTTGGGTACCTTCTCGAGTGCTAGGGAAGTGTAACACGTTCCGCATACTTTGTAGCTAGTTACATCTTTGTTGGGGAACTCAGCTGCCAGTATGTGTTGACTCTTTTGCGGCGGTGCTCGCAAATCTCTCTGAAACCATAAGCGATCGCAGACGGAGCAGGCGTAACCGAACTCGTTGTCGTCGAATCGTTTCGTAAATTCCGCATCTGCTGCTATCTCTTCAGTTTTTAAGCGTTTTGGCGATACCGCAGCGATTGCCTGTTCGAATTCAGCTGCTTCGTTCGCTCGTTTCGTTGCCATCTCAGTTTTCTTATTCAATCTACAACGTTTTACTCGTTCGTTGGCCTTCCTTCGCTTGTCTGCCAGTTTTATGTTGTAGAATGAATCGATTTTCTCCTGCTCAGTCATCGTCGATGCGAACGGTGTATTTATTAAGTACTCGTTCAATTCTTCGTGCATCAAGTCATCTTGTTTCTTATTCAATCTACAACGTTTTACTCGTTCGTTGGTTTTCCTTCGCTTCTCTGATAGTTTCATGTTGTAGAATGCATCGATTTTCTCCTGCTCAGTCATCATCGACGCGAACGGTGTATTTATTAAGTACTCGTTCAATTCTTCGCTCAACAAGTCATCTTGTTTTCGTTTTTGTTGCGATGGGGCCGCTGGTATTGAAGCTTCACCGCCGACAGCAACCGCTCGTTGCTGTTCCTTCTCGAGCTTCTTTCGTTCCCGATACTTTCTTGCTCGCTCGGCATTTTGTCGTTTCTTGATCTGAGCCTTCTCGTCGCTGCTATCCATTGTCGAACGCTGTTTTAATCAGTCGCCACGTTATGGTTACTATATACCAGCAGCAGTGTATTTCACCACAACACAAAACAAACCTTTATTTACAACAATCCCAATGACATTATGTATCTGTGTTATACTTCACATTTCTGCGGTGAGTAATTAAATATAAAGAACAGTAGATTTGCATTTACGATGACAAATATTTTAATGAATAGATCGTTAGCTGAATCACATACGAAGACAACCATTAACTAGAGACAATAACCCCAATAACCTATCTACAGCTATGCAGTGTTGTTCGCTTGTTAGGTCTTTAATCTGCGACGACGTTAGCATGTTAGCGGTCGCGGTTTTAGTTAACGATTCCCGGCTGGTAAATTGTGCTAACACTTGATTTTAAACTTTCAGGACGCTTTATAAATCTGGTTTAATTGTTTGCAGTGATATTATTTTTAACACATTATATATATTGCGACGTATCAAAACAAACGTTTATTTACAACAATCCCAATGACGTCACGCAAGAATGACGTCATGCAGCGTGATGCGTTACAGTTTATAGCGTTACAGAAATTTTCAAATGATGGCCAGCCAAAAGACATTATCATGTCAAAATATTTTAGGTTGTTACATTCGGTTCAGTTAGGCTTTTTTAGTTTTGAGGGTCAATAGAAAAATCACCCAGGCAGGAACTTTGCTATTATTGGTGGTAGCTGCATGGTGTAAGCGACAGATTTGTTTAGAAAGCATAAAAATTATTTTTGAAACCCATCCCATCTTATTACCTCTTTGAATAATGTAAATACAGGGCACTTTATAACGCGGTATAACTCTGGCTGGCTGCGCAGTTGATTCCGGCTACCACGCGCGTTTGTTAGCATCAGGTCCAGTTTTGTAAAGCTACTGTATGGCAGTTAATTGTAGCTGTTTGCTGAGTTACGCGTGCATTTAGTCTCGTGCTACTTTTACACAATTTCGTTTTTATTTTTTTTTGTGCGTAGCCTACAACTTTTTTAATTAGTAGAACGAAACATCGGGAAAGAAAGTTTTGAGAATTCGTGGACGTAAAATAACTTTATCACCATAATCATCACTTCATGGGTAGGATTTTTCCTATTCCGGCCTCATGACTCCCGCCATCTTGTGACTGGTCTATCTACAGGTCTTCTTCCAACCGGCTCACACTCATAAGACAACTTCGGAAAGCGGATATTGTCTATTCTTTCTAGATGCTGTTTCCAGCAATTTCTATAATTCTGAATGAGTTCATTTAGGGAAACTATATTAAGTTCTCATCTATACTAGTTTTTATATAAACGAGTCGCGTATATGCCTTTACCCATCTCAAATAGCTCATTTCTGCAGCCTGTAATTGGCACCAGTCCTTCTTCCTTATAGTACAGGTCTCGCATCCATACATCCATACACAGCTGGAATTATAGAGTTTGTCTTATAGAATTTGATACACGGCTCTTGTCTAGCTTTTCTTTTCATTGAAAATTGTCCTTCTCAATATTCCACATATAGTTTGGAACCTGCCTAGTTTATTGCTGAAATCATCACTACCTCTATAAGAAAGACTACAACCAAGGTAACAGAATGTTCTATAAGCTGGACATTTAACATAATTTTTGATCGAATAGGATATTTTCCACAAAAGCCATAACCTTTGTTTTTTTCAGTTGAAATTTTAAAATTATATTCCTTACTTATCTTTGGGAGGCTATATAAACTTTTCTGCAATGCATTCTCATTGGCCAGGATAACACCCATATCATCTGCAAAGAGCAGCGTATTTAGTGCAGTACAGTTATTTAACTTGATGGCAGAAGGAGTCATCACTGAGACACATCATTAAGTTTTCTAAGCAGATCGTCAAGATAGACTATATATTAAACAATACCGGGGACAAAATGCACCCTTGTCCAAGCCCTCCATTAATTAACAGTCCTCGTGAGACACGCCCGTCTCCCAATACAACATTTATTTCTCTACCATTGTATAAATTCTTCAATACGTTAATCAAATAATTTGGGTATTATGGAATGCTTCCCAGAGTTTATCCCGTTTTACCCTATCAAAAGCCTTCTCCAAATCAATGAAGGCTATATGAGTCTCCAAAATAACTTTAAAAGTATATAATTGTATTAGAAGGACACGCCAAGAGAAAAGTAACAATGATGTGAGGGAAACTGTACTTGCAAGAGGTGAACGTCGAGACATTGTTTACAGAATAAGAAATGTAGCCAGCAAAGGTCTATTAACAATACCAAACAAGAAAAAAATAGGCGTTATTCTGAAGAGTCGATTTTTCACTTTGACGTTCTTCGATATTATCCACGTTTCATTAGCGTTTGGTACTGCAAGAATATCAACTGTCCTATAAATATTGCCTCATTTATAGCTGAACTAATGTACTCTGATCTCCTAACAAAACACACACATACACAGCGCATAAAAATTTGTTGCGTCTTCTACTGATTTTTTCCCTCGTAGCAAGAGAGATTCTACTAGCCATCAATTGTTGCCGGAGAAATTACCTTCCACTACAGCAGATTTACGGATAGTTGTTGGCACAAAAACCGCTGCCAATTAAACACCGTGAGAAAACTATCACGGGCAGATTAGTAAGTGTAAGACGGAAAGAGAGAAACAGCAGCAGGAGCAGTGGCGCGGCAACAATCACGAATGTAATTAACGGAATGGCAGAAGTCAGCGTTCATTATGCCCAGCCAACTCTATATGGTCGGTTTTACGACGTGTTCTCGCCGTTGTCATTAGCCGCATACCTACGTCGTACTTTAATTGTTATGTGTTTTATTGGACATTCCTTTTCCTCCACTTCTGAACACGCCAGAAGGACTACTTACCTACATTGACGTTTATTAGAGTCATTCGATTAAGGCATTTATACGTCTTAATTTTATAATGTTTGGTTTTTTTATTTTTGTACCACTTTCCTAATAGGCCTACAAGATTTTGAATGGTCTAAGTGTGTACTAGATCTCACCGGCAGTTCTCTACTTTAATGTAGTTTCAATCGTCTAACGTAATTGTTTCCGTTGCAATTTCGTTTATTTTCTTCTTCTTCTTCTTCGGCAATACAGCCCAACGTGAGGCATGGCTTCCAACACCAGTTTTCTCTAACGTCTCCTATCCGTTGTCGTCTTAAAGTAACCCCTTATATCCGTTCTTCCGAGATATTCCAGCACATCATCCAGCCATTTTAACCTAGATCGATCCCTCTTTCTGGTTTTATACACCTGTGCCCTCAGGATTTTCTTTGGCATACTCTGATCCTTCGTTCCAGGTGATCTAGCCATTGCACTCGGTGAGACTTTACGAATCTTATGATATCCTCGTGCTTGAATAGCTCATCTGTCTCCTGGTCATTTGTTATTCTTCATTCACCATCTTCCTGTGGAAATGAAGATGGCTTTTTGTGGAACTGATCCCGTACGGGCAAAAATTGTTATAGATGGTACTGTCCTGGAACAAGTTAGCAGTTTTGAATACCTGGGCTACAGTGTGTCTTATAATGCAAGCAACGTCGTGGTACATAAGTTGCATAAGTTCAACCTTATGTGCGGGACCGTTAGGCGAACCCTTAAGTCAGCAAGTAAAGGAACACGCCTAAAATTCTACAAGGTGATGGCTCTTCCCACACTTCTTTATGGGTCTGAGAATTGGACTTTAATGAAAGGCCAGGCCAGTCGCATTCAAGCGGCTGAAATGAGATTTCTCAGTCACGTGACAGGGTGTACGCTCCATGATCATAGAAGAAACACAGATATACGGCAGGAAATTAATATTATGAGTATACACGTCAGGATCGCCCTGCATCGGCTGAATTGGTGGGAACATCTTTGCCGAATGGATGTCTGCCGCATCCCCAAACAACTATGGAACTATAAGCCGAGGGGAAGGAGCGGTGTGGGACGTCTGAGGAAGCGCTGGAGTGACCAGCTGTAATATTTGCCTATTTGAGACCGAAACAAACCATTCTTGGTTTAAACCTTGAGGATGATGATGACGATCATCATCATCTTCCTTAAACACATTTTCCTTCCATTAACCGGGCCATAAAAACATCGTATAATCTTTTTTTCAAACGTTCTTAATGTTTCTTGTTCCATTTTTTGCTAATAATCAGAAGGTTTGAATTTCAGTGCACACCAATTAACACGCCATAAAAATTAACTTTTCTTCTAGCGGTCATATTCTGAACTTGGAAGGTCATCGTGATTAATCAGTCTCTACATCTCGTAAATCTTGGCTTTCCTCTAGCGTCAACGTGGGCATCTTCTTTCTCCCATCAACCCACGATCTCCCATCTAATACCGTAATTGTGTAGCTATTGTGCCTAATTAAAAGCCAACTAAAAACCTGCAACTAATTATAAACGTCCACATAAGGGGTTCCAAGAACAAGCTGCGTAGTGGGGTTGAGCTGAGTGAAGTTCTGTTCTCAAACTCCGTAATAAGACGACGTAATTCGCTCTTAGGTATAACGTTAATCTAGTTGTCTGTTACCGGTTAAAAAAATACCCGAAATCGGCATCGAGGACTACAAAAAATTGTTTCATTCTTTAAACTGTTCTCTCTTCTACCCCTCGACTGGCGAGCATAGTTGCAGCAGATTTTCACATATTCGCACCAGAAGCAATTCGATATCACCGAGGGAGACATTCGCCTTCAGGAAAGGGTACGGGATCGGATCGCTGAATCGAGGAGAAAGCAACATTTCAGCAGATATCGCACAAGTATCTATAAAATTTTACATATTGAGGTCTTGCTAAATTAAATGTAACGTACAGCCACAGCAAGTAAAGCCAACACATTCACTACACTCACTATATCCAATATAAAAACAAGAGGAAAATAAATTAATAAATTTTTAGAGCGACGTAAGACATTATCAGTTTAAAAGCTTACGCGTAATTGTTTAGGAGAGACATTAATTTATGGAATGACAAGCAACGATGTACGTTTGATAATTTCATTTTGTATTAGATGCGTTCTTTTAGAAGCAATACCAATCAAAACAATAACAACTTATATTGATATAAAATTTTGATTTTTATATCGATTCTTTTTGTAAATAACAACTATGATTTTGTGTCAACCACGTTATATTCATCTTTAAAATTTATTGTTGCCACACACACAACTTTATGCTCTGAGAAGGGAAGGGGTTTTGTAGTTCCACACTTCACCGTCGAGATATATGTTTTCAGAACGTCCGCTCCCATTAAACTCAGACGATAAGAGAAAATCGATGAGAGATAATAAATATTACACGTTCAAAAATATTTGTCTCAGTCAGGTATTTTCTATCGATGTCCACAAGAAACACCAGCATATAAATATACTCTAAACACCAGTTATGTGGGGAAGATAAGATTGATAGACTGCGGAGAAACAGCGCGCGTTCTGAATGCTGATGTCGGACTGTTTAGTAGATCTGCTAAATACGTATGATTTTAAAATTCCACCGTGAAACGTTAGACGCAGTACAGACCTACTTTTTGCTGCGGTTTGGGCGATTGTTGAGCCAATAAACATCATTGATATCAATAATTGTTCCAGCATTGCTCTCTGTTGGCGGTCCGCGGAATTGATATTATTCGCTGAGATGCGGCAATTAAATTGGATTGTGTCAGTGTGTAAATAATTTTTCCTCTTGTGTGATGGTCGAACAGAAACAGTAAATAGATATAGCAATAATAAACAGTAACTGGTTTTTTCTTTAAAATACCTTCATTTATTCTCGCCACGACTTCGCTGTTTCCTAGTTTCTAAGCTATACTACGAGAGAAGACTCGTCTATAAAATGACACACGTGTTCATATTATATATAAATTATGTGTACCATTAAGCCAGTTTTATAAAGTACTAACTGTCGCTAATTACCTCTCGTTGTTTAACGTTATGTGGTGCGGAAAAATTAACTTTATTCTCAGTTGAACGTTACAGTTCTTTTACTATGACATACCGGTGTAAACGCAGTTAGAAAACACTCATTATAGGCCTATACGTTATGTCGTTATGTGCAGCAGTTGTCGAGACCACATCTACTACTGTTTATATCGATACAGTACAATCACTGCAAACAATCACCAATATATTTACGAGAGTAGGGTGAAACATTCCGGGCCTGAATAAGAAAACAACACTATTTATTCCGGTTGTACAAAGTTTACACATTTTCCGGAACCAAAGAATACAGAATTGATTGAATTCTCATCTACCACTGCTGCTTGTCCGTCCAAAGATTCTCTTCAATTTCTCTTTCCCTCAACATAGTCTGAACTTCTATTCAAGTGATAGGTGGTCTTTCTCCTTTCCTTCTGCCCGGTGGGTTCATTCCATAACTCTCCTTGGCAACCTTTCCTGTGCCATCCTTTTTGTGTGTCCATACTACTGTAATTTTTTGTTTGAATAAAATCAGCAATTTAATTTTTGCACATTCATTCTGTCCTTAATAACTTCATTTCTAATTTTCTCACGTCTGGATACTCTTTCCGAACGTCTCCAGAAGTCCATCATTAAGTCTGTCATTAATTTTGTTCTTGTGTGTTTATTAGTAGTCCAAACTTCTGAGCCGTAAGTCATGATACTTCCAACAATGGTTTTAGTTTCTGCTGCAAATTGCTTATCCCACAGGATTATATTTAATGTAGAGATAGGCATCTTTTCCAAATTAATTCTGGATTTTATTTCTTTGTCTTGCTCCTCATTGGCCGTAATTTTCACCCCTAAATACTTGTATTCCTCAGTACATGAAATCTTTCCCATGTCTTCCTCCAATATCAAGTCTTGCTGAAGGTCACCTATTGCTATGTATTTTGTTTTATTCATATTTACCTTTAGCCTCCAATTCTGATATTCCTGTATCAATTTTCTAGTCATGTACTCTATGTCTTCAAAATTCCGAAAACAACACTTTCTGGAATTAATTTGCATTTATTTCTCAGCATAATCTCTATTTAGCTTTATATACTTTTTCCAATGATGTTCTAAAGCGGTTATGACAGACTCTTTTGTCAAGGTGCTCAAATTCGATAATTCAAAATTCGATAGGATTGTGCGCATAGAATGTCAAACAATCGGTTGAAACATCTTTTCGACACTGCATAAGTTCAACCATATGTGTGGGACCATCAGGAGAACTCTAAAATCAACGAGTAAAGAAATACCAAGGAGTTCTACAAGGTTATGGCTCTCCCCAAACTTCTATATGGGTCTGAGAATTGGACTTTAACGAAATACCAGGCCAGTCGTATTCAAGCAGCCGGAATGAGATTTCTCAGGCACGTGGCAGGGTATACTTGGTAGATGTACCGCAGGAACAGAATATTATGAATATATTCGATAGGATCGCCCAATATCTGCTAAAACGGTTGGAACATCTTAACCGAGTGGTAATGATTGGCATTAATGTCAATAATTGTTCCAGTACTGCTCTCTGTGGGCGATCCGCGAAATTGACACGATTCGTTGAGATGCCTTTTATACATGGTGACAATTAAATTGGATTGTGTCAGTTTGTAAATTATTTGTCCTCTTGTGTGATGGTCGAACTAAAATAGTAAATAGAGTTATCAATCTAAATCATTTTCCGCATCACCAAGCAACTATTGAATTATAAGCCGAAAGGACGGGAAGGTATGGAACGCCAAAATTCGAAAACATTCCCAAAATTCGTCAAATTGTGCGTGGAAATCGGCGACTGACCTTGAGATCCATAGCAGATCAAGTGAGCATTGATAGGGAAACCGTGCGGCGGACAGTTTTAACTGAAAACCTTGGCATGCGCAAGATGTGAGGCAAAATGGTCCCAAAGGAGAACACCGATGAACAAAAGCAACGGAGGGTTAAACTGTGCAAAGACCTGTTGGAGAGGCGAGACGACGTTTTATAATCACAGGTGATGAATCCTGGATCTTCGCGTATGATCCTGAATCAAAGCGACAAAGTGCCCAATGGAAGTCACCTGATTCTCCACGACGAAAAAGTTCCGTCAATCAAAATAAAACATCAGAACTTTGTCAATAACCTTTTTTGAAATCCGAGGATTGTTCACTATGAATTTGTATCACCAGGACAAACAGTTAACCAAGAGTACTATTTGGAAGTGCTGCAAAGATTGCGTGAAAAAGTGAGACGCGAACGACCGGAACTTTCCGTCAACTCATGGCTCGTGCCTCGTGATAATGTACCTGCTCACACGGCATTGTCTGTACAGGAGTTTTTGGCTAGGAAACAAACAACTTTGGTAGACCACCCGCCATACTCACCTGGCCTTGCCCCCGTGACTTCTTTCTTTACCCGAAGATCAAAGGCGTTTTGAAAGGAAGACATTTTCATGACACTGAGGACATTAAAGCTAATACGACGGCAGCTCTGAAGGCCATTTATTCAAAAAAGAGTTCCAATATTGCTTCGAAGGGTGGAGTAGGCGCTGGCATCGGTGTATAGCTTCCCAAGGGGAGAACTTTGAAGACGACCACACCTGTATTTAGCAATAAGGTGTGTAGCATATTTTCTAGGATGAGTTCGCGAACTTATTGCCAGACCTCGTAGTCCTTGCTGAAGATGATGACTACTCGAAAACAGAACTGTTTGGCCATAAAACAACTCGTTATGAAATTAGCCCTTGCTGCCATTACAGTTTGCTGTGGGAGTCACCCGTTACAGACGAAATAATATCGACGAACCAGGATTATTTCGTTATGTGGACAAAAGATGGGAAATGTGTGATACTATTCGTTGTTATCTGATGAATCATCATGTTGAATTTTGCAATCAGCAACAAGTTGGATTTACTAATTGTTATTATTCATTTATTGCATCGACGCGGATAATATGATTTTAGTTGAGGTGGGAATTAGAAGAAAGGATGTAGAATTGCTTGTTGGCCGGAGCACTTTGTTAGATGACAGTGTCGTCTATGCGGTAAGATAAAAAAATGTTAAGCGAAATGCTAGAAGTAAACAAAACCGGTGAGTTTTACGTGAAGAGGCTAAATAACGAGTTTGAAAGCACAGATGATTTCAAAAGCAGGCGATCACAAGGACATCAAATGAGCTTTAGAATATGTAGGCTACGTCTACCAGTCTCTGGACTGAGACATGAAAAGATGAGACATTTCAAACGATCAGCTATTACTCCGATCCACAGAAAATACAATAGAATTTAAAATAAATCATATTACCTGTTCATTTACACAATGGTTTTTAATGTGGAATGACTAAGAGACGAAGAGAAATTTTATTTAAGAAATGTTGAAACACAATAAAATAACTCTTGCTATGTTTGAAAATTAAAAAAAAAAGCTATGCTATCATTTGTGTTGAAATGGCGGGGAGAGAGAGAGAGAGAGAGAGAGAGAGAGAGAGAGAGAGAGAGAGAGAGAGAGAGAGAGAGAGAGGAGGAGTATATTTACCTAACTTCTTCTTTCTTCACTACAAGATCTCTCGTTCCCAATGTCCTATATTCAAACGCTTGTTTAGGAATACCGTACCATGTCTACGGTAGACATCAGCCGAACCATGGCGTTCACCAGCCGCAGAGAAGGCGGCCTGTCTAGGGGTTGTGTGGCCCGAAATCAATGCACCTCGTCCACCAGGTTGGGGATTGTGAGAGGGGCTGGGAACACTTCCATATCAGTTTACTGGAGTACTTCAACAAAGGGAAAGATCAGCTGAATATACAAGAAAACGTCACCCCAAGGCTACTTACCTAACTTAAACGACGCTCCACTAGTAAGGCTTTCTTCGGGTTAAAGATGCTTCAATTAGCGAAGGCCGTCAACAAATCGTCTTTCTAACTGCAAACCGCTTTTGCAGTCCAAAATAAGTAGAAAGAATAAATTTTTAAAAACAGCATTTAGTTAATTCATTTATTTCAAACGTTTCAATTACATGGTCAAGGCTGGCAACTTGTACGTAGATTCCGCTGCCGGGATCAAAATAAAATTAACGCCGTGGCAACGAATATACGGCGACTGAGTGACAGATACCGCACTCTGGTGCCTAACAGGCGTAATTTGCATCTTATTATGTGACGTAAACCTGCTATATTGAGCGTCATGAATTAGTGACACGGGTTTTTTTTTATAATAGTCTATACGTACTTATTACTTTTTGCATCCAGCGGCCAGGTCATGGCTTGTGACACGCCTTGCCGACTGGCCTTTTGTTGGCAAATCACCAATAATTTCTCTACTTGATACTTTTTCCTGCACGATGAGGGCGGGCCGTAGATGAGTTTTATACATAAACTCATGTATTGTTGCCTGAAACAAGTCAAAGCTTTAGCGGCTGTCCGCGTGTTGTACGTAAAGAAAGGCTCCGTAAAAGACGTTATGTTACATAAACCAAAACCGATTATCCGATTATACAATCTTTAGTGTTACATGATAAAACGGTGTGCGCCGTAGAAATGCTCCGTCAGGCGTTTTCGCATCCTAGCTTCAGTTTCTAGCAATGTATCTCCCGTCAGGCTTTTTCTAGTTAGTGGCTCTACATCTCCGTACGAAAGTTGCAGTCTTCTTTTTCTTCTTGCTGTCGACTGCTAATGCCACATTAGGTTACGTTCCTTTAGACATTCTTTCCATGTGCCCACACCTTCTTCTTCTTATTCACTTCAAGCATTAGGCAAAAATTACTAGTTACGGTACCCATCTCTTCCTTGCCCTTCCAAGACTTCTTCCTGATGGTATGTAGTGCCAGACTTGAACAGAAAGTCTGGATGTGTCCATTCTGTTCATGTGATTCACCCACCTTCTTCTATTTTCTGTTATTTTATCCTGCAAACAGTATATTTGCAGTTCCGTTCTTATGTTTATGTATCTTATCCAGTCTTCTCTTCTGCATCCCTTCACAGCTCTGAAGAATTTTATCCCTACTCCTAGTATGTAGTTTCTAGTCTTCTAGTAAGAACCTATCACTCTCTTTGTGCCCGTACCAATTCAATTAGTGATTGTCTCCATTGTTTTGGTTGTGTCCACACTAACCTCGCTTGGGTTTAATTTCTTAGTTCTTATTTTGTGCAAACCTCTATGGCTTACACTGTTCTTCAGTCGTCCTTGCTCTCAGTTTACTCGATTTTTGTTTGTAATGTCCCACACGACTACTCTGATATAGCGATACTTCTCTACATCCTGGTAAAGTCGTGTATACATTTCCTTGTTAAATTCCGTTTTTAGATAACCCTTACACTTCTTGGAATCCTATGTTTGGTTTGACCTCATCACAACTAACTCCATGGGTATTCGAGTTCCCAGATAAATACAAGGCTCATATAGTTTTACAATAGTTCCGCTTCTCATTTTCAGGCCTCTTGCTATGTCTTCTAGGACTATATATTTGATTGTCGGTAATTACTCTCTTTACCCTTCTAAGCTTAAATTATTTTTCTTTAAGATTACAAAGAACATATCTGTTTTTGTCTCTTGTATCTTTTTTGTTTCCATCACTGTTTTTCTTTCATTTGTAGCTACTAATGTTATTTCTTTTTTTTCTTCTGTTCACGTTAATTCTCCTCCCCAACTAGTCGTAGCAAATAATCATGAAATTGAAAGAAACACGTTAACACGTTCCACACATATCTTTAGATATGACGTAGAAACAAATGACGAAGAATTGTCCGTGTGAGAGGAAACGTCGTGGGTGGGTAGGCTGCGGTCGTGAAATTTGGAATTATCAACAACGTTTAGGCTTGGAAAGACAAAAATCCCTGGCGATTTCTTTTCTTTAAATAAACTACTTTATACCATCAAATTGAACTAGTAGGTGCCACGCTTGAGTTTGAGGTTCTATGCCAAGCGATAAATTACTATGCTTTACTCGCTTGACGAAGAACTGTAGAATTGAGCATTGAGTTAGACGTCAGAATACTGTGATTGATAAAACCTGTGGTTGACCCGTAGAAACAAGATCCGCGTCCCACGCAACAATTGTAGCGTTGTTGGAAGAGGTGCCACCAACAATCTCGGTTAGGGATTCCATCTTGGATCTCAGTTGTACATCATATAGAGAAACGCTTCTCAAACAGCGACCTGTCAACTTACGTGCCCTGATTGTAACTCAAAGCGGTAGTTTTGGGTTTGGGAAGATTGGCGCAAAATGTAACAAAGATCCTTTGGATCCGTGAGAAACAAACATTTTAGACGTCGGCCAGAAATAACTGAACCTATAGGCTATAGGTAGACTCCATCATCCGCGTACACACACACACACACAAATATATTGGAGTCTTGAATTAGGGTGTAATTGCCACATTCGGCATCTTGGTCACAGCAGACATGCAACTATACCTCTTTTTTAACTTTAAAGTTATAATCTGCATAAATCCTACAGGAAGTGTTCTGTAAATAAGTAATAATATGTAAGGGAGACATTATTCTTCGTGGATTAATTGAAGATAATTTTAAGAGACGGAGTAATAAACTCAATCCTAGTAAAGCGTCGAGTCAAGCCTAGTAGGCACAGGTCTGTTTGATGTCATCTTTTAAACGAGCACTTCATCAGTATTATCCAACAGTTTTCAGGACAACTCATGATCATGTAATTTTTTTTCTTTATTAGCATGATGCTTGAGTACTTCCTTAATTTACGAAACCTTCAAATCATTTGGTATGCTACCTACAAAACCAAATTTAGTTCCCAGCATTACGATCTAAAATTAAAAGTTGCTAATTTGTGTGACATATATGTTATTATCTTGTCTTATTATCTTTTCATAATTCTTTAATAAAATTTCACTATTTATGGTACAGGTATATTATTTAATAAACAAATTCAGTAAATATTTACTAATTTCTAGGGTAACAGTCGTGTGGAAAGCTTGTAAACTACGGTTGGAGAAAACCATTATCAGTACAAGGGAATATGCCGTACTAACACAAAACCCAGCTTGTGCAGTGTTCTGTAATGCGATGTAATGTAGGTGACGTTGAGGAAGCTGCCGAACATTCAGTCCTGCAGTTACGTTACATAACATTTCAATTACGCTGATTGGAACCTTGGTTGTCGGACGGCGCGCGGCAGGAGATACCGGGGAAAATTAGTATCATTACGGCGAGAACCGGTGTCATTTTGCGGCGTGGCGGTTGCGAATGCAAAAACCGACCGTGGTTATTACAGGCCGGGCTTCTTCGCCAGTTCGTCACTTTGTGTCTTTCGCTTTATTAGCGAGCCGCGGTAATTCAGTGGATGTCTCTATCTGTAGACACTCTGCCACCGGCTGCTCTACCGGTAGACGCCACTTCTCTTCCTACGACTTAATTTGTTCGGCTGTTACTCGCTCTGCAACAGTGTTTTTTAACGAGTTAAAGAGCGTCCAGTTGTCTTCTCCTTCTTCTTGTTCCTCTCATCCCGCGTGTTCAACGATCTCGTTGGCAGTACGTTAGATTACCGATCTACGTGAAACAAAATTTCTAAATTAGGGCTACTTTCAAGTATATATCTAAAAAGGCGGTTTTTAAATTGCAGTGGCATAGGCAGGATTATTCCAGGGTAGGGGCGCATTTACGGAGGGGCGAACGAGAAAGGACCCCCCTCCCATAGGGTCGAAAAAGTTGACGAATTTGCTAATGTCTTAATTTTTAGGCTGTTTTATTATTTTTTTTTTCAGCTGTGTACGCTAATATAGTGGTAACCCTTAACTTATACAGACAGGTTTATTACACAGCATTAGCTTATACGTTTGAAAAATGAAATATAGTAAAATCAATTCAGTCAATAGGCCTAAGTAGCTTGTAAACTTTGTTCCAAAAACACGTATTTTTATTGTGTTATTACCATTTTCTTTAATGAGACATATTATAGCCACTTTAAATATAATCATTTTGACTAGTCTTAACTTATTTTTTTGTTTTGTATGAAACCGACTCGACCCCGGACCCCCTCAGGCCAAATTCTATATACGCCACTGTTCCAGAGTGGAGAGGTTTGTAGATCATGATTTTTTCGTGGTGGCAGTTAATTGATTATAGACGGAAAATGGATGTCGATGATAGCAGGAGATTCGACAGTAATAGGTTATTGTGTAGGCCTATGTTATAGGCAGGCTACTAGCGACCCGGCAGTTCCCGCCTGCAGACTTCAACTATAAAACTCATTTACGATCTACCCAATGGGGGTCTGTAAGACTTGGTTACGCCACGAACTGTATGGAATAATGTTTTATTCTCATGTTTCTTGACTTTACTATTATAGGTCGACCACTCTTCCTCTGATTAATATCGATTTGTCCAATCGCCTGCCATTAAACCGTTCTATTCAGTTTCTCGTGCGATGTGATCACGTGATAGCAAATGGGCTATCTTGTTTAGTTCTTCTTGTGGCTCCGTACATCACTTTTTACACATTTTATCTTCTGTCCTTTACCTCGTAGATCAGTGTTTCTTAACCTATGGGGCGCGATCCACTGCTGGGTCCCGAGGGAGCGTTAAGTGGATCGCGATGTCCGTTTCGAAAATTTATTTACTATTTCTTAAAAACCTATTACATTTAATATTAAGTAGAATTAAGTATGTATAATTTCTTTAAGCGTTAAAAAAGAATTAAAGTACTCGATGTTAACAAAACTATGGTTACAAACTGGATGCACACTCCTAAATGTAATTCTGCCGATGCGCATGCTTATGGTCGAATGAAGTATAATATCCTTCATGATGATAGATATTATATGATAGAAGGGTCCCGGACTTAAAAAAGTTGAGAACCACTGTCGTAGGAGATGTTGCTAGTGTTGTTTGTTAATATGTATTTGGTACTTCCAAAAGTCTCTGTTTTCTGTATATCATGCAGACGATATTACGGCAAGACAGGAGGACGTGATAAACCGTTTAAGAGGACTTATGAGGGAAATAGGTAGTTGAAAATCTTCGTCACAGAAAAATACCGAATGGTTAGGGACATACAATTTTATATATAGTAGGCTGAAGTATTAGAGAAGAAATCTTGGAAGAGATTTTTGTATCAAGTGACTCCAAAAATGTACGGCTGCTCGAAACAGATTATGCATAGGTCAAACTAAACTTTAAATAAAGCAAGATTAAAAGTAAAAATAAGGAATAGAAATAGCAAAAACGTATAAAAAAGAGAGGTTTATTACAGTATTGATCCCAGTAAACCACTATTCCTGGCATCTGATGCGAAAGAACAGCATTAATTAGTCAATTCCAAAGAATAAATTCTAAAGTGGTTAATTCGAAACTAAATTTTTTCTTACATTAGACCTTGTGTTTGTGTTCTAACAATCGAACGCGCTATGAACAAAATCCACAATAGAAATGTATTTCATATTAATAAATGTACATTGCATAGTCCATAAAGAAACTTTTAAAAGGATCAATTGTTCGAAAACCACCAAGAGACATAACAAAGCTGTGCATTCGACATTTGTTCTGCTGACTATAAAACGCACACACACAATTCGTTCACGCAACACCAGCATTTGTACAATATTGCGTATGCTCAATTTCACAGACTATTTATTTGTTAACAGGCAGAATAAATATAAAGAGAAAACACTACGAATGCGTTGCGCGAACACGTGAAAGAGGAAAACCAACATCCGGCGTAAAAGAAAATAAAAGAACGACTCTGTTAAAAGCAGAACAAAAGGCACAACTCTTTAACAACCGTAATGGCTTTATTTATCTTTTGAAACGGGCCGACGTTGTTTACGAAGCATGCGTGCAATCCGTATTGCTCAGTTAATTATCCGTAACGGTTTAATTATCGCAGGAAAACATTTTTAAATACAACAATTGCTTTTATTTGCGTAAAACGTTTTTATTCTGCTCGAGCTGTTACCTGGTAATTTCGCCGGGCCGTGAAAAACACGTATACTACACATAGCCGTTTGTGAGGAGCATTAGGATTCCGTCCTCTTCATCAAATGATCGCTGTTCTGCAGTTTTTCTTTTCTCGACATCCCCCGATGTAAGCTGATTCTCCGTTGAATCCGAGAGATTTAAATTTTCACGTATGATAGGTTTCAGTTATATCACAGATAAATTAAATATTAAAATCATATTTTAGGAGGAGCCATCTCATCCTCGGACAACCCACGTCTCTTCTACCAATGGCTTTATAGTTCAGTGCCGCTTTCGGGAATCGATTATCTGTTATCCCTTGGAGAACAATGGATCCCACCATTGTCTTCTGTAAGTTGAAATAATTTCGTTTATGTCCTCTACTTCGAGTTCTGCTCTAATATCCTCATTCCTTATTATATTTTGCAATGTACAGTTTAAAGTACTTCGAAGAAACTGCATTTCAGCACTCTGAATCTTGCCGCATTCCTTTTTTTGTCATGACCATACGTCATGTCATGACCCTCACTCCCATACGTCAGTGTGGGTATTGCAATCGTCTTATAAAATTTAATCCTACTTTGGGTACTACGAGTATTATAAAGTTTTGCATGAACAGGTTACTGGTCCGTTGCACAACCCCCTACCAGGAAGACCAGAGACTCTTCTGTCAGGTTTAGTCGAAAGGAGATTCGCCCTCACCCTTCTCTTTCTTAGCTGGAATTGGTGGCTTTGTATCAGTTATTCTGATACTAAACGTTTCTTAGTATTTCTAGTGATCACCTATCGGCATCAGTGAGCACTCTAAGATCCTAAGCCAGCCAAAATTACGAAATTAGAATGAAAAAAGGAAGACACCCTAGCCCTCGAGTACTCTAATAGCGTCGGGGTCAGAAAAGAACTGGACAAGAGAGACTAGACAGAAAAGATTAAAGGAAGGGATCTCACCCAAGTCAAGATGAAGGAAAGTGAGAATCCAGGTAGGGCACATCGGGATTGCCAAACCCGTATCCACAAGATTTGGATCCCTGATGAGATGGGTGCTGGAACAAGTTTATATAACCTAATCCTTAAAGTGATAAAATGTATTACCTTGAACCTGTACCATGCGAGTAAACCGTAGTAAATAAAACTCTAATACTTTCGTAATTACGCAGTGATCTGAGTAACCTTGATATCAAACTGTTTGTTATTTTCCTTAACATAACACATACATGAAATGTTTCATAGCATACTGAGAAAAAATTTCTCAAAAAACTGCAACATATAATTTATGTTTGTAAAATGTAATAATGCAGGCGCGGATCCACGGAGTGGGAAATGGGGAAAATTTCCCTCCCCAAATGGTCACTTCACAGGAAGGTTTTTGTCGTTTTATGATTGTGAATATGATTTAAAAATCATATCACATTATGTAAGTCCATAGTTTTACCCTAAAATTACTTTAAATTGTAACTGCACCTTACCACCGTGCTTAATTTTTGTATAGTAGGCCTACATAACTTAAATAAGTAGTGTTTATCTGAAATTGTAAGTGAACATTATAAAAGAACACTGTACTAACAAACACATATGTGAATTAATACTTATACAGTAATGAATCTATTATGTTGATAATAACAAACTGTATTTTATCTTCACTCATTACTATCGTTTATACTTTAGATCTTTAAAGAATGGCCTAACTTTTAAAAATACTCCCCCAAATCAACACTTTCCTCCCCCAAAACTGTCTACTGGATCCCCCCTGAATAATGACATTTACTGTTGTGATTAACGTGGAGTCTATCCTATGCAGGAAGGTAGAGCGACGCTAATTTTTTAAGATCAAAATATTTACATCTTTGTTCTGTATAAAACACTACAACCACCCAATTCGATCACACACTGTATAAACCGGTTGGCCATAATTAATAACAGCAACATTTGCAATTAAAAATCAATTAATTTTCGATTCAGTGCAATCGGGTGTAAAAAACTATATTTCTGGAACCGGGATTTGACACGTTAAATATGGCCTGACAGCCAAAAGTGGAAATTATCGCTATACTAGCCTGAAGTGTAGGAGATTGCAAAGAAAATTTTGGACAAACTGAAAACATTAGGAAAGGATTACAGTATAATAACGCTGTTTCAAGATAGAACAAATTAAAAAATTGAGACATTAGGGCATTAGAAAAATTTGAATGGATATAACCGAAAGCACAGAGAAATAGCAACTAAATTGGTTTGGCACATAGAAAAATGCCGCCCTCACAGCCGCTACAGCCTTCCACATATCTCGTCTGCGATCCGCCCTGTTCGTTCAAGAAAAAACATCACATACAGTACAAGAATTGTTGATGATTTGGCAAGAAAAGGCTCTTCGATAAGGCGTTCCTCAAGCCATCCCATGACACGGCCGCTGGATGTAAAACATAATAAGTATATATTAAAAAATAATCTTGCCAATAATTCATACTGCTCAATATAGCAGGTTTGTATTACGTAATAAGATGCAAATTGCGCCTCGCGGCATCGCAGTGCGGTATCTGTCTGCGGCTAAGCTCTCATTTACAGTATATATACGTACTA
Source organism: Magicicada septendecula (assembly GCA_034769895.1). Taxonomy (NCBI): domain Eukaryota; kingdom Metazoa; phylum Arthropoda; class Insecta; order Hemiptera; family Cicadidae; genus Magicicada; species Magicicada septendecula. Next base: position 137,138,536 of record CM068367.1, on the reverse strand, counting down.
CATTGTCATAACGTTAATTTTATTTTGATCCCAGCAGCGGAATCTACGTTCAAGTTGCCAGCCTTGACCATTGTTATGCAAACGTTTAAAATAAATGGAATAACAAAAGGCTTTTTTTAAATTTATTTGTCTTCTTTTTCGATTTGCGAAAGCTGCGTGAAACTAAATAGATGATTTGTTGATGGCCTTCGCGAACTGAAGTATCTTAACCCGAAGAATACCTCGTGTGTAAGTTATGTAATGCGCGCCCATATACACACACACATACACTCGAATTTATCATATAAATACAAGAACTCTTGTTTTTTATATCTTTGAAACATACCAACGTCATTTATTTTGTTTTAAAAATAGTTCCATAATGTTTCACGAAATTGTTAGAAAGAAGTCTGACAATATTAGAAGTTGCTTTTATGTAAATAAATAAAACAAATTGTTTTAAATGTTTTCATATTTTCTGTACCTTTTAGTGATTATTAAAACTATTTTCACATTAAAAGAAAACAAAACATTCAAATGAGAAACGCGCGGGCGATTTCTACAGCGCTCATCTCCATTCTCCCAGTTATTCTTTATTTGCAAAACCGTTTAATAAAAACGGATGAGCCTCTAAATTAATATTTTTTAATTTTTATATCATCTATTTTATTATAAAAACTGTATCTGTATGACAATACTCAACTGCAAAACCATTCTGAAATGAGAACTTTATATACGGCACTACGTTGCCAGGCCCACTTCCGTACACCTCGCGCTCCTAGGGCAGTAAACTGATTCAACTTGTAACGAAAGATGCAAGGAAATAGATGGAACGAAAAAGCAGTCTTGCCAGGTCACTCAAACCTCTTTTCCTCACAAAGCTATCCAAAATTTCCTCACTGCCACAAATATGTGTACTTTAAGCAAAGCGTAGTATTTTAAAGAATGTGAAGATACTCTAAAGTTTAACTACTATTACAAGAATAACGTAAATATTAAAAATAGTTTTATTATGATAAAAGAAAATTTACTCAAATGCTGAGAGGTTGAGATGAATAATTTTGGAATCTTTTTCTTGTGCTTAGTCCATTATTAGCCTAATATATTTACACAACTTAACAATTCTTTAATTCATAAAAACAATTTAAAATCTGTGACACCTATTTTTTATTGTAATATTTATTTTATTGATCGACGGTCACTACTACATTAAGGTTAATATTTATAGTATCGTCAATGAGAATATGTGGATTCCTGTTTGAAATGTTGAAAGAATATAATTTTTATTTTAGTTTGCTTTGAACGTTTTTTAGTTGATCCATGAGTTCGAATCTGATTTTTATATTGTAATTAGCTGGAAGATTTTTATGTTTAAAAATTCGATTTAGTAATTTAGCTATTGTAATGAATTACTGTACTGAGCATACCACATTCTAATTTTTCAACTAAACGTTGCGTAAATTAAAAAAAAGGTTTGTTACATATTGTTTGTATATGTGTGTATACTGAAAATAACACTAAGTGTGATATGATTCTTGTAACGTGTGTATGATTCTACGTGTTATATTCATTGTAAATATATCGATTCCTTATAATGAAATACATATAAACACTACTATGCCGTCGTCTCGTTTAATCAATCCCATCACTCTTATTTGAATCTAAACTTTTTATAGCAAACTCTCTCTTACTCCAAATACATACGAGCAACCTTTTACACGTTGAATCAGTTCACTCGCCACTCGATACTGAAGTTCTCACTTCTGGCGTGTGTCCTACAACACACCACTTTTTTTATTTGGTACTGAAGCGATCTATCGCGATTATTTGCTCAAAGTTCTATAGGTTGTAAGGACAACAGTATTCACTACAATTATATTAAGAACCCCTTGTAACAAAACATTTTGGATAAATGACACGATTCCGTGAAGACAATAACTGGACAACCGTTTGTAAAGAAGTCATCCTGTGAAACAAAAAGAGACCCAGAATGCTGATTAACAGTGGGTGGGAGAAAGAAAAGCAGCGGTCGAAAAATCGCTCATTAGTATAATTTCAGAAGAAAAACATTCCCAAAGACCTAAGAATATACTTTTTAAGAAAGTATTTTTGCTGCAATATTAATATTCAATTCAGAATCGTAGGCTGTACAGAAGTTCGGAAAAGTAAAAATTAATAAATTAAATATGTAAGGAAAACAGATTAAACAAGAGTAGACGAATTAAAAATAATTATGGCAAACGCAGATTGAAAACTAAAGCTATGGGATAAGTTATAAAATAGTGGGAATGAGATGGTTTGGCCATAAGAAGAGGAAGAACGGGGAAGGAGTCACAAGAAGTATAAGCGAAGGAAGACCAATGCGGAGGGAAACCGAAGGAGACAAAGAAAACAGTGGCAAGAAAGGTGAGAGAAGCTGCGAGGAGGTGATAAAATAAATAGATAAATCAGATCGGTTGTTCAAAACGGAGGACGTTGGAGAAAAACAAAAAGGAAACACAAATTAAGACGCAACTTAGTAGTGAGTAAGCTGTGACGCAATAACTAGTGAGCTGGCGAAATAAGTGCATTAGTTAACATTCAGAGACTGAATGGCTATTAAACTGGATAAAACTGACAATACTTGAGGTGTTAACTAAACAGTTCCTTTAGAAGTTAAACTCGCGAAGGTAGGTAAAGAACAAAAGCCGTTGCTGTACCATCACAGTTTTATGATGTGAATCTCGGGAATAGTGGAGATCATTGTTTTCAGTGTAACGAACTGAATCAAGGATATTTCTCAGCACTTTGTTTTTGAAATTTCGTTTATGTCTCTGAATCTTTGTACTATACGTAAATTAAGTTATTTGCTGTAACCCAGGGATACATCTCGTGTCCCCTAAACTTTCGGTGTAAAGGCTCGCTCATGAAAGGACAAACATGACGCAATTGTAAATTTAAATTCCTCACAATGGTTTGTCATCGTGGGGATATAGATTTAACTGTTTTTTCATATGCTTGAGTCTGGGACGTGTCTTTTTCCAAACGTTGAGTGTTTCGTATATTTATCATTAAAAAAAGAGATTTATTTAGTTACACGCATTAGTTACGTAACTAAATAATTTACATTGGATAACATGTAAAAAAATATTGTTTACGGTTTCAATATGCCTTATAAAGTTAAACGACACGAGTTAATTGGCGACAGTTAGTACTTAATTAATGCCACGTATAATTTATGTGTGGTATTAACGAGTCTTCTATCAAAACTGGATTGGAAGGAACAGCGAAGACGAGGCAAGAATAAAATCGTTCGTATTCTAAATAAACGACAGTTATTGGCCATTATTGCTGTCTCTATTTGCGTTTTTTTTCGGTCGCCACACAAGAAGTGGTGGTTTACGCAGACGCAATCCAATTTAATTGACGCGATCTATGAAGACCTCTTCAACGAGAGCACCATCAATTACCGCGGACCGCCAACAGAGAGCAGCGCCGAGACAATTATTGACCTTCGTGTGACGTTTATTGGCTCAACAGTGACACAAACCGGAGCAAAAAGTAGGTCTGTAAAGTATCTAACGTTGTTTTCATATTGAATTTCAAAGCATACGTATTCAGCGCGTGTGCTTGTCAACAGGCGGCCGAACATCAACATTCAGAACGCACGCTACCCACTTACAGCCAATCAATTTTACCTTTCGCGTAATCGATTCCGACTTAATTGTCGTCTGTATATCTGCGAGTAATTAATTAGTTGAAAGGTTAATTAATTGCAGACACGGGGTTCGTTGTGAACGTGGATACGTACAACTTGTTTTACGATACAAATAAAAGGTGTTGTAAAAACCCGCAGCGTCGTCGGAATCGTTCACGAGGGCAGTGGTTTCCGGTCTCCTCGCATCTCGTTGAACAGGATGCGCGAACCAGTTGCGAGGAAAAGGGAGCAGAACGGACAACGGACAGAAAGATAATGAAAGGCCAGAGGCTGTTTATTATTACTGTTGGAGCCACTGATCTGCCGGAGCATCGATTTATTTTCGACTGGAAACTGTTACCGAAATTAAAGATTACTCAATCGGATAATTACCAGTTCGCATTGACTCTCACGTTTGATTTCCTACATATCATCCGGTGGCGTTTGTTTATATTTATCCCGATTATTACAATTTTATTGCCATATAAACCACAATTAAAAATTGTAGTGTTATATAATTAAACATTAAGATTCAGTTGTTTCACACACACACACACACACACACACACACACACACACACACACACACACACACACACACACACACACACACACACACACACACACACACACACACACACACACACACACACACACACACACACACACACACACGCGCGCGCGCGCGCGCGCACGCACGCACGCACGCACGCACACACACACACACACGCACGCACACACACACACGCACGCACGCACGCACGCACGCACGCACGCACACACACACACACACACACACACACACACACACACACATTTCTCAATAGCAATTGGAATGTTTGAATCCTTTATTTTTTCATATACTCACGTTATCGTTACGTTCCCTTTTATTAGTGAATTTCACGCCAGAGCTACTTTTCCTTTTCTCCGGATATGAGTGTCCTGTAAAATGTCGTTTGACCTTTTATGCATGTGAAATTTGGTCGTTGAAACTGGCAGATCGCAGAAGAATCGAAGCCTACGAATTACATGATTGCATGGATGGAAAAAGAAAGAACGATTCCATGTCACAAACATTTCAGATCAAAATAGGTTTGTAAAACGGATTGAATCATATCTAAATATGTTTTCATCATTCGCCAAACCAATACAGAGAACCCAGGATACAGAGTAGTGGAGATTTTAGTATAACACAATTATTCTTGTTATTAATGAAATATAAATAAAATATGTTTTTAATATAAATTCAAGTGTTGTATTTATTTGTACACTTGAATTCACTTATTTTTACATTGTATACTTCGACATATTTCCTGTACTTCAGAAAACACACACACACACACACACACACATATATATATAAATCGGTTTAAAACGACTTTCGACGTTATCCGGTGCCTAGTAGCCACTCGATACGATCATTCCCCGTTCCATCCCGGAGATCTCGTGGCTCTTAACATGCCTTCTTCCCAGGATTTTCTCGAACCCACTGCATCACCTTCTTTGGAAGCCTCTCATCCTCTGGACGCGGCCGTGCCAATTCAACTGGTTCCTTTTAATACCCTGAAACAAAGTTCCCTCTATCTAATTTCTTCATTTGAAATTCTGTCCTTCTAGAAATTCTTAAGAATCTCCGGAGCATATCCATCTCCACTGCCTCTAATTTCTTTTTGTTTTAAATAAAACATATTCTTGTAAATTTGTTAATAATATAATAACTATTAAAACCTAATAGTACACCAAATCCTCATGAAGGTAAATGGTCGGGTGAAGAGGCTCTATGTTCTGCCATACGTGAACTTATCCATAATAAATACAAAGATCTAGGCATATTTTTCATGGTACAGAAAAACATTATAACAGCGGTATTAACATTCTCGAAACAGTGCTAAAATAGTTATAATATGAATCTGAATCTATTTAATATCTAAATTCAAAAATCCTTACATTAAAGCAATTGATTTGTTTCAAATTTCTGTTTACGTGTATAAGTATACTGGAATCTATTAACATCTTCGTGTGTATGTTATAGACACCGTCCCATTTTCTATCGTTATAATTTTGTGTGCAGTTCTTATAAAACGCTGCATTTTAGCTTTAGACCGTTAGGTTAAACTTTGAGACGACTCTTTTTTCACCTTTTGTTGTCTCCCGTGATGATTCTGCCGCCTTTTTTTCCAATGCTATGCGAGTTACGAGATCTACACCACACGATTCAACCACATTACAAATACGAGATGAAATAGCAAGAGAAGATTACAAAATTTTTTGTGATAGTGAGAAACAAAACTAAAATAAAAACAAGCAGAAATAACATCATAAGAGTCCTCCCAAAGCACCGTTCCCATACAATACGACGAGTAAAAGAAATTTTAATCCTACCTATGTTATTGTGGTAATAAAGAAAACCATAAAAGATATAACTATATTCTTTGATAAGGGCGAAAAAGAAGAAGAGGAAATGGGAAAGAGAAGGAAGAGGAAAAGGTGAGTATGTAGAAGAATGAGAAATAAGAAAGCCGAGAAGAGAAGGAGAAGGTAGAAAAGAAGGAAGAATAGAAGGAAGGGGAAAAGGTTAAGGTGGAGGAGAAGTAGAAGAAGGAGAAGAAGAACAAGAAGGGGAGGAGAAGGAGAAGAAAAAGAAAGTAAAAAGAAGTTGAAGTTAAAGGAAGAAAGGAAATAAGATTACTGTTTTTATTATTCGTTTCGTATACTTATTCGTAGTCTTTACTTATAACACTTTGAACAATGTTTTGACTGTTCCACTACACTTGGTTTGTCGTTCAATAATGACTTCGTAATTGTGTAATTACCAAAACGCCAAAGTGAACATTATAATGGTGTAGCACATTGTTCAGAAGACCGAAGATAAATATTTTCTCCAACTGGATTTAGGAACTTCTGAGTAGCCGGGCAAGGTCAAATATAAAAGACTCAATTAACAGCGAATGTAATGTCGGTAGTGTTCTTTGTAAACAAATATGTGTTCCAATTTTACACATTCTCCCTATGTCAAGACTACTTATGTTACGTTTCTAGGAACACGAGGCCTGCGGTCCGATAATGTTCCGCGCAGTCCTGAAAAATAATCGTAGGCCTACTGCTTTGACGAACGCCGCCCGCCAGGTAGTAATATGTTCATGGAACAGATTGGAAAGCAAACCGATCTCTGGGGTGGCCGTTGTCAGAGATAATTAACCGACCGAGGTAACGTGATTTCCTAACTTCATTTATAACTTTTGGAGGAACAAATTGCTTACGGGTAAAATAACAACTTCACTTTGGCTATGCCTTTCGCTCTCTTTGCCTCTTCGTCTTTCTTGTTTCTCCCTCTGCCCTCACTCCCTGATTACCTCGTCTCTCTCTCTCTCTCTCTCTCTCTCTCACTCTCCCCTTGTCACTACACATAATTTTTGTCTCGTTTTACGGCTTCCTACATCTCTCTCTCTCTCTCTCTCTCTCTCTCCATTTTTACCTTCTTCTATCTATTATTTCTTTTATTATTTTTATGATTGATTTTCTAAAATAATCTTTAATTTCTGTTGTTTCTTACTTTGGCTTTGAAGAGACGGGATTTCAAAATTCGTCTGTAACTTTAGGGAAATTTTGGCCAAAACCAAGAATATAACCCTGCCTATCTTAACAAAATGCCCACTTACCTCAAACATTTCTGATTCTACATGTTTATTCGTCTTTCACTATCCCTTTCCTCTCCCATCATTCATGTTACGTGTTACGTCCCTTCTTTCATTCTCTCACGTTCTATCTACACCTTGCGTTTCTTCGTTACATTATTTTCTTTCTTCCTGTCACCATAATCTTTCTTTCAGTCTCTTCTCCCCCAGCGTTCTTCACACAACTTCTCTATATATTTTACTTGTGTTTTCTTTTCCAGACTCCCCGTTTTCATTGTTGTAAACCATTAAAATGTTCGTCGTGTAACGTTTTATGTGACGGTCTATTAGTATTAGTAGGTTTATTGGCTCGTAACACTGATTACAGTGTGCGTGTTTCACAACGGAGAATTGTGGGACTCTCATTACTCCTGAACAGTCCTTTGTTCTCCACGCCAGTGGTACAAAATTAACATACATGTTCATCTATTTCCTTGTAATAAAAAATGGCAACGTCTTTACGTAAATGTTCATAGCTCGTTATGCATCATTATACAATGGATTATGAACCACATAATGAGCTCATTTTCTACTTACGCAAAAGAGCGCCGCCTTAGTGTAAGTTTCTCCTTCTCGTTATACTCAAATATACTCTACAACACGGTTTTGTATAATATAGACATAATTGTGATGATGATGATTATTATTATTATTACATCAATCAATCGAAAACTGCATATAATATTACCATTAATATTTTCATTTTGTACGAATTATTTGTTAGACTTTGTTCTTCCTTCCGCCTGTGTGTCTCTCTCTCTATTTCTTGTAAATTTATAATTCTCCGCCATTGTTCTTCTGTCAGTGACAAGCTTTTTATCATAGCATTGGTAGTGGTATTGACAGTCTCTTCACAAAGCTTCAAAATTCCGTGCCGAATGTAAATTGTTCAAGAAGAAAAATTTACATCAACCGCAGCGTGTTTTGTAATTTTTGTGTAAATCTGTTTCTCAATTTGTTATGTTTCCAATCCCCCAGTGCAGTTTGGGGGGGATTAGAAACAGAGCAAATTGAGAATACAGATTTACACAAAAATTTCAAAAGTATTTCCTATGGTAATAATATATTGGAAAACTGTTTATTCTTGGATAAGCACATATGTAACAGTAGGCCTAACCGTATGTCGATTAGATATGCTACTTCGGGGAGAAGCAGCATTTTGATGTGTCCATGACGTCTGGATTACGGATACAGACGGATACAGCACGACGGTTCGACTGTCTATTTATTCTTGCTACTGAGATATTAACGTTAATTTCGTAAAATCTAATAAATGCTGAGTCCTTTGTTGTTCCAGCATAAATAAACTTGCAGTGTAAAAAACGAGGCGCTAATTACCATCCTAATAGGAGTTACGCGACTGCGACAACAAAATTAAGTAGTTTTGTCACACGATCATATCATACATATTCACATCTTAATCCATGCTTTAAGTAAGCTATTAAGAGGTGCCATTACCTAAGCATTTCCTGTATGTTTTCCTGCACGGTTGGAGTTGTAACTTCAAAGTCTAGTAGCAGGACTCTCTAGATTAAATCAAGGGACAGGCAACGCTCTGCAACTGTGGAGAATGATCTGGGGAGGACCTACCCCAAATTTTGGATGGGGGAGGCAGTGACGTCAGATACGTTGTGGCGACAGGCGTGCCAAAATCAAACAAAAAAACTGCCCTTTATTGTAGGGCATTATGTACTTCCTAACTAATGAACGGGAAGTATTTAATTGTGGGTGACTGAATAAGGTGAAATTTACAAAGGAGAATAACGACTACCCTCTAACAGAAAAAAGTCAAAGAAGAAGGTTTCTTTCTTTCTCCATAACAATGTATAGTGTAAGGTTACATATCTTCAACATACATTTATGAAGCAACATGATAAGAATAAAATACTAAATGATTAACACTATGAATTAAAAGGCATGAGTCATAGATAAAGGAATGGGTAGTTAACATAATTATGCGATCAAACAGATAAAGGTAATAATAAAAGTAACCTCTGATAAGAGAAATGTAGCAAGCAACGAAGCAAACTTTGAAAACAATAGTACAATGCGATTTAACCAAAATAACCCAATAGATATGGTAAGTGAGTAGGTAGAACAAGCCCCAACACCAGTGATAGGACAAATAAAGACAAATAAAATAATCAAAGGTAGACAAACAATACCAGAAAACAAATAATAAAGCAAAAAATAGTAACAAGTATTATATAGAGTATGTAAACAAAAAGTACACTACCAATAGTAATTAAGGGAAAACATTTGTTAATAGAATGTATGTATTATTAATAACCCTATAGTGAGAGAAAAAGTAGAACATAAAATATAGAAAAAAATGACTATAAAACTGTTTTTGAAAACCCGATCCAAGAGTGAGAGATAGGTAGGAAGTGGTAACAATAAACAGTGAAGTGGTGGTAATATTAAAATAAACAACTTATAATTTTAAGGAAAAGAATAGTGACCCAGTGTAACAAACCAAAACCATAACCAAATGGTGAATAAGAAAATAAGTGAATTGTGTTAAACTGTAAGAAACAGCGTAGGTGTGAGGGTAAGAAAATATAAAAACATATTCTATTACCAAAAGAATGACTAGAAAGTTTATCTATATAGAATAGAGGGTATCAATACAATACTCACAAAATTGTTATGTTATTAAGTAAATGAAAAGTAATTTGTTTGTTTGATGTTTAAGGGAGTGTAAACCCAGAAGGCAGAAGTTTACAATAATATGACATTACATTTTAATTAATGACATACAAGATAATAATTGTATTTTTTAATAAGAAGGAGTTATCTCTATGTTATGAAGAGTATGAACATTTTGAGTAATGACATACAATATAATAATTGTATGTAATAAGAAAGAGTATGGCTGAACAATATACAGACCATCAAGTTATTTATATGTTATGTTTTGTTAATAGATTTAAGTTAAATAGATATGTAAGAAATGGGAGTAGGAGTAAAACTAATAATGACATAAAAAGTAACAAACAACAAATTAATAAATATAATATAAATAGAAAGTAAAATATCAGGTAGGAAATAATTTGGTAAAAGTATAATAACATGAATAAATTGTAAAACAGTTCAAAGTAATTCAAAAGCCAATAAGCACGAATGCAAATAAGTAAACCATATGTGCTTAGTAAATAATGTTTAAATAGAGCAAATTAAGAAATTCTAAGATGTTACAGTTTAGGCCTATCAATGACATAGCTGTATAAGTTCAGAAAACCAATAATAAACAATTGAATACTATACTTGAATGATATGACCAAATAAATTATGTAATTACAATTAAATAACCAGAATAACATGTCAGAATTGTGATAAATGAAGAATTATCAATTTTAAGTAAAGAACTATAGAATTATCAATTTTGTACAAAAACATTAATACAGGGCCTAGACCAGCATTATGAGATGTCAAATTGATCATTGAAAGAAAATAGGGACATCTATATTAATATTTCAAGCATTGGAAATATCCCCAAGGAAAAATAACATTTATAAAATATTTATTTATTTTGAACAGAAAACCAGGATTTATAACAATAGTTTCAAATGTACTTAACCAATCAGGGTCAAGCCGGTTACCATAGAAACAGAACGTTATTATAATTTTGACCGTTATGTAACGAGGATTCCATTATTAACAATTCAGAGGTATAGACGCTATACTGATGCGGACCTTTTAAAAAGCAAATAAGTAAGAAGATCAAAAAGAAATGAAACCAAATTGAATACCCGAAGTAAACAAGAGTTCCAGCAACACCAGGAGGAAGAATAAATGAAGTTACAAAATTAATAAATAACTAAAGATTAAATATATGAAAAATATATTATACTAACCGTCTGTGACTTCTCGTATTTGATGTCCCTTCTTATTACGACATGTTTCGAGACTCTTGTCCCATTGTCAAGCATAAAATTTGTAGCACATATCAGATATGTTTGTCAAACGTTAAAAACCATGTCATAATGACCACAAATAACGGATTATTAAAATAACGAACTATACTAATTTCTAACTTGAATACGCGCATCGGGCGAACAGTGTACACTGCACAGCGACCCACCGCGCATTAACCGCAAATGATTCTTGTTATCTCAATATCTCAACGCGGTGTCATACAATACATTATACTTGAATAATAACCGGTCGTTCAAAATGTGTGGCTTGGTATTAGTGTCCCTGAACGCTTTGTACTCCTCAAATTCCTCGAGTGTGTTCATATAACGTCCTTTACTGCAAAAGTGGAGGGGTTTTAAATTAGTTCTGAAATCAGTATAACTATGATTTTCATTAATAAGATGTTTGGCGAAACTTGATTTGATAGTATCATAGTTACGACAGATAGTGGGTGGTTTGTGTTCATTGAATCTTTTGAGAAAACCACGGCCCGTCTGTCCCACATAGAAAGCGTCACAATCATTGCATGACAATTTATAAATGCCCGTTTTATTCTCAATACAAGTAGATTCGAGGGTACGAAGATTATTTAAGATATTATTTGTAGTCTTGTAAGTGACTATGATATCAGTGTTTTTGTTTATGAGAGATTTTAAAATGTTCGGCATGAAATTGGTATATGTTGCGGCGATATATCTATGTGGCTTTTTCTCCCGTGCAGTCATTGATAATTGGTTAATGGTCCTTATCCTATTTTTATGTTTCTTGAGAATGTTGTTTACGACGTTGGTATTGTAACCATTTGCGACTGCGATGTATTTGATGGTATTTAACTCGGTAAGAAAATCTTTGTTATCAAGGGGTAAAGATAAAAGTCTATGTATCATGCTGTGAAACGCAGCCATTTTTTGCGATATGAGATGAAATGACGTGGCGTGTATCGCGGTGTCTGTCGTCGTTGGTTTTCTGTATATATTAAAATGTAAATTATTGTTGGTGTTTTTTGTGATTATCAGATCTAAGAAGTTTAGTTGTCCATTGTCCTCATGTTCCAAGGTGAATTTCATATGTTTGTTAATATTATTTAGATAACCGTGTAAACAATCAATCTGCCGCTGTGTACCTTTATAAATTAAGAACGTGTCATCGACATATCTACCATCAAATATAATATTGTTGCTATGTATATCATTCTCAAAGATATAGGAATTCTCGAAGTAATTTAAGTATATATCTGCAAGAAGGCTTGATAGAGGTGAACCCATAGCTAATCCTTCTCGTTGGCATGATACATAGACTTTTATCTTTACCCCTTGATAACAAAGATTTTCTTACCGAGTTAAATACCATCAAATATTTCGCAGTCGCAAATGGTTACAATACCAACGTCGTAAACAACATTCTCAAGAAACATAAAAATAGGATAAGGACCATTAACCAATTATCAATGACTGCACGGGAGAAAAAGCCACATAGACATATCGCCGCAACTTTCTATGTGGGACAGACGGGCCGTGGTTTTCTCAAAAGATTCAATGAACACAAACCACCCACTATCTGTCGTAACTATGATACTATCAAATCAAGTTTCGCCAAACATCTTATTAATGAAAATCATAGTTATACTGATTTCAGAACTAATTTAAACCCCTCCACTTTTGCAGTAAAGGACGTTATATGAACACACTCGAGGAATTTGAGGAGTACAAAGCGTTCAGGGACACTAATACCAAGCCACACATTTTGAGCGACCAGTTATTATTCAAGTATAATGTATTGTATGACACCGCGTTGAGATATTGAGATAACAAGAATCATTTGCTACAAATTGATTATGAGATTAACAATATAAAATTTGCTATGAGATAACAATATGTGCTACAAATTTTATGCTTGACAATGGGACAAGAGTCTCGAAACATGTCGTAATAAGAAGGGACATCAAATACGAGAAGTCACAGACGGTTAGTATAATATATTTTTCATATATTTAACGGAAACGTGGCTTGGTACTAAAACAGGTTTATTCCTACTATAACTAAAGATTGTAATAAAAGAAACAGACGCCAACGAAGACGACAACCCTATCTTTGAGATTAGATGAATGCATTAACAACAGCGAAGAAACCATTGATGATCGATAACACTAACACCGTGATTGTGTTAAGTATAAATTAAATTATAATTAATTAAAAAAAAAAAAAAACTAAAACTGATCCACTTATCTCACAATAGAAAACTCTCACTATGAACTTGGAACACCTATTTCTTTCAAAGATTAATAAAAAATATTTATGAACACCTAAAGTAACTATAAGATAACCTTATGTATAAAACGATAACACTGACACACACTTTTAACACCAAAGAGTTGAATTTAATGTAAACCTCTTTCGTATCTAAGTACCACAATTGTAAGGTGGTGTACTTTATTTAAACATCTTGTTCTAAACTTTTTTCGTACTCAAAAGAATTCATTGGCAATTTAATTTGTATAAATAAGAAGATACGGCGACCATCATGTCGTCGAACTAACTTTGTGCTGCCACCCTGCTCTCTGCTGAGTAAAAAATTAATTTATTGCCGAGGCTAAAAGTTATTATAATGATCTCAATTGTACAATAATTATTGAAAATTAATGAGCTATCAAGCCAAATAAATAAGTATGAATCTTTACTAGCTGTCCTGTAATTATTTCAAATGTATTATGTATGTTGTGTTCTGTAGCAGTGAATAGAATTATTTGACCAAATTTTATGTTGGCAACACGTCCCCCCAGACAAGCAAAATTCGAGTTCCCGCCAGTCTGCGAGTTATTCGAATTATTCATCACAGTACCATAAACAAACTGATATTGAAACTTTTAATTGTTTTTCTGGAAAACAATTTGGCGCCTATCGGGAAGAAAAAACCAGTGAGTAAGGACAGGTAAGGACTAACAGACAACAACAAGATTCGGGACGGTTTATTAGCGCGTTCGCGATCATCATCATCAGCGACAGCTTTATTACAAATTGACACCTACAATAGTGTGGCTGTTAAACCATACTACAAGAAAAATAATAACAAATTAACACAGACTATATAAACGAAGAGATTATATAACAATAGTTATCATTATCTTCGCTTCACGTATTCTCCTAGAATTAACAAGGTTTCTTCTTTTACCTACTGTGTGTCGAGATCACTGACAATCGTTGAAACACAAGAGACGAGTATTCAATTACTTGAGCTTTCACCTCCGGCGTCAACATTGTTAAAATTATTGTTATTACTAGTCAGGCTGATAGGCCGTGGTCGACTGTTATTGTGGGCCAGACGTTTCGACCCCACCATCGGAGACAAAATTTCGTCTCACAGTATCACAAAATGTTTGGCAAGGTGTCCGCTAATTCACCCCAGTACTAAGGTAGAGACTGGGTAATTGGCCGTCATCATTATATCTTTTATGGCTTCCTCTACTACCACAATAACATAAGTCCGGCTAAAATTTCTCTTACTCGTCGAATTGTATCAAACGGTGCTTTGGGGGGAGAGGGACAGAATTGATTCATACTCTATTATGACGTTATTTCTGCTTGTTTATATTTTAATTTAGTTTTCTAATTATCGCAAAAAATTGTTAAATCTTCTCTTGCTCTATCATCTCGTTGTTGTAATGAGGTTGAATCGTGTGGTGTAGATCTCGTAACTCGCATAGCATTGGGAAAAAGAGGTGGCAGAAACATCATGTGGAGACAACAAAAGGTGAAAAAAAGAGTCGTTTCAAAGTTGAAGATGAGGGACTGAAGCTAAAGTGCCGCGTTTTATAAGAATTCAGAGAAAAGTATAACAATTGAAAATGAGACGGTGTCTACAAAATACGCGAAGATGTTAATAGATTCCTGTATACCTATACGTATAAACAGAAATTTGAAATAAATCAATTGGTTTAAGGTAACGATTTTTGTATTTAGACATTAAACCGATTCAAATTCCTAACTATTGTAACACTGTTTCGACAATGTTAAAATCGTACTTATAATGTTTTTTCTGTACTATGAAAATTATATCTTTGTAATATAATGGTTACGTTCAACCTGTCTCACAACATAGAGCCTCTGCACTCGATCTTTCACCTTCGTGAGGATTTGGTATAACTTACTATTAGGTTTTAATATTATTAACAAATATTATTTTTTACAAGAATGTGTTTTATTTAAAACAAAAATAAATTAGAGGCAGTGGAGAAGGATGTGCTCCGGAGATTCCATAGAATTTCTAAACAGGACAGAATTTCAAATAAAGAAATTAGATAGACGGACAGAGGGAACTTTGTTTCAGGATATTAAAAGGAATCAGTTGAACTGGTATGGCCGCGTCCAGAGGATGAGAGACTTCCAAATAAGGTGATGAAGTGATTGTCCTGAGGACGTCTTTGGAGATTCAAGAAGATCTGATTAGGGAATAATGCGGAGACAGAAGCCTTAAGTAATAAATCTTAGTGACTTGCGAACCCAAGGGGCGGTGTTGGGTTCTGTGTGGTTTCGGCCCAACCATCTGCGTCACAGACCGGTTAGTAATAACAATAATTTTAACAAGAGATGAGGTTTATAAAAACATTTAAAAGATGCATTCAAAGAGACGCAGTAAAAATAAAGAGAAGAAATTCAATTGTTTTTCTGAATGGGAAAATTAAATTGTTTGCTAATACTAAAAACCAATCGTTTCTTTAATGTTTACGGACGTTGTTATTACTTAAGGTTATTTAACATTCCGTGTTATTATGAACGTATTAATAATACAGAAATTTGCAGTTTACATAATTGCCACTGTTTAACGGAAGGCTAAATTATCGTTCCTTTCGTTTCGTGTTCACACGCTAATTCAGTATTACAGTTACTAATTGCTGCCTTGTTGCTGCACATACTTTCATTATTTGGGGTTATACACCGACGTGCATTCTCCGCGTGTCTGACTGTGCTGTGGGGGTATAAAAGTTAAAAAAAGAACACTTTTTATTTAACTTTTCTCCGCGTGTCTGACTGTGGGCGTACAAAAGAAAAAAAAGAACACTTTTTATATTATATATAATAGGGTTGCTACAGCTAGTGCCGTCTCCCTTCCTTCAACCTGGCTTTCCAATTCTCCCGATGTTCCCATTGTCCTTCCTCAAGTCCTATACGTTGCATAGATTCATCCACTTCGTCCCTCCAAGATCTTCTCGGTCTTCCCCTTTTTCTCCTTCCTAATGGACTCCATTCCGTCACTTTTTTGATCCACCTATTTTGGGCTCTCCGGACATGACCGTACCACACCAATCTTTTTTCTTCGATGTAGTCAATTACACTTCTCTCCGTTTCCATTCTTCTTCTGATCTCCTCGTTTGTTATTCTGTCTACTCTCGTTATTCCACAGCACCTCCTCCAATATTCCATCTCCGTTGCAAGAATCTTTCTTTCATTCTTTTTCTTAATAACCCATACTTCCGCTGCATACATCATAATGCTTTGGACTATGGTCTGATATATAATTTTTTGGTGCTTTTTCTAATCTTTTTGTCCCATATAACACTGTGTAATTGTCTAATCCCTGTTCTAGTCTGCCCTAATCTACTTTTTATTTCTTCTTCCGTTGTGCCTTGTTTACTCAGTGTGAATCCTAGGTACTTGAATTTGTAAGAACTTTTTATTTAACATTTAATTAACCGCAGTTCGTTTGTTTCATTGGGAAAACCATTTTGTAAATAAATAAATCGATTAGTTCACTGATATACTAAAATATCAATTGCCACTTCAGCCACATAAAACATAAGTCCGTATACAACGATGACACCACTCTGTGAGTGAATTCCTAAAGTAAATACTTCTTCATGAACACATAATCTTCTTCTTCTTCTTCTTCACTTCATGTTTTAGGCATTCTGCCTGTTACGGTTCCCACTTTGCACACATAATTATGTTTAAAAAAAAGGTCACAAAATACTTTCTGAAACCTTAATTTCTTTCTAAAAAAGTGTAAAAAATATATATATATATTGTAAGGGTACATATCATTACTATGCATTTAAGAAGCAACATAAAAAAGATATGATACTAAATAATTAACACTGTAAAT
Organism: Magicicada septendecula; assembly: GCA_034769895.1. NCBI lineage: Eukaryota > Metazoa > Arthropoda > Insecta > Hemiptera > Cicadidae > Magicicada > Magicicada septendecula. Next base: position 137,121,193 of record CM068367.1, on the reverse strand, counting down.
TAGAATGGATGAATAATGTATAAAGAAATGGGTATTTAATATGATTATACGGTCAAACAACTAAACGTAATAATAAAAGTAACCTCTGAAAGAAGAAAAGTAGCAAGCAACAGAGCAAAACTTGGAAAACAACAATACGATACGATTTAACACAAACAAAATAACCCAATAGGTATGGTAAGTGAGAGGTATAAACAAACCCAACCCACGTGATTGGCCCAATGACTAAAGAATGGAAGTGAACACATGAATTAAGTAAATATTATTACAAGTACCATTAAGCATGGAAAGTACAAGCCTAAAAGAAACTATTGTAATAGCAATTAAGTAAATAGAGAATAATAAAGAATTAGACAAACACTAAAATACACAGACAATGATACAAATAACAAAAGTGAAATATAATAAATAACATACCAATAATCAAACTAGAATGAACCAAGAGTGCATGATAGGAGTAGGAAGTGAAGTGAGAGTGCCAAAATGAAAATGGATAAATAGAATTAAAATTAAACCACAGAAAATATATGTAAAAAACACTCAAAGAATTGAATAATAATTAGAGAGTCTAGAAGTAAAAAAGGAACGAATATCACTAGATTAGATTGTTAGTGCATATAAGAAACAAATTTAGTTAGAAATAAGTAATATTGTTATTAGTTAGAAGTAAGTAATATTGTTATTAGTTAGAAGTAATAATTAAAAGGACTAAGCCAAACTTGGCACCAATAGCCTAATATGGTAGAGAGGAAGGGTAAACCTTTTTTGAATGTTTAAGTGTTCAAAGTATATGTTAAATGTTTAAAGTTATTGTAATGAGGTTATAAAGAAGAGGGAAGATAATAGTGATTTTGTAAAAATGTTCAAATGTTATAATTGTTAAAATAGTATTAAGAATAAGGTGTATTAATGGTGATAAAAGCATAAGGAACAGATTATGTTAAAGTTATAAGATTAGTTATTGAACCAAAATTGTAAAATATCCACAAGTAACAGTAAACAGTGAGACAAAAGATAGGTATACATAAAATAATAAACCAAGGAACAACACAAATACAAAATAATTGCAGAAAAATAACATAATAACAAAATTAAGTAAAAAGAATAATGATAGCCAAATGTTAAAACAGGCCAGAGATAACAAAACAAAATCATGTTTGATGTCTAAATAAACTACATCATAAAAGCTATTCAATAATAATAATAATAATAATAATAATAATAATAATAATAATAATAATAATCAGATTGGTAACAGGACAAGGAAAATATCTTAACAAGAAAATATTTATTCATTTTTGAACAAAAACTCAAGCTTTATAACAATGAGTACAAAATTCTTTCAGCCAATGGAGACTAATCTGGTTGCTATGACAACAAAACATTATTATATTAAAACCGAAAAAAACGAAATAAGAGTCCATTTTTTGCATCAGAAGAGGGCAGATGACAAAATTGTCGATACATAAAAATTAGTAAAAATAAACTCAACTGATGATTGAAAATAATTAATAACGATGAAGAGACAAGAATGACAGAAACTTTAAGAAGAATTAATCCAAATTAACCGAGAATTTAAAGGAATTAAACCAATATAATAGGAGGACGACACGAACACCAGAACTGATGAAATAAACCCAACAAACATCAATGAACTTGTAAAGTATAATACTGAATTAATTATCTACACCCACAAGACTTTTCACAACACTTAAAGAATTTATCCACAATATCCAAACTTGGTTCAACACTGTAAACACTGAATAACTGTTATACTGTTTAATAATTAGTATTAAGGGATTATTTAAACTCATTATTAACACTTTGAGGATTAAGAAACTATTTACGCACAATTGCGAACTTAACCTATGTCTGTAAAATGAACACACTATTGTTATAAAACCTAAGAAAACTGTTGCAAGGATAGCTTTTTATATTTAATTAACTTGATGTCAAGGTCTGTACTTTCATAAACCTTTTTGTAAACCCTTTTTCCGTAATCCAAAGAACTTTTTGAATGATCACATGTCTGAATAAACTAAAGTATACAGAGTGATCATCGACCCAAATCAACATAGCCAACCGCTGAGTGAAAATTTCTTTATAGCCGGAGCATAACAAGAAAAAAGTAATATATTTTTGTAACTTCATGTTATAATAATTATTAACAGTAAATTTGACCATTAATAAACCAATACTTATTTTGATACATGTTGATTATTTTAATTATTAATTTTATGTGTTTACTTCATTAACATAGTACACCGTAAAAAGTTTTTCTACAAGAAATACATGTTGGTAAGACTTCGCGGCAAACAGATTTGAATTCATCCGACTACAACCAGCGAAAGATACGGTTACGCTAACGAAGAAATTATACAACGTTTTTAATTGTTTTAACAAACAATTTGGCGCCTAAAAAACGGGAAAATCACAATTAAGAATTAAACAGGTAAACAGGTATTGGCGAGGTCATATACGACGCAGCTCAAAATTTAACGAAACCTAACACTCGTATCGTTACAAATTGACGACAACTGCGCGAGACTATTAAACCATAAAGAAGGAGAATATTAGAGAATTGACGCCTACAGCAGTGGGGCTTAACTAAAGAGCGACACGAGCAGATTAGAATATTACAATATACATAAACCAAAGTGAAGACTAAAAATTAAAAACTAAATGTTTCTGGGATGAAATTCTTCACATACAACGATTTTTAATGTGTAAAGAAATTTTACGGACGAATGGAAATCAACTTTGAGGTTAAATCTGCTTAACCTGATCTTTATCCTTAAATCACAGCGTTTTGAGAGTACAGTATTAAAGAGAATCGTTGATGCAGGAACATCGACCTTCACAGTGAACTGCCAATGGCGCACGTGTTAAAGGAAACTCAATCGTCTGCAATGAAACTTGACGAAAGAATGCGTCTCCAATTAAAATGTAGACTCTAGTCGATTGCTAGAAATCCCGGAGCACTGCTAAGACTTAAAATGAATTACTTAAAATTTGAGTTAGCTTAGTGCCAAGTGTTAATACATGCTAAATATTAAAACAGAATAGCGTAGTGTTTGCATAAGAAAGAGTACTTATAGGCCTATGTTTGTATAAACGAGACGCTAATGAGAAACTTATATTTGGTTAAGTAGTGAGTGAAAGTTATTTAAAAATTATTTGTTAGTCAAAATAGATTAGATTCTACTTGTATAAACTGCTGATTAAGTGTTTTATGTATTTTAGGATTAACTTGGGCAGCTGGAACTGCAGTTGGAACTCGGACAATCTTTCAATGTGCTCCCAGTACTTCTTTCAGTAAGCAAGGATTAATAAGTTTCCTAATTTACTAAGACTTAGAGACGGACGAACGTGTGTGTGTGTGTATATATATATATATATATATATATATATATATTCAAACTCTTTTTGCTACAGTCCGTTTCTTGATTTATATAATATATTTATTATTTATACTGAAATTACCTCAAGATATTTTATTTTCCTAACTATGAACATGTTTCGAGAGCTATTGTGCTCTCATCCTCACCCTTCGTGATCCTGCGTCTAGCACAAAACAAGACACAATTTTCAAAGCACTCAACATCGAAAATATACAAAATACTAATACATACACCACAACCACACACAAAAATACCACTTTGAGATACCAGAAACCAACAGGAGACCACAATGGCGACCAACCAACACATAGGTACTTCACTAGACGCAGAATCGCGAAGGCTGAGGATGAGAGCACAATAGCTCTCGAAACATGTTCATAGTTAGGAAAATAAAATATCTTGAGGTAATTTCAGTATAAATAATAAATATATATATATGTGTGTGTGTGTGTGTGTGTGTTAATTTTGTTTAAACCATTAACTTAATTATATGTAAATATTTGTTTACAAATTTTTCAGATTTTATTTTTAAATTTTGAAAATTTTAGATGCGTACTTTGTAATGAAACCATAATCAAAATCATAATTTGATATTCCAAACTGTTTCGTACTGCAAATAATGGAAGTTTTCGAATTTTCGATCTCCAGACGAAGTGTCCTGAGTGTGTCATGGATAGAACACAAAACGGATGTACCATATTCATAACCTTAACTGAAGAAAAAATGAATCCGTCACCATCATGATGATTTCCAGGCCATGTGGTATAGGCCGCTGACCTGTTCCGTCTTTAATCCTCCAGTCACACTTTTCACTGCCTCCCCCACATACCTTCTGGTCTGTATGTATTTCAGGATTAACTTGGTCAGTCGGGACTCAGGTAATCTTTCCATGTGCTCCTAGCACTTCTTTCGCTAAGCAAGAAATTAATTTGTAAAAAACAAATTAATAACGTTTCTAAGCTACTTTAGACTTAGAACCAGACGAACAGCCGAAGTGAAAACTTTTGTAGTAGATGTTAAATTATAAAAGACAAAACCTAGATTTATACCTCCAATGAGCTGATCAAATAAACTAATGAAGCAACGGATCATTCACGGTATCAGTAAATGGTTTGTCTAGGACAGGAGTCGGCAAACGGCCCGCGGACGAAACCTTAGAACACGGCTCGAGTTGATTCTACACGCCCCCCGAATTTATAATTTTTCCAGTTTTAAAATGTCTGAAACAATTTGTCACGACACATTCATACAACAACCCATTCTACTATGTCCAAAACTTGTTTTCAATAAATTCTTTTCAGTAAAAATTATTAAATCACACACACACACACACACACACACACACACACACACACACACACACACAGTGTGGCGTAAAATCCCCCCGAAGTCATTAAAAATCTCAGCAAAATTCTATAATCACTTAACGTAGATCTATTTAAAAGCCAATTGCTTATATTAAAATGAGGTTTATAAATAATTGTGGCATAAAATGAATTACAATATTGGTACGTTAATAAAAGAGACTTACTATTTGTTTTTTTTTAACAATGACTGTCTCTCAACATTTGGTAATTACTTACGTACTTGCACCCTAACGTACGCTTTATAAAATGTATTTATAAAATTATATAGCAAGAATCCTGAAGTTCTCGTTTGTCCCGAGTAAAATGGGAAGTCCAACCAAGAAGCTAAAGTCATCCCCCTCCCCAGGAGCAGCTCCTAGTTACGCCACTGCACACGCGGGCGCACAAACACACACACACACATACACACACATTTTAATTAATTTTAGGAAGATAAAAATAAATAAATTGCACTCATTAAAACCGTATAGGCCTAATAACACTACTCATTTAATTTTGGTCGGACCTGAAGACACATAAGAATTTGATCGTGGCGATAAAATATTAACGTACCGACAAAGAGTCACACGCGAAAAAAGTTGTCTTAGTCCAAAACTATTTATGTTGTGTAGTCATTTCCAGTGAACGAATGACCAAAGTTGGCCAAACGGAATCTGGAAACAGCCGCCTGCCAACGGAAGAAACGAGAAGCGATGTCCGATAAGGTGCTGGAACGCTGACTTTCAAAACGCAACGGCAAACAGGTCACTAAAACAATAAAACAAAACGATTGGTATGACCGACCGACTTGGAGCAAGTGACGCGACACATCTTGGACTGTTGAAACCTCGTGTGATAGTACGGAGCATCGGGTAAGACAGAGTTATAACACTCGGTTATCTCTGTAACGAATGCACATGTTACAGACGTTGCGTTCGATAACCGGACAGAGGACACAAGTTACAACGCAAACACTCTCGTCACATAAATTACCGCGTCCCGAGGTGAACAATGTAAATAAAACACTCGATACGACACGGAACAGGTCCGACACGTTGTTGCTTTTAATGAAGAAGAGGAAACGAGGAGGCGTAGTGGGAGGAGGAGAGAAGAAGAAGACGACGGATAATTTATAAAATTGAAGAGTCCAGACGAGCCGTCCCTCCGTTGGTTGCGTTGAAAAGAGCAGCCCGATCAGGACGACGCGGCGCGCAACACGGCAGGCAGACCCAGTTGTGTGGTGTGTGTGTGTGTGTGTGTGTGTGTGTGTGTGTGTGTGTGTGTGTGTGTGTGTGAGCGCGAGGCATGTGGGCCAGCAGACGGCGTCATTAGACGGCATGATACGGCAAGGTCTTGTGGTACGTAATTACCCTGAAATCTGCTCCAAATCAAAAAATAGACAAATAACAACAACACATACACACAAAGGAGAGCAGCAGCAGGCACATATCTCTCTCTCTCGCTCTATGTCAGTGTAACGTGGTTAATGGACTGTATTACAAGTGGAGAGAAGGAGAAACTGGTACAAAAATAATAAATGAATTTCAGTCACTGCTACGCTTTAATACTGTAGTTATTACAAATAATAATTCCCTTATAGAATTATTACGGTGTCCCTCTTCTGCTGCTTCTTTTTATTTAGTCTTACGCTCTAGAAAACAGCGCGTATCGAGCGCAACACTCATCACAAACACACAGGCATATATACGTTATCACATGAATGAAACGTTAAAAAATATATAAGCTAAATAAATTTAGAATATATACTAAATAATTTAAATATTATTCGCTTATTTGTTTGTTATTAATAGTTATTATTTATTGTGTGTGTGTGTGTGTGTGTGCGTGCGCGCGCGCGCGCGCGTGTGTAATTATTCACAATACAAATTTCATATTACTGAATTATTTTATATTATTATTAATAATAAATAAAACTTTTCTTACAAGAATATATTTTGTATTTTTTGAATATTTGTAAATTTCATTTAATATTTAAATATTAATATGTAACTTCTGATTATGTTAGTTTAAACTATCGAAACACTGTAAACAATATTCAAAAAATGCAAAATATATTCTTGCAAGAATGCTTTATTTATTATTATTAATAATAATAATAAATATATATATAAGAATAATGTGATCAAAAATAAATAAATTTTTTTAATATATTATATTCGTACTGGTGCTATTGTATTGTAAGCCTTTTATATAAATAATGTTCTAGCTATTTTATTTTAATTCCGTGATAATGGAAATTCATTATACAAACGTAAGACAAAATAAAATACGTTGTATTGTGCTGAATCTACGTTTTTTCTGTCACAGTCAAGGCTATCTGTGATACACGAAAGAAATTCAACAGCCACGATTCTGTCAGTATTTGGGAGTTTTGAGAATGTTCTGTAACATTTATTTTCATTACGCATCATAGTAACATTGTACCCGTAATCACGTGTTATTAACCTGTTGATATTACTATTATGACTCGTACGACATTTACGCTGCAGTTGCTTTATTTTGTTTGTGTGTCACCGTGACATTTTGTTTTAAACCTAAATAAGCACGATCGCTTTTAACGCCTAGTAAACCAGTTCGCGCAAAATATCTTTACAAGCCGGCGACGAAAACTGAGGAGACTTTAGCATAAATAGAAGTTGTAATAATTCTCACTTACAGGGGTATCATCCAAGTAACTAGCAAAGCATCTAGACATTATTAGATAAAACAGGCTGTACAAATTTACATATCCAAGAAGACTGAGAAAATTCTGGCAAAGACTTTATACGTTATCACATGAATGAAACGTTAAAAAATATATAAGCTAAATAAATTTAGAATATATACTAAATAATTTAAATATTATTCGCTTATTTGTTTGTTATTAATAGTTATTATTTATTGTGTGTGTGTGTGTGTGTGTGTGCGCGCGCGCGCGCGCGTGTAATTATTCACAATACAAATTTCATATTACTGAATTATTTTATATTATTATTAATAATAAATAAAACTTTTCTTACAAGAATATATTTTGTATTTTTTGAATATTTGTAAATTTCATTTAATATTTAAATATTAATATGTAACTTCTGATTATGTTAGTTTAAACTATCGAAACACTGTAAACAATATTCAAAAAATGCAAAATATATTCTTGCAAGAATGCTTTATTTATTATTATTAATAATAATAATAAATATATATATAAGAATAATGTGATCAAAAATAAATAAACCCACGCAGATACTAGTGTGACCGGAAAAGTCAGCAGCTATATTATTTAATAAATCGATATGAAATAGAAACATCCATGTATGTACATGTTCAACAAATTATAGAAAAGAAATGAACGATTGCTATAATATTAATAAGGTCTAAAACGATCGTTTAATATGTCTAATGAGCAATGCGGTTGTGTATTTGTTTGTGTACACACAAGTGCGTTTGTGTGCGTGTGTGCAGGATGAAGTTGCCTGAAAGTAGGACTGCCGTTATAATTGCGAGACATCTTGAATGCGATTCCATTCTCCAAAAGGTTGTGGATATAACTCTGTTGTTGTTATATAATGTTGCAACAACTGGCAATATACTGTTATTTTTTTTATTACCAGACATTGGCCACTCTCAGTGTCCCTCTTTCTTTCTTTCATTCTCTCTTTCTCTTTCCCCCTTCCGCTCTGTCCAGTTCTTACTTTTCTTCGTTTCTCTCGACGGTAATAATAATAATAATCAGAATTCAGATAACAATCGACGACTGAAGATGATTTACAAAAATAATACCAAAGAGTGTAAATTAATTTTCTAACTTGAACAACGAGTTCCAAAGGAAATGATCGATTACGGACGGATGTTACAAGCAAGAACTTGTGTAAAACCATTTTATAAAACTATTCAAAAAACCAATGTAACTAAACGTTTCTTACCCAATTTTAAAATTTTAATGAGCAAAATAACTTTCTAGAGAGATTTACAGTTTGAAAATTCAACTGACATTTATAGAATTATTAGAAAAACGTTTATGAGACAAAGATGATATACAGGGAAGGTTCAAGAAAATTAGAAGATTCTCATCCCTTTAATATAATACAGGAAAGTACCTTAAAATTATTCTTTTTTACTTATTCATTTCTTTACCAATAATCATTACATTATTTATATTAATTATTTTGTCATTTTAAATTATTTTATTAATTTATTATTCCTAACTTTATTTATTATTTACTCATTACATTCCTTAATACCACATTATCTACTCAGAGCATAAAGCGAAGTTTCAAAACGAGTAAAAAATAATAAAGTTAAGAGGAGTCAAACTTTCAAGCTAGTACCATCCCCATCTTGGACAACTTCTGACAGTCGATACGACAACCTAATTACACCAAAGAATCTGAAAGGATAACTGTATCGTCAGCACATCTGTTATTATTTACTGCCATTCCGTTAAGCTTTATACAGTCTTGTATGCTGTGTGTGTTGAGGAAGTTTTCCAGAATTTAAAACAATTATGAAAAAGTTTAGCAGAAACAAATTCTTTATCGGTTAAGAAGTATAATACTAACAAATTTCCGCACCATTATGTGAAAAATATCCAGTGTAAATAAACCTTGTAATAGAAGATACTGGATCAAGTACAGAATGTTGACTATCTGTCATTGTAATAATAATACAGTAGATATCTATAACAGACTTTTCTTCAGTAAGATTTCTTATTTATTAACACGTTTGATAACAGTGCCCCAACATTACAGCTGTTCCCCCAATGTAATAGTAAATCGTAGATAATTAAGAAGATTCTGATACTACATTCTGATACTATGGATATAAAATTTTAAAGATCGGTTGAAGCACGCGTTAGAATACACAGAATCTGTAATGGATAAGTAGGAGACAAATCTCTATAAAATAAAAGAAATGATCTAAGATCATGTCGCTTGTCACTTAATTTGTAACATCACTTCTTCTTCTCCTTGTTTGACTGACCCTTCTGCCTCCCAGCGTCCAGTATCACATGTGAGTTGATGATCACACATTGGATTAATGGCCGGAGATCTATAAACTCGTAATAGTAAACACAGAATAAAGGTTCGAAGAAAAGAAAATGCACTGAGCAACTCAGGCGTACTGGAAAGAAAGGCAGAGACAAGCGATATCAAAGTTACGCTGAAATATACTTCTAAGGGAAACGAAGCTCGGGACGGCCAATAAAGAGGTGGAACTGATATCGAAGACGGACAAAAACCTTAATTCCTGAAAGACAGTTGACGAAGGCAAATGTTTATATCCGTAAGTTAACAAAAACAAAGTTTACGTCTCTACATTTTACGTAAACATTCGAATACACAATATAAGATACGTAAACACGCAAATACATGTAAAAAATACATTATACAAAGAAAGGTATTATCAGTAGATACGTAACTACGTAACGACGTAGTGGCTCGTAACTACGTAAATAGATAAATCCGCTTAGTCAAAATTACTATCTATTCTCGAAGTAAATAAACTTAATCGTACATAATATTAATCTAATCCCCCTACTAACCCCTATTACCTATCTTTTCAGCAGATATTTATATACTTTTTGATTGTTTATCAAATTCAAAGACGCTCATAATATTATCTTAGACGTCTAAATGAATTCTATTGCAATGTTTTAATTTTATATGTTCCCAGAATTTTTACATCTACAAATATGTAGATATTTGTACCTCGCCAAATAGAACATACAAACATACATTATATATAAGGATTGTGGGCGTATTGTTTAATTATGCTAGTTGAATTAAACGTTTAATTAGACCATCAGTCAATTTAATCAGTACGTTGTTGTTAACTCAGATTGTACTGTATGTAATGTAAATCGAATTTCACTGCTGTTACTTGGAGACTTTAATGGTTGGTTAAAAACGAAGTTGTCAAAAGTTCTTAAATTCGTATGAAAGGAATCTATTATGCTTATCTTTACTTAAATCCGCTAGCTTTCAGTGCTCAGACTACTACTAAGATATTTCAGTGTTTAAAAAAGAAGTCTACTTTGTTGTCGTTGTTGTTGTTGTTGTTCTTCTTCTTATTATTATTATTAATAGTATAGTACAAGTAGTAGTAGTTAGTAGTAGTAGTAGCAGTAGCAGTAGTAGTAGTAGTAGTAGTAGCAGTAGTAGTAGTAGTAGTAGTAGTAGTAGTAGTAGTAGTAGTAGTAGTAGTAGTGTAATATAGTAGCAGTAGCAGCAGTAGCAGTAGCAGTAGTAGTAGTAGTAGTAGTAGTAGTAGTAGTAGTAGTAGTAGTAGTAGTAGTAGTAGTAGTTACAATGTCGAATAACACTACTGTGTTAATACCAGTTAAGTAAATAAATTATTTTATTAAGTCAACAATTGATATGCAGTAACTTCAGACAACAATTTTTCCTGTCTCTGCGTACATTCGTTTTCAATTCACCTCTTCCTATGCCCTGTAAACCTCAATAAATAAATTTAGAGAGCGTCAAGGGTCAATTTTAAACAGATTATTTTGTGCAAGGTATGATCCATGCGAAATTACTATATACTTTAGTAACTCCCACTTAATAGAAAGTGTTCTCCCAATTCTTTGAAAGAAGAATTTTAAGAAAAATCTTTGGACCAGTTAAGGAAGGTGAATAATGGCGCATACGGAACAATAGGGAATTAGAGGAATTGCTAGATGGCGAGGACATATTGAGGTTCATCAAGTCTAAGAGTATCAGCTGGTTGGGACATTTAATGCGCATGGAGGACGTCAGAATTCCCAAAACAATTCTTAGAGGGACAATAGATGGACAAAGAGGGAAAGGAAGACCTAGAAGAAGGTGGCTACAGGATGTAGAAGATGACCTCAGGAGGATGGGTATCGGGGATTACAGGTGGAGGCTGGAGGACCCAGGTGTTTGGAGGCAACTAGTCGGGGAGGCCAAGGCTCATCGTGGGCTGTAGCCCCACAGGACTTACTGACTTATTAAACCTATTTACTGTATTGATTGTTTATTGTGCATAAAGAGTATTTTATTTGGGCAGGATTGTTGAATTAAGTGTGATTTGGACCAAACGGTTTAGTAAAGCTAGTGGTGTAATTTACCATAGGTTTTTAATGAATTGTACTTTAAATAATCGAATTAATTTTTATTTTAAACGTAGAAAACTGTCGAGTTTTGTGTGTGAAATGAAGAATTGGAATTACCAAACAGTAGATGGGAATTACCAAGAAAAGTAAACGTAAAGCTAAGGAATGTTGACTAGTTGTACCATACAAACGGAATGTGGATTTTGAAAACGTCTGAGAGCGGTCGTGTTAGGGTTTTACTGATAACGTCGGAGCGATTGTGAAGGTTGGGAAGTGTACGCCAAAATTGTAAATAGATCTTGATGGCTGTAACACGAATGGCACTAAGGAATGCTACGACTAAATAAGATGAATTCGATTGCCTAGCGACCTTTACGTCGCTTTTCACAAGTTGTTTTGCACCAAAATTGACAAAACTCACGGCGGGATCAAGAAACTGTGTATCAAGGAATAAATTCACAGCACTCGATCACCGAAAACCGCATCAGGTCAACCAGTAAATGTACGTACTGATATTTGTCATTATTTTTAGCAACTACTTTCAACACTAATTGATAATACTAGCAATGTTTTAGCTAGTGATATATTAACGGATATTTTTTAGTATACCAGTTATTTTTCACTATACCGGTAATATTTTTATATTATATTAACGTAGTTAATATGGTAATTTTTTAAGATTAAAAATATGTAACCAAAGATAACCATAAGTACAGTTATTAAACACCAGTTACTAATTAAATTTTGACACGTTAAAATTTGACAAATGAGGGGGCTCAGGGGGACATTCCTTTACCTCGTTCTTCTGATCCTTTACGTTTCACTCGCACGGTATGGAGCCTTCCGTTTCTTACGCAACTACAGTTTTGCTATTCTCATCAAAAACTGTTTAGAAAAAGATATCTATTGAGCTTATTAACTTCGATTAAACATTTTTTTTGTCATTTGATAACTGACGTTTGTGTTTTCATCAGTGTACTCTCTTCTATACAAAAATTATAGAGAAGTAGAAACATGGGAAGATAAAAGCCCGAGTCCGCAGCGCAGGCTCCTGCAGTTGGAACATCATAATTACGAAACTCTACAGGACCTATCCAACGCAGGTGTGGGAACTCATGATTTGACCCAACACAACAGCTCCATCAGTCGAAGCACAGTGTTAACCCAGCATCTTGAACCATTCCGGAGAATAAGGACCACCAATAATTGCGGTACAGCGAGATCCCACACGTGACACCGAGATCCTGGGAGGTCAGAAATAAGCAGAAAAACATGAATTTGATTCTAACAATTAAAGCAGATCGCCTCTGTGTTCCAGCGCCATGGTGATAATAAAGATTCGAACAGGAACAAGCAAATCAACGTTTTTCACTATTGTCAATCTTGCCTTGTAGTTAATCAAAATGAAACCATTGTGTGGGGGTCCTTGTGTGCCTGTTCTCATACTTAACTCCATTGATGTTCAACTCGTCCCTACGGGAGAAAAAGACCAATAAAATTTTATTTGAAATAGGGGTAGTGTATGAAGCGTTTGCGCTAGACACATAAGACATAAGAGCAAATTTCCCGGTAGATTCAAAGCAGTAGTGGTAGAATCTCATCATAATTACTAGAAGTGGATAGCCAGCGCCACTGCAATGGTGCCGTATGTCGTAAACAAAGTACAGTAGAACGGCCTATAAAACAGTTCTCCGGTTACGGACCCATTGAATGCCTTAATCGTACGTTCCGGTATAATTATTATGTACTACACAAGAGTCACGATTTGATTGTTACATTACTGCATTACAGGCGTGTGCAGTACGATGGCTCTAGCTCTTGTACCTTCTATTATTCTTTCACCGGCGTCGGAATACTATCTGTCTAATTTCTTTCGTTTTCTGTTCTTTGTCCCCCTCTCTCCTTTCTCTCTCTCTCTCTATCTCTCACACGCACACACACACACAAACTTTTTTATCTTTATCAGACTCTTCTTACTTTGTCCTCTATCTCTCTGGCGTTCTCTCTCTCTCTCTCTCTCTCTCTCTCTCTCTCTCTCTCTCTCTCTCTCTCTCTCTCTCTCTCTCTCTCTCTCTCTCTCTCTCTCTCTCTTCTTTCTCTCTCCCTTTCTCTTCTCGTGCATTGCTCCCCCTTATTTTTCCTGCTTCTTTTGCTTCTCTTCCGTTCTCTCAGGTTTACTACTCGTTACCTTATTTCCCCTTATTCTTTACTGGTCTGTCCTGTTCTCTCTGCAAAACACGCTTACATTGTTTTTGCCTCCTACACACTGCACACTCGATATTTCATTTTCGTTTTGGTCTCTCTTAAGATTCCCCTTTCCCTTCCTGTACATATTTCTCCATCGTTGGGAATTCTGATTTAATTTAAAACAGGCTAAACGGAAGATAAAATTTTTTAATAGCAAACAAGTCGTTAGTATTTATAACGGCAAAATATTTAAATATTAAACTATTCTTTAAACGATTTCCAGATGCTTAAATACCGCAGACATAATCTTTTATTTTCCTTCAAGCTTACTTGTTTTTACCTCTTTCTCTTTCCTTGAATACACATGAAAACCTACACTGAATGTCACAGTGTGACATTCCCCTTGGCTCATGTACATTCCATGCATTATTCCGATACATTTTGAGTCTTTTTATAATATATTTGGTGTAAGAAGGGTCAAGATGTAGGCCTAATACTTATAGCATATTAAATCAAGTTTAATGTGAGTTTTAAAATTGGAATCAGACACTTAGAGGAGTTAAGAGGGCGTTATTTTCTTAGGGATAAAATTTTAATTAACGGTGAAAATGTTCATATTTGGGGTTTGAAGATACTTATAATTTCACCAAAGACGTAATTCATAAATTTGTAAAGCATGCGGTATTATAATCAGCTATTTTAAGGATACCGGGACAGGTACACAGCTGATATGTTACAGTGTTGCGGCAGTCCCAGCATTTCTGTACTGGGAAAATTCGATTCTAACAAAAGAACTTCAACAAAAAATAGAAGTTACGGAAAATAGGGAAGACCATTTTGATCGTGTACTTCAACTCGGATTGAACAAATTACATTGTTGTCCTGTAACCAGAATGTTCCGATCCTCACAAAGACACAAAGAATCTTCTCTTTGGTTTGGTGTTTCAGCTACTGAGGCTGTGACAGTGTTCTTCAGTCAGACCTGCGATAGTATTTTTTTTATGGCAGTCTTCTCAATATAAGCAAGAATATCTTGACAAACTACAAAATAGAAGTAACAAACAATTGACCAAAACGTCTGGCTGAAGAACCCATCTGGTCTCAGCCCCCAAAAAAATTAAACAAAGAGAACCTTATGTTCGATTTACTCAGACTCGTAAAATTGTTTAAATCCACTTTGTTACATGACCACTTTCTTACACCCAAGTCTTATGTTGACTCCACATTAGGATTAGCGATATTATACAATCGAAGGTAGATTAGAGAAGTAGGTCCGGAACAAGTTCTCCTTACCTACAATACTCAAGCATAGAACCTATAAGTGCGATTATTTACAGAAACTACACTTAGACTGCCAATGTACATACCATAATCAAGCAACCCACACGACGCAAGCCACAAATTATTTGTTTCTAGTTACATCATCATTGATACATAGATACATACATTGAAGGCCTTTAACCGAGTCCAGATCAGAAAATGATGGATATCCTGAAAAACGTTGGATTAGATGGAAAAGACCTAAGGATAATAGCTACATTGTATTGGAACCAATCAGCAGTGGTTAGAATAGATAAAGAGAAAACTGAAGAGATACAGATTCTGCGTGGAGTAAGACAAGGATGTATATTATCTCCGCGTTTATTCAACATCTACTCGGAAGGTATTTTTAGAGAAGCTTTAGATGAATGTGATGTGGGAATCTCTCTGAACGGTGAAAGAATAAGTAGCATACGTTATGCGGATGATACCGTCATATTCCCAGATAGCTTAGAGGGACTGCAACAACTAATGAATAGAATGATAGAAAACAGTCGTAGATGTGGTCTAGACATCAGCGTTAATAAAACGAAGCTGATGATTGTACCTAGGAACAGTTCACAAACTGCACCATTAATATAAACCAAAGGCCAGTTGAACGTGTAAGCAAATTTACATATCTGGGTACTATAGTCAATGAACAATGGGGCCACTCTCAAGAAATAAAAAGCAGAATTGAAAAGGCAAGAGCAGTTTATTCAACACTAGAATGAGCAGTTTATTCAAAAGTCACGATTTAACAGTAAACACAAAGGTGAGACTTTTACGCTGCTACGTATTCTCGGTCCTCTTCTACGGTGTAGAATTTTGGACTTTGACTGAAGCCACAACTAAAAAACTGAAATTTTTCGAAATGTGGCTTTAACGTAGAATACTAAGGACTTTATGGACAGCACATATAACTAAAGTTGAAGTTCTTAGGAAGATGAAGAAAGAAAGGGAAGTTATTAACACAGTGAAGATAAGAAAGCTTCAGTATTTGGGACATCTTATGAGAAATGAACAGAGATTTTACTTATTGCAGTCCATACTACAGGAAAAAGTACTTGGAAAGAGAGTAGTTGGGCGACCGAGAATCTCATGGCTGAGAAATGTAAGGACCTGGTTTGGCATGAATACAACTGACTTATTCCGTGCAGCAGTACAGAAAGTTAAAATAGTCTGTATGATATCCAACATCCGAAACGGATAGGAACTATCAGACGAAGAAGATAGGCCGACATCATAATATATCCCCCCTGGTCAGCCGCAACGTAGCCCCCCAGTGACAACGGAGTGAACGTAAAACCTTTAAAATCATCTTGCGATTTTTAACAAAGTTTTTGGAATCCTACCCAGTCCGCTGTTATATTCGAGTCAACGCTATCCCCGATCAAATGTCGTTCATACTCTGTCAGTTTTTCCGGTTTTGGATTTACACGTATCATCTCGTGTGTACAATGTTAATATTTATGCATATTTTTTAATTGCATAAATTAATTAAATTTTAATTATATAAATTTTTCTCTTGATTACAGTTATCTAGTAGAACATGTTTCCTTGTGCCACGCGTTGGGCAGCCATATACAATGTTAATATTTATGGGTATTTAATTAGTTGCATAAATTAAATACTGTTTAATTAATAAATCTTGATCAAATTTCTCAAATGTGTAATCGGCAATGCTATCAACCAAGAGTAATTAATCTTGTCTTCTACTACCAAATAAAACTCAAGAATTAAAATATTTATGAACATAGTACTTGTTAAATCATATTGAATCTAAATCATTGATTGTGGATTTTACTTGTTAAAGAATTGTCTTGTATGTCAGGTCTTAAAATAAATTAACTCAACACTATCGAATCCATTATAAATTACATTTATTATGATATTGCATGTTGCATGTATTCATTGTATAAAAGAAATCATGTAATAAGAGTACCTACAACTTTTCCAAAAGATAATTAAATTCTATAACATATTTAAACTATCTGTAAGAAACAGTCAAATGCTTACACTTACTCGTGTGTGGTGACGTTAATAACTATCAATGTTGCGTGCTTGAGATTTGCACTAAGTGATATACTTCGAAACATATTTAAACACCTATACACATGAAATACATATATACCTGCAGTAAACATATTAAACACATACATATTTGAAATAATCATATACTTACACTAATAAGATAATACATGTGTAATATTCTATGATATTATTTATTCCTAACCATGGAGTCGTATTTATAATGACTCTATTCTGAAATATCTCAGGCAGTTAGTTCTAAGTGACAGGTCAGCGGTGTTACAATAAACTAGGAATTATAATAAGTGGTTATTTTGGTACATTACTCAAGTCGTCGTAGTGTCTCGCTCCCGTCGCATGTCTATTTGGATCCATTGGGTGACGATTGATGTTAGTCCTGGAAACACTCGTAACTGCACTTCCAATTGTTATACGTACATCGTTTCGGAACGCTAGTTCGCACTTCATGACATCCGTTATAAGTTTTATAATATTATTTCAGTTTACGTCGCGGTACTTGCACTAAGGATTCATTGACTACTCGTATCGCGTCAGTCTATTCATGCGATTTTTAGTTCGATACTGCCACGCACTTAGTTATCTTTCAAATTACGTGTTCGACTCTTCCGTAACGCCTAGATTGATTTCAAGTTCATTAGACGCATATAAAACATCATCGGCACTTGTCTCTATTCTACGAAATAATGTTGTCTCATAAATTAAGTCTTATGTTATATACCGATTCATTCCGTTGATAAAGAGTTCAAGTATGTTACTACTGTATCATACCACTTCTTACAGCACTAGTTGTATTAGCGTAATGCTTAGAGTTTTACAAAGTTCGTTAGTCGCGCATCGTCGCGAATACCACTGTTTCGGCTTAACGCTCCAAGTCTTACTCTCGAACTTCCACTGATACCGAACACTACTTTGAATATCTCAAAACAAGATCTTTATGAAAACTGATAGAAAATTAGAATAATACTGAGATAAAATTTTAGTAATACTGAGATAAAATTATAGTAATACTGAGAGCGCGTCTCCTCTTGCATACAGTTTTTATATTCTTCGCTTTCCCACTCTCGCTACTCCTACGAACGCTTCATTTTCCCACCAAAATAGCTCTGATAGGACAGTTGTTCTGATTTCCCTCTGTCCTCATGCCTCTGGTCTGTGATTCTTGTGAATTCTCCACCCAGCGCAGTTTGGAGAGGGACGTTCTTCCTCGGGATTTGTTCTCTGGTCGTCGGTTTCTGTCAAGATCATCCCTTACAGTTACTTCCTTCTGAATTCTCGTTTCTAATTGGCTGGTTGACTTCTCTACGTGAATCTCACATAGTCCACGTTGACACGACGAGCTGCTGTCATAAGGACGTTGCCACTTTCTCGGAATCTGCATCAAGACCTTGCTACTGAAGTCACATCTGTCCCTTTTGGTGCAGCGTGTCGAAATAACGTATTGTTCGGACACTGTCGACTTCCTCTACCGAACTTACGGGTGGCAAACATCTGTGTACGTCGCAGACGCCTCCGCGTCTCATGCTACATTGTCCGTGTTCCAGCTATTGTTTTTTCTGTAAGTTTCACATATGCTTGGAACAATGCTCTTAGCGATGCCTATCTATTCTTCTCGCTACTGAAACGGCTGCAAGGGTAATGTTCCTTTGTCATATTTGTAAAGTCAAGTGTTCCCACGCATGGCCCTGTTCGTCGCAACATGTGTTGCAGCACGCATTGTCCTTTAACGGCTTTTATGTCACTTAAGTGGAAAGGAAAGGTTCGTTCCTTCTGTCGCTCACCCTCGAACAATGCTAACTCGTGTCACTCTTGACGGGCTTTAATTGCTGGCGTAACTCCCTCGGAATACCCAAAAAAATCAAAAAAAATCTCAAAGTAATAAGTACGTTATATGTGTTTGTTAGAGCCTTTTTAATTTATTTTTAACGTTGGAGATTTAACAACTAAAGACGTATTAGAAACAGCGAAGATCCAACACAAAATATAATAATGCTAGGAAGATGTAGAAGTGTTTAATGCAATATAATAGGGTAGACCGTATAGTAAGAACTAAAGCTGAGTCAGTATTGACGTTCGGAGTCGAGATGTGGATGCTAAATGCGTACTTGAGAAGACAGTTACTTACGACGTAGTGCAAGTTACGCAAGGACGAAAGCGTATTTCAAAGAATACGTGGATGTTCATAAGATGGCAACTGACAGAAAGAATTTAAATGCTTTGATGAAAAATCAAAGATAACTCCATAAAATGTTTGAGTAGAAATCACTCAAAAGGAAAAAAGGGGCACTTAAGACGACCATACAATGAAGGTACAAGAAAGCTCTTAAAACACCTTAATTTAAAAGAAGAGGATGTTCCGTATGGGTACCGTTAGAAGAGATCAGGCGTGTATTGTTGTCGAATTCCGAGTGCATCCAACAATGGTAAATATATGTACAGAACAGAGTGAGGGGATGTTTGTGAGTGGATACATACAATTGGATAAATAAATTCTTACAGAAAGTTAAATTGCTTTCATCTCGCGTTTCTTAGTCTTGAACATATTTCATTGTGCATTTAAAATTCTAACTTTTCTTATCTGTAACCAATAGTTAATCACGTTTCTTGTGACACGAAAGTTTAGTTATGCGATGGTGGGTAGCAGAGTCGGTTATTAGAGACGATGGAAATGAGATCGAGGCTGGGTTGGTGACACTACAGAGAAAACAACTACAAAACGTCTGATAATGATGATAGTTTAAGACAGAGCAGAGATAAGAATGGGTCGAGCATTTCTCGTTAGTTTATACAGTATTACAGCTTATGTGCTTTGACAGTAATTGCTTTGTACCTAATACAAGGCGTGTCCGTTCCTACTTCGTTAACGCGCATATACGCTCTCCCACTTGCCACTTACTCTCTCCCTTTGTTTGTTTCTTTTTCTGTCTTTTTCAATTTGTCTGCCTGTCTTTGTATCCGTCCCCGTCACACTCTCTCTCTCTATCTCCCTCTCTCTTTCCCTCTGTTTTCCTTTATCGTAACAGGAAACGCGTATACTCAAACCAAAACTACTCCATCACGTATAGCGCATAAAACTACGTAATTTTAAATAATTTAACTTTACGTTTAATAACTTCTACTTAGTTGTTATTAAATTCTTAGTACCTGAGTTGCAGCCTTCATGGACATATCGAGAAAAGTATTATGGGGGACGAAAACACAGATAGGAAGAAGAAAACGTTTCCTTTTTCATTTCTTGTTTTAATATAGTTTTTTGTTTAAAATATAGTTCATGAAGATAATTTAAATATTCTTGTACTGTATTCTGAAATATTTTAAAAACAATACTGAACTTGCGAGAAAAAGTGAAATCAAATATTTTTTCCATAACAGGATTGTAAATGAGTTTTAGGGGAATGATTTTACGTAATTTTCTTTAGCAGTGCATTTAAGCCTGTATGCTTAGTAGTATTCTGTTTTAATTACTGTATTTAGGCGTAATCGTGTGTACTCTTGAACACTGAGAAGTAAAAATCTGAAGAAACAATAGCTCAGATGCTTGTTGTACACAACTGAGGTTGCTTTCATGGGCCTCAGATTTTGACAGTATTGATCCACTTACTTCTGGAGATACACCAATTAACCACTATGCCCATGAGATAGGCCACTCATGGTTAATAATGGCGTATCGTCTTTCTGGGAGTTTGGGTGTATGTCTTAAGATACTTGTAAACTTTGGAGGACCACATCCGATGACACATCTGGTGGGTTTTGTGTCTCTGTGGTCCCCACCCACATCCGGAAACCCTTTTATTCCGGATAATAATTGGTGGGTCCAGAGTGGAACGAAGAGATACAAAAACCTGCAGAGATTTGAATAAAAGTATAAACCTATGTAGCGTAAGTTACTACTGCCACCATAAGTAAAATTGGTCATCAGCCAAGCAGCTCCTGTTCTATATAATATGCGTGTAGTATTTACTGGAATAGTTTTTGTGTTCTGTAGTGATTTTATCATGTCTGTTTATCGGAACGGTTGAAACGTTACACGTGTTTAGTAGGTGCTTTACCACTGGACGAAGATCACAACAGTAAACAGTACGTATTTATTACTGCTGACCACAGAAATGCAGAACACATTAATGTGGATGTCAGCAATAATTTCTTTTCGTCGTTTGTATACCATTACCTTCGTGTCTTCGCGAGCGTTATATTTTCTTTACCGGCAAGATTAACTGAATCTGCAGAGCACTGAAAGGTCAACTGACTCAACTACCAGGGCTACTGGTGTGCTTGGTAATTCTGATGGCATTAAGATAAGCCTGTGCAGAATCAGATTACCGTATATCCTTTTAAGATATAACGTCCAATAGAGGTCGACGTCTCTCCTTGCTGCAATCCTACCGTCCATTGCTTCATTCGTTGCAGGATTTAATACGGGTCGATGTTTCAGTGCAAATCTTTTTTCATGAAATTCATATTCAAGGGAATGTTAGTGGGTACAGCTTTCGGAAGACAGACTGATGTGTATGGTGAGAATTTCAAAGTAGTTTCCCGAAACTGATGTCTTAGGCTCTCACGGCCGGCTGGAGATTGAATCAGACGTGGAACAGTACCTACTGTGGAAACCGGTGAATACAGTGCCAGTTACCTTTTAAACCGTTACACTGAAGATGGCCTCTAATGGTGGGGCCGAAACGTCTGTTCCGATCGACAGCATTAGACCACGGCCTAATAGCCCGGGAACGTGTGAGTGAGAACTTTAAAAAGTAGATTTCTGTATTTTTCATTGTTAGACATATTTTGTATGAAAAATAAACTAGAAAAGTATCCTCAGTTTAAAAGAGATCCTCTGTAGTATTACTGAAGAGTAGGCTACATCAGAGACAACGCTAGCGTTAGCGTAATACCTTACTTCTTTCATTTTGTGGTATCGCTGATATTGTTATGAGGCGAGTCGTCATCACCAGGCCCTCCAACTTTCGGGACGTACGAACGTACCTATGCTCCTTTCGGTACGTTGTAGTATCGATACTTTCTTTTAAGAGGAAATCGACTCTACTCCCGGCGTGGTGGGAATCGACCACCACATTCACTTCTGTATTATGATACAGAACTTAGTGGGTGAATTTTCTTCGTCATGCTAAGGTCAAGTGATTTAGTATCATATTATTAAAAGTGGTTATTAAAAGTCGCTATTAAAATTCTTTCAGTTATTGCCACTAGAAATTAATGTATTAACTGTACTCTTGTAGCCAATTACCTGACATCAAACCGTGAAGTAATATTATGAAGTTATAGTGCACTGTTTATAGACGGAGCGTTGTACAAGACACAGGCGTTTTTATAACTGCATTCTGTATGGCATGTCATTACATATATGTCTTTCGCCCTCGGAAAGAACATTAATCTCGGAATCATTTTGTGTTTTGCTTTTAAATAAAACCTGGTGCATAAAGAGATTTTTACTGTCTCCCATGTTTTATTAATATTAGTATTACTGCTGATGTACCACTGTACAGAGAACCGGTAGATGTTGCATTCAGACGTTACACAGAACTTCCATGTTCACAAAAAACGCGTTTTTCGGTTTCCCCTATAACAAAACTGCTTCAGTAAAACCTACTGTTATTTCATCATTTAAAATTTGCCGTTAACTTTCTCACTGGTGCAACAGACGGATGAAGCTACCAATGGTCTGCTCAACACTGTCGTCCAGCAATATCGGTCCTGAGCAAGGGAGATATTTACCCCAAGCTGCTTGAGATCACTCAGGACGCTGTCTCTCTACCGACACCTAAGTCGTCCACTAGGTCGCATTAGTCAAGAGAGCAGCTTTTTGGCCTTCTCGCTGTCTTCCATTCTCAGGATATGATGTATCCACTTCAATGTCTGTATCTTAATAAAAGGGATAATACTAAGATTCTGTCTGTAAACACATTTCATATAATTCTCTATTTTTCTCCGCCGCCATAGTTCATTTTTACATGTTGGTCCTAGAATCCACCTAAGAAATTTTCTTTCAAATCTGGACAGCATCTCCAATGCCGATCCAGCAGTGCTCCAAATTCTTCTGACTATATATGAAAAAAAAGAAAACATTGGTCAATTAGCAGAATTCTAGTGTTGGGAGCGCTACAGTATATCAGGAAATTTTAAAGAGTATCGGGAAACTAAAAAGCGTAGGAATTACTACTGTAATAACTATTTTCAGAGAAATTCTTGTCTAATTCTCTGTTCCACTTCAACTTAGAAATGGCCATCTTCGTGGACTTTACGTGGGCTTCACTCTTAGGTTTTCAAAACTGATACGATAATCGTCGAGCTATAATATTCACCGTTTGCTGTTTCGCTACTTGTTTCCGCGGGCAGGGGCCTATACCGTCTTTCCCCGTGGCTCCGATCGCCGTCTCTGCCGAGCACACACTACCTCATCGCGGCAAGGGAGTGAAACTGGCCCTTCGGCTAGAATGTAGCTGATGTATAATGTATGCAAAACGTGTGTGCTTCGCGAACAGAACTGAACGTCCCTGGTAAGTAGCTGCACGAGGTGCAATGACTCGGAAATAGCGTTGCGTATTCTGGGAACCAGGGCTCTCTACCCTGGCAAGTAGCGATCCGTTCTTTGGAAAGCTGGCGAACGAACTCATACACACATCCGTGAAAGGCGCGCGGGCAAAGCTCGCATGGCTGAGTAACGACCCCTGCGGGTGGCCGGGGAGAGGCCCCGGCGACTCATGGTTGGTTATCACCGCCGAATCGAGAGACCTCCCGTGGGTCCAAGACCCCGCCCTGATACGCACTGCTTTCGAGCGCAGATGTCATCCCTTCCTTCGGTGGCATCGGCACTGTTGGTTGGAAAAAGTGCGTGTCGCTCGCGCGAACAGTAGAGGGCGCGTCCTTACTCCTAGTAGCGCCTTACGAACGGATTTCAGGGTGCGCAGTTCCTGGTCAGTAGTTGTATCGGACCTGTCACGCCAGTCCGTGATGTCCATTAAGTACACAGTTGAACCCTACTAGCATCGTGTCTCATCTGCGAACTGGCGTCCGTTTGATTCTGCGGAGTCCAAGTTGGACCGAGCGACGGGGACGATACGCCAACCTGCCTTAGCACTGACCTGGTGGGGTAGTGTTCCCCTGCCGCCACCAGAAGGTGGAGGAAAATTCGTAGGCCTCAGAGGGAGATCCTTTGGATCGGCCCCGGAGGTCGGGCTCGCTACCAATCTGGGCTTCGGGGGTATCGTGTTGATCAGCGACGTACTCAAAAATGGTACCAAAGGGATCGTGAACCAGCTCGGCGGGAGTTATGTCTCAGCTAGGGTAGATTTTTTTCTGAAACTGTTCTATTTGGGAGTTTGGGTCTGTGTCCTGAGATCCTTGTGGACTCTGGTGGGCCACACCCGGTTCCGCCTCCTAGGAGATTCTCCAACTCTTCGTTCGCGTCTTATTCGACACTCGGACGCTCTACTTTTTCGCTACTTGTGTAGTGATGTACAAAAAAATTAAAGGAACACCGATAAGAACAATATTTTTGAAAGTGGTTTAATTTAAGGAACAGACAAAATTTGAGGTTCAGTAAAGATAAATTATGCAGTTGATGTTGAACAGTAGCGTACTGAGGGAACAACAGATAAGTCACAACACATTTTTATAAGTTTTTATATAAACGCACTTAAAAGATCAAATGTAAAAAAGAAACGACAGGTCAGTTCTAGCTGATACCGCAGTACATTCAGCAACTGCTGACAGAGGATCTGTGTCATATACAGACTGATCTTGAGACATGTCTGACAGGAAGACGGAAAGCAACTGTAAACAGTTTAATTTTTATACTTGGTTACTGATATTCACTAACTTCTAGGTAGGTTAAACAGAAATAAAAAAGCTTCTTGAAACCAATATATATAGAAATTTTGCCAATTGACTTAAAAGAAAGGATGGAAAGCATGAGACAGAAATCACGACAGCAGCGGGGAGTTGCCGATTTACGCGCACTGGATAATAGCAAGATAACGATGTCTTACAATGTTAATTTAAATTATAAAAATCGTCTTCGTCTACGATGGTTCTTTCGTATTGAAAAGAATCACGTCAGCAACAACACCTCATCAATTTAACACAGGAACTCAGATTTTCTGGATGCAGTATAATAATAATATGATAGGGAGTTAATTAGATAAAAGGTGCTTACCATTTAACCAAGGATACATATAACAAGGAAAATATTAATAAAAATCTTGGGATCAATAAAAGATGGAGTACAGTACAGAAGACGCCACAATAGTGGGCTGTACACACATGTTGAGAAAATCACAGACGTAATTAGAAAAAGAATTACTTTCTACGGACATGTCAAGAATGAATCCTAACAGATTAACAGGGAAGCTTTTTAACTATTTCAGAAAGCTCAAAATGTCCAATGCGTGGTTCAAAGAAACAGAAAAAGACATAGAACTCAAGATTACTCAAGAACACACTGAAGAATGATTGCCACTGGAAAAGAAATTTAAAAATGCCAAGGTTTTCAGGAAAACCCTAAGAAGAGAGCAGGTGCCATCTGGACTGACGAAACGAGGGAGAGAAATCGATCAAGAATGAAGGAGATATGGGAGAGGAGCAAGAGAGAAGAAATGAAGGGAGGAACCAGTTGAACCAAACGTAGTCCACAGTAGCTGATACAGAAAAAAAAATAATAGGGAGTGTACTTGTTCAAGAAAAACCGATCTTAAAATACCGAAGGTAGACCGCCTACAAGACAGATGGATGCAATAGCAAAATTAATATGTGTGTCGTATAGATATATAATGGTATAGATACATTCCCTTGTGGTCCAAAATGTGACCGAGCGTATTACCCCAGGTCAAATTTCAATTACACAAATTTCTAAACACAGTATGCAATGTAGCCTACAATTTGGTAAACGAATTTTATTTATGTTTCGTGGAACCTAGTTTGGGAGTCTGTTCTTACCTCAAGTACTTTTTTTGACTCTGTCACCTTTCTTCCGTTTCATTCGGGACACAAAAGTAGAAAACCATCATGAACGTTTTCTACTTCTAGGCAGTTCTTCAATGTACGCCAATGTCTTATGGACACATTGCAATGCGAGATAAAAGAAAGATAATTATCATCATCATCTTCTTCAGCAGGGCGTAAACTGAAAATAGTTTGTTTCGGTCCCAAGCAGATAGACTAGAGCTGGTCACTCCAACGCCTCTTCGAATGTCCTACACCTCGCCGTCCTTTAATAATTGTTTGGGTATTCGGCAGACACCCATTCGGTTAAATTTTCCAATCATTTTAGCCGATATGGGAAAGGCAATCCTACAAAGTATAATTTTATAATATTTACTTCCTGCCGTACACCGACATTCCGACATGTCTTTTGGGATGTTGAAGAGTACATCCTGCCACGTGCCTGAGAAACCTCATTTCGGCCGCTTGATACGACTGGCCTGAGATTATGTTAAAGTCCGATTCTCAGACCCATAGAGAAGTGTGAGGAGGGCCATCTTCACCTAGTAGAATTTCAGGCGTGTTTCTTTACTTGTTGATTTTAGAGTCCTCCTGGCGGTCCCTCACATGTGGTTCAACTTGTGCAGCTTCTTCACCACATCATTGTTTGTAATGTAACGGCCCATATATTCAAAATTACTGATCTGCTCCAAAACAGTACAGTCAGCAACAATTTTTGCTCGTAAAAGAAAGACAATGAAAAATAAAAAGACTGACTCATGTGGACAATGTAAAGTGACTTGAGTGGTACCGATTTTTATGGCCCTTAAAGTACGAAATGTTACCGCTTCGGGAGAGACTTATCACGTACCAAGAAAGCCACGGCACTGGAGAGAGAAAATACGATCGCTCCAACCGTAGTAAATAAAGCGTTATCTGGCAAAGTGGGTACGTAAAGCGATACAATTTATATGGACGTACAGAGAGGTGTTTGACCACGGAGAGAAAGACAGAGAAACACAGAGAGAAAGCACTAACAACAGAGACAACACGGCCTAGGTGATATTAAAATGGTAAGACAAGTTGTACATTAGCCAGCACAAGTTTCACCCTTATTTACACCCACTCAAAAACATTCATTCTCGTTGTCTCTGTCTGCTTGTCTGTCTGTCTGTCTGTCTGTCTGTCTCTCTCTCTCTCTCTCTCTCTCTCTCTCTCTCTCTCTCTCTCTCTCTCTCTCTCTCTCTCTCTCTCTCTCTCTCTCTCTCTCTCTCTCTCTCTCTCTCTCTCTCTCTCTCTCTCTCTCTCTCTTTCACTTCTCTCTATATATTTACCATTGTAGGATGCACTCGGAATTCGATAGTAAGCTAATAGCTGTATCCATACGCCTAATCTCTTCTTCCGATTTCCATCGAGAGCATCCTCTTCTTTTAAATTAAGGTATTGTAAGCATTGTCTTATACTTTCATTGTATGGTCGTCGTCATAAGTGCTCCCTTTTTTCCTTTCGAGTGATTTCTACTCGAACATTTTATGGAGTTACTTTGATTTTTTTTTAAAGCATTTCAATTCTTTATGTTCTTATGTTATGAAGATTCATGTTCCTCGTTCAAGATATGCTCTCGTCTACGTTTAACTCGCACTACGTCGTAAGTAATCATACATCTTCTCAACTACGAATTTAGTGTCCAGACTTCACCAAACTGCTTATGTCATTATATTGCATTAAGCTTTTCTGCCTCTTTCTGATGTTATTATATTTTGTGTTGGATCTCCGCTGTTCCTAGTCAGTGTGTAGTTGTTAAAACTGCAAAGTTAAAAGTACGTTAAAAAGAGTCCAACAAACACACAAGACGATACGTGCAAATCGAAGAAGGAACAATACAGAGCCAAAAACCGGAAACAGTGACAGAATGTGAACGGCGTGTGATCGGGGATTACAACTTACTCGATTATATAAAAAGCGGACTCGGTAAGATTCCAAAAAAACCATTAAAAATCCTCAAGATGATTTTATAGGTTTGACGTTCATTCCGTTGTCACGGGCAGGTGTACGTTGAGGTTGACGGGGGGGGGGGATATATTATGATGTAACTAGAAACAAATAATTTGCGGCTAGGGTCCTGGGGTTGCTTGATTATGTGTATCTAGTCTTTACATGGGCAGTGTTTCTGTAAATAGCATTTGTTTCTGTAAATACCGCATTTATAGTTTCTATGCTTGGGTATTGTAGAAAAGGAGAACGTGTTCCGAACCTACTTCCCTAATCTATCTTTCCATTGTATAATACCGCTAATCCTGATGTAGAGTCACGTAAAACAACCCTTGAATTAAAAAAAAAGAGAGACAGACAGACAGAAAAACAGACATGTAGAAAGGGACAGAAGAAACAAATAAAAGGAGAGAATAAGTGGTAAGTGGGAGAGCGTATGTTAACGAAGGTGTATTAGGTACAAAGCAATTACTGTAAAAGCACATAAGCTGTAGTACTGTATAAACTAACGAGAAATGCTCGACCCATTCTTATCTCTGCGCTATCTTAAACTATCATCATTATGAGATGTTTTGTAGTTGTTTTCTCTGTAGTGTCACCAACCCAACCTCGACCTTATTTCCATTGTCTCTAATAACCGACTCTGCTACCCACCATCGCATAACTAAACCTTCAGGTCACAAGAAAAGTAATTACCTGTTGGTTACAGGTAAGAAAAGTTAGAATTTTAAATGCACAATAAAAATGTGTTCAAGACTGAGAATCGCGATTTGAAAGCATTTAATTTTCTGTAAGAATTTATTTATGTATTTGTTTCTGTCCAATCTTATGTAGCCATTCACAAACATCCCCTCTCTGTCTGTCTGTCTGTCTGTCTGTCTATCTGTCTGTCTCTCTCTCTCTCTCTCTCTCTCTCTCTCTCTCTCTCTCTCTCTCTCTCTCTCTCTCTCTCTCTCTATATATATATATATATATATATATATATATATATATTTACCATTGTAGGATGCACTCGGAATTTGATAGTAATAGCTGTATCCATACGCCTAATCTCTTCTTCCGATTTCCATCCAGAGGATCCTCTTCTTTTAAATTAAGGTATTGTAAGCATTATCTTGTGCCTTCACTGTATGGACGTCATAAGTGCTCCCTTCTTCCTTTCGAGTGATTTTTACTCAAAGATTTTATGGAGTTACCTTTGATATTTCATGAAAGCATTTCAATTCTTTCTGTCTGTTTTTATCTTATGAAGATTTATGTTCCTCGTTCAAGGTACGCTCTCGCCTAGGCGTAACTTGCACTATGTTGTCAGTAATCATACGTCTTCTCAAGTACGCATTTAGAAATACGCGTTGTTTCAAATTGTCTTCTTCTTCTACGCCTCCTTCAGCAACTTACAGCCTCTTTCTAAAATATTTAATTAATTATTTTTTCACTAGAGTAAATACAAAAGTTATACTCAAACATCAATGTATATGTTTTATTTATTTAAAATTATAAAGTCATTATTTTGAAATTTTTGCGACAATTTTGAAAAACTTGACCCAGATTATTAAAATTTCTACTGAACATTAACATCCATGGAATCCTTGACGTTGCTTCTTCCTGTAAATTTTCCAGTGTCAAGTGTGAACTTAGTTATTTTCAACTTCACTCAAGCTTCTTAATACGCTATTGTAGACGTACTAAACATAGTAGTATAGATATTATACGTTAACATCATAATATCTTTCATATAGATATTAATGAAACATTATACTATAGATATTATAAATATGGGCCATTCTACATTTTGTAAATTCATATTTTAAGTTTTCATTTAAATTGATTTTACATCATTTAAATAGTCAGGTGTACCATTGAAAATCGTTCCGCTTCACACGCGTGCCGGTATATAACCTAGTTTATTCTGATAATTTGAATCGCTAAATTCAGGTAAAACGGTTCAATAAAAATCGACGGTTTCCGCTCTACTACGGCAGTCTTCATATCGTTTCACAGACACGAGTTGAATAAGTGGAGTAAAGGGAATACAGATATAAAGTTTTAAATCATTTAGCCGGTCTGTACGTGTCGTTTCAATATGTTGGAACAAATACACAAACCGGTCAGTTCTTATAGAAACTAGAAACTACCGGCTTATACACGGCATCAATCAAAACGTTGGACTGACGAGATCCAGCTCACTTCTTACGTCAAACAACAATAGTTTTACTGATTGGTTTTAAGTTGTCATTTCCTTTCTGCTCGATTACCAAACAAGAGTCAATTTAGCGGCGGTCCCGCGGCGACTGTTGTCTCGTCTCGTCCGTTTTACTTCATCAAACGGGTACCGAGGAGCGCCTTAGGGTAACACACACACACACACAATCATACGAGTAAGTGGAAAGAGTAATGAGAGGGGGAGAGTGATAGGTAGACACACAGGGAGATATACACAGATTTTCAGACTAATTCAGGAAAAAATACTACTACTTTATGATAAATGATAACATTTTTGAAATCTACAAGTAGAATCTCTTCTACATATTCGGAGGAGACGGGTCGTTTGTGATATTATTCTGATATTGCTATGTCATTCTGATTGTCGGTGATATTTATTCTCCGTATCTTTGTAAACCCGTTTCTATTTTCATTCGATTTAAGAACGTTTTTCTTAACCTTCCTCTAAAATGTTTACGAGTTACCTATCCAGTACAGGATTATTATTACGTAATACTCTTATTATTAATAGTTATCCCTAATACAGTATTAGACACACAAATACAGTATTAACATAACACAACATAAATCGTTATGATAGCGCAAATGAAAAACTTACGGAAAATGAAAACTTTCGGATGCAATTAGCAAAAGAAGGATCACATTCTACGGACACTGGGTGGACGAAAACAAAGTGACAAAATAAAAGCCCAGTTTACTAATCCGTTGATTCACGGAAATAATAAAAGGATCTCACAGAAATGACGCTTAGAAAAGATGATGTTTTGGGTACGTAGGTTTTTATGAAAAATGATAAAGAAGTTGGGGAGTTTCAGGACAAATAAAAACTATTGAGACATAAGGGAAAGGGAAAAGAACACATAGTGAAAGATTACTGGGAGGAAAGAAAACGAGAAAAGTTGGAAAATCATGAAGAACTTATTTCACGTGGTCCACTGTCGGCCGTAATCGAAGAAAAAAAAGACTATGACAGTGATAGCTCAGTGGTAGTAAGCTCGCTCCCTATGGCGTTCATTTGACTCACTGTGGTGTGGGCTCGGGTCAAGGTTAAGCCGATCGAACCCCGTCCACTTATTGACAGTCGGGCTGAAGTAGGCGGATTAGTCAGTAACATCGCCACATCTGTACCCGAACACACCCACCATGCAGTTTGTCACTGCGCACGGTTAAATTCAGACTGTTTACTCTATAGATGTGATGTGAACTGTTCTGTAGGCCTAATGTTTAAGGAATGATAAGGTATTGCAGTACTATACAGTATAATATTAGCGTAATTGCGTGCGCTGAGCCTCTTCTGCGTAGGAAGGGTTTTAAAGCATTGTTACGACATTATAGAACAATCTACGTATTTATCCAATGTTCCAGAGGAATCCGGCTGCATGTTGTGGCGTACGTGATTTCAACATGCGCTCACGAGACTTTTCTGGATGTCGCCAGCCCCGCGCACTGTGTCAAGGCCGCAATCAACTGCTTCCCAGTGTAGAGCTGATGCGTAGTGTTTTCTAGTAGATGCCTATTAGAGAATATTCTGGAAACTCGGCGGGGTATAAATACAAGTACTCGGCGACGTTCAGTTTCAGTTTTGAGTTGCGAATTATTGGAGTGCGGTTTGTAGTATTGTGGCGAAGTATTACGTGTTTTGTAATTGTGCGAGACTATTTTAATACAATTGTGTTTTATATCAGTTAACATTTTTTTTGCGTGTAATCAATTTTTAATTGATTTGTTGTAAGAAACTCTTTTGTTAATTACAACCGTTTAATTGTGATAATTAAAGCTGGTGATTAATGACGTAACTGGTGTCTTGTATTTTCTTTTCCACTGTACCATACGACGATCACTAGACCGTCGTAACAGTAGGTTTTCTCTACTATCTTCTTAAATGGTTTTTATCATTGCTGATACTATTACTCCAAAAAAATTCCTTTGGTAACATTATCATGACTGCGTGGCCACTGTTCATTCTCACACATTGTCTTGATTACTGTCAGCAAATTTTTGCCTGTGACTTTTAATGCTTTGATTGCCTTTGTATTTCAATTACATTTTTATTGTGTATTAAGTTAGAAAAATTACAGCGTTCGTAAGTCGACCTTGATAACCGCTTTTAATAATAAAATCTCTTTACTTACACCTTTCATACTGAACTTATTAACCGTGTAACACCAATCTTGTTCTTGTTTTACACGACTAGGATATAAAATTATTGCGCGTGTGACGAATTATGCTGTTACTTTTATAATTAGTGATTGTGCCTTTGCCGTTCTTGAGACTTTAATGACAAATATTTATTGTAGTTGAATGCGTGCGATATGGTAACATTACAACCAATATTAAACATTTATCTTTGCTTCAAATCGAGTCGAATTCCGGTCACGAAGCACTGTATTTTATGTAGAGAGAAAGTCAACCAATTGTTATTAAACAAACTATGATTTTACCTCACAGTATTATTAGACGGTAGCTGTTGACTGGCATTGACTCTTGAGTGTTAACGCCAAACAGCAGGAAATTAGTATACGGCATATGCAGACGCGATTCCTTTCCGCGGTGAAGTACGGTTCGGATAGAATGTAAGTATAGTATATATAGAATGTAATACTCGGATGCCATACACTTATATGAAATTTATTTTTTGTGAGGTTGCAAGTCTATGTATCCTTGAGATTACGGTGGCATTAATTTGCATTACTGTATTGACTGAAGCAAAGAAAAACATATTTTGTTACATTCGGCTCAGGTTTTTTCAGTATTGAAGGAAAAAAGTTGATCAGCAAGGAGGAACACTGACATTCGGGACGAGTTTTGCTACACAGTAAAACAGAAGAAAGTTAAAAAAGTTGCCACAAACGCGGACAGTGACAGTCAACTTGGAAAATCTGTGAATCGAGAAACTGCACGGTTGTAAAAACTTGGGACAACCGGGGAAGTGATCTGTCTAATACGTGAAGCGAAGAAAAGGGGAAGAAAAAGTTAATTGGTAGCTCAAACAATAACGATATATCACGTTGATTAAATGCCTTGTATTCGCAGGGTGGGAATATTCTATTGTACCAGGAACACTGGTAAACTGATCTGTATAAAGAACACTGACAGCATATATCGTACAAGGTAATGCGTTCCTCGATACCGGGTACGGTGTCGGAGCCGCGGACTTCTTACGAATCGACTGCTATGTATGCAGTTGTTACACATATCAGATGTCGTTTAAGTAGCCGCCACATTATTGTTCTGTTCTATAACTAGAAACAGTAAATAAATTTAGGTTTATTTATAGATAAAAATAGACAATAGACATTAAGTCAATAATATCAATATTGATATAATATCAATATACATTAAGTCCAGCTGTTCAGGTGTTAGTGGGCACCATTAGAAACATTTCCTTTGTATTTTAAATGGAACAAAACGCGCTTCTAGCCACCCTGAAAAAATTGTTATCTCGAAGAACGTCCTCAGTTCTTAATAAGAAATTCTACGTATGGCGGTGAAATTTAGATATGGAATAAGCGGATCCTAAGCCATTTCAAGGCACTGGATGTAGACTACTTGATGAGATCGGTTGAAACTTATAGAAATAGTCGTGGAAACTGTGAAGTTAGAGGACTTACTTAATGGTCGACGGGAATATCCTAGACACAAGGTACAAAACCGTCTTACAGTCCAAAAATATCTAATATGATACGCAGATCTTCAGCGAATCGTCTACCAAAGATTGCGAAAAAGAACTAGAGAATGTTTAGAAGAATCAAGAGAGCACATCTGAGAAGGTCCGCTGACAAATAAGAAGCAATGGTAAACAAAATTCTACAAGAAAATGGACGGCCTAGTTGACTAACGTGGGCCCCCGGCAATCCTGCCTGGACTCCAAGAACTCTGCGTTTTAAAAAACTTGGTACACGCAGTTAAATGTACAGCAGACACGTGGCCAATGCCGATGGGGCGACGGAACAAGATAAGAGCAAGAGAAAAATAAGCAACATAGAAAATGTCTAAAACTTAAGCTAGAAGGTAAATCGGAACTGAAGAAATATAAAGGCAAAGAAACGTATATTGCTTCGTTACAGATATCTTAGGAAACATAGTCTTATGACTGTATGGGTAAATGAGGAGAATGGACGAAACTAATCAACGGATGAACTGCCACACCGTGGAAAAGGTAAGATATCAGAAGTGGGGTTAACGTGTAAGGAACGCTACATACAAAAGCTACAGATGACAGAGTACAGGAGACAAGGAATCCATCAACAGAAGACTATATAAACGAAGGATGACAAACCAAAGCATAACAGATAGTTCTGTTTGAATCGTGACAGTTCTCCTGTCTGTGTCAGGAAAATGTATATAAAAATGTAAAGGATAGAAAGGATGCACAATGTCGAGCCGTGAACTCGTTGAGATAAGAAACGCAAGAGCTGAAACGGCAGATTAAAGGTAAAGTAGCAGTCGCGTATTACGTGCTGTGAATTCAATTTGGTGCAATAAATGTGTGCTACACGTTACTGGAATTCCTCACATGCAACGCCACAATTACAAGTATTCCCACGTACGGTTGTAAGTATGTCAACCGGACAAGACACAATTTGAAATTGCCATTAACTTGGAGATTATCATTGACTGAAAAAGAAACTATAGAAACAAAATATTTTGTAACTACGGACATGACTACAGTTGGGAAAAGGTAAACCGCGACTCCTTAGATGGTTGGTCACGATGAATGGACTTCTCTCCTGCTCCTCGTTCTACTTCTTTTTCTCCTCCTTCTGCTTCTCCTCGTCGTCGTCGTCGTCGTCCTCCTCCTCCTCCTCCTCCTCCTCCTCCTCCTTCTTCTTCTTCTTCTTCTTCTTCTTCTTCTTCTTCTTCTTCTTCTTCTTCTTCTTCTTCTTCTTCTGCTTTCTCTTCTTCTTCTTCTCTTCATTTCAGAAATTAGGCAATTTACGTGTTCCGCCTTCTTAAATGTCAACGTTTTCTTGGGCTTCAGTGGGTTTATCTTCATTCGGTTTATAATTTTTATCAGTTTTGGATAATCTTGCTCTTCCGTTCGTGCTGTACGCTGTTTTTCTTCGACTCGTGGGCGAGGCGACACGCAAAAATTGTGGTTGAGGCGGACAATTACCTGGGTACAATTAAAGTTCTGTGGTCAAGGCGAACACTTTAATAAACTGATAAAGGCGGACCTGTAAATCAGTTGCAACTTCCCCTTGCATGTTTTACAGACTTTAGGCTGTCGGTGTACTTTGATTCTGAAACTAAAACTCGGACATCAAAGACATAAGTGGTTTAGAACTTGCATAATAATTTTTATTTTTTAATATTTCTCTGTGTTTTTTAGTAATTTGTTTTAGTATACTTTTCTTTTATATATTTTTTATGTGTTTCTAGGTTTTTTTACTCTTTTTAGTACACTTATGTATACATTTTTAAAGTATATGAATAATGTATTTATTTTTTTATATTATATTCTCCATCGTCTTCCTTTTCTTCTTGGTAAGCATAAGGTTCAAAGCCTATTACTGATCGCTCCATCTTTTCATCGGCTGTCCCGGACTTCTCCTACCTTTAGGCATATATTCTGCACGTACGTGTGGTATTCTTTGTGGGTCTATAAGTTCTATTTCTGTCTGTTTTCCTGTACTCCCTCACCATGTCATTCAATGGTCTGGCAGCTAACTCATGACAGACGTTCTCATTACTTTTCCTTCTTAGCCTAGTATACCCGGCTACAGAACATCACATTCTTGTATTTTATCCATATTTTTCATTACGCACTTTTTATCTAATGTTTTTTATGAATCTAACTTGTTTACATAGACGAGATCTTTCAGACACTTCTGCAGGTAGTTGTCTTACTTAAAAGTGATCGTCATGTTGTTAAATTCTATTGTCCTGTCTAGCATAATTCTTCTTTTAGTATTTCAACCAACAGGAAAACATTGAAGTGATGTCTTCCTAAAATTCAGTTCAACATTGAGTACAAAGTCTCCACCACGTTATTAGTTCTGTGTCGCCGTCCATAAACGTTCCACTGCTAATAGGAACTTTAGGGTAGTCCGTCCATTGGTGAACGAAGTAGTCCATGAAAAGAACTGATTTCCCATTCTCAGGAAGATTTTCCATTGTCAGAGCCCATCCATCTCCTACTCGATCAATCGGCAAATATGCCAAATTAGCACACATGCTACACGTGAGTGTCATGTCTTAATTTTCGTGGTCACATGTTTTGTATTTATCTCCAAACACATTGATTAGAATGAAAGTTGTAGCCACTTATAGTAGTATCTGAAAATATCATCCTCGTGGCATTGATAGTCGCGGCTTCAAAATCAAGTTTTATTCATTTTGGTGACCAGAATGAATACCATTTCTTGAATTTCTTGAGAACGGTAAATAAAAGTTCTAAGGACTGAACTACATATACTTTCGTGTCACGAGGAGCGTTAAGGGGTATAATTGTGGACAGACGTACTACTAGTAGGTATAACTGTGCGAACAAAGAATTTATCAAGTAAACTCCATCAAGAAAATAAAAATACAAACTCAGACCAGTGACTAAGTATAATTATTGCTAAGCAAGCTTTTCAGAGTAAAATGAAACTCTTTCGCAAGTATATGTATTTAGAAGGTGGTGGCTTTTACAAAATCTTTGTGATTACAGTACTGCGTGAAAGAAAAAGACAGTAGTGCATCTCGAGACAGTAGAGGTGGAAGGATATGGAGACGTGTGATAAAAATACGGCGGAGAAAGAGAAGTTTTAAAGAGCGTAAAAGAGGAATGGAAACTTTTAAAATTAATGGTAAAGAGGTGGCTAAATTTCTACGATATGTACTAAGATGTGATGAATTTATTCCGAAAGGAAACTGTTAAAAAATACAGGCCGGTCTAGAAGAAAATATACTCGGACGATGTGACAATTATGGTGATGGGAACTGGCTTGCACTCAAAAGAATGTGAAGAGCAGTAGCTTCTAGTTACTACAAGGTCCGGTCTCTAAAAGAAGAAAGAAACAATATTCCAAGAGAAAAGCTAAAGATGACAAAGTGATATCGTTGACTAGCCTTAACACTAGAATACAGTTATACAAATTACTCATTAAGTATTGTACAAAAAATATAATAATTACAATTATAGGTGTTACGGTTAGCACCCACATATATGTATAGTTGTGCGGACGGTGGTAATGAGAACTGGGATGCACTCAAAAGAATGCGAAGAGCAGTAGTTTCTAGTTACGACAAGGTCAGATCTCTAGAAGAAGGAGAAACAATATTCCAAGAGAGAAGCTAAAGATGATAAGGTGATATCGATGACTAGCCTTAAACAACACTAGAATAAAATTATACAAAGTACACATTAAGCTACAAAAAATATAATAATTACAATTATAAGTGTTACGGTTAGCACCCACATATATGTATGTATGTGATTTAAAGTTGCGTGACATTTGTTTTACGTACGTCGCGTCGTTAAGAAGTTTTATCTACTGTCGTTATTTGTTTTTTCTGTCGTACCGAGCAGTGTTCGCTCGCGGTGCGTATGCAACATGTGGACTGTGAAGTTATAGGACAAACAGTTCAGCTCGGTTATAAACCTAATTGTCCAAGAGGTCAACGTATCTCTCTCTCTCTCTCTCTCTCTCCCTCTCTATTCTCTCGTTTACGGTCGTATTAATAAATGAACTGTTATCTCATCGCCCGCGTCTGCATTCGTTATTGACAACAACGAGAAACAACGAACAGCGCGTAACCTTTAAACTATTTAATGTTTTGTATTAAATTTTAATTGCTCGCGACAGAAACGAGTTCCGTAAGCACAGCTGATTATTAGGTTACGGGGCTAAGCAAATGCGACAAACGAGTAGCAGCGACCTTTCTCCCCCCCCCCCTCTCTACCACGCTACTGCTTTTATCCGACAATTTACTTTTTTTATTTATTTCAAATGCATTAAATTTCTTCCTTTATACTTGCATAAAATAATGCTGCTTGCGACGCGATAATCCCGACGCAGCGAAATAAACAAGAGAAAATAAGCCGGTCGGGCTGGTCGTCCAGGTGGGCGCGTACGTAATAATGTGGAAATTATTGTCGGGGAGACAAAGAGGGTTTCAGTGGGTTTATCTTCAGTCGGTTTATAATTTTTATCAGTTTTGGATAATCTTGCTCTTCCGTTCGTGCTGTACGATGTTTTTCTTCGACTCGTGGGCGAGGCGACACACAAAAATCGTGTAAATTGTCGCAGTAACGTCGCCTACTTTACGAATTCCGTGTGTAGCGGCTGTGCTGTGCTGCACATTATGAAGCGAGCCGCGTATCAAGTTACCGTGCCTGCCCGCACACCACTTGTACGGTAAGTGTTCCTTCCTTTTCTTCTTATTATATCAGACGTGCGTAATAGAAGGAAGAACAAACGGCCGGTGCAAGTTATAACCCCCGACGTAGTTATGTAGAGGTTACGTGAAGGGGAGAGTCTACCGCGTTTTTCCCTACGCGGTCGTTGACTTCAGACGGTTCTTCCATCCCAACATCATCTAAGCCTGTTCTTTGTCGCTGCAAATAAGTCTTCCAGGTTTTTCTCAAAATTTCCTTCATAAGACTGCCTTAGGTACAATTCATGATATCCAACCACCTTGTGTTATGATATAGTTCACCTCCCTCCCACCCAAATTCAGTTCCTCGATCTAAGCTTCCCTTCTTCATCATTTCCCTAAATTTGTTTCTCTTTCAGTCCAAAGAGTTTTGTCACTTTCCATCGTAGTAATTTAATTCTTGTACTTCCGGACACGGCTTTTCCTGACTTCCCAATTTCCAACTCTCATTCCGTATACCAATGTGCACCACACCAATGATATTGCAAAAGCGTTCCTTATCTCTATATTGACGTGCTGTTCTGGTGGACGAATTTCATTGTTTTGCTGTCTATAAATGTTTCTCATGTCATGTGCATCGGTTAATAAAATTATTTACCACTTTTAATGAAGTTTTGTGAGGGAAAATTACCAATAAATGAAACTGGAAAGATGTCAAGATGATTTTTTTATAACTTTTAATGAGTTACTCAGTACCTCCTTTCATAAATTATAATAATCAATACGCTTGACGTGTCAGAGGTCAAATTAGCCGTTAGGTTATGTAATTGCCAATAAGATAATGTTGGTAAAATGAGCTTTTGATTGACAAATTCATATACGATATGATATTTTCTATGACAATTTTTTTAATTGTTTGGAACATAAGATTGTATGTAAATTAGAGAGAACGTAAAAAACCCTCTTCATTGTAAAGGATACGGAAGTAACAAGGTGCAAATACTGGAGGTCCGAAGCCTAGAAAAATTATTCAAACAGAGAATGTGTGGTCAGGTAGATGTCGTATAGAAGTGCAATTATAGAAAAAGAACGGGAAAATTTGAACTACATAATGAACCAGATAGTTAAAGAGGTATTAGGATCTAGACAAAAGTTTAGGTGACAGAGATCGGAAAATGTTGCCATAAGAAGTAAAAGATCAATTAGTAAAAAATAAAAGAAACCTGAGACATTTTTACAATATCTATCATTTGAAATACGAGAGAATAAAACAAACATAAGGAACAATCAATGAAATTACAAATAAAATTGTTAGCAAAACATACAAGTAATCATGGGGAAGACTTGTTGCAAAAATATAATAGAAGATTGTAGAAGATAGAAGACTTTTTGTTAACTAAAAATTTAACAATCAAAGATTGTTAGAAGGTAACAATCAAAGATAGTAATAAAACAGTGGTAATTAACTGAATAGAAAAGAAAAAATGGAAAAAGCATTTTTCCATCGGTAACTCAATTCTAAGTTAAAGTGCAGAAATACAATCTGATCACAGTGGTGTGGATGATTGTAACACTGGAATAATTAAATACATTCCATAAGAATTGAGATGACGTCCATAAGAATTCAATAAATCTCAAATTTGATTCAAACGGCAAAAATATAGAATTTTAAAATATGAGAGAATAACATTATATTCTTGTCTGCTGTATTCCGTTTTAATAGAAGTCTTCAGGAAGTACTCAAATAATTATTAAAGCAAAAAGTGGTCTCATTAAACATATAGATCGATTGAACAACGGCAAACAACTACAGAGATATAATTCTTGTAGACTTTAAGACGATATTAAACAAAAGGGTCAAGTATGTTAAATATATAGCAGAGGCTTTGATATTTGAAGACGGTTTTCAGAAAGGTGATCTTGTACGAACGCCTTCTTTACTTCAATACAAATGAAATGCCGTACAGTTTTCATAGGAAAAGCATGTCATAATGGGACTCCACACTACCGGTGGAATTATCCGTCAGAATTAAGTTGTGTTCCTCTGAGTTGCGAAGTCTCCACTTGATTAAATAAGTCATTCAAACTGAAGTGCTCAATAGGCCTATTCATCAGTCTTCCCTCTTCTGTCTCTGAACCACATATCGTCATTAACCTTCTTTTAAGGTTTCCTGCCGCATCCTCTTCCCTGTGGCTACGTCTGAACTCTCTTTCCAGCTGCTCTACAGTTTCAGACTGCCTTCATCATTCCCCATTCTTACAAGATGGGGACAAACCACATTAGACGTCGTCCTTCAGTAACCTTAAACCTACCCTTCTCCTTATTTATGAGTCCTTATTCGCACCAATTAATGGTTACTTACTGCAATTAATTTTAGCATTTACCTCAGGTCCAAAATATCAACGCCAATAAAGTCAACCAAACTAATTCGATATTTGGCGAAAGATCTGGTAGGCTGGTAGGTCTGGCGACTATTTTTCACAGTCCGACGTCGAGTTGGACTATGGACTCACCTACCTCAAAAGTAGACGGCCTCATTAGTGGGGACGTTAATGGGGTCTTTGTGTAGTGCTGGCCACATTGGCATAGGCCATAATAATATAGCCTGACCCACATTGACCCTAAACCCTATCCAGGGATTAAAAGGCATAACGCTACTTTATTAACGTTTATTTTGTAAGCAAAATTTTCAGTTAAAATACTCAGTAGGCTTATTATTTTCAAATAAGGTAAAAATAACTTCTTCTTCTTTCATTTGTAATTTTTTCACAATAATTGTCCATAAACTGTTTGACTTGAAAATATATTTGAAGTTGAACACAATTAATTTTTTTAAATATTTTCATTTTATTATTTACAGCAATATTATTTTGCCAACATGATAATAGTATAGTTTATATTAATAACACCGTATTGTGGAATATTGTAATAGTGTATTATATTGTCAATATGATAATGAAAATTGTATTCACATGTATTAAAAATTTTATAAAAAATTGTATTAAAAATAGTGTTTTTGTATGTTTTAAGTAGAACAGGAAACGGCTACGTGGTCCGCATGGAACTCAAGCCAGAACATCATTTTGGACACCGCCCGTTTTCGATTGAAGAGCTTCAAATTTCCGACGTACGGGATCAAACTGGCGAATTTGCGATTACCGTTAGTTACCGCATCTGTGACCTCGATAAAATTCAGTATTATTTTAATCGATATCAGATTTAATCGTTTGGCGTTCAATAACAATTTTTCACCAATTATAGTAATTGCCAGAAAGATTAATTGTTTAACGGTCAACAAACTGTGTGTGCAGCCAACTATAGTGTCTATAATGGAAAAGTTCAGCATGACAGTTTGCAGGGTCGCGGACTACTTAACGTTGCTGTATCTACAATCTCGTATTGCGACTCAGTTACCTTATTAATTAAGAATTTTTCTTTATTCGTCTTTTCTCCTGTTGTTATTCCTTCTATTGTGTTCTTTTTCTTTTCTTCTTCTTCATTTTTACATTTTTATAATGTTGATGACGGTGATGATAATTTTGCTTATTATTATTATTATTGTTCTGACTCTTTTTTGCAGCACCGAATAGTTTATGAGTTAGGCAGCAGAGTAGGCTGCCTTATGTAAGCTGCTTGGCATACAAGGAATGTCGTGTAACCAGTACTACTCATCAACTACCCAATATTACCCCAGGGTGGTAGCGCAAGTATTCATTTCCACGGGTTGATCCGGCATCAGTGATGAAAACACACCTTGGGTTTTGTCATACGCTCAGAAATCAAACACGGACCTCTAAATTACTAGCTAGTTTCGTACCCACTGGTCTACTAATCCCCCTACTGTTGTTGTTTTTCTTGTTGTTGTTGTTAGTACTTCAAGCTTAGAGACATCTGCTAAGAGTGGGGGACATCTGGAGAACTGCGTGGCACATTACGAAGGAGGCAGCCTCCGGACGAAGAAGGGCGACGTAGACTGTCTATAAAGTAGAACACTAGATGTGAGCCCATTGAGTGCCACAAAATGGCCTAGTCTGAAGTACTGTCGCAGCAGCACCTTTGCTACCGAGCAAGAAATGTGGTAACATATGCCATTCCTCTACACACATCACTGTAATACTACACATTTCAAATGCGTTTATCATAGTTTCGGTGTGACTTGACTGTCTCTCACACGGTATTTCTTGTAGCGAATAATAAAACACACTTTAACAAAATACGAGGGCTATTTTTTTTCAACCTCCGGTGAGTTGGCAAACCTGGTTCTGTTGTCATAGCAACAATCTGTTTGTTGGTTAATGTTACTGAGGCCTTGTTCTAACCTATAACCACTGGTTTTATAGTTATTTTGTCTATTACTGTGGTGACGACAGTTTAATTATGGCAACTACAATTGAAATTGCCTCCAAGTGTGAGGTTCAGTCTGTTATTAGATTTCTTCAAGTTAAAGGTCATAGTGCTGCAGAAATTCATTGAAGGTTGTGTAATGTGTATGGAGAAAATGTGATGAGTGATGGTTCAGTTCGGGAATGGTGTCGAAAATTTAAAGAAGGGCAAATGATGAAGGAGGGCAAGCAAGTAAGTCCGTGGCTACTGATGTTGTTGTTGAAAGGGTAGACAGGATGGTTTGAGAGCGCCATCGTTTCACAATTACTGAACTTTCTGCTGATTTTCCTGAAATTTCTAGGTCTGCTCTTTATGATATTCTTACTCAGAAGCTTGGGTATAGGAAACTCTGGGCTCGGTGGGTTCCCAAACAACTCAAACAACGCACGACCTCATGTAGCTCCACTCACACAAAACCTGCTTCATGAATTTGGTTAGGAAGTCCTTGATCACCCCACCTTATAGCCCTGACTTGGCACCAAGTGACTACCATTTGTTCACTGACTTGAAAAAGTGGTTAGGTGGGCAGCGGTTTGACACCAATGATGAGTTAAAGTCCAGTGTGGCAGATTGGCTGACTATTCAGGAGCGAACATTCTACAACATGGGCATAGAAAAGTTGATGCCTCGCTATGATAAGTGCCTCAACAATGGTGGTGATTATGTAGAAAAGTAGTTTACATATATATGAAACTTTTGTATATAATAAAATTATTGATGTCATTCATGTGTCTGTTTATCGGTCTATCGGAGGTTGAAAAACAAATAACCCATTTTATAAATGACACTAACATATAATGTATGAACGCTCAATCTAATATTCACGCTAAATCACAACTAAATAAGTCTACTGAACAACTGAACAATTCTTACAAAATCAGTAATACCCCACCAGCACAAGCACGCACTATCATTGAGTAGACACCCCGCTCTTCAGGCGTCTTGGCAGCACAGCTGGTGCGCGTACAGTAGTGTGATAAACGGTCCCAGGCTAGCGCTCAGTCGAGTGAGGAGAGGTGGGTAGTACACTTGAGATGGGAGTTCCATACTTCGTGCGTAAATGCACTTCCTCTCATCTTAAAAACTTGATTTTTTATATTTGTTAAATTCTGTTCTTGCGTTTTTCAAAACACTAATTTGTTTCGTTCGCAAATGTTAACTTTTTTTCTTGAACCCTATGTACGCACGTATTTCATCAAGAAGGCTAATAAAAAGTGCCGAGTACCATGATAGACTCGTTGCCATTAAGCATGTTTTAATATTCTCTTAATATTGTCAATACAGCTTTTGTAAACCAGCTGTAATCAATCAGTTATTTTTATATTGCATTCACATCTCCTCATTTTATGTTCAAATAATACACTTCAAAACTCTTATAGGCCATGTCATTATTAAGAGGACAGGAACAAGTCGTAGAAAAGTCACCTTTGTAATATAAACACGTCATCGTCTGAGCCAGTGGTTCCCAACCGGTGGTACGCGGAGGGATCCAAGGTAGTACACAAGAAGACCTAGCTAGGAAAAAATTATTTACTTAAAGTAAATAAATAAATAAATAAAAATTTATGTTCAGAATAACAATAAATTTTCTTCGGACATGATTTAAAACGATTATCCTTGTAAAAACACAGCCTAAAGACTTTGTGGTGCTAAATACTTCATTTTTAGCGTAAAACCAACCTGAAATTTGTTTTAAGAATCAGTTCCTGTTTTTTAAACTTTATGTATTAGATTCAAATAATTATATATAACTAGGAATAA
This sequence comes from Magicicada septendecula, assembly GCA_034769895.1. NCBI lineage: Eukaryota > Metazoa > Arthropoda > Insecta > Hemiptera > Cicadidae > Magicicada > Magicicada septendecula. The sequence continues at coordinate 137,076,238 of CM068367.1, read as the reverse complement.
TAAGATATACTATTCATGTTGTAATAGCTTATAAGAAAGGTTATTGGGGATTTCTCATAAAAAATTTGATAAAACATGAACAGTATATCTTATTATTCCAAGTTATGTATAATTATTTAAATCTAGTACATAAAATTTACATAATTAGAACTGATTTTTAAGATTAATTTCAGATTGGTTCTATACTAACATAAAGTAAAAAGTTTTTTCAAAAGACAGTTGAGTCCTTTCATTTCAGACTTTCATACAGAAATATTACCGCAAAGTGTTTAGGTTGTGTTTTTATAAGGATAATCGTTTTAAATCATGTCCGATGAAAATTTATTGTTGTTTTGAAAATATATTTTTATTTATTTTTGAAGTTATACTTCTTTAGGCGCGTTGAGGGTGAAATTTTTTGAATGTAACGAAATGCACGCGCACCATGCAACGGAAACGGAAAGTTAACAGGATGAAGTTAGCCGTGGACAACGTGCCTGAGGCCAAAAAACATTTCGGTCGCGCCCCCGATGGACCTGCTGGTGCTGATCGTGAATGGATATATAATTAAATAATTTTATATACATTGTGCTGTGAAATATTTTTCGGGTGACAAAAAGTGTGTAACCAAATTTTAAAAAGTGTTTAAAAATATCTGAGGTTAATTTTTCGTAAGTATTAATTTCAAAAGTCTTTTTTATATTAAATCAATAAAAGTTTCGATAAGTATTCTATCATTATGTTTGCTTTAATCCAATAATCTAAAATATATTTCTATATTTTAAATTATATATCATACTTAATTATTCAGAAGTCTATCGAAAAGTAAATCCATTACTGTAATACACTATTCGTAAGTATTTTGAGCTATTTGATAAAAAATTAATTTTTCTCTACTAAAATATTATAATATTGAATTAAATTTTTATCTTTTAGTGTATAATAGTCATATTATAAACACACAAACATACGTTTACATGCTATAAAAAAATAGTGGCAAATAAACCTCAGCAGTGTTTTTTTTCCGACGTAGAAGTTGTAGGAAGAGGCAGGAGGACTGGTTGTTTTAGAATTTTTTATAATATTTTTATTGTTTATTTTGTATCTTTTATATAATTTTAATTTTTCTATTACGATAGAGGTGGACCCTAGACGGGTCCAGGGTCCCTTCTGTTGCGTGGTTTTCTACGTAGTGTTCTGGGCGGGGGTTCATCTATAAGAGTCAGGAGACGGTTTAGAAGGAAGTGTGATCGCCGGGTATTTTGGGCAGGTCTAATAGGGGGGGGGGTGATTAGGGTTTGTAATGTTGGTCGGGTGTTTGCTGTCTTTGCGTATTTCCAGTTTATTTTGTGTAGGAATGTGTCCAGGTCAGGGAAGTGTTTATTAAGGACATATAAGGTCGTATTCGGGGTTTTGGTGATAGGAGGACGGCGGTAGATGAGGCGCAGGGCCCGCCGTTCTGATTCTGTATGAGTCGATTTTGTTGGTCTCAGTCGTCAGCAGGATCGGGTGTGCATACGTTATTATAGGCCTGATGCAAGTTGTGTAGATCCTGCTGAGTAGTTCACTGGAGCAGCGATCGTTTGTGCTAAGCGTACATAGTGATCGGATTCGGACTCGTGCTTGGTCATTTATTTTCTTGATGTGTTGGCGCCAGGTCAGTGCGGTGTCAAGGGTGACTCCCAGGTATTTGCAGTCACGCTTCGGAATTATGTTTGATAGGCCAACACGGACTGGAATTTGAAAGAAGTGACCCATGTTTCGTCCTATGCGGTTGAAAACACAAAGTTGGGTCTTGTCCGTGTTTACGGTGATTCTCCAAGTGTTGCAGTATTCAAAGAAAGTCTGCAACATATCCTGCAGGTGTCCGATGGTTCGCTGGTGACGTTGATGGGAGACCCAGTATGCTGTATCATCTGCATATTGGGCCAAGCCTGCTGATGGGTATGTTATCTGTGGCGGGGTGGGGGGGAGGTGTGTCTTTTGTAAAGATGATGTATAGTAGCGGGCTAATGGCTGAGCCCTGGGGAACACCAGCGTGCAGTTGAAAGGTGCCGAGAGATGCTGGCTAACTCGGACTTGAGCTGTTCGGCTATCCAGGAACTGCGAAAGCCATTTTATGATGTTTGGGGGGGAAGTGACATCCGAGAGTTTTAAATCTGAGGCCATTATGCCAGACGGAGTCAAAAGCTTTTCGGATATCGAGAAGTGCTATGATGGTTGGGTGTCTGAGGTAAGAGTTCTCCTGGATGGCGCTGATCACCCTGACCAGCTGGTCATAGATATTGTACCCAGGGCGAAAACCTCCCTGCGTACTGGGTAGGACGTTGTGGATTTTCAGATGCAGATGGATCCTGGCGACTAATATTTTTTCGAATAACCTGGAGATTGCGGGGGTAAGCGATATTGGCCTGTAGTTCGATGGTAGTCTGGCGGATTTCGATGGTTTGGGAAACATTAGGACATGGGTATGTTTCCAAGCTTGGGGTACGTATCCGAGCTGTAAACTTGTTGTGTAAAGCTGGGATAGTGCGTCAAGTGCTATGTCAGGGAGAGCTTTCAATACTTTGTTCGGAATGCCGTCAGGGCCAGGCGCTGAGTTTCGGCATTGCGGGAGTTTGTCTTGTATGTCGTCAGATGTTATTGGCTGCTCCAGTGGATGTTCACTGGTTTGAAGAGTTCTCTGTGGATATGTATGAATCTCAGCAGTGTAGATTTGAAGCAACTTTTATGCCTTCCGATCTACAACTATATTATCACCTATGCGAAAAGATGAGCCTGAATTCAAAAATTATGCAAATTGTTATAAAGATATTAGGGTTAATCTCGAAAATAATGATTACTCTGATTTTGATTCTTTTTATCAAAATAACAATATTTCCTCAGATGAAGATTATTACTTCGAGCTGGAATTAAGAGGCCAAGAGTTTTTCTCAAACGTCAACCATATGAAAAATTGCATAATAATAACAAAAAGAACTTTTGCTACATATCATCTCCAATCTATTAACTCCAAACCGCAATCCGTTCCAAATATTTTTCACGGGTCCAGCTGGATGCGGTATCTATAACCGATAATCGTATTTACCATCTCCCTTCACTCCTCTTATCGTTCTACTCTATGAATTTTTAGCATGCATGTTAACCCTTAGTTTTTCAATCACGCCAAAGAAGTATAAACTAGTATAAAGAAGTATACACGCACCCACAATTTTTTTTTTAAGTAAACACTTTTTTCATAGCTAGGTCTTCTTGCATACCATCTTGGATCCCTCCGCGTACCACTAGTGGTACGCGTTTCACCGGTTGGGAACCACTCACCTAGACGCATATTTACACTTTTTATAATACGTAGAAATAATTGGAAATTATAATGCTCGCATAACAGTATCAGGTTTTATATCCGTTCTAACTGGTTAATATAAAACCATTTTAAAAGATACAATAAATTGAGAAATTAACGGTATGAAATCAAATATTTAGTTACGGTTCGCTTGTTTAGTGACGCTGAGATACATTAGTAGAATTCTTTGAATACCTGTATTGTTGTACTATGGTTTAATATGGAGAGTTAGGTTGTTAATATAATTGTGACCAGCGAACTGTAGAGGAGATCGTTATTGTATTTCTCCGAGGTCATGTCGTTTCTGTGTCAACTATGACATATCGACATGAGACCTCCTCCCCCCTCCACCCTGAAACGACTTACCTGACAGTGATATTCTCCTCTGGTACCTCCTGGCTGACTGTTTAGTATTCTTAGGTCGCTAAGATGTAATATGAACTGACAGAACATAGGGTACGAATTAGCTTTACAATTAAACATTATCTCCACCATTATCCTGCAACGCTTAGGAATTGTTTCCGTAACAGACAATCTGCCTAGTGCAGAAAAATATCAGGTTCTATCAGCTCTTCATACACCCACACACACACTCACTCATTACACAGAATGAATGATAATACGATACAGGAAATCGTGAAGAACTATAAAAGGTTTCTAAATATTTCTGAATTGTAAAGTATATTTACACGACTATAATTATTTATTAATATTTTATTTTTTATTTTACTTGTGGACTCGTTTTTAATGTGCGACACACACCCACACACACCCACCCACACACACACCCACCCACCACACACACACACACACACACACACACACACACACACACAGTGTTATCTAAACTTTTTTTTAAATAAGGAATTCCTTCTTCGAAATGTTTACATAGGAATCCTTAAGTGGAAGGAATTCCTCATTATTATTATTATTATTATTATTATATTCGTCCATATAAAGAATATTCTAATAACTTTCATATGGATATTAAAGTTACAGTATTTAAAGGCAATTGCAAGTTTAATAGGGAGTTGAAACTAAGGACCGTAATAAAACGTTATAAAGGTTTTCCTTTATATTACAATTAATGTGTAACTAAATTTTATTAGTTACGATTAATATGTATAATTTAAATTTTGTTTATTTTTTTATTTTCTATGTCCCGCGTGTTGGGACGCCAAATATAACAATAATAGTGTTTATTGTTCTTTTAATTTAATTAATTTATTAATTAATGACTCTATTTAATTAATTCCCACCTTGTGTGTGGTGTCAACTTGAACAATTATAGTGTGTGCGCCAAATGTGTGGGCGTCAAATATAACTAATAAAGTTTTTGATGTTATTGACTATGTATACCTATGTAATAATAAATTATTACTTTAGCAGTTGTTGTTCAATTTCTTTGATGTCCTATACTAATTTTTAATCTTTAGTTGTTTTCAAATAATTGAGAACATACACAAGGCTTTGCAAGGTTAACTTAATTTATTATACTTAATAGCATTGATGTCACTTACTTAATTTATGACAATTAATAGCATTAACGTCACTTACTTATTCTCCTGAAAAGAAAGACAACATATATCTTGCAATTTTACTGACTACATCAATCTATCATTTATTATTTTGTTAACACTTGCTTACTTTCCTATACTCTTCATCTAGATACTTATTAGACTTTAACCATCATTATTATACATTTATTCTATCTTAAACAATTCTTAATAAATGGATTCATGAAGATTGGATATCAATTACCATCATCTGTAATAGTTGTCTTATGAATTTACCCTGACTAGCTACGAGTTATTACTTTCTTTAAATATTATTACTTATGAGTTCTTTCAGATGAACAGACAGTGTTATACTTAATTAGTAGTGCATGAATATAAAATTTACTTGATGTATGTTAATCCGTTCTATGGCGAAAAGTCCTCTGCGCTGTCATCCTGTTTCCTTGTCTCTCCAGGTTTCTGGAAATCCTTGCGGCTGCCATTATCACCTCGTAGCATGCACTCACACTTATCACTTCTCTTCTCGCACTCCGACACAAATGTATATAACTTTTGGTTTAGTTCTGGTGATTGGACTTTCGAATTTAGTACATGTTATTTGATAATTCTAAATTTTGCTGAAATGTTCTACTGAAGTGTCATTCCATTATTCTGAGTATGCTAAGGATTTCTTGAAACATACTACGTGTTGTATGCTTTGTGATTTTATTCACACTGTTTTTCCGTGGATTTACTTTGTTAACACGACATTTGTTTATATTTAATGGTGTTAATAACTATTATTGTCTCTAATTTCGTGACTGTAATTAGTTCTCTACTTGTTCTCTTTTACTATCACTGTTTCGGCATTTTGTCTATCTCTTACACATTTTACCGCACTTCTGTTCCGTTTAACGTCCTTGATAATAATATTACTCAAGACGACCAACTTAGTCGATTTTAGTTATACTTCATCATGTCTTTAAAAAAAGAACACTAAGTTCCATTACCGGCTTCCGATTTGCGACTGTTCGTACTCACACCGATTCTTCAACCGATACGACTTTTCTCCGTTACGGCATCCGCAATCTCGTTAGTTCCGATATATAACTTATACGACTCTTGATATCTGACTCTCGACTTCGACTATTAGATATAAGACTTCCGATATACAACTCCAGCGTTCGTACTCTCTGATCTATGAAACAAGACTTACGACTCTAAGAGAACATACCCTCCGGTATCAGAATAAAACTTAAGACCCCCACTCACGGTCAACACTCTAGTTTATACCCCAAAAATCCCACTAATTTTTCCCTACTTCCCACTTACTTCTCAACCTCTGCGCTTCTCTATTGGTTTTCGTTTGTTTTCTGGTGGAAACTCCGCCTTAACACTCTAGATTCTCATCTCCCTTCGTTTCTTATTCGTTCCTTCAGTTCGTTTCCTTGGTAACCACTTCTAGTAGGGATATTCTCCTCAATTCTTGACTCTGATAGGCTTCCTTATTCCCTACCCTTACAAGTTCCTGGTTGGCACCACCCATCGTTTGAGTCGGATGACCAATTTCACGGCTGTCTATCACCCTCGTATTTTGGCGTACTTGCCCTTTTTAGACAAAGTGCTTTTAATTGCTGTGTGGCCCATCTGCTCTTTTGTTCACCATGTGTCCTGCTTCTTACCCGTGACCAATTGCTCGTATTGTCTACTAGTTTCTCCTAGTCGTTCCCACGACGAGTGTGGTCAATTCCGAGTATTCCAGACAGCTGCTACATTTTGCTGTCCAAGCCTTCCTTCGTCGCGTACCCTTCTGGTAAAGCTGGACGTCCCGCCATTCGTTCATTGTGCAAGCGTATTGTCTACTCAAGCCGGGCTTTTCTTGTCCTATTCTCTGGAACTCATAACTTCTTCTAGCTTTTTACGCTATTATTACTTATTATTATTTTTATATTTCATTACCTCTCTTGGTGCATAATCCCTAAAATACTATATTTCCCTAACATTTTTCCCTAATATCATAGCTGGTACGGAATCAGAGGGGCACTATTGGCTTCCATTACTCTGCCGTTTTCCTAACTATATCTTCTGAGATCAGAGGAACTTCATCTCTGTCCAGAAACAAAATAAACGTTGCACTATCACAACACAATACATATAATAAAATTATTACCTATAAGGTAGCTCCTTCGCTACAAACTTATACTCAAGGGATGATTACTATTATTTCTGAGGTATCCTAATACTTTTCTTAAATTCTTTATCTCGTTGTTCTGTAGTTCCATTTATCATATTATTCACCAGTATATTAGTTAAAGCTGTTCAATATTCATTTTAAATTCTTCTTAGTTCCATGCTGTCAATTAATTATTCTTTAGCATACGTATTTTACTATTTTTAATTCACTCCCATTTACTTCTGCAATTAAACACTGAATCTCCTCCTTATCATAAATTGTATGGCATATCTTCCTTCATTTAACTCATTTCTAACTCTTCTTTCTCTTCTTTCATTTTTATTAGTTTAAAATAATTTATTCTGAATTATATAGTAAGGTGTTCTTAATCATTTTTTTGAATTTTGAGGTTTTTAGTTTCTTCATTTTAAATTATATTGTTCGAAATAACTTGAGTAAGTTGTCCTTACGTTTTTTTTTTTTAATCTTATTGTTCCTGAATAAATATTTAGTAAGTTGTCCTTACATGCTTTTTGGAATTTTGGGGTTTTTATTAAATCATATTGTTCCTGAATAAATTAAATAAGTTGTCCTTACGTCTTTTGGAATTTTGTGGTTTTTATTCTCTTCTAGTTATCTGTATAATGTTCATATATTTTTTTTCCATATTTTTTCTGTACTAGTTATCATTATTGCAGTTATTCTGTTATCAATTATTTAATAGTATCGCTTCATCGATGATTGGTTGTATGTACCCTTCTTCTTTAGTGTATTGGGATCCAATATTTCGTAAGTATTATTTCCGTTATCTTTGCTTACAGTATACGGTCCAGTGTACAATAGTAACAACTTCTTAGCGATGCCTTCCATTGTGCTGGGCAATTCTCGGTTCTTCAACAGTATCTTGTCTCCCACTAAGTATCGCTCCGGCTTTGGTTAGAATTGCTGATATTTTCTTCTCGTTCTCTCGGTTTGTTCTAGTATCTTTTCATAAAATCTTACACTGTTAAACTTATATTCATCCCCGCTAGGGAACTGGATTAATTCTGTTATCTCTCTGGGTGGTGGTCTCTGGAACATTGCTGTATACGGGGTCATTTCGATGAATTGATGGTGTGATAAGTTTATGAAATCCTCCGCAGCTGGTAGGTACTCGGCCCACTTTCTCTGTTGGTTAAAACAATACGTGCGTAGGATCCTCCCTACTTCCCTTAAGACTCGTTCTGCCGGGTTGCTGCTCGGGTGGTATACTGATGTTTTATAAGTCTTGATTCCCTTCTCCCGTAGAGTGTCTTTCCACCTGTTTCCCTTGAACTGTGTTCCGTGGTCAGTAATGATGGACTTCGGCGCTCCTACCTCATTGATATAATTTTGACAAATAATGTTTAAGATCTTCTGTGTCGTCGCCCGGTTAATCGGGTATAGTTTCGTGAATCTGGTGTAATGGTCGAATAGGATTATGAAATATTTATACTGGTGCCTCCCTCCGCTTCGCGGGAATGGGCCGCAAATATCGACAAATACTTTCTCCAGTCTGTTTGATGATGTTATTGGCATCATTGTGCCTTCTTTCTTATGATTGTTAACTTTAACGAGCTGGCATATGTGACAATGTTTAATCTGGTTTCGCACCTTTCTGTTGGCATCCCTGATGTATACGTGCTCCTGGAGTGCCTTGACTACTTTCAATGCCCCCTCCATTATGATGTCCTTTTCTATAGTTTGTGGTATAACAATTTTCCATGTGTTAAGTTTGTACTGTGTCTTAATGAATAGTATTTGTTGGTGTTCGCAGTAGAATTGTGTATGCGGTCGTCTTGTTCTCTAAGTCTGTCAAAAATTTTGCTCAATCTGGGGTCCTGTTTTTGCCGTTGCTCGAGTTCTCTTATGATGTTAGCCAGATCGGATCTATTACTGATGATATGATATAGTTTGATTATGGTTTCTTTTTCCCCCTCAAACGTCTGGTCCCTGATATTGATTCGTGATAATGTGTCTGCAATGACGTTCCCTTTTCTGGGGATGTATTCCCAATTTAGGTTGTACTCTTGTAGTGTCAGGCTCCAACTGGTCAACCTTCCATGATTCAACTTACAACTTTTTAAAAATGAAATCGACTTGTGATCAGTTCTGACGGTAGTCTTGTATCCTAAAATGTATGTCCTGAACTTGTTACAGGAAAATACAACACTCAAGAGCTCTTTCTCTGTTACATTATAGTTTTTCTCACAACTATTCAGGACTCGACTAGCGAAACTGATCACTTGATGATTTCCTTCATCATCCTCCTGATAAAGAACAGATCCCAAACTGACATCACTGGCGTCACAGTTCATAAAAAATTGTTTATTGAAATTGGGGTGGTGCAACATCACTGACTCCAAAAATTTAGTTTTAATTAGTTCAAGTGTGGCATCTTGCTCTTCTCCCCACGTCCACTTGTCCTTGGATGATAATTGGCGTACAAATCTTGATGTTAGTTCCGAATAATGTTCTTGGAATTTACGGTAATAATTACATATGCCGAGGAACGATTGGAGCTGCTTTCTGTTCCTTGGTTTTGGGAATTTTTGAATTGACTCGATTTTTTCTTGGGATGGTGTGATTCCCTGCTCCGACAAGTTAAACCCTAAAAATTGCACTTCACTCGCTATCAACTTTGATTTCTCCAGCTTCAATGTAATATGGTTCTCTGATAGCCTTTCTAACACTCGTTCTACTCGTTGGCAATGGTCATCCCAATTGGTCGAAGTTATCAAAATATCGTCCACATAGACTGTTGTATACTGGAGTGTTTCCTGTCCGAGAATTTGGTCCATGATTTTTACAAACACGGCTACTGAATTAACCAGTCCAAATGGCAATCGTTTAAACTGGTAATTGCGGCCTTCGAAAATGAATGCCATGTACTTGCGGCTCTCTGGATGGAGTTCGACTTGCCAATATCCACAGACGGTGTCCCACGTGCTGATGTACTTGATCCCATGAAACTTTTTAAGTATTTCCTCGATTTCCCCCGGGGATGTTCGGTCATTCACTATCACTTTATTGATTTCCCTTGCGTCTAAACAAATCCTTACTTTGCCACTTTTCTTTGGAACGGCGAGGATAGGGCTGGTATAAGGGGAGTAACTGGGTTCAATGATGTCCTCGCCTATTAAACTATCAATTTTTGCCCTCACAGCTTCCTTCAGTGAGTAAGCGACCGGGTATGATTTTTTGTTGAAGTTTACGGGTTCTTGAAATTCTATTTTGCACTGGTAGCCTCTTACCTTGCCTGGTGTATCTGAAAATACATGGCGATATCTATTGTATACTTCAATTAACTGTTCTTTTTGTACGTCAGTTATTCCACATTTAAAATTACGGATTTCGTTAATTTTGTCATGCCATAATTGTTCATCGTCCAACTCGTAAAAGATTTTATTACTTTGTGACTGTCCTCGTTGATCTAAACTTCTCTGTATATGATATGTTACTCGGGTTGGGGTCATGCTGTCGCTGTTAACTAAGTCAGCCGTCCATTCTATTTGATTGATTTTTAAAAATAATTTTGACCTGTTCATGTCAATGATGGCTGAGTATTGTTTCAGCATGTCACAACCGATTAACATGTTAAATGGTAAGCCACTAGCTACTAGGAAAGTCATTGGGATGGTTTTATTGTTACTTGTTAATTCTAACCTTGCTTGCTTCCGGACCGTTCTATTTTGGCGTCCCGTCGCTCCTATCAGTACAATGTTGCTTATTGGTAATGTAAGTATGTGCTTCTTCCCTTCTTCAAGTATCTTGTTCAGTTCTATCACGTCGATTAGCGACACGTTAGCCCCAGTGTCGATCATGATTTTGGTTTGTACACTGTTGATCTCTGCCGTTATGTAAATTATTTCGTTGTTGTTTTTTCTTGGATTTCCGTCTTCTTCTTCCAACAATTCGTCCCTTAAATTTTTTAAGTAGTTACTACAAATTATTGTGATACAATTATTATTTTTAGCGTGATTTTTTATGTTGTCAAACCCAATAGAGTGGTTCAGTGAGGGTCCTGCTGGTGTTTTCACTGCCGTGTGGGGTTTAAAAGCGGCTCGGATTCTTCGTCTCCTCTGCCAGTTTGGTTCGTTTGATTTATTTCATTTCCCGTTGACCTGGGTTCCGGCCGTAGACGGTCCTCTTCGTAATTAACCCGGCGGTAGTCCTCCTGACTCCGACTCCTGCCTCCATTAGTCCTAGTATCTCTTCTATCGTTATTGTTATCTTGGTTCCAGTCGGTGTCCCCATTAGAACTCCGACGTCCTTGGTAGTATGTCCTCCCGTTATAGCTATTGTACGCCCCCACATAATTAACTCTCCTGTAGTTTTGATTTTGGTTGTTCGGGTTGCGGTTATTGTTATCATAATTCCGGTAGTTTGTGTTCTGATTCTGGTAACTCGGGTTGTACGACCGGTTATATTGGTTGTTTGGAATATTCTGTCTATTCCCGTAATTGTTTCCGTTGTTCCTTTAGCTGTTGTTGTTATTTTGCCGTGGGTATGTCTCATTACCATAATTACCTGGCCTGCCATTATAGTTCGGCCGGTTATGCGTCTCATGGTTGTTATTGTTATTGGTTCTGTTATTGTAGTCTGGGATATCCCTGCTCCCGTACCGGTCGTTTCTCTGCCGACTCCTTCTATAATGCACCTCACGCTCGTGCTCTTCCAATAGCGTTGACATGGCCTGTATCGTTTTTATCTGTCCGCCTGATCGTCATTGATATCCCGTTATCATAGTGGTATGCTAACCTGGTGACGAGGATTTCCTCCGGGATTTTTGGTTCAAGGTGTCTCGCTGAGCACACTTTTCCCAGGAAGTAGGCGGTGAGCGTTGTCCCCCTGCTGGCGTCATACCTTCCATAGCTGATGCTCTCCCTTACTACGTTCTGGGTGGCGTCTGACCAGTACCTGGCATTAAATGCCATTTTAAATTCTTCGTAGCTTCGGATGTCGTGCCTGGTGGCTGTCCACCAGTTATCATAGGTTTCCTTGAAATGTTCGTCCAAGTAACGACGAATTACTGGCCACCTGTTTTCACCAATTCTCATTAGTTGTTCGCCGACTCGTTCCAAGAATTCCATTGGGTTTCTCTTGTACGACTTAAAGTTGATGGTTTCCCGGTCGTCTATATGTTGTGTGTATGGAACAGTGATCGTTCGGTTGTCAACTGACCGTTGTAGGTTCTCGATTCTCTCCTGGTTACGTTGTCCTTGTACCTGTACTTCGTTCACGACTGTATCTAGGTTTCGATGCTGGTTTCCGAAATCTGCTCGTAGTGATTCCACTTGAATCCGGTTTTCTTCTTCTATATGGCCTATCTTGTCCTCTAGTTCAGCCCTATTTCGTGTAACAGCTTCATCGGTCACTCTCAGTTTTCTATTTGTTTCCGCTATCTCCTGTTTTCTTTCGCCGTCGTTCTTACCTACCTTCTGGCTGATTGCCTCACTGGCGTCCTCGATTTTCTTATTGAGAGCTTGTCTTAATACTCCATTCTGTTTATCAACAGTTTTCCTTAATTCCTTGTTAGAATGCTCAATTCTCTCATTGATTTGTATAAGATTGTCCTCATTGATTTTCTTAAGATCTTCTTTCATTCGTTTATTGTTTTCCTCAAGTTTTTCGTTCATTAGTTTGTTATCGTCCTGAATCTGTCTCAAACTCTCGTCATTCCTGTCAAACTTTTCATTCATTTGTTTGATTAAATTCTCGCTCAAAATTTCGTTTTGTTTCTTTAAGTTTTCATTAATACTGTCTATTTTATTTTCCAGCTTTTCTGAATTTTCATTTATACTGTCTATTTTATTTTCTAGCTTTTCTGAATTCTCATTTATACTGTCTATTTTTTCATTGATTTGTCTAAAATCGGCCTTCAATTGTTCATTATTTTCATTTATGGTTTGCCTTAAAAGTTCACTAGTACTTTCCTTAATACTGTCTTTTAATTCTTCCTTCTGTTTCTTGGAATCTTCTTTAATTAATTCCCATAATTTTTGTAAAAATAGGCCTCCTCTGGCTTCCTCCTTATCGCCCGCCTGTTGTTCCATTTCGGTGTCTGTAACTACCTCTGTTTCTTCTTCCTGTCTATCTTCTTCTGTTTCTTGCTCCTTCTCCATCCTTTTAGTAACACCTCTCGTATGCATTCCTGTGCCTCTAATGGTTGCCTGCTCAAGTTAAGTAATAATTAAGACGATTTTTTACTTAACTAAAGCCCACTCGTTGAGCGCCAATTTGTAATAATACAGTTTATGGGTGTGTTTAATTATATTCGAGGATGTTTGAAAGCCCCACTGTTGGGTTCGCCAATTTGTAATAAAACAAATTACAAAGTTGTTATGGGGTTTATAAGCTTATATGAGACTCCCGCGTATCAACGCCAAGCCCACGTTATGAGCGTCAATTTGTAAAGAAATAATTTACAATATGTGTACTGGGGTTTAATCAAGCTGTTATTAATGAAAATATTTATTATTTTGTTATTAAAACTTTTATGTATACTATAACACGGTTTTACCTAATTACTTAATGCTTACTCAATGTCAGTGCTATAATTCATGTATTTACTTAATAAATTAAGAATTCTCTCCAACCCTAGTCAGTCCGTATTGTGTAAATCAACTCAAAAATTGTGCAGGAAACACGCTAGTTCGGTAATCTCACGTTCTACCTGCTGTTGACTATGAGCGCTGTTATTCGTAATTGGCTTGCTTCTAGGTTAACTTGTTCGCCAGATTTTAATCACCCTTTTTACCTGTAAATTACTCCACCCACAACATATAATACCTATTCTACAATAATATAAAACATCATCATACACAAGAAGGATTCTTTATTTATATTGTACTTTAATTCAACTTCTAGCAGTGCTCTTCATAATTATAATAGAGTGATATCGATTATACAATGATGAATCGATTGTTTAGTTGACTATGCTCCTTTTATTTTATACAAATTAAATATAATGTTACTTATCTCTTATCCCAGGGTACGTTTGATTCTTTGAACGATTAGTAAGGCCAGGTAATGCAAAAATTAAGGTTACTTAGTATTACAAAAATATTATTAGTTCTTATTATATTAAAATTATGTATAAGCTGGTGTTACCGTAATGGACGATTCTCAAGGCAGCATTGCTCGCTTGCAAACGGTTGAAGATTTACAGTTGAGGTTACGTTAATCCAGAAAAGGTGTTCCGATTATTAATAAAATTGAAGGGATGATGTCCTGGAAGGCAACGGGAACTCTTCTAATCTTCGTTCTCCTTCACGATCCTTGTGATTGGCGGTCCCGGTGGAATTGGTGTCGTATTATATTTTCTTTCTTGAAAGTGAGGTTTATTTCTTCAGAAACAAAGGTCCTTGAGTATATTTTTCTATAATTCCATTAATTTAGGCTTTTTCTTCCATCAATTAGTCTCCTGGTTAGATGGGAAATCGGGTTCAATACTAAATCCAACGGAATTGTCTTGACGAGTGAAATAAGAATTCCTCGACCTTTTGGAGGTATATGGTTATATTTTTGAAATCTAATTCATTGATTATTCATCGGTTTATTTTACAGGAATTGGTTTTTACTTTAATTTATTAATTTTTGTTCATTTTATATTAATTTATATCTTTTTTCTTAAATTTGTCTAATCATCTGAACTCAATAGCATATAACAATTGAATAATTGAAAATCAACAAGATTTTTTACATTTTAGTTACCCTAACAACCACTACTTTCTGTCATTGGATGATATTTGATATCCTAGAGCCAGAATTATAAAATATTACTACTCTTTTTTAATAAAATACTCCATGCTTGGAATTATACCAAATTACCTAAAACTCTCACCCAATCTACCTTATTAAGCCGTATATATTTTACTGTAGTTTCATTGGACTGGACTTATTAAAAAGGTATTAATTTCCTTTTACAAATATTAAATTTAAGCCTATAGGTTTTCTTACAACTGTTATAATATTGTTTTTGTTTTTAGCTTAATTTTTTTTTACCTGACCTACTGTACAAATAGTCACTGGTTTATGGCCACTTACATTAATTTCAATTTCCTGGTTTTAATTCATTATACTAATTAGTTCATACTTGAACCCTTCATTATTTTATGACATAACTATAAGAACTACTTGTCAACTTTTAAATACTTATTGCCTTCTTGGCCAAGTTCACAAACATTATTTTCAACATTTTCATTAATCAATTACAATAAATACATTCAACATAATATAATACCTAAACCATGTACTTATACTTAATTATTCAAATACCATTTTAACATAAATAAAAGGAGTACCATTGACTAAATACGTCCTTAAAGTAACAACTCCGCTCTTACTATTCACAAAACATAAGATAAATATTCTGTAAACACTAAATTATGTTACAGCATAACAACAAGTACAATTTGCAACACATCAAATATTAATCTGAATAGTATTTTATATTTCATTACTACATATTCAACTCCTCCCATTAGATACAATGTTTATGTTTTACCACCCATATTATTTATTACATCTTTTACATTTAGGTACACTTCAGATATCTTAATTACTTAGTAACCTTAATATTTTGGGTATCGTTCTAAATCATATTTACTTCGTTTTTTTATGTAATGCTGGGGACCTCAAATCTGTTGCGTTACAATATTTAATGGTGTTAATAACTATTATTGTCTCTAATTTCGTGACTGTAATTAGTTCTCTACTTGTTCTCTTTTACTATCACTGTTTCGGCATTTTGTCTATCTCTTACACATTTTACCGCACTTCTGTTCCGTTTAACGTCCTTGATAATAATATTACTCAAGACGACCAACTTAGTCGATTTTAGTTATACTTCATCATGTCTTTAAAAAAAGAACACTAAGTTCCATTACCGGCTTCCGATTTGCGACTGTTCGTACTCACACCGATTCTTCAACCGATACGACTTTTCTCCGTTACGGCATCCGCAATCCCGTCAGTTCCGATATATAACTTATACGACTCTTGATATCTAACTCTCGACTTCGGCTATTAGATATAAGATATAAGACTTCCGATACAAGACTTCCGATATACAACTCCAGCGTTCATACTCTCTGATCTATGAAACAAGACTTACGACTCTAAGAGAACATACCCTCCGGTATCAGAATAAAACTTAAGACCCCCGCTCACGGTCAACACTCTAGTTTATACCCCAAAAATCCCACTAATTTTTCCCTACTTCCCACTTACTTCTCAACCTCTGCGCTTCTCTATTGGTTTTCGTTTGTTTTCTGGTGGAAACTCCGCCTTAACACTCTAGATTCTCATCTCCCTTCGTTTCTTATTCGTTCCTTCAGTTCGTTTCCTTGGTAACCACTTCTAGTAGGGACATTCTCCTCAATTCTCGATTCTGATAGGCTTCCTTATTCCCTACCCTTACAAGTTCCTGGTTGGCACCACCCATCGTTTGAGTCGGATGACCAATTTCACGGCTGTCTATCACCCTCGTATTTTGGCGTACTTGCCCTTTTTAGACAAAGTGCTTTTAATTGCTGTGTGGCCCATCTGCTCTTTTGTTCACCATGTGTCCTGCTTCTTACCCGTGACCAATTGCTCGTATTGTCTACTAGTTTCTCCTAGTCGTTCCCACGACGAGTGTGGTCAATTCCGAGTATTCCAGACAGCTGCTACATTTTGCTCTCCAAGCCTTCCTTCGTCGCGTACCCTTCTGGTAAAGCTGGACGTCCCGCCATTCGTTCATTGTGCAAGCGTATTGTCTTCTCAAGCCGGGCTTTTCCTGTCTATTGTAGCAATGTAACACTGCGTTTGGTGTGCAGTTCAACGCATGTGGCTAATTGTCTTTTGGATAGCGTCTCTATGTCGCCTTGTCAACGATCTATTGTCTCTTCTTAGCGATACATTTCGCCTGCGTCTCTCTTGGGTCATTGCGCGTCACCCGCAATTAGCTTCACCGTACAGCTGCTGCGACAGAGGCATTGTTCGCCTAAACCCTGTCTTCCTTTGTCTTGGACAACACATGTTACCGAGCCATCGTATATCTTTGTATATCTGTCAGCAACCCTAGTTACAACGTCCACTTACAAAAAAAATTTTATTTAGACATTTTGTCGTTATAACGTACCGAGGTACAATTCAGTAGTGTTTTCGTAAAGAAGAAGAAATATCTATCATTCTCTTAGATTTATGTTGTAAATATTTAATGATGAAATATTGTTTTTTTAAGTTTGCCAATTTTTTTATTAATATAGCTTTTTAAGAATACAATACCATCCGCAAAACATTAAAATACAAATAAATTTATATACAATTTATTATTTTAGTACAGGTTGTTAAGAAACTGCAGAATGGTTCGACAGAAATCAAGTTCTTTCCGTGAAATTGATTAAATGGAAGGTATTTTTCAAAGTAACCAATTTTAAAACGTAAATATGTTCCTAGTTCTATTTTAAATAAATTCTGCATACGGGTTGAGTGTTGTGTAACCAAAAATTGTCCTACAAGACAAACTCGTCCATCTGATTCAGATGTCAGTGGTTGGCAGAGACAAAGTCCATGTCTCGACACATTCAGTCCGGTTTCAGTCTTTGTTCTCTGTAGTGGACGTACTGCGTATTACTTTTGTTCAGTTTAGTAAGTGTGATGTTTTATTACAGTTAATTGCTTTAATTTAGTGTATATGTTTATTGTCTGCTCAGCTGTATGGGAATTAATCTGTTTTTCGCGCCTAACAGAAACGGCAACAACTTTAGCGAGGTAAAAACGATTAAGCTAGCCTTTGTTCATATCGTTAAGTTCACCGACAATAGTTTTTTTATAAATACAGATGCATTTGTTGGTTCACAATACAGAATACGTACTTACGCATTTGTTAGTCTGTTAAGTACTTTATGAAGACTTTCCCATTAACACCACTACATAACGTTCCTGTCTGTTTCTGTTACAGTTGTGAGTTGCTGCTACCATGTAAAAATATATTTATTAGCTTTGTTATATAATTGCTTATACGATTCAGTGCGTAGTATTAGATGACGTATTATATTATTAGATATTTTATTAAGCCATACTAAGACCATGGTACAGGTAGAATTAAATCGTACAAATTCGATGCTAAAATTCCTTTTTTGCTAGACTTGCCTAAAACAAAGGAATGTGTACAGAAAGACGAAAAAAGATTAGTTACGGTTTCTGTACTAAGGTGTGGAAAATTATCGGTAATTATGACATTTCTAGCCAATGCTGGTATTGAAGTGAATTTTTTTTTCTATTCTTCTATGTTATATAAACACGCGAAAATAATTTTAAACGGCGGTCGAAGCTATTCACGAAGAAAAAAAAAAATTACTCACATAAGCACGCATGGAAAGGTGAATGAGCGCTATATTAACTGAGTAGTTAGTGGGATCACCGCAGTCGGCTTGGGCAACCTACATACATGCTTGGGCGGCCTACGGCCGCAACAAAATTATACATCCCTCTTTTTGAAACAGAACTCAATGCTTTAATGTCCAACGGCAACACGGACCGAGCCTCACAGAGTCTATTCACGTGCGCTTCGCGCGCGTAACTAGACAATGCCTAGACCGCCCGTCTTCGGGGCTTCGCCCCTCAGACCTTATTACACAATTCTCAAGTCATAAATAACTCTACGTGAACCAAAACTATAGTGAAACAATTCGAAAAAAAAATAGTACACATTGATATCAGTGAAGCCGTTATCGGATATAAACGACTGTGTAAGCAAGATAGGTTAAATGTCATTTGCCACAGTTAATATGGTGCTCATTCACCTTTCCATGCGTGCTTATGGGAGTATTTTTTTTTTCTTCGTAAATAGCTTCGACCGCCGTTTAAAATTATTTTTTGCGTGTCTATATAACATAGAAGAATAGAAAAAAAATATTTCACTTCAATACCAGCATTGGCTAGAAATGTCATAATTACCAAATTATCGACTCAAAATTAAAAATAAAATTAATAATTTTCAAAAACAGTAGATATGCAACAAACGAAAAAGTTAGGTAAGGTTGACACGACTAATTATTCAGATTTTTTGAGCCGATTTTACAGAAATGCAATAAAAAATAAAAAAACGTTACATAAAGTACTGAATGTAGGGCTTATATAGTACCGAAAGTATGTGTCACAAATTTAGCTTAGTGAAATTAATGGGAAAGTATAATGCAATTTCCATGTAGTAACTATAATGCAATTTTGAATGTAAATTATACAAATTATATGTTATAATATTTTTTACAGACTTGAGGAAACCAACGTAATCAAAATGGCAGTGGTTGGTTAAATAATTTCTAAATACATTATTGTCTTATATAGGCTTTAACTTCAAATTATATTGTAAGCATTTTTTTAAAGAACTTTAAGCCTTTAGGATATAATTATTTTTATCTATTGTATTACGTAAGCTAGAATGACGAGTTGTTCAACTTAAACACAGTTAGTTTAAACTTATTTTTGACGTTTAATTATTTTCATTTGACGATTTCTTTCTGTACATAATAATCAAAATAAATGGGTACAATGTTCTTCGATATTTTACAATTAGCGTCCATGCGCGTGCTTGCGGGCGCGTGTTACAATTTTTGGCAATATTTAAAGTATACTAATTTCATAAAATCGTTGTCCTCAAATCTGTTCAGTTCTTTGATACGAAATTCTTTCTAATGATACGTGCAGAAGGCCCAAATATATCAATAAGGTAAAACTTGCAAAATAATAAACAACTAAAATACTGGCCTTAAATTGTGGTAGAGATCCATGTGGTAGAGAGATATTATTTTGTTACCGACAAGTCAATAACTACAATTGTGTAATACATTTTTAGTAGCCAATTAAGTTTCTGTGCTAAACGTTCAGTTTCTTTTTTGTCTATACGCAAAGAAAAAGCTACATAAATACACGAATACCTATACAACATTTAAAAAGTGTTAACATATATCTTCTACCAAAAAGATAAAGTGTCAACCAATGTAAATCGTAGTAAATGAAAAGCTTTGACTTATATAGGCTAAATGTGTTTACAAAATTCATTCTAAAAGTCGTGTTGGGAATTGAAGCTGAGGAAAACTTGATTGTAGCAAATTCGATAACTCGGTAAGCATTTCGTACCATTAATTTTTCTTATTTTTGAAGAAGAAAACATAAATAAATATATATATATATATATATATATATATAGGCCTATATATATATATATATTTTTTTTTTCCTTCTTCTTGTTATAAATATTAATGTTTAAGGTAATCAGTATTAATTTTAATACGTCACAACTAACAGTAAAATTTTTGTATTCTACACACTTATGGCCATGCAGTTACAGATTAAACTATATAAGGCTATGTAATTACAATCTACCGACGTACGTTGTATAAGTTATACAATTATGTTTTATATAAATATTATTATTATGAATTAAAATTGTATATAATTACATACATGTAGGCCCTATATGTGGAAAATAATTATTCTAAGCCTGGTGTGAAAAATATGTAATATGATGAAAAACGTGTGCGGAAGAAAAAGCTTTCATTTGAGGCTGTTTACGTACATTTCTGGTATCATTATGATGATCATGATTATTGGTTAGAATCATATTTCTTCTACATTTTATTAATTAATCAGTGAGATATTACATAATTATGTGAGCTAATCGTAATTGTAATTCATTAAAATGACTCATGAGGAAAATGCCTGTTACTTATTATTAATTCTGGTTTGCTTTGAGATCATTTCATCTTAAGTCTTCTGTAGCTGCGGAGTGTTGTTTCATTGGGATGAATTGCTAAGATACTGTAGTATTTTGTGTGTTTTTTGTTTAGTTACTTTTTTACATTTCGAATATTAAAGTCGGTGTGACGAGTTTGGTTGGAAACAAATTGGTTGGAAACAAACGGTGGGGAGGTAAAACCATGGCTCACATTTTATCTACGTAAAAAAACATTACGATTATGTGGGTTACTCACTTCTTATATATTTGTTATAACAATAATTTTTACTCTTAATAATCGTTATTAATAATTTATTATTATTATTATTATTATTATTAACAGGCTTACAATATTACGCCTATTCTTCTATTATTAACAAGCTATTTTGATTTAAGTGGTAAGTGGATTTAAGTGGATGTAAGTGATTTTCTTTGTTTTAACTTTATAAAACTAGAATCTTTCTACGTCTAAATAGTTATTTATTGACATATAAACAAGCCCACATTAAGTAGGTCTCAAAAAACATTAGTTGGCCCCCATGTCACTGCGGTTGGGAAACCGCTAATCTTGTGTAGAGGGATAGCATCGAAAACAAGAAAAAAGGCCAAGGAGCATCGAGGATACGAGAGAAATGAATCATTTATTGTCTTTACAGAGAGAAACCGAATGCCGAAGAGAATCTGTTAAGAATGACTAAGTATTTTTTTTTCTGTAGACTGAATGGAAAGGCGTTACCAAAATATTCATTTTTCACGCCTCGTAAGCCGATCGCAAAGTGCCGAGTAATCCTAAAAACCATCTTCTTTTTGCACCGTCGGCGTACTATTCAGAAACATATTTAATATTCGTAAAAAATAAAGAAAACGTAACAGGTGTTTCAGCACGTGTTCAATATTTTTAACCGAAAAAGAGAAGTTGCATCCAATAGGAATAAAGCAAAATGCGGAGTGTATTTCAACACGAGACGTGGGATCGGACCGTGACTGCTGCCGCGGCAGCGGTGTGTGTGTAGGCGTGCTGTAGACAATACACCGACGACGACGAGATCGATGTTGTTCGTCGACGAGATCGTGTACGCCGTGACTGAGAGCAACATTTCAACCTATTGACCCAATACACCACCTAGACAACCCGACCTACATAAGTACTGTTAAAATGTGCAACGTTTTGGAGAAAAAAATATATACACGTATAATCGTATTTAATGTATTCCACGACTGCGTTTATTCGTTTTTAACGGTATTTATATTTTAATATTTTTACCGAGTTTTATGAATAATATTTTATGAGCAAATCTTCTCGTCACGGTTTTGTTTAACGGGACATCTCTGCGATTTTACTCCGTTGCTGTATGATTTTAAACACGCACACAATTTCTTCTTCTTCGAGTTCCTTCTCTTTTCTAATCGCGATTTCGGCATCTTATCGTTGAGACACAAATTAGTACTTTTGAGTCTTTAGTACAATGTATACCGTTTCTCACACCACACATCTCATATGAAACGTTGTGTTCCTAACGTCAGACTCGCTATACGTCATTTATAGCAAACAAACTGTCCAAAAACAATTTTAAGAAATGAAATAAATAATCTGCTGAGTTCGCAGTAGTCCGTAGATGGCGGTGTATTTAGTGCGTTCGCTCCGAAAGCAGAATGTGGTGGTTCAAACCAACTCTGGGTTTTCGTGAAACCAGACAAGCTTATCCAGAGTCATAACGTATCTGGCCACATCAACGGAGGTGTAAACGTAGTGCTACCACATTGTCTTGGTGTCTATCATCAAGTTTCTTGTGAACTTGGAACTTGTGAACTTTCCACGCTATCATAAAATATCCTGACCTAACGCGTAGCTTAACAATGACCCTAAAACGTATCAAACGTACAAAACATAAAACTTAACATTAATTATTTTCTGTATATAGTATTTTATTGTGGACATTGATTCAGTTACAAACGATGACAAACGTTCACCAAATCTGGTTATTGAATTTGTATTACATTTTTGTTTAATAAAAAACATTTCTGTACAGTTTATTATCAGTGTCTAGGTAATGTTTTCAAAAAAAAATTGTTAATCCCTACAAAGTTCGGAGCTAAGTGATTAAAATCGTAGACGCTGATGGCTGATAATATTTTCTTGGTTTTACAATCTAATCAATTTGCTTCTTTTAAAATAAAAATTATTTTTTCCATTCATAGTTCAATTAATAACCTCAGAAGTGTTCATTTATTGGAAATAAAATTTGAAGAAAGTACTTTGTCTGGGTTTGGAATTCAACACTATGTCCGAAGGGTCTGACAGCGTTCTAATATGTTTTAAATTGTATTTTCGGACGCAACAGCAATGAGAATTTACTACTACTAAGGGCAGGATGAACGTAACAAAAGACTTGGACGCTGTTGTTTCAATGAATTTTATTTCCGAATAGCATGTTCATTTTCGAAGAAACCCGATCGTCGACCTGAAT
Organism: Magicicada septendecula; assembly: GCA_034769895.1. Taxonomy (NCBI): domain Eukaryota; kingdom Metazoa; phylum Arthropoda; class Insecta; order Hemiptera; family Cicadidae; genus Magicicada; species Magicicada septendecula. Next base: position 137,053,035 of record CM068367.1, on the reverse strand, counting down.
TTACTGAAGTTTAAAACTCTAAGATGTTTTCAGTTTAAAATCTAGGCAATTATTTTGCACCGATTCGTATTATAATTTCGAAATTTCATGGAGCCTGTTGCCACTTTATTTGTATATAATATATTAATAACCTTAATATATTAATTTGTGTTAGTCAAATGCCGTTACGTGGATAGCCAGAGACTACAGTTTTCCTACGCAAAACACAATAATTCATTACGAGTAGCGTGGGGTAAAATTCCCTACCTTTCTCTATCAAAAATTTTTTCAACTCTTTTTGTGTGGTTTGTCTGTCTTTTCCCATCGGCCTCTGTTCCCCGTTTTCTTTTTAACACTTTTAATATTACTTTAGTCTGGTGCAATCACTTGATCTCAGAAGCGAATTGTCTAAAACCTCTGACGGCAAACGAGCAGTATCCTATTTTCTGCAAAAACAGCATGTCTTGTACGTATAAAACTTTCGTATGTTTCTACTACTGCCACAATTGTTCGACCGTGTTCAGGCAGAACAAATTGTACTGTGATAGAAGGAAATCGCACTGCCCGCGCGTAATGATATCTCCCGGCTGTTGTGCTCCACCAATCAAGCGCAGTATAAATAAAAATCTCATCACTTTTAATGAGACACTCATTTAACAATATCGAGCGTGAGCGCTGTCATCCCGACCGACAATCTTTCTCACATGTTTAGCGTTACCAACTAAACTAAAAACTAAAACGCTAAAAAGCGCTAATTATTATTTATACATAAACTGTAAAATGTCTGCCGGTATTGTCGAGTAATTAAACTGTCAAGAGATATGGATTATGATCACCAGTGTTGAACATTCACTGCGGACACTCGAACCTAAACTGTTGACATAGCTCTGGGAACCTTAAGAAATCATCACGCACGTGGCGAATCCGAACGAATCAAGGTGTAGAAGGATTGTTCAGCTGACATAAATCACATGTTAGGAAGAGCTGACAATGAGGTATATAAAATCACTGCGTGATGTCTGGATAGCTATAATGGATGGGAGCAGAATTGTGAAGAGAATTTTTTTATTGGAGACCCATACAGAAGAATGAAAGGAAGACCAAAAAGAGACGAAAAGACAACACTGAAGAAAGCAGGAGAGATATGGGAATAACAAACTGGAAAATAAATTTTAAAAGAAAATCATAATGGAACAATTATTATTCTTTAAAACAACTGCAAAGAATATAAATTACCTATCCTTCACTGCATCACGTCCCAGATCTGGAACAGTAAATTTTTCCCTTACTAAAAATTTTTATTTAAGAAATTATTTAAATTCATGGATTTCCACCTGTTTAACAGTTCTGTACTTAAAATTGTTGTCGTATAAGTGACAATAGAGCGTGTTACATAAAAACATAATTACATAACAACAATAATATAAATATTTTTTAATTGAAATTTAAAATTCATGCTATGTAGAGTTAAGACAATCCAAGATGAAAAAAATCCACGCAGAATACCCAGCCATACACGCGTACACGCTGCGAATATCTACCCAAAAACGAATATCTATCTATTCAAAACCCAAAGCCCAAGAACGAAGAACATCTTCTTTTCAAAAACTAAATTATATTTTATCAAAAACCGATAAACTCAATATAAAAATTTATAACTATTATGCTATAGAAGACCACAATGCCGGCAGGTATCAAATAGAAATAAGGAAAACCTAAAAGCAAGTCGAATTTTGAAACAGACCAGACAGGGAATGAAACCATCGCAGATAAATAACCAGCGCCAATGAAAACATGTCTGGTGAAACAGAATACCGACAAATTAACTGGTGTGATCGTAAAACTGACCAAGCGATGAGCGAAGACCAAACAAGATTGTCCCTCCCAATACATGGAAATAGACTCCGAAACTCTTGCAGACAAAAGAACCTAAGAGACCATGAGAACACAAAAATTGTAACAAAAGGGTTTTAAGATAAACGTGCGGAAAGCAGCCAATTTTGTGGTATCCCCGCTATGTAATAAAACGTCGGAGCAGAATCCCAGCAAGGAAAATAAAATAATAAGACACCAAATAGAAAATATTTTTACGTTGTCAGTTATCAAGAATTATAGCGGCGTGGAATGTCTGGCAGAAAGCAAATGGGTAATTAAAATATGGTTTTCTTCATAATTATAAAAACGTGTCTGTATTTGACATCAGACGCCGAATAATTATAATCTAAAACGCTGTTTTTTTTTCAGTAATAAAGATACGTTCACTGCGATTAAGATAAACTCTCTGCAAGTTTTACGATTACTTAACGATTTTATAAGAACTTTAATAGAATCTTTCCACGCCGGGAATATTTGTTAAATGAGAACACATTAAAATATTTATAACCACATAATAAAACACGCTCTTAATGTTATTTTGTAATAAAAAAAGTGGTTTTATGTAGTTTAAGAGGTCGAAGAGAATAACAAATATTTAGAATATTCGCAATAAAGAAACACGCGTCTTCTGTAGACTTTGATGAGTTTAAAAAAACTGTGATTTGGAGTATTTTGAACATAAGACGTTTTCCATAGTATCTTATGAATTTTTCTAAAAGTTTCTATGTGGGACTTTGACCATAGAGATCAAAGTCATAGAGATCTGTGTGGGTCTCTATGACCATAGTTGGGATCAAATAATAAGGTCTTTGAAGAAATAAAAACATCATACCCGACTCTAATAAGATCGTAGAAACCTTCGTTGAATCCGTTCAGGAAGGTGTTTGTAGAGAATATGATTCTCTTTACGTCTGGCATAAACTTTCTGTAGCACATTAGCTCTGTTACAGCAAAAGTGTTGGTTAGTCTCCAGCAACAGTGAGGTTTATGTGCCTGGTGGTTTCCTTCAGAAACAGAGTACAAGGTGGATTATATCCTATGCACCTTTACTCTGACCACCAAGTTCCTGATACCCACTTGACGGAGCCCGCCGCGAGGATAGGGAACGAAGTTCTTTGTGGAGTGTGACCTATTACCAGCATAGGTTAACATTTAATTATCTTAACAGAAAGTTTACGTTCTGTTAGGACTTGATCATAGATACGTCAGGGTCAAATGGGTACTGACCGAAGAATGATATGAGCTGGTTACTCTAGAACTTTCTGAGAAGGCGAATGAACTAAGTGCGGTGCGAATGGACCAGTTTTGTTGTGATGTAATGAAATTTGGAGCCCCCGTGGGTTTCGGTTCGTGATGAAAATCGATTGTGTTACATTTGCCAGGATAACCCCAGACGTGCTTGCCTAGGCCGCACGCCGTGTTGTTGCAAACGCAGTATCGAGCTTCGGCAGAACGCGGTTCGGTCTCGGATTATTCTGCCCTGAAACGATCGAAACGAACGATAGCCTGGCAGCTATTGTCAGACGATCGATAGAAATCAAATCAACTTCAATTTATCTTGAATTAATCCCTGATTTCCTTCTTTTAGTTTCACATTCGTATGTGTTCATTAACGTTTTCCGTTGTATTCATTACGGCTACACTTCCCATTGTTCGTTCGGATTGCTCCAGCTTTCAATTAAGAAGTCAATTACAGTAAATATCGTTAACGGACGGGAAACGATATTTCAGATCACAATAGTGCAGATTAATAATGTCCCACACGGTCGACTGGAACTGGTTTAATTGAGACTATAATTAGACGCGTCGAGTGCAATGTCTCGCGTGTTTTGACGACGACGAAGAACAAAAAACAAAGAGATAACTAACTGTGAATTTTCAATATTATCGTTGCTAACGATATATTAATTGGATGAAACGGCCATTTTAACAAACGATATTGTTTATTCGAAGTTCTATTACACAGAACAGCCTGCTCTGTCATGTGGCTGCTACATAGTGTGTAAGCCTGATTAATAATAATAATGGTGACCCTAATACAGATGTAGATGGCAGTGACGTGACATTATGCCAGTTTAAGGCACAAGATTCCATCACATTTTTTAAGAATACTGTTATCTGATGGTAACTTACTGCAAACTAACAGATTAGATTAGAGAAGCGTCATCGATAAATTACAGTTTCCACTTTTATACCCTTGACAGACTTTAGAGTCAGTGTGGGTAAGACTACACTATTTAATCGGTACGGTATATAAGTAGCTTCAACTCATAACGCCCTGTTTCAGAAGCAAGTGCTTTAACTACTACAACCGGTATTATACTGCTTTGACCAAATATACCGACCATCAACAATTTGTGATAGTCTAATTCACTGAAATCTTTACCTAAGTTGAAGGGCAAGCGTTTTTTTTATATAGATTTATTTTATTTTCCAGCTGTTACAAGTACATATAGTAACTTTCAGCAAAATACGGTTAGTGAAAGGAAATAAAATACATGTCATACAGAAAGTGTTCCAGCGAGCAGTTCTCCCCTTATAATCTGAAATAACGTAAAAAAGTCTATTTTGTTGTGGCCGTTTGTCCGAAGCGTTTTAATCGTCATTCATGCAGCAATTGTCTTCGCAGCCGTTGGGGCGCGCTGTTAGTTTGATGTTGTACCTCATGTAATGATGTTTAATTTCTTCTCAAACAGAAGATACCTTGAGATTCTTAAGTACGACGTAGTTTGCCACGTTCCATTATTAATGGCACATACGCATGTAAGACATTGACCAGTGTTCTGAGTACCATGTTCTAGAAACACTTCAGGATCTCTATGTTTGAATTACTTGCAGTCTTCCGTAGTCCGTAGTCGAATACCGTGCGACAATTATCTTGTAGAGAAGGACTTTATTCTACATGTACACCTGTGACTTCCTTCCGACCAACCAAGCTGAAGCTCTTTGTTGTTACATGTTACCGCCACCGTTACACGTCTGTGCACATTCATGGCGAGTTATTTAACATTTTCTCTTTGTGCCAGTTGAGGGTCATTTACTTTGACAGGCGGACTGTTGTCTCGTCTCAGGCTAAATGTCACATGAGTTGATTTGGACTCGTTTTCCCTTAACATAAATAAATAAACAATTAAACAACACTAAAATTAAACTGCCACGTCTTCTTCTTCTCCTCACTCAGAGGTCGGTGTGCTTGCAATTTCTTCCTTTTTGTAAACAGCCTCTTGAACACCACACACCTACTTCCTTTTTTAACCCAGTCCATGTACTCCTGCCTGGGACTTTCTCTTCCACTACGCCCCTCGATCAGGGTGGTGAGCCAGTTTCAATGGAGTATCAGGTGACCAGTCATATTACTTCTCTTTACACAGTGAATACAATCAACACAATCTTTTTTCAACCACTCTTCTCAGAATCTCGTCATTAGGTACTCTTTCCGTCCATGGTAGACTTGAGACCCTCCTCCAGCACCACATCTCAGAAACTTTAATATGGTAGCTTCTCTCCAAATTCCTCAAAGCCCACGTTTCCAACGTGCCATATGTGCACGTGCTCCAGATGAAACTACGAGGGGGGACCCAAAAGTAACTAGAATTTTTCTCTGGCAGTTGGTAGAACGCTAGTTCCGACTTCTCCCGCTAGGTGCCTTCAGTAGACACCATTTTGTATCAGTTGCCCTAGCGGCATTGTTGTGGAAACATTAGCGCGGTCAGTGTGACTATTTTTTGTAAGCGCTGTTTCACGTTTTCGGCGATTTTTTAATGGCTGACATTAAATACCAACGTGCTAACATCAGATTCTGTTTCCTGTTAGGGAAATCAGCAGCAGAAACTGTCGCAATGCTTCGGACGGCTTATGGGGAGGAAACTTTGAGCCAGGCAAGGATTTACGAGTGGTTTTCGCGTTTTAAAAGTGGTCAAATGTCAATTGAAGACGAACCACGACCGGGACGTCCCTCGACTTCCAAAACGGACGAAAACATTGAAAAAATCCGTGTTGCGATCATGTTTGATCGTCGTAGAACAATCGATGAATTGGAGGAAATGACTGGAATATCCTGGAGTTCATGCCAACGAATTTTGACTGAAGATCTGAAGATGAAACGTGTTGCAGCAAAATTCGTTCCGCGTGTGCTTTCTTGTCGGCTCAAAATCCTTGCCTGGCTCAAAGTTTCCTCCCCATAAGCCGTCCGAAGCATTGCGACAGTTTCTGCTGCTGAGTTCCCTAACAGGAAACAGAACCTGATGTTAGCACGTTGGTATTTAATGTCTGCCATTAAATTAATTTAAAAATCGCCGAAAACTTGAAACAGCGCTTTCAAAAAATAGTCACACTGACCGCGCTAATGTTTCCACAACAATGCCGCTAGGGCAACTGATACAAAATGGTGTCTAGTGAAGGCACCTAGCGGGAGAAATCGGAACTAGCGTTCTATCAACTGCCAGAGAAAAATTCTCGTTACTTTTGGGTCCTAACTAACGTCAATTTTGTCATATTTCAGTCATAATGAATTTTAGTTAGAATTTTAATTTTAAGTCATCACATAGGCATATATTTTTATTGTCTCACGATTCCTTGTATTGTCTCTATAATTTATATTGTAGCCGTTCGCTGCATCGTAAACGCGAAAAAGTTCTAGTTATTTGATAAACACAACAATGCAAACATTTCTAGTCGTCATTTGAAGGCAATCGCCGTATCGTTAAAGTATGTCCAGTGTGCGTGAATGTGTTCAGAGTTAAACTAGAGAGGGGGGGCGACACTCATAAATACTGCACAGGGCGGCAGAAGCGCTGGGGCTGGCCCTGAATGTAAGTGTATTTGCTCTAGTCCTCTTTTATTTTCGTTATATTACAAGACCCAGACTATTTAGATCCATCCCACGTCTAGCCAAAACAGACAATACGTATACTATATTTAATATCTTCATTATTATACTAACATAATAAGGTTTGTAGCGTTAAGGGTTTGTAGCCCCCACATACAAAAGTTTGGTTATTCCCGTCATGACTTAATATCGGAATCAGTGTTTTGATAAATAATAAGGGTCTCGGTAATTTTTCCCAGAATATTTTAAAATAAAGAATAAGAAAACCAGTTATAATAATCGGATTTATCATTTTATCCATTTATCGGACCGACCGTTTGTTCTAATAAAATCGGTTAGAATGTAATAAAATAGAAAAATACTTTATTTTAATAACCGCTGATACAGAATTCCCTCAAAGAGAATTAGTGTTCGTACAGGAAACGAGAGTTTAAACATTACAGAATTAAAATAAAGTTTTACATTAGTTAAATAGTTTTTACGATATGCAAACGTTACTTATTAAATTACAATTTTAATTAGTTACAGTAGAGAAAATGTAACGTGATGATCACAATACAATGTATAATGTACAAAATTACGAAAACATACCACGCAAAATGTACAGGAAATCTACAGTATTACGCTGAAATTTTAATTTTCTTAATTTTACGTGTAGCCTATTTTAAAAAAATGCAACATGTGGCTTAAATAAAATATATATTGCGACAGTACAAATAAGTGATGTACCGAGCATTGAATATAAAAATTTAAATATACCTAATAAACTGTGTACAAATCGAAAGGGTTAAGTTGAAATGTCCAAAATTACAGTGAACATGTTTAGTGAAAAAAGTTGTAAGATGAGTATAAGAGTATACTTACAGGACTCTGCAATTCGCAGAAATATAAGAAATAGCGAAATTGACAAGGAGTTGGGGGGACTGAACCCAGAGACAGTTTCTGACATGTCGATTTCGTACAACTGCAGGTGTTGACCTAGATAAATAGGACACACACGCCACAGTTGTTCTCTTTCTTCAATCATCCACAGTGCAGCGGGAGCTTCTGCCCGTCCGCACAGAATATTTAATTTTTTGTAAATAGTTTCATCCTTCCAGTTACATACAGTTATGTAACTGGATTGTAAAACAAACAATTTTTAAGTAGTAACAAAATTACATAAGAAGATCCACATAAGAAGATCAACTGACGTCCGAAACAGAACGAGGAGAAGTTCCAGAGAGCGATACGACGCTGGACAAGAGGAGAAGAGCGAGGCGACTCTGGACAAGAGAGGAGCGACGCTGGACAAGAGGAGAAAAGCGAGACGACGCTGGACAAGAGGAGAAGAGCGAGACGACGCTGGACAAGAGAGAGACGATGCTGGACTCTAGAGAAGCGACGCTGGACAAGAGGAGACGACGCTGGACAAGAGGAAGTGATGCTGGAGTTCGAGACGAGGACGATTACAGATGGATCCAATGATTGAGTATGATTGACGACAATAAGGTGATAAACAACTTATTTATCTCATAATCGAACAATTAACGCAAAGACAATTAAAGACATTCTTGTTCTATTTAAAAGTAAGAGCCAATGTTGATTGTAAATTAGAATTAAAATCATAGATTTTATTGAAATAAGATTAACGTAAACAAGTGCTCAAATTAGTGTTGAAATGAAAAGAATACAAAGCATTTAAGTAAAAATTAGCGTTTGATATAAATCAGTACTGAGAAACAAAAGATAAATTCAGTAACTATTGATATTTTTTGAGTTACATTACAATATATAAGAAGATATTTAAATATTGATATTTTGAAACACACTAATTGACTGAGTAGTCAGGAAATGAGATTTTTCTTTAATACAATAATTAGTAGAATAGAATATTTAGTCAGTAAGGATGTATATAGCATAAGCCTTACGGCATAGTAACAAAATAATAACGAATGTTTTAAGTCGAAGTAAGTGCCAGGTGCACAATTTTATTAATATCAAATAAATTTGAAATACCGTTACAAGTTACATAGAGTTCTTATTGCAGATACACCTGAAACCCAAATTAAATTATATTTATTGTTACATAAATTGTCGCTTCCAACGTGGAGCATCACAAATATAAATTATATTATATTTGCAATGTTGTATTGATACATAATTTTGTCGCCCTGGACTTGGGGCACGACATGCCTAAATTTATGTACAAAAATTTGTTACAATATATTATTTTAAAAATGCTACAGAACCAAATTGGCATTTCAAAACTGCCTTTTGCTGCAGCAAAGGAATCAATCAGAAATGAAATCTATATTTCGTGACGTGTCATTTTCGATGCTTAGAAGTGACAGTCCATTCTTGTGACATTGTACTTCTCAATGATAATTTGATGATTTTTGGAATATCCGGCAAAGCCGCATTTAAAAGGTGCTTTTAAGTGAGAGACCACTCGGCTAGAAAGTATGTTTGAGTTTATTTACAGTATTCTATAGACTCGTATTACACTGTATAATTATTAATGATTGTACATTGACAAATATGCAAATATGCAATACAGATAAAGATTTATTTTTAACTGTAACTTTGTATGTTTACTTATGTAAGGCTTCCATTATATATTTTACATACATTTATTTATTTATTTACTAAAGGTATTACTTTGTAGTTATGTGTATGCGACTTTAGTGTTCTGCAATACACTTACCCCGTATTCTAAAGTTCGTGTGACCCTTTGTACACGTTTAACGACATACCTTGCGTCTGCTCTGTTCCGTGCGTTACGTGGGGCGTCTTTGCACCCATGGCTGGATTGCAGCTTCCAAGACGTGCCCAATGAGAACAGCCTACTCTAGTCCCTCGTGTTGTCTTCGTTCTAGTCTTCAGTTCCAGTAGCTTTCTCTAATGTCTATACTATGTCTATATGCCGATATTATACATTATATTATTTATTTTCCCCCCCTCACACACACACACACACACGTTCACAAGCACACACAATCCAAAACACAATTACGGTAAATGGTGTAGGGTTTTTTGTGTGTATGTGTCTGTAATAATTATTCTTGGATTTTTGCGGGTATGATTTTATGTGTTTTTTTGTATCAAATTGATTTTTCCGAAGCTACGACCATCATGTGACGCCAACGAACGTTTAATTATTATACAATTATATCAAATTAAAATAGGCTAATTGTATCACAATATATAAAAATTTTAATTCTCGAGTTAAGTTCAAATTGATCTTTCGTAAATTGTATAAAAGACGTGTATCTCTCATTTGTACGTATGAAGAAACGGAAATAATTTCAGTATGTGTTCTACTGGGTGAAAATAAGGAAGAAAGCTTGTATAACAGAGGTCGGAAACGTTTTGTTTTTTATTATTGCTAACGAAAAATTTCCCCTTGTTTTCTCCACCAACGGGAAAATGACGCAGTACTAAGATTCATGGGACACAACTGTGTGGTAAAATTGACATTTGTACGTTTTTTAACCTGAAAATGTTTTTAAATTAATCTCAAAACTCTACATCTAGTACTTTTTGAGAAAATTTAGAACAATTCTCTCGAAGCCCAAAAAATGGAGTTCAAAACACAATTTTCGTCGAAAAAGTATAAATGTTTGTTTTGTTAACTTGTCAACAAACAAATTAAACTTTATAACAAAATCTATAAGAATTTCTAGAGCATTCAATTCTGTCAATAACATCTTGACATCTGTCAGTAAAATCTTGTTAATATTGGAAAAACTACAGAAATAAAATTATGTGCTCAAAATAAAAAAAGAATGAAAAGTTAAAATAAAGGCCAGTTTAATAGCAGCCTTTTAAAACAATTTATATTACATAACAAAATTACAAAACTCACTAAAAATGTAATTTAAAAGATTAATTTTCAAGAAATTTACGGACGAAATTTTGAACAATTTTATTTAGTTTCTAATGAACGTTTCTGTTAATCTTGAGTAGTTCATTTTGTATCGACAACTTTTTAATATAAAAAAAAATGTTCTGATTAGGCCTACAATTAGAAATTTGTCTACCTTGTTTTTTTGTGTTCCGGTTTAAATAAAAGTCATATTTCTTACATTTTTATTTGTTTCCAATTTATTTTACTTACACAGTTTTCTCAGAATTAAATAAGTCTCTATAAACTTTGTTACAAAGTTTTATTTTTTTGTTGGCAAATTAAAGTAAATTTACACCACATACAAAGGTTGTGTTTTTAACTCCACTTTTTTGAGCTTTACGATAATTTTCCCAGAAAGTACGGTAGGTACAGCTGTAAAACACATTTGCTTTTAATTTTTCCATTCAAAAAACGTATTAAAACGCCATTTTGTCCCACGAGTTGCTTTCCAAGAATTTTAGTATAGCCTAATTTTTCGTTTAGTGCAGAAAACAGGGCGATATTTTCTTCTAGCCGTAACTGGAAAACAAAGCGTTTCCGGACATACGTTTATGTACAGTTTTTCCAGTTGATCGTGTCTTCAAATTACTTCCGTTTCTTTGTGAGATGTTATGTATATTGTGATCGTTACGAGGAACTGAGATGCTTGTCAAACATCGACATTCAACTGCACACACGTATAGGCCTATGTAATCGTCCCACAGTGTGGTCTGAGATTACCACTTGACTCTGGAGCATTGGTTTAATGCACTCGTAACACAGAAAACAGACTTTACTGTAGGCAAGTGTTTCTCAAAAGAACATAGCAACGAGAATCTAAACAGGAAACGTTACGAAATGTAAATACTACACGACCTTAGACTTTATATTCAAACTTGGAACCGGTATTTTTTTTAAATTTTGACAAATATTTCCATCTTACCTTCATATATTTTGGTATTACCATTTTAAGAGTAAAATAATATTTCTGTAAATATTTTAAGCATTTTATTTTAATTAAATATTCCTTAAACTTAAATGAAGGCCTATATTAAAACCGTGCAAGTAAACAACATTACTTATAATCGACTACAGCTCTTGAATATTCTGTTCTAAAGCCCTTCTATAACTCTGTAGGCTTAATAAAATAAAGCTTACATATTTGTTTGGTGTAACATGTATTCTAACTCACTAATGTTTACTTTTTAAGGTGACGATTCACAAGTTTTGACCAAAAACGCTAGTTCCATTTCGCGCTAGTAGAAAATGGTTTAACAACCGAAACGCATCAAGATTGAACGAATAGCGGAATAGCGACTAATGAGAACGTGATCATGTACAAATGTAAAAATCTTATTTAGGCTACCTTGTTGGTTGGTAAAGATTACAAAATCCGAATGTCTCATAAGTCACTGAAATGTACAAAAATTATTTTTATTAAAATATAATCGTCACTTTGCTTTTATATTACATTTTGATATTATAATTTAATTGCTTTATTTTAATGTAATAGTTACTATTATAGTTTAACAAAATAATACATAATGTTTTCTGCAGAGTGCAATGCCTTATGGAGGACATCCGGTACCCAAGAGTTAAGGGCATGAAAACAGAGTTTCACTATAAAACAAAACTCATACTCATAGATTCATTATGATAAAAAAGGAATGGGAGCTCTAAATTCCTTCACTTAGTGGAGGACATGGTTCTTGTAGATTATTAGACTTATGACGCACATATCAACCAAGTACAGTATATGATATTTATATTAAATATTTTTAGATATTAATATTATCTACTATAGTAAAAATATTAATATAAAATAGTACATACATTAAATATTATTTAATATTTATATTAGCCTATTATTGATACATAATGCATTACATAATAATAATATATTCAATATTAATAATATTAATATTAATAACAATAATCGCCGTAAAAATGATTACGTTCGTAAACCTATTTAAGCTAAGCATTTAATTTTTGATTACAAAACATAAACAATTGGGCATTTATGGGCTGCTATTTTTTATTTATCTTATTAAATGAAACTATAAGCCATAGTGCATACGAGATTTCTTTGCAGAACTCTGTAGAACTTATAACGTCTTCTCTTGAATTTTAATAAAATTCCCATAAAATTGTCAAAAATATCATTTAAAACATGCTAATTTTTATATTATCAATATGATAACTGAAATACATTTCTGAAAGTTTTATTTTGTACATTTTTATATTAGCTTCGAATCCTGCTTTTTATCCTGCATTTCAAATATTTTAACCTTCATTCTACATTTTCCTCGTCTAGAATTACAATAATTTTTATTGTTTCTTGTTCGTTGTCTTTCTAAAGTAATCAATCCATACATTTTCTTTACTAATATGCATATTTTGTACGTACTGCTTTATTTCCTTCTTTTGAGACCCTTGTCATCCTCCATTTTGTTTCTGTTGACAATGTAGATCCCATTTTTGTTGGTCCTTTTATGCCTCCTAGTTCTTGCCTACCTCTCGTACCTAACTTGTTTTTTTATAACATATATAATAAATAATTCCGGATTAAGTAGTTTCTTGAAAAAATGTGTTTTCTGAAGTACTGTTAATATAGTGTTAAAATCAACGGAAGCTAATATATAAGTGTATATATTGAAGTTAAAACACTGAAATCGGTAAAACGTACAGTTTGAATATACGTCTAAATAAAACGCTTCTTTCTTTTTGCGTGTGCGCCAGACTTCTTTCGAACATCACTTTTGTAGTGGCTGTCTACAAGGGTTTATACAAGATGCGCGCAGCTGTCAAGGGATTTTGAGGGGACACTTTACAACCTCAAAAAGGTCTATACAAGGTGCGCGCGGAGGCAACATTTTATTTACTTAATACACTCTCTTATTTCAGCTCCGTCTTGTGACTTCTTCTAGTAGCTTTGTCACGCGTTTCGGAACGGTCGTTCCATCTTCAGACGTAAGCTATATACCCCTCATACGAGATCGTCAAACATTAAAACTGTAATTAAACTGAAATACTTGAACAACATAAACTGTTTCATGTACATGCTACTTGAACAGTATAAGGATGCCTTTTGGTATCTACATATTTTTGTCTTATTCATTTAATTTCTGTTGACGTATATTTACAAAAAAGTAGGCTTTTTACTAATATACATATACATTAACGTTTGAGATTACAAAATGTAGCCCCAAACAACCGTTTGTCACTGAGGGTAACAGTACCTGTCCCAAAAAATGTGAAGCGTTTCATTCAACGCTAGCAAACATGTTCAGTGCCCCACGTCCCAATGTTTTTACTTTTCTAGAGGTAATGAAAGACATGCAAATTACTACGTATGTCGGTATAAACACAAAGACAATAAGAAAAATGTTAAATTTGAAGTTTCTTAAGAGACAACAATTTTTAAGTAATATTAAATCTGAGTTAGAAACGAAAAAAATCACTAGGCTAGAATTAAAAAAAAACATCTAAAAGGCCTACATATTATAAGGGCTAAAGCTTTCTGTAATAGCGTAGGCCTATTTTAGTATTTAAGTATTTTTTATTGTAGTGATAATAGAAGTATTGTACTATATAAGGTTTTGTATTGCATATTTTTATGGTGTTTTTCTACTGTACGATTCAAACTAACAATATATTAAAGGTATTGTAACAAAAGAGTTTCTTTTAACATATAACTTTGAATAATTCCATACTCCACTTCCAACTGCTAAATTGCTAATTCTTGAATGTAACCACAACGCATATACTAATTTCAGCTTTATTAGTTTATATGCAACCACAAAAGTAACAACATAACAAATTATAAATCAGCGGCCCTCCTTTCTTTTCACATCTGGCTTAGATCGACCAAAACTGACCGCCGCGCGCAACTTGTATGCCAAATTTGAGATTTTTTGACAGCCGCGCGCACTTTGTCAAACCCCGTCTACGAGCAGGTATAACAGATTCTATCCTTCTGACCCCAGTTCATGACAACTCAGTCTTCCTCCTGTCTGATCCAGCAATCTAAATCCCTTAAGTTGAAACTTCATTTTTCGACGTTTGGCCCGGTTTTGGGACTTGGAACCTCTGTGCGTCGTCCTAAAAAGTCAATTCCAATAAAGTTTACGGACCAGTCTGCTGTCTTAATACTGTAGTATGGGACGAAACTTGAAACACTGTACTTTTGTTTCAATCGTGGGGTATCGACGATAGTTAGCAGTAGGTTTATACTTTAGGAATTGTGGTATACGAAGCATTAGCGCGATGTTCGAGACTAGGCTAACATACAAGAAGTGGGCAGTAGCGTAGCTCGCCTTCTGGCCTGCCGATTAGTCTATCATAATGTTATTTTTAAAACTCAAATTTTTTTAATATGACTCAATTATAAAGATTTCAAAACTATTTAGAATTATTGGAAAGACGAATTGTTAGGAAAATATTAGGCCCCCGAAAAACTTCAGAAGGTTGGAAATTAAGAAATAATGATGAAATTAATCAAAGTATAGAAAATATAACACAAACAGTGAGAAAAAGAAGACTAGTATTTTTTGAACATTTATATAAAATGGACGACAATAGGTTAACAAAACAGATCTTCAAATATCTGTGGGGATAGAAGTAAACTTCAAGTTGATTTAAAGAAGTCAAAAAGGATTTAGAAAAAGAATGAAAGAAGGTAGAAAAAACATATAAAGTGTTAAAAATATAAACAGCCTGCATAAACCAGAACCGTTTCTTGGTAGTAACATTAGAAGCTAAAACAAGTAATTAATCAAAATGTAAATACGCAGCGAAGGAAACTGGAAAGCCAATAAGAATGCGTGATGGAAATACGACGACTACCTGCCATTGACACGTAGTGTATGCTACGAGTTGAACAAATTAACTTCCTCTAATTATGTAAAAACTTGTTTCTTCCCATATAGCTTACACGTCATAACTGGTTAAGCCAACGCAACGCTGTCGTGGTAAACAGCATGTCACTGTAATCACTGGCGCTTACTACAGCCCTCTTCTTACACCACTGATCATCTTCTACAATTTCTATCGTTTTCTTCCGTCTCTAGAGCAAATCGTTCGACCCTGATTAATATAGTTGCTTCCACATGTTTTTTTCTTATTTCTTTTCCGTTTATTTTTTTCTCTACTGATATGTCTTTTATCGTTTCAATCATTTCATCACGTTTTGGGTTAAAGGCCCACAAACTTTAAATTTGGCACAACTCTTCTTCATTATTTGGTAAGTAAAGTGTACCACTTTTGTTTAATTAAGTTAAGTTTAACCTAATATTTATATGTTATTATATAATAAAATTGCTGTAAAGAAATTTCAAAAATAAATTATTTTATTTCTCCAAAACTATAAATTTTCTGAATGTGCATTATTTTAAGCAGATATATACCTGTAATAAGTTTTAAAAATTTCAAGCCAATCTATCAAGTAGTTTTTGAAATAATGGTACCGAAGTCATGCCATGTTTGCTCATGTAAAATACATTGTGAACTGAAGGTACATGCTCCCCCTTAACGGTGCCGCGTCCTCTTGAAGTTTCGGAATTACTCAAACAACGTCCAATGATCCGTTTTTTGCTTTCTGGAGGTGAAAAAAACAGGTTAAACTTTACTCTCGTATGACTAAACAATAGGAAAAAAGCTGGATGAACCTCAGAAATTTTTATAAGTAGGCAGAACAGTTTAAAAACGTTCGAACTTTAGGGACTGACGAGCACTCTTCTGGACGTCCAGCCGAGGTTTTACCTTGTTTGTAATTTTTTAGAAGACAATAAACAGTACATACTACTCTGACATACTACTGCTTACCAATAAAGTAAAGCCGGCAGTGACGCGGAAACGTCCTGAATTTCTGCGCGAAGGCGTCATTCTCTTTCATGATAACGTCCGTCCACACACAGCTCAGTGAACACGTGAAATCATCAATAAGTCGGGTTATGAGACTCTACCTCACACACTTACAGTCCAGGCGTCTTATTTACGTGGAAAAAAGTTTTATGGCAACGACAAGGTTAAAGAAAATGTCCTATACAGGCTCCGACATCAACATAAAGATGGGGGGAGGCTTGAAACCGCTTACGTGTAGTTAATTAATATAGTAGTTAGCAATATATCTCTTTCAATTTATTGTCAATCATGTCTACAGATTACACTTCAAAAAATTTAGTATCCAGCGAATTCAAGGACGAACACAAAAAAAACAGCGTACTTCTTTATGTTTGTATTGTTTTCTTACTATTTTGTTTGAACTACCGTTTCCTGTTTGTTTCTCTGCAACAGTAAGTGTTTGTTGACGCCAAGAACTATGCAAAGCCAGCATGCAACTGACAAACAACTGCCAACGCATCAGGTACAGTTATGCGCCAGCTCCGTTGCACACTTTTCCACGATTTGTGAACTCGATGCACTAAATACGCCACCTTTTGCATGTGCATCGTTTCATTACATTTATTGAAATCAAATGTATACGTGACATTTAACAAGAATCTACATTTTATTCTGTACGCTTGCTTTAGAGTTCTTCTTCAACAAATGCACTAGGCGCAATGTCTTTTGGCCTTTCAGGTATCCAGATTCGTTTGTTCAATTTCTCTACAAATCTTCGGTTTGTGTGAATTCATCTTGTCATCGTTGCGTGTTTACTCGTTATGTTAACATATTCGTGTGTATGTATATTCGTTGCGTGAGTATTTTTGTTAACATATTAGAAATTCACACTTTTCTGGCTGTTTTGTATTAGGTTTATTATGA
This sequence comes from Magicicada septendecula, assembly GCA_034769895.1. NCBI lineage: Eukaryota > Metazoa > Arthropoda > Insecta > Hemiptera > Cicadidae > Magicicada > Magicicada septendecula. The sequence continues at coordinate 137,035,720 of CM068367.1, read as the reverse complement.
TAACTTCCTTAACTTGTCCAAGCCTTGTCAGAAGAATTAATATTGCTGTCACTTCGAGGCCGTTAAATCATTGGCTACATTTTGATAGGCCGCATTTGGAGAGAGCACAAACGAAAGCTGTTATTTAGTCACTAAGAACGTAGGCAGTTAAGTGACAAAATCGTATGGAAACTAAAGATATTTTGAGCGTAGTTCGCCGATATAAAAAAAGAATGGAGCAATTGTATTGGATAAGTAAATATATATTTACCTAAACTAGGAATATAAATCTGTGCTGTTGAACTAATTTAAGATGTTTTCAGTTATCGTAAGAAGAAGGTCTTTAAACTTGTTTGTGATAATAAAATACGAACAAAATAAATAGAGATGGACCGGTGTACCTATTACAGGTATTTTGGAACGATTTTTTTTTGTGTGGAACGGATATAACAGTAACTGAAAAGTTGAAATACCTGTTCCGATTCAACGATAACTGAAAAGTCGCTTACTCGCGGCCTCGCGGTTCCGAGTCGCGGGACCCCTCCGCGAATTAACTCAACTAACGAATTAACGAGTACTACGAGAACAAAGTCACTTTTTGGTGTTGAATACTTCATTCTGCGCAGTACCGATTGCCATACAAGTGAGGTTCAGAATACAAAACAGCGAGGTTCAGAATATCTCTATGCCAAAGAAACGAAGCTGTATGAAATGAAAAAATGCATACTGATGTTACATTTATTCTTTTGTCTTATGCAGATATACAACACAGATTATAATAACAAATTATATATTATACTAGCCACCAACTTGGTGAATTTTTAAAAAGGGAATTATAATGTGTTATAACCTACAGAGTGGCTGATAGGACATATAGTACTTTTTGTTAATGTGATTTCGGAGATGATTTTAACTTCACTGCACATCTTACGTAAATTGTTTTGACATTCTTTGTTGTGCTATTACGTGCACTCTGAATTTCATTGCCTAAGTTTTGCAACTGATTTGTCTAACCAATTTAATTATTTAGTTTAATATTAAATCTATGTCAGTTTACATACTCCTAGTGAAAACTGAAATTAGTATTCCCAAAGGGAGATAAGCCTATAAATTCTCTTCTTTCTTATTTTATTTTAAACAGTAACAGTTTAATAAAGTCACAGTGTAAAGTAACACTGTTAATACTTTTAGTTTCAGTTTATTTCTTATAACAAATTATATAATACAGGTATATGTATAATAGGTATATAATAACAGATATTTGTACGAGTGTAATTTTTTTGGAATGGTTTCTTTCGTACCTGTTATTTTCAAATACTAGTTTAGCACACCTCTAAAAAGAAATATCCAAAAGTATGGACAAAAACCCGACCAATAACAAAGTATATGATAGCCAGTGGAAGTGGCATAACTCCCCAGGGGATCCAATCCCCCCCCCCAGAGATATTAAACATTTCAGCAAAATTCCATATTCACTTGACGTAGATCTATTTCTAAGCCAGTTCCGTGTGTTAAAATGTGGCTTTTAAGTAACTGTAGAAAAAAAAGAAATTAAAATATTTGTAAATTAATAAAATAAAGTTAAAGTTTCTTTAATAATGACAGTTATTCAGTATTTAGTAAATAACGTAAAATTTAGCCTTAAAAAAAATTGCGCATGCGCCAGAAAATGAAAGCGGACCGATTAATCTTCCTTTATCTTTACAGCCCACACTTCCCTTTACAGGGCTGTCTATATGATGACTCCTCTATTGTTTAAACTACCATCTTTGTACAAGTGAACTATCAGTTTTTTGTCTTCAATTAGGAAAACTGAAAAGATTGTATTGCAAGATTTTACATTAAAAAAAACGAACATTACAACGAATCATAAGTTGCTTAAAACATTCTAGGGAGTCAACATGCTTGAATTAAAGTGCAAAGGGCTAATAAAATCGTGTTTTTCAAAATACCTTCAGAAAGACTCATTCTCACACGATTTACTAAGAATACAAACTTAGAATTAAAGTGATTCACAATGACATGAGATTTATTATCTTTAATTTCAATAACAGTTAATCTAGACAGAATATTTTGAAAATATGTTTATAAAATATACGAGATGAATCCTGAATTTCTCATTTGTCCTGAGGGAAACGAGGGGTTCAAACGTCAAGGTAGTCTCATCCCCGCCTCCAGGACCAGCTCCCTAATTACGCCACTGGCTAGTGGTATTGGCGCGACAAACGAATGATACAAAGTAAACGGCAAAAATTTAGAGTAGGCTACATCCCATGGAGAACTAAACGATCGTGGAGAACCCCACTGTCAAGATCATGGACAAGATAATATTATCTGAGAAAATGACAAGAGGGGTTTAATATAAAGCGTTTGGGCACAATAAAATCTATGGATCGAAACGCCTAATGTCCAAGGGTAACAGTCAAAGAAGAAAGCAACTCGAACTAAAATATTTTTTAATGTAATGATATTTGCATAATATTTTAATTAAAATTGAAGTAGACAGAAAATATGACGAGTGAGAAGAATAACGAAAGTTGTTAGATTGTAAGCCACGAGTTGGGAAGAATCACGATGTTTTTTAGCTGGGTGGTTTCTGTACTTTAGAAAACTTTAGTGACTTTAGTTTTTCAATAAACAACCATTCTCTCAGACTTGAGACGAAATCACGATGCTTATTTTTTATTTGGATGACATTTTTTTTTCTACAGTGTGGCCACATTTTTCAGAAAATTGGTACTCTTTCAGCATGTGCAAAGATTTTGGCGCTTTCATGAATTTCTTCAAGGGTTTCACTCCAGAGTTTGTACGCATATTGTACGTCCCATGTAAAAAGGAGAACGATCTTGTTCATCACTGTGGAACAGTGAACTGGTAAAAATTTACTTTAAAGAGGAATCACTGGATCCTGCTTGGATAGGCATTCCATTAGCAGTGGATAGACAAGTGCTAATGGTGAAATAACAAGGAACAATAAATTCGATTATCCATAAAACACTACGGAAGATTCAGACATCAGGGCTTCCCGCTTATCAGACTTGAGTGTTAGTTCTAATAGCTCGTCTCCCACCACACAACGTTCGTGGTGGCTGGGACACGCACACAAAGGATCCGTTCACGAACGAGAAAGTGTGTTTTGACTGGTATTCGCTTGAAGAAAGTAGAATGTCGTTTTTATCGGCGTCGTATCAGAATCTTAATGCATTCGGGGCTATTACTAGACTAGTGGGCGAGCCGGCCGGGGATCGGTGTTATCGTTCTATTGACCTATCGTCGGCGCGCGGCTAGATGTAGTACGGAGTTTGCTTTCTACAGACAGACGGCTAACAGCGGCGGCGGCGTCTTTATCATTACTATTAATTATAATGAATAAGATAAGGGGATAGAGAGCTGTGGGTGTTGTGTGGCCTATATTAACGCGGCAGCGGCAGACCTACCAGCAGATGGTCTGAAAACACAAGGCGGAAGTATGTGTAGTGGAATCTAGACCTTGCAACTGCACATCGCATGGCTGACCCCGTTTCTGTCAATACACAACAAGGATGGAGTCGCCGCGTGCATTTGCCTTGCTCAAACTGTGCACACTGAGCGCCCTCTCACAGCACAGCAAACAATACGCTTCACGCTACAATCTCCTAACACTGGCACTGTTGAAGCTAAACAGAAGAAAAAAGAAGAGGAAAAATAAGCGTTGATCTAATCTATTAAATTAAAACGGACGTAATACGAATTGCGTTTAGTGTGTTTAGTTTAAAGAAAAGATTTCTTCTATCTTCTTCTGGTCTTCTATCTTCTATCACTTAACTATAGTTTTAACTATTTCTTCAATAAGAAGTGTTAGATTCCTACGCATAATTAAGAATACGAATTCTTACACAAATAAGAATTATTCCTAGACAAATAAGTATTTATTTGTTCAGATTTCCTATACATCTTCGTCCTTTCGGTTTATAGGAATTCATCTTGTCATCACCGTCGAGTGTTTGTGCCTTGTGTTCATTGTTTATTGTTTTTAACATATCAAAAATTCGGTCTACTCTGCCTTGTGGTTTTGTATTAGGTCTATTATCATAACTTCCTTAATTTCTCCAAGTCTTGTCGATTTCAGGAGAGGATTGATGTCACTTCGAGGCCATTAAGTCAGTAGCACATTGGGAAATCTCATTTGGAGGAACACAAACGAAAGCCACTCATAACGTAGGACAACTGACTGACAAAACCGCGTGGAAACTGACGGTTTTCGAGCGCAATTCGTTGATATAAAAAAAGAAAGGATCAATCGACCAACATAAAGATTTCTTTGCAGCAGGCATTAAAAAAAACTTATTCAGAGATGGGGCAAGTGTATTAATGTTGCTGGGGGTTATGCTGAAAAGTAAAAACATTGTCATACTGATTAAATAAACTGTTTTTCTATACTGATATTTGTCTCTTTAATTATTGAATTACCCTCGTGTATTACAAGTTTACAATTCCCAATGAGATCTGTTGTTTTAATTATTTTAACTTTATCTCTTCTCTTTGTCTTGTTTATATTTTTTTATCATTTAAAGATTTCACAAAATTATTTACACATTTTTTTTATAATCGTCAAAGGTTACATCTAATGTCACACTTAAATACTTCAGTTGTTCCACAGTATTCAAGTCGTTTTATGTGAATACAACAAAATTTGGTGTTTTCATCCCAGTAATTTCTTTTTGCGTCAGTCGAGTTTCTGTATTTCAAGACATGTTCTTATTCCTTCAGACGTCATTGAAACGCTAAGATCTAACACACACACACACACACACACACACACACACACACACACACACACACACACACACACACACACACACACACACACACACACACACACACACACACACACACACACAGAGGAATATCACATCACATAAACGTGTAATATAAATTGTAGGAAATAAGCACGTGAGATTTTCACGTTACGACGATCAATGAGAATTAGATTTACATTGATTTTTATTTTGTTTACAGTGATATCTTACGTATAGAGGAAACACAATTGAGCATGCAGTAACCGTTCACCAATCGTTCTGTTTGTAAAACATCACAAAAATCAAGTTATTCAAACTATTCATATAGCTATCCGAAGTCCCCTGTAGAACGCTCTGCAATTTTCTTTTATGCATAGCGGCAAGGCATGCTCCCCAGACCGGGGCAGCCTAGGTGACGATCGGCGCAACAAATACGCGTTGACGTACAACTGACCTAGCTTACGGGTCATACGCTTGTTGGTAAGTATTGAAAACAGAGAGTCCAGACGAGCTGACGCTCTGATGGTGACTGTCCGGGAACGGTTACACCAGGTGAGCCGACGATCAAGGTGGACACCGAGGTACTTAACTTCAGTAGACCAGGGCAAATACGTTCTGCCAAGAAGACGATAAGTTTGTTTTGCTTCGGTTAGAAAACGAACACCTAGTCAGACGCTACGTAGAAGACGCACACATTGTAAGATGTGCTACAGACAGAATCAGTTTTCTGATGGCAACATATCTGTCGTTTAAACGACAATGACAACTGCCAGTCAAAACATGCCAAGCCGGTATAATAATTTTTGTGTAGCCTAATGGACCTCTGGAACCCCCGGAATGGTCAAGAAAGCCACTGAAGAATTAATAAATGTGTTCTAACGATTAAAACTGGCGAAAAGAACACATCGACAAAGCGACTGGATTGGTCCAGTCGTTTTTAACATTCAAAAAACCAGAACAGAGCGAAGATTTACCTAAATACGTCTATCAAACTCGTTCATCCGATTTGCAAAGAAAAAAAGTAAAAATTGTTCTTCAATATAGGGGAATGCGACAAAACAAATAATACTATTGATATAGGCCTATCAAAACAGCACCGTTACTTTTTATACCAAATGAGTGTGCGAGCAAACGGTAAAATGGTATCTTACAGCACGGCGACATGAGAACGTGTCTCGCAGATTATGACTGCTTTCTTCCAAATCTTGCTGTAAATTTTCGCAGCGAGACCCGCTGGCCGACCTTAATGAGTTATACATGAATTCAGCGTTTTCGTGAGCTCAATCGATTTGGCAAATTCCCAACCCAAAACCTCCTCCATGTGCAAAAATCAATCTGCCGTACCAAATATGTGTTAATGCCTTCGCTAGTGTTGTGATCTCTTTTCCTCTCCGTTCTACTCATTCTCTTACTTCCTTTCTTGTTCTATTTCTTCTTTTTATTTTCCTTCGTCTATACGTCTTCTCCTTTCCAAGAAAAAGATTGATTATTTCCATTTTATCGATCAAATCGTCTGATAACTCACTCATTGTCGTCTCGCCTTACGTCACTTGCGTTAAAGAACCTTTGTATTTATTACGTCGTTTTAACGTAATCCTTCTAGTTCTTCTGCTTCTTCCTCTTATTGTTCAAGTTCCAGCTTTTTTCTGTGTATCCTCTATTACTAAACATTTATCTACAGAATGTTTATCTACTAAGCTAATTTTGTAACCAATTTTTAATAGCTTCGATTTTTTTTTTTGTAGTAGAGCTAAATCAAGCTTTCCGTCTGTATTAAACAAAATCCTGTTTTTCATAATATATTATGATCCTACAATCTCACAAGGTGTTACCAGGGATTCTTACTTAAGAATTACCCTTTTAGTGGTCTCAACAGTACAAATATAGGTTAGAGTACTTAACGATGATGTATGAGCAAGATTAGAAATTAAAGAGCTGAGTGGCACAGCTCGTGGTTACAAAACAGATTGTAAAAATTGTGTCTTGCGCATGTTTCATTGCCGTACAAAAGTAAATGGTGACGTGAACGAATGATAGTCGAACGGGTGACGATATCCAAGTCTGGGAGCTAGATGATGAATTTGCACGTCTGTATATGACATTATTTTCCTTACATTACAATAATTTTCATATTCTCTTTCCTAGAATTCGTTCCTCGGAAAGAAGGAAATTCCTAAAAATATAAATGTGAAAAAATGTAAAAAACTGGTGGTATCTGTAATTACATAAGCATCCGAGAAACAGATTTTAATGAAAAAAAAAACAGTATAAAAACCACAGAATTTGGATTTTCTGGAAAACTGGAAACAGATAAAATAAAAGATTTAACTGGCCTTTGATTCTGTTGATAGAGAAACTATAGATAAAATAATCCGAGAATTTGGTGTTAAATCTAAATTGGCAAATCTAATCCGTGAAACCCTTATGGACACAGTCTCAAAAGTAAAATTCATGGGAGAAATATCTCAACCATTCAAAATAAATACAGGTGTAAGACAGGGTGATGGTTTATCCCCAATTCTTTTTACCTGTGTCCTGGAGAAAGTAGTGAGAAATTGGAACGAAAAATTAAAGGAATGCAAAATATCACCACTCATGTTGGGAAGAAGGAACAAACGTATAGAAATAAACTGTTTGTCATTCGCAGATGACTTTGCTATACTTTCTGAACATCTGACATCTGCAGTAACACAAGTTAATTTTTTAGAGGACATAGCCAGTAGAACAGGCTTAAGAATTTCTGCAGAAAAAAACAAATTTCTCACAAACATTAAAAACGCACCACAATTTCTGGTAACATATTGGTCGTATAGAGAGGGTTCGAAAATTTAAGTATCTAGGAGAGATAATTCAAGAGAATGGCTTGGAAAAATCTGCTATAGAAGAAAGGCTTCATAAGATGGAAAGGGCATATGGTATAACTAAAGATATTTACAATAAAAAGTGCGTATCTAAAAATGCGAAAATAAGGCATTACAGTACAGTAGTGAAGGCAGAATACCTATATGCAAGTGAATGTCTAGCACTGAATTATAATTTAGACAAACTAGAAATATTGGAAAGACGAATTATTAGGAAAATATTAGGCCCACGAAAAACTTCAGAAGGTTGGAAATTAAGAAGTAATGTTGAAATATATCAAAGTATAGAAAATATAACAGAAACAATGAGGAAAAGAAGACTATTATTTTTTGGACATTTATATAGAATGGACGACAATAGGTTGACAAAGCAAATCTTCAAATATCTGTGGGGGAAAAGATAGTCCAAAACATCATGTTGGATTAAAGAAGTCCAAAAGGATTTTAAAAAAAATAATATACATGCAGAAGAAGCAATTGAAGGAGAAGTTTTTCGGGCAAAAGTGTTAAAAATGGAGGGAGTGCAGGGTAGGAAAGAGAAAAACGCAGGTTCAAAGTGGACTGAAGACAGGAAGAAGAGACACAGTGAGAAGATGAAAGAATATTGGAAAAAAAGGAAAGAACAAAGAGTAAAGAATTGAAATTGGCGTGTGGCCCTTAGATGGCCGATACGAAAAAAAAAAGATTTAACTAACTACTAAACGTGATATCCGTAAAATAATGAAACAGAAAATGGAGCAATGAGGTGGTATCTCCTTCCTTCCCCGTTCTGCTAGAGGCCCTACTGAGCTTTGACCTCCTGTAATCTTCCCTTGCTGTAGTGTACATCAGCTTTAAAATGGGCACGACATGTAGCGGCACCGGAAACCCTACAACAGATGCTGGGTGCCAAAAGAAGGGAAAGATCAAAACTGGCGGCCCGGACGAGACGCTGAGACTCTTAGGAATTGGCAAGTGACCGCGAAAGTTTGTTGGAATGAGATGGTATGCACGTGTAAAAGGAGTGGAGGAATTACGTCTAACCGAGAATTGTACAAAGCAATAATCTATAGAAATAAATCACGAAATAATTTGAGAAAAACGTAGCAAGGTAAGTGATAAAAGCAGCTGAGAAGACAGAAGTGAACTGAGAGCTGTGTAGGACAGACAGAACCGAACAGACATTATGGAGATAAACTTTGGATGACTTATTAGAGTAGGTAGGCAATATGATACAGTATCTATTTATTTTCTTGCTTCAGCCATGTTAAATGTGAAAGTCTATACATGTTTCGTTTCTACAGAATCCACCGATATCTCATGGTCGTCTTCGGGTAAGGCATAAACATAATTTTAAAACTACGTTTCAATGGGAGAACAAAAATTATTCAAAAGGACGACCAGAGGGTCAATTAAACCAACGGCATAATGCAGTTGACAGTTATTATATGGGGTACTTACCAGCTTTCAGCCACTTGTTTCAGTTCTCGATAGGAAATAAGAAGTGAAGCGACTCCCGCTGTCTGGCGAAAGAACACTTCGAGACGAGACCGAATGATAACGGATAGACTAAAAAATAGTCACAGGGGGGACGAATTCAATATTTCTGGGGTACAAAATTAAAAAAATATTTCTAGGGTTTAATATTTCTAGAGATCCTATTTATTTAGGGGTATATTTAGGGTATAGTTTGCCTTTCCAAAACTCTTCTTGATAGACTGAAAAGCAGCGCAAACAAGCTTAGAATTCTGACGATTCTAATTAAGTGAGAAAATTAGTTACATTAGCAAGACAGGCTTAAATACTCTGGACACATTGCCAGAAAACAAGCAAAATGCTCTGTTCCGGAACATCATTATTCTAAGCGGCACAATTAACTCAGGGTAGACAGTTCTGGGAAAAACAAGTAGGATTAAACCAAATAGTTGCACCATCCCTTATAAGCGTAAAAGATAAAACAAAAGAGAAAGTATGTCACTCATGAGTCTTGGCTTTACCAATCGAGTAAAATTCCAGACTCTAACAACAAGGTAAATTCTAAAGAAAGTGGTCAGGAAGATTGTACGCTAACATGTGTCAAACAGAATTTGGTAACGAGTAACGGGCGGGGACTTGTGTGCAGTCTATCTTAACCACACAGAGAATGGCTCATGTTGTCAGAATAGGTAGCAACGTGAAAAACTACATAGAACACCAGATGGAATGCGACCCAGAGGGAAATCTAAAAGGTCGATGGAGAGATAGCGATCACAAGACAGTGATAAGCAGGCGGTATTAGTGGAACAGGCCAATATACTCCTGTTGCTGTAATGAATGCGAAGAAACGAAACACGCTGTTGTGGTCGAGAAGACTGGACAATAGCTACGTACGGCGCGTCGCCTTGATTTTTGCATCAGCTGGTGCTGCAACACAGAAGTGCGTGCGCGCGTGTGTAAAGCACTCTCTCTTCATTCTTTGTATTCTTCATCGGGAAGAATAGCAACAGTATGGCTAACGGCGGCAAATAAAAAAAAACAATGAACGGTGGCGTTAGAAAGTGACTTTCTATGGATCTTTTTTTGTTAATTGTTCTACTAAAGTTATTAAAATAGAGAGTTTTTAATGATGACAACATTATTATTCTATTCCGTCATCCTCTAGCAAATAGGCAAAGAGGTCACTGAAATCCGGTAGTCATTATTTGAACCTGTTTTGCATACAAGGGGCTAGGCTGTTATAGTTTATTTCTCACATCTATCAATCAGCGCGCGTTTCTTCAACACTGTTGTCCAGTTCCGCGTTTCATTTTTTCAACAATTAATTATTTTTTTCTTTTTTTCATGAACAACATTTTAACAATTGTTTTTCTACTTCTCCGCAGGAAAACGGTAGAAATGAAACAAAAAATTCTTGTTGTATATTACGATCATTTAACAATTATGTTAACTTTGACGACGAAAATCTAACTAACGCTTTACCATTTTAAGACATGACTATTTTGCCTGATGTAGCTACAAGTGAAATATAATCCTCGCTCTAAATAAAATTCAAACAATCCTTGTCTGTAGATTGTCAAAGTTTCAATTATAATTCCAACTTCGTCGTGCTTTATTGCTAAACTGCTACCTGTCATGCACCGGACAAGGCCTTTCAGTGTCTCCACCATTATCAAGTCCTAAACCACAACCTATTCTATTTCTATTTTCTTCTTGGATTTCGTTGTCCATGACGTGTCCGTTTCTTAACTAAATATAATTAATTCACTACCGACTCGGAACACAAGGTAGTGACTCGGACATTGTGTTCCGAGTCGTTAGTGAATTAATTATATTTAGTTCTATTTTCTACTTCTATTCCTGAGAAAATCTTCTATTTACTTTGTACCCTAACACGTGTCAAACTGAATTCGTCCCGCCTGGGATTATTTTTTTATTCTGTCCTCGCTAAAGCATCACTATTCGAAAAACCTCGTCTCCAAAGTTATCAAAGATTTGGTCTTCGTTTAGGACTTGGTAATCGTGGAGACACTAAAAGGCCTTGTCCGAAGCATGACAGGTATCAGTTTAGCAAGTAAGCACAACGAAGTTTGAAGCAATTACGGAGACTACTAATTCAAATAACAAGGTAAATAAATTGTAATTACTTCTATAATACAGAAATCGCCAGAATGTTGTGGTACAAAACCGCTGTGACACTTCGACAGACAGCCAGTCTGAAAGCAGTCTCCACTGTCTGTATACATCACGTAATGAAAACGTATTCACACACACACACACACACACACACACACACACACACACACACACACACACACACACACACACACACACACACACACACACACACACACACACACACACACACACACACACACACACACACACACACACACACACACACACACACACACACAAGTGAATCGTGACTTTTTGTGTGATTTCTTAATGGTTATTTAGAAACGGTTATCTGATCGTTTTCGGTCACGTAAAACTAACTAGCTGACAGACCAATGTATTTTCACATGAAACGAAAAAAATATTGTCTCGTGTGTGTGTGTGTGTGTGTGTGTGTGTGTGTGTGTGTGTGTGTGTGTGTGTGTGTGTGTGTGTGTCTGTGTGTTTCTATTATTTCCTTGAAGCAATAAGACACACAAACACACACACTGTGTGCGCGCCCGTACACAATGGAATTCAATAACTTCCTGTCAATACAGAGAAAAAACGATGTGTTTTCTTTTAAAACGAGTTCATCACAATTGATTGATTCTTCTCGTGTAAAGAATAACACACACGTCTGCTATTAACATTTTTGCTGCAAAGGAGACGATTACAGCTGACTGACGTGCGAGCATCAGCTGTTTATGTCAGTTCACTTCGAACTGCCGTCCTGACGACTTACTTGATGTTTTTTATTCGTAATATTTATTTAATATTATAATTGATTTTTAGTTTATTTTTATTTATTACTTTTATATCTTAATATATACATATAAGAAATTTTATATTACTAATTTTTCTTTGCATTTATATTTGCTTTAGTTTGTTTACGTACACATTTATATGCATAATTTTTACATATTAATTATTTTACTTTTTAGATGTATTTTCAATTTTTTATTTACTTACTTAGGCTTATTTACTTATTTATTTTACGTTATATTTCAAATTACGTACTTCAATTTTATATTTTTATATTTAATTTTATTTTTATATTTGAAACCATGTTTTCTTCTATGGACAATTAAAATTTTCAAAACAAACAATTAATCGAAAAATATTTCTGTTAGTTATGTTTCATGTCGTACGTCTCACAATATACTCATCTCATAATATGCATACTTACATTGTAATATAATACGTAATTTAGTATTTGTGTGTTGTTTTTATTTAGTGTTAATACCATATCTTTAGTATTTACAACGTTAAAATATTGCTTAATGTTTACAACACTAAAATATTCTCTTAATTTCTGTTCAAAAGAACTCGCCAGGATATAAACAAAAATTTAGAAACAAAACCAATAAAGTTCTATAAGTCTGTCTTTAGGGGTCTTTAGGGTTACGTAATACAGAAGGCCGTGAAATAGGTTCTTAACTCGACTGGAACCCTGGCTCCAGCAGTGTGTTCGAAAGGGTTTAGGTAACGGCTTCACCACCATTCAGTCTCCAGACTGAGATTACAAGAACGAAGTTTTTTACTAAAGCGGAAAATAAAACATAAAGTTTGCGCCCACTTAATAAATGCATTTACATATTGAACATTTCTAATATACAATAAAGTATTTACGACATTAAAATTCAATCGTGTAATTTGGTGTAAGGGAAGAAACTTACACTTTACAGTGCGGTAAAAGACTCGTAATTTGGTATTTCGATTGTTGACTAGTATATTATCTCCCAGTTGTTTTTCTATCATTGCAAGTTTAAGATTCAGCATGTTTTTGTCCTTAAGTACCCGAGACCCGATTGGACTCAGTTTGCTTCCGTCATTTTAATAGTTATGAATATTTTTCGCCGTTATATCCTCTTACCGTCTTATCCCATGTTTGGAAGGTTATTTCAATAAATACATGAAATAGTTACGCCAAATCTTAAAAATTCTACATTTAATTTATTCCGGGGGTCCTACACCTGCTACCGCATTCCGTAACTCAACCCTCCACAACAGTATAACGGACACCACCTAATTTAGATGTCTATCATGTTTTTTTCCTCACCATTACTAATCACTGAATACATTTCAACTTTGTCCTTTACGTTCGTTAAAAATTATTGGGAAGTAAATATATTTTCATTTAACAATTTTTTCACTAACAAAAACCATATAGCAAGTAATAATATTTCTGTAACTCAGTGAATCCTTCGTGTCTTCTACATTATTACGTTGTATTTATATTGGATTCACAGGCACTTTGAATTTGTTTCCAAGACCTACCAAGATCAAAACGCTAATCCAAACGCTTTATACAGTAATATTCGTACTGTACTTTTTATTCGCGAAATACAAGAAAAAATAAATAAAATACAACAAAAAATAAATACTTCATATGTATTGTATATTCTTTTATAGTATCCAATACATCGGTTACAAAAATGTTTTTAATTAAAATTGTTTACTTAACAGTTCAATTTTTAAATTGATTTCCCGCTACGTATTTAGAAAGGGGGAGAATTCGTAGATAGTAGGAGGTATTAAAAATGAATAGAACAGAGCACTAGAGGTATTAAAGATTCAGGAGGGTTGAAAAACAAACAGGGAAACGGAGTTTATACGCAATAATATATACGGTAAAATAGCCATTGAAACTACATATTTCACGATCAACAAAGAAGATAAGGTGAAAAGGAAAGATAATAATAAAGAGAATGTGATATCCGAGGTAACAGATTATGGTGAATATGGATCTAAAATATGGATCTACAAAATAGAGGAGATTCTGGACGAATAGAACATAATTACATATTTCATAAACTGTAAATAAGGATGTTTGGTCACCTGCAGCGAAGTATACTGGGAGTGATGATAAGTAAGGTGATGGAAAGTAGACCAATGACGGGCAGGTCCAAACCGGTGTGACGATCAGGTGTGAGCTATAAGAAGTCCAAAATTGGGGAGAATGGCTAAAAACAGAGAAGACTATAACATACTAATCAATTTAACAAAATTGTACAAATAGGTGGCATTAACAAAGTAAGCCATGAAATGAGGCAGAGTGATTCTCCGCGAAAGTAGCATCACAGCAGCTTCAGTGAAAGAAGCGGTCATAGTTCAAACGAATCCACAACCTAACAGTAATAAAATTTAGAAAGAGGTTGTTGCTGTAAGGCGCGCTATGCGACTGGCCCAGAGAACGGCCTAATAATTTACATGTCATTACCTTTCTTAGGAAATAAGCCTAAACGTAATTCTGATAATGTTAAAGTGTATTCAAATGTTGATTAAACTCTCGAAAGAAATCACCGGTTTCTAGATCGTTCTGTTTGTACGCTGGCACATATTACGTGGAAGTCGTGACGATAATTCGGCACGGACATCGCCGTTACTTCGGCAATTTATAAAAGACGTCACAGGAAACGATAAAATATTAAAATTATTTTAATAGTAAATGCCAAACACTTGTATCGAAGCACATCTCGTATAATGTGTAGTTTATAGTGTACAGGCATATATGCGTTTGTCAATCACAGAGGTCGCACGCATAACGGTTCAATCGTCCCAGCATTTTTATGTAATTATTATAATGTGAATATTTCAATATATATAAATTATAACATTTTATTACTCCGTATAATTTATGACTGTAATATACGTTTACGCGCGAGTGTAATTTGTGTGTGTGTGTTTTAGCTGTATCGAATTGTCTCACCTAGACAAAATACAAACGCATGTTCTAAAATGAGTACACAGTGTGTTTTATGAATGTTTTCACTTGTGTCTAATGTATTCATTTCTGCTGAGCTGCCTTATTATTTTATAAAGCATTTTATGTCATTGCGATCTAATTCCGAGACTTACGAACAACTTTGATTGAAGCTGTTAAAGTACTGTAAAATCTTACAATTTTTCATTGCTTCATTCAAATGTCATGTACAGTACATTTGAATATGTGTAAATATTGTGTAAATACACAGCTGTAACAGCGCTCTGCTTTAACACTTGACAGTTTAGTAAGAACACTTTTTGCAGTTGAAAATTAAGTTTTATTGATATTATTTTGAAATATTATTGATCACGTATTGAAATACGAGAAACATTTTGAGTATTTTGAGTCTTCGTTGTATTTTGATCCGGATGACTTCAGCGTTTTCCTAACGTTTGGATGGTGCCAAACTCTTTCCTAATGTAGTCTTGGAACATTTATGTTTCCTCAGTCACCCATCCCTGTGTAGAGCACCGTTCTTGACGAATCCAGTTCTCCCTTCGATTCCTACCACACTAAAGTTCTTCCTTAATATATTATAAAAAAGTTGTAGAACATTAATATTGCCGTGTTTGTTCCGATCACCAAGACTCGGCAACCGTACTTTCACATAGTATTTAAAATCTATTTACAAAATGAAAGTTTATTGTAGGTTTATAGAGAAAAAATTTGTTCCTTTACCCAATCCAAACTTTTGTATTCAGTTCCCAGTTTCCTCTACCGTTAAAATGACTGCTCCTTCTTTCCACAATACTCAGTCTACGGAGGTACATCATTATTTACAACGGAGGTAAGAGGCGAGAGTCCTGGTGGCGCATTGGGTCAGCTCACTTGTGTTAAAGAGTACACAGTCCCGGTGAGTAATCAACGTTCGGCTCCTCCACCGGAATTACTCCATGCTATCCGATTCCGCCGGAGATCTTCAAGGATCTGTTTTCGGCCCCGTTCTGTGGAATACATGAACTTCCTGTCAATGTATTCCGGAGTCACATCGTCTCTCTTCGCTGAGGATGGGATACTCCCTGTCTCCCTCACCTGGGCGTTCAGCTGGACCAGCGGCTCAACTTCAGCTCTACAGTATGCTCTCCTGGAACAGCCATCTAGCTGTCTAAATCAATATATCATTGTACCTACTACTCGGCGCTCACTTGATGGTCTCTCCTGTCGGCCAGCAACAATCATAGGCTGGCAACATTCAAAAACCGAACGCTCTGGCACGTCTCGGAGACCTCGTGATATGTCAGAATGATGTTCTGACC
Source organism: Magicicada septendecula (assembly GCA_034769895.1). NCBI lineage: Eukaryota > Metazoa > Arthropoda > Insecta > Hemiptera > Cicadidae > Magicicada > Magicicada septendecula. The sequence goes on along the minus strand of CM068367.1, from coordinate 137,019,465 downwards.
ATCGGGGCCTTCGTGTTCCTCCCCTAGAGAATTTCCAATTCAAAACAGAACAATTAGCTACAGAAATTAATACTACTGCTCTATATTACTACAGCCACCTTCTAACATTAATCCTAAGCTCTCACAACACTAAGAAAAACGGGTACCTTTAAAACTTTACGATTTGACTCTAACTTAAAACACAGTCATTCCCTTGATTATCACGTATTTACATTGGCTAGTGGTTAAATCTATCACCTTTTACAGACCAACAATGTAGTTGTCGATCTATGTATTATCTGTGACCTAAAACATAATTATATATCACGCACTTAATAATCAGTTACACAGTTAAATCGAAAATCCAACTGAGAGGTGTAAAGTAGACGTATGTAAAGAAATAATTTCAAATACCTGTGTGTCTGGGTGTTCGAAAGTGGCTGAAGGACAACAAATCTAGAATAACGCAGGGAAAGTAGCTTTTATAGAAAACGAAGTTGCTAACTTAAACGTGAATTAAAAACAAGGGAAATCTCGTTACTCCTTTTTAGTGGATCGTGGCACTGAATGGTTCAACCTCAGACCATTAATAAGACAGACATAGAAATGGTAAGAGGATTACAAGTGCTGCAATCCAGAAACAGGCATCGATAAAAATCAAGGGGATAGAGTAAATAGTGATGAAATCTTTGTCATAAAATATAATAAATATTTTGAAGAAGCATCATCAGAAGAATCGATGACTGGGATACGTGGTTAGTTCAACAGCTGAGTGACTACAGTATTAAAGGAGAAATTAGATTTTAAAAATGTTAGAAGTTTAGGAAGAGGTTGCTGCATGGAGGGGCTTCATAAATGTAGTGAAAGGACACAGGCATTTCAGGCAGACAGTAATCAAGGAAACACTAGTACTTCAAGATATGGTGGCCAGGATACCGAACCAATCGACCCATCGAGGATGTGGATGCGGCGGTTATCGTAAAGGAGGCGAAACGTTTGGTACCAAGAAAAATAAATCGTGTGGAAAACCTAAAATCAGTATTATTCTTAATAATGAAAATCAGAATTTTACAAGCACGAGCAAATTATTAGCCTGCAGTAGAACCCCCAACCAGTAGGTCCACGAAATTTGATTTAGATTGTTCTTCCCCCCAGAGAGATGCGTCTCTACAGCCAATAACCCGCAATGTGACCAATTTACGTCACTCTGCCAAGATAGCCAAATAAAACACAGCCCTAAAAGGCGGCAAGCTGTCGTTTTCTTGCTGGTAAGATCACTGTCGTCTTCTTGACAACCCAATCCGCCGAAGGAGTTCGTTACTACAGCAGCGTCCTCGGCGTAATAAAATCGGTCTCGTATGGTAGTAACGGAGTTGGAGTGAAGAGACTAGGACAGTTCTCTTTAGTGAAGTCCTGAATTACGTATCACATACCAACAGAAGTGAATTACAGAGACTTCCAAGTAGAAGAATGAAGTTTCTTTAACGGCAGAGGCATCAAGAATACATTGATACATGGACTTAACGTAAGAAGCGAAAATATTTCGGATCGTATTTTGAGTTACGTTTGTGACACAGGCAGAATAAAAGGAAGATATGTTAATACGTAAAATTAAATATAAACAGCTGATGGTGACATCAAACATTTTTAACAAACTATATTGCAATATTTAAATTTAAAAAGTTGTTAAACAATTATTTTACATACTCTAGCAACCATGAGGAACAAAGTAAACCGTCTGTATCGTTGTGTTTCCGTTATGTTGTGTTTTCCATTCACGCAGTAGGTAATAAAACAAATGCGTGAAGTGCATTGCTTGTTAAACTGTTGAGATCGATTGCTCGCGAATTACTTGTTGCCTGTGTGACTGGAATATCTAACTACGCGGTGGGACGTACTTGTCTGTACTTAACGGCTCCGTTTAATCGTTTAGTTTCCATTGTCTGAACAAACCCTGAATAATGACTCTGCTGAACAATTTGCCATGAAAACTACAACCGCTATTAAAGGATCGATTTCTTTAATGTGGTGAGTTTGGAGAAATAACGGTAGCAAAACCAAAATCGAAATGTGTCTAATCCGTTTTCCCATCAAAATATAACAATTCTCTTGCCACTTCCATAGATGAAATTCAAATCTTAATACGTTTTAATGACTCCCAACGGACCGTGGAAGTTGGAATATAACTAGTAGCCTTTAAAATCGTTTAATCACGCACATTACACAGATTCTATAGTTACCGCTAATGTTTGTTGTCGTTAATATTTATTAAAATACAGTATAATAACTTATATAATACAGAAATCGTCAGAATGTTAATAACAATAAGTGTAATAACAATAACACAGTAAAAATTTACTTTGCGTCACCCTTTCAGTGTCACTTTGTTTTAACCTTCTCATAAACATTTCCACTACGAGTATACGTTATACAGAGAAATTCTTTAATCGAAAAGATGCGCGCATAACTGCTTTGAATTCTGCAGCAGTTTGTGAAATTGAAGAAACAGATACCTTATTTCAAATACTTATTTTCGAAAACATCCAAAATAAACAGATAGCACTCATCGCGTTAAAACAATCTTATCTGGCTATGTTACTAGGAACTGGCGCTGATCCGGCAGGTGAATGAGGCTTCATTAAGCTAACACTATAACGTAATGGAAATGCTCGAGAAATTATATGATAAAACATTAGTATTATGATAGTTACGTCAAGTTAGATGAAAAACAGCCTCGTTTGGTACATAAGCGATGACGGTGGTTTTTTCTTCTTTTTCCTTGTAGGATTGTTACAGGTGTAGCTGTCTCTTTCCTCTCGACCAGATCTCTAATTCTGGCGTTCGGGTACGGTCACGATGATCCCGAAGCCGGGGAAAGACCCCAAGTTCGCCAAGAACCTACGGCCTATCAGCCTGCTGTCGTCCACTTCGAAAGTCTTCGAACGACTAGTCCAGCGGCGGCTAGCGGATCACCTTCAACGGTTCGACATTCTGGTCCCCGAGCAATTCGGTTTTCGTGCTGGGCACTCCTCGACGCATCAACTGATGCGCTTCGTGGAGACCGTGGCCGAGGCCGGTTGCTCGCGAGAGCAGACCGTCGCCGTTTTCTTTGATGTCGAGAAGGCTTTTGATCGTGTTTGGCATCCAGGCCTTCTACACAAACTCACAGAGATTCTGCTTCCGGATTGCTACATTCATTTGATTGTTACCTTTCTTCGGAACAGAACCTTTCGCGTGAGAGTAGATAACACCCTTTCTTCGGCAAGGGCTATTACTGCTAGTGTACCTCAAGCGTCTTGGGCCCCCTGCTTTTCTCTCCGTACGTCAATGACGTGCCCAAGTTGCCTGGCACCAGGTTGGCCATGTTCGCTGACGACACGGCGGTGTATGCCGTCGATCGTCGAGCTGAGACGGCAGTTATCTGGCTCCAGGAACAATTGGACGAGTAAGTTGAGTGGGCAGAGAAATGGAGGGTTGCCATCAACACAGCCAAGAGCACAGCAGTAGTCTTCTCCAGACGCTTAAGGCTCCCAGACAGACTCTACTTAGGCAATACTCTGTTGCCCTGGTCTCGAGAGGTCAAGTACCTCGGGGTTCACCTCGACCGACGTCTCACCTGGCGGACACACACTGCACAAGTAGCCCGAAAGACCGCCTATCGTCTCTATCAACTCCGCCCCGTATTATACAGCAACGTCATAATCCGCCGCCTAGGGAAGCTTATCGTCTCCACCTATGTGGTGCCGATGGTTACCTACGCGATACCCGTTTGGGGCTACTTGGCCAAGACCCATAAGCGAAAGCTTCAGTCTCTCCTTGACCGAGGATTGCGCTGGGCGTGTAAAGACCATTATCTGACCTCAAACAAAACAATCCGTGACTCCCTGCGTGTCCGTTCCCTGGGCGCCACTATACGGACACTGTCCCGTAAATTTGTCGTCGCTCCTCCCGATCCCAGGGCAACCACCTCATTAGCGCCCTCGGTCGCTACCAATCTGTGCCAGGAGAATCTTGGACCCGGCCTCGGCGAACCCTCACCCTCAATTAAGTAATTAATTGAAAACCCACGGCCGGTAGCAGGTCACACCCTAAATCCAGACCCTATCAATAGACCCTGCGGCAGGAGCTCTATCTGAAGCTCGGAACGCAGTACATGAGCGGGCGACGGGCTCGCCCAGCCCCTGGTCCACAAATTTCTAATTCCTGGCGGCACTCTTCTTGTCCTCGCCTCAACACCTGCCTCGTCCCTCCTTACTTCTCGGGTGTCCTGTCCTTCATTTCTCCTGTCTAACTGACTCCAGTCAGTCGTTTCTGTTACAGAACGTGACCGTAGCGTAACAGCCCTTTACTTACATCTGTTATAAGCCTACAGTATTTTTCGTTGTATAAAAAGAAGTTTTTCTATACTAAAACACCTTCAACATCTCGACGCGTCTTACACAGCTAGTTGCCCCCCCCCCTTAGTGTAATAAGTTTAACGTAATGAAATAAAGGACCCATGGTGTTACAGAAACCCTATTTAAACGGCTCGCGGTACTATGAATTACTCATTTGTCGATAAATTTGAGTGTTCGTATTGTGATCTCAGGGCGTCCTTACTGCAGTTGAGACATAAATATGGATGGATAAACCCGGTGTACGCTTGAGAAGCGGTAAAGTTTGATTGAAACGTAAAGAGTTTACTCAAGTAAAAGGCTTTACTCGTTTTCGATTAATTTATATGCCATCTTATAGATACTATCTTGAAAAAGTAAAGACAGCTGACAGTTGAAATAGCTATGGTATCAGGTGGACTATATCCGCCTGTTAGACATATTATTCAAAGTAACCGTTTAAAGTTTATTGCGAAAAGAACGGAATAAATGGAATATATTAAAAAAACTGTTAAAGAAGCAACAGAACGTCCAACCGTTACTCAAGTTTGTAAATGAGTAAAATCAAATGAATAAAGTCACAGCCCGAGGCCATAATAAATCTCAGTGGCAGCGAAGATCAGGTGATTTACGAAAACAGCGATGAAGGAACTACGACGAATACCGTTCCCGAAAATAAACGAGATAAAGGGTTGTCGGTACTGAACGGGGCCGTAGTCGTCCGCTTACATGCTCGTACCCTTCACTTCAAAAAAGGTTTCTTTTATGGCCACTAAAAAGGTGCATCTATTGTTAAGAGGGTTGTGACCCCTCTTTCCTTTTATGTATTTTTTTGAATATAAAACAACTTCTTTAATTTTAATATTTATTTTTTTTGAAAGAGAAGCCACAAGTCAATTAGGACTAGGCTGGAGCCTAGAGAAGCAAAAATTGTGCCGGGTCCAGTATGACGGGACTTGCAATGAAACTCAGCTGTAATGTAACAATAACAAGTTTATTGTATGCCTAGAATTCATACATGTGTATAGCATAACAAGTGTGTACAAATGCAGTAAACATATATAAATATAATAGCATAACAAGGGTATATAAATTCAGCAAATATATGTATATATATATATATATATATATATATATATATATATATATATATATATATATATATATATATATATATATATATATATGCATAACAAATGTGTATAACTCAGTGAATGAATCTATATATAAAAATAAAGTTCTCCCCCATCTTGTGGCTAGCTAGACACGGACAAACATAACACACACACAGAAACATAAGGCACATAGACTCACAATTACATTAATTCTAACACGAATGCCCCTGGAAAGCACCAGCCTAGCAGGCAGTGTAACTACAATTCTCAGAACCCAGCAGTGATAAAATATTCGCCCATCAACCCGTTTTTGCAGAATTACATAAAAGCCAAAACCCCAGAAAAGGATGATAAAACTCATAACGCATAAATAAAACCGGACCGCGCATTTGCATAGCATTCCACTGATCGATGACCCATCATGAGTGTATGAACCTTAAGTTCCTTCCACAGCATTAATAAAAAGTTTACAGAACTACATCACCTTATTTCAAACAGTTGTTATACAATTCTAAACGGTTACTTTACTTCACAAATTCCGAAGGATTGAGAAACTCAATATGTACTTTAACAAAAGAAATTAATCACTCGAGGCTTTACAATTTTAGAAAAATTTAGACAATATATGTTTTACAAAAAAAACAATGAGTATATGTTTTAGAGTTAAAGAAAATTAAACAGCCGATACTACAAGTGAAAGTTAATCAATATGTGTTTTGCCAGTTAAGAAAAACAATCAGTATAGCCCTTTTGTAAGGAGCAAAATCAACTAATATATGTGCAGAAGAAAAAACAAATTATTTTCTATTAACCCCGAATGGCTATATAAATATAATTAAAATGAAAAAATACAATAAGACGGTTGTGCCCTAGCAACTGTGGCAGCGCGCGAGCATGCGGTTGACAAAGTTAGACAGGCCTCCAACCTGCCTGAGGTTGCACCAACCTGTGTCTGAGAAAAACTAAGTCCCCTTTTAAACCCCAGAAAACGGCCAAAAAAAAAACACAGGAAAACCCCCAGCCCTTAAATGTTAAACCCATAGTGAAGTTAATATTTGTTCATTTCTGTTCCAGCCGGAACAGAGCTACTAACCAGTTCTATAAATTTTGTAAAGAGTAAAATAATGAATGAGATGCAACTGTAAAATGTCCAAGAGTAAAAAAATATCTGGCACGCTCCCCCAGTGCAGCACACAATTACAAGCAGTGCACTTAGTGTTATGTAATCAGTTATAAAAAAAAGGTGTTCTTGAATTTAACTTAAAATGTTCATAGTCATGATCAGCAGTTCCCCTTTCTAGCAGATAGTCTGGACACATGTTCATATGGCTTCAAAGATATTTAATGTAAAACAGGCGCACTGCCGGTCCGGCCCCAAAAAAACGAAAATAAAAGTGTGAATATCACCTTAGTACAGCTGACGAGTGCTACATCGAGAACCAAAGTCACCATCTCCCTCTTCGGACAGGATCTTGTTTAATGGTCCATGACTGATGCAGATGTACGGCCATCAGCAAGGCCAAATCTCCGGCTTAATTCAAGAACCCGGGAGTCCTTTACGCTTTAGTCTGCCATGTAGATAGAGAAAACTACGTCGTAATTGTTCGAAGAGAGAGATGTATCTCGTAGCGGAGCGGTGAGCAGTCTGCCCGTCACAAGCAGAGCCGAATGCTCCCCTTTTCTACAAGTTGCGCGCGCAACCTTAACCGAGCCGACCAAAGGTCGCTTCAGCCGACCCCTGCATTCTCTTTATTTGACAATTAAACAAAACTTTTCTAAAACCCTTTTAACGGCGGTTTTACACCGGCACAGGGTTTTACAGTAGACCTACTGCGGCGGCCCCGTCCAGCGGATTGAGTGGCATTTTCCGTTGCATATAACTTTAGTTCGTTCAAAAACATTTATTTTATTATTATATAATATTAATAGCGCACGATTATATATAACATTATGTAATATATTAATGTAAATATTAATACAGTTTTATAATAGTAATAGTAATAATAATAATGATGATTATTCATAGGCCTAATTTAACACAAAATAATTATTTCATTTTTTTGATAAGAGAAATTTAATTTTGTTAACACCAAAGAATTCACTATTTTATTTTTAGAGAATATTCAGTTATTTTATTCCAAAATGCATATACGTTTATGACTGTCTAGGTTTACAGTATTCCAAGTGCTCAGATTATCCATTATATGCTGCTGGTTACTCAGTATTATTCTGACGCAGTGGCGTAACTACGGGGGCGAATCAGGGGGGTCAATTCCTTCCTCCAATGCTATTACCAGTGTCAGCCAAGTTCAATAATCACTTAACTGAGTTAGTCACAATAATCACAATATTCCTGAGTTAGCTCCGTGTGTTAAAGTAGGGATTATGCATAACTATAGACATAAAGTATAAGGATTTCGGTACTGGATGGGGCGCTAACCGTCCGCCAGACAGGCCACGTTGGCATTCCACCCTCCCCTTCCCCACAACTCCTACATTCAGCATTACTATTTTTGCTCATAAGTACAACACGTGAGATACTATAAGAATCACGAGCAGCTATTTTTGTATTTAAAGTTCATAATCACATTCAAAGTTTCAAGAGTTTATATTATTTTCTGTGTTGTATTTTAAAAGTATTAATTCTTTGAGAAATTACGTGAGGGACAACGGAATAAGGAAATGTATGACAGACTGAAACATTACACGCAACAGAATTGAATGTTTGAAGTGTGGGGTAAAATATATCTCAACAAAGGTTTTAATAAAAATGTGATACACAGGTGCGGGACAAACCAACGTAGATAAAAAAAAAAATCTGCGAGCGAGACAATACGTTTCTTGGCATAGGGCGGAATCCAACAGAACCCGTGTAGTGCGTTTTATTTGCGTGGATTTTTAAATAGCCGAATTCTATAATTACAAAAGAAACCGAATTAAATACGAAAAGGAGAAGAAAATTAATTTCCGAGTTTTGGAAAATATTAACTATATTTTTGTCACAGAACAGTACAAAAATTGGTGGTGTTGGTCACACAGTGTAATAGACGAAAGTGCGTTCCGCAAGAGAAAGTGTAACGGGGATCGACTGGTGAAGATTCGGTGGGTAATCGGAGAGATAGACAGAAGGAGTAAAAAATTATTCCTGACAGATGTAAATAAACGGGATGCTAACGCTTTGTTGGATGTAACTGAGAAAAACGTTCAGTCTGGAACTACTAAAATTACGAAGATGTGGAGGAGCTACAATTCTTTACAAAGTAAAGATTGTACACATTTGCGAGTTAGCAGTCGCTGAACTCTGTGTACTGCAGTGACATGAACATTCATACACAGAACATCAAGAGACACTGGTTAAAAATGAAAAAAAGACATGAGGCGACGGGTAGGAAGGATCCCGGTGAGGTCCTTTGAAAGATGTCGCAGTCTGTGTAATAATGTTATGTAAACAAAATTAAATTTCTCTTATCAAAAAAATGACAGAAATATTTTAGTTCTAAATTAGGCCTATAAATAAATAATAATGATCATTATCATTAATAATAATACTGTAATAATAATTTTTTTTTTTGCGGGGGAGGAAAAATGCATTATGCACCATCAGGAGACACCCGACTGGTCTCCCGGTGTGTGGGACTCGCACCCACTAAAAAAACTCCACTTTACAGGCAGGGAACCCCCCTGGAACAACTATTCGTATGGCTTCAGGGTGGCACCTCGTATTGCGCCTACTAGGCTTCTACAGCTTTATCTATATCATCGACCTGTGAGACGGTCCAGTTCAGGCTACTTCTGCCGCAGGACCATCCTCACGAAGGTCACAACCATGTCCCAGTTCTCTTTGCTGTTGAACATGACGCCTATGATGTTAATAATATCAATAGTAATAATAATAAGTACTAACAATAAAATAATAATAATGATAATAATAATAATTATTATTATTATTATTACTATATAACGAAAATATTATCATTAATATATGACATAATGTTAATAAAATAAATGTTTTTGAACCAACTAAAGTTACACGCAACGGAAAATGCCACCAATCCGCTGGACGGGGCCACAGCAATAGATCTACTGTAAAACCCTCTTAACAGTAGATGCACCTTTTTAGTGGCCATAAAAATAACCTTTCTTGAAGTGAAGGGTACGAGCATGTAAGCGGACGACTACGGCCCCGTTCAGTACCGACAATTCGAGATAAATTTATGAAGTAAATTATAAGCAAAATACGATTAGATTAAGTCGAATTTTTCTGATTTTGTGTAATTATTAGAATAATAAAGTATAGGCCGATTCTTAGATTGATGAACTACTAGAAGCTTATTAAAGGCCTTTAAGATGTGGACATGGTAGAGGATGGAATGGATGTCCTGAAAGGATAGAGTAGATAAGGAAGGATCTTGGAAGAGTAGGAGAGAAAAGGAGAGAGTTGAATATCATCAGGGACAGAAAGAGAAATTGGTTGGGACAACGTGTGCGGCAAACACAAGATAAGTGATGGAAAAACTAGAGAGGCTGATTGATTTAAACGGAACGGAGGACGGAGGATAGACCAGAAAATGGTTATCTACGGATGCCATATCAAAAAATGAAGCGACTAATCCAGGATAGGAAAGCTTGGAGTGGGCATGCATTGTAAGACCTGCCCTTAAGCAGAAAACACATGATGTAATCTTATTAGCCTATCATTAAATGTATCGAGGCCACCGCATTCCATTATGTATTCTTATCAAATAATTACAGTTAAAAAAAATGCAAAAATATACCAAAGTAATATATTGGAAAGTAATATTAATAAAAATAAACGTCGACAATTATTTTTTCAGTATGTTTTATACTCAGGAGCGTGTTATACAACAACAAAATATGGTCTTTCTCATCCTTCTCCTAATATCTGTATTCGCCATTTTACCTTTTCTGGTTAGTCTAGTTGGCTTTTCGTACCGGTGTAAGAGCTAAATTTCAACTTTGTATTAACAAAGTCACTTTATATGGTCTTCCACTTAGCTGAACGGTATGAGACAATTCACATACGGGAACCAGATGGAACCGCACTACAGTTACTACCATTAAAAGCGACTTTTCCATAACAGTGAATAATGAAGACATTAAAATTTTAACAAAAAATATAAATTAATATAACTAATAACTTGAGAGATTTGTTATGAGGATTGTTTTTTAAATAAGGAAACAAATCCTTAATTAATTCCATTATATACGTACAATTAATACAATACTAACATTAATACAATACAATACTTATTAGTACAACATCAATTAATTAATTTGTACTGAATACATTTATTTGGTTTGGAACCAGGCTTGTTTCTGAGCAAAGAGTCCTCTCCCATTTTCTCGCGTCACTTCCTAAACGGTTTTATTTTACGTCTGTATAACCTAGATAGTGGTTTCATCTCTCCGCCTGCCAAGCTGGCTACCCCTCTTTGTCTTGTAGATCGCAGAGTACCAATCCGTAAGTACTGTATTTTCTTATAGCAATATCCCCTGCCCAATACCATTTCATCTTCTCAGTCAGTACTACTGGACCGGTACTACTTGATTTGAAAACAAACTCTCTTTTACCTCAATTAAATGAAACTGTGAATCACTGTTTAAAAAAGAAAAAAGAACTTAACCAGTGTAGGCTAATTTGTAAAATAGTCTTGCTGGAATAAAATAATGGAAAAATATTGTTTATTAGCTAGTAAAAAAAAACATGTTCTGTAACATTAGTTTTTTAACTTATAATGTCTATTGTTTTATTTTTGACTTCTGGTGCAAATCGATTTTGATCGACTGACCTTTAAATTTCTATCGATGCATAAAAATTATGAAATTGTATTTTTGTTAACATAAAATGATTTTGAGTCAGTCATTCCATCTTCTAGAAAGCAGCAGGTTAAACACGTGTTACGCTAGCATATAATTTATATTTTTGAGACAGTTGACAACTCAATACGACTAACACATCAGCTATAAAAATCTGTCTGCAGTTCAACTCTTCTTCCAGTAAATTTATGAATTATAAAATCATTCATTCCTTCTCATAATTTACTTTTAAATCCGCACTAGATAAATAATAACCTTGAATGTACGCTAAAATAATTTTTTTATCTGCCTTTAGATTTAACTGCGTCCATGCTTGCTTCTTGTGACCGCTCCTGCTACAACTACTACGACAAGGTATAAATCAAACGGACGTAATTCATAGCTACGCAAGAAACGATACTGGGAAAAACTTCCCGTAACTAATTTTTATCACTCTTTCCCCATTTCTTAACTACATTAACAAGTTTTTATAAAGCTGGACTGTGTTGATTCACTGTATATACGCGATCAAGTGATCCATATATCAAGTGTAACACGACCCGTCCGGAGGTTCTTTAGTAAACGTCAAGTCTCATTACTTTACTAAGACTATTTTATTTTCTTCTTCTTCTTGAAGCTCTAAATCTAACGTTATGTTTCTCACTGAATCATCTGGCTCCTCCCAGCTCTCATCTGGTTGACTTGTCGTAAATAAGCCAGTTCGATAGTAAACATTCGAGCCTTATGAGAGATGTAAGACTACACCAAGGTTGGTTAACCTTGTCTCGGTAGGTTAGCCACCTCGTATCTCTCTACAGCACAGAATCCATTTCGTCCCATTCGCTTTCACTGTTTTTCACCCACTTACTTCGTTTTATCGTCGCCTCTGTCTGGAGCGTTCCACTTTACAGAAACGAATCGTTTTCTTTAGCAAGGCAGGAGGACAAAAAATGTAATATTTAAAATACTAATGGAAGCAAACATTATAAATATTTAAGTCGACACGTAAAATAACAGATGTAGGGTAAAACTTGGTAAAACACAAGGCAAACATTGTTCGAGGAAGGAGAAACAATGTTTGAATCAGATTTCAAGAGAATTTTAGGAATCTGTCTTCTTGTGAACCACTCTGAGAGTAATACAAGATCATGTTGATTTCTACCTGATACAGTCCTGGTGGGAAGAGTGAGTGAAAAATTATACAAGTGTTTGTGAATTTCATAGTCATAAAGTGACTACATAGAAACTGAAGGAAGTTGTGGGTCGTTTCTAACCAATCTAGAGACTAGACAGCAAAAAAGACGCTATATTTACGCAGCCATACACGAAGTGTATCTCACTCCCTTCTTGTAAGCCACATAATCGTGTGCCTGTTCGTGCGTGTGTGTGTGATGGGGGGAATGCACCCGCGCCCCCAATTTTTCGGTTGTTTTGCAGGAGTCTTAGAAAAGCGATTTGTAAGAGAAGAAAGTAATTCACAGAACAGGAGTTGAAGTTGGAGACCTGGTAGAAAAATTAGGACATTACTTAAAATTATTATGAATTTCAATATTAAAAGTTACCTTGAAGACTCGATGTCGCCAGACACTTTTGTATGTTTTACATTTAAGTGTTAAAATTATAAAATTAGAGTGTGCCTTCTTCATAAAATTAAAACTTTGATACGAACTTAGCATTCAATACTTTTAAATTATATCTTTCAGGACAATATTTTGAAATCAATGTGGAATCGAATACTCTGCCATCTGTTCTGGCAAGTCTGGAATGGTATAAAGACTAATTTGGTCCATAAATCACTTCACGTACATGAACAACACCAGTGGAGTAATTAGGAGCTGCTCCTTGGGGGGAGGGAGGATAAGACTAGCTTCTGGAGTGGGATGAGACTAGCTTGGAGGCTGGACTTCCCTTTATTTAATTAATTTACAAATATTGTAATTTCTTTTATTTCTACAATTATATAAAAGCCTTTTTGATACACTTACATATTTGGCTTAGAAACAGGCGTAGGCTACGTTAAGTGAGTATGGGATTTTGGTGACATTTCTAATTGCTCTGGGATGGGACTGACCCCCCCCCCCCGTAGTTACGCCACTGCTACACCACACGTAGGAGGACGTTGACAAAGACAACCGCTACAATAAGACATCAAACTCCACACAGATGCTGTTGACTGTTTAGATACTGTTGAATCCAGAATTGTATTGACCATTTTGTATAGAAGATGATTCGTATCTCTGTAAAATTCTTCAACATAAGGCTGTAAATAAACTCCCACAGATATGAGCAATGGATATGTGGATTTTAACTACGGGGTGTTCAACAACTTGAACTTACACTCTCAAGCAACGGTTTCAGTCGAAAATATTGAGAATTCGTGAGAAGTATAGAGCGGTGCTCTGTTATTTTTACTAATTGTTCTGTACTACTGTCTTCAACATCTGTTCTTTATGTAGGAAAAGTGTGTAGAAATGCACTTCGACAGACACTAGAATGAAATGAACGCAATGGACATTTTAAACCCGAAATGTCAATCATGAAGACAGATAATGCTACATAACGCCATCTGATTATCTCAAAGAACTTATTTGAGTAATATAAGTTTTATATATGTAGGGTTCTGATTGCTAATAAACCAATAAAAAAATAATAAATAAGCAGTGAGAAGACGTAATAATCGTTAATACAGGACCAACCAGCCAGCACAGCCTGCTGTCCGCCAGCCTGGTGTCCACAAACGGCACAGCGCATTCCACGATGTAGGCCTATTCAGCGAAATTGCTCTACTGCAAATTCCAAACAATTTTGTACATAAAGAAGGAAAATGGGGCACACGTTGTGTGTGGGTAATTCACACGCGCACGCACGCAGTGAGTCACCACCAGTTTCGACCAATTTTACAAAACTAACAGATTTTTACTTGTACGAGAGACAAGGGAGCCCAACCGAGACAACACGCGCTCGAAGAAACCAAAACATTGAAACTGTAACGGTGTCTGTTGCGCTGAGCAAGTCAACGATTCATTACTTCTCATTCGTTCCTCTATCGAGTATAATACCGGACTTTACAATTCAATGTTATACGCGTAACTATAGACAGGTATAGACATTAAACAAATGCAACTACATTTAGTACCCACGACGACTCCAAACATCTATCACCACTTTTTCTCGAACATCGTCCCTTAACGTGTTTTCTGAACTCCCCTTAACGTAGTTATCTCCATAACATATTAAGAGGAGAGTGTCACTTTTCGTTCTCACATAATTCAAATGACAGTTTTAGCTACACTTTGGTACCATTATTTTGAAAATTATTGGGACTAGCAGGTTAAAATTTATACATGATCATACTAAAACTGTTGTTAACTAGAATTATCATGGTAAAGCAAAAATTTCTTTTAGAAAAGCGTTTCCAGTTTTTAATTTTTCCTATGTAAGAAAATATCGGTATGGAGAAACATGACTTCCATGTTCTAAGATTTATATTTAAAATCATTTACGAAATGAAATGTTTCCATAGAAACAACTTCTTTCCACTTATTGCTTCAGCCTTAACCACAGTACTGTAGTCACTAACGTATACCACCACACGTTATCGCACACGATTTTCACTGATGATGGTAGTCGACGGCACTGCCGAAACGTCTGGTTTTGCAGAAAACATTGGACTTCGGCCAAACAGCCCAGGAAGGAATTTTAACAACAAACTACCGATAACTTTGTTGCCGATAACGTAGTACAAATATAAAAATTATCCCCTCCCCCTTCAACTATAATTTTCGTTTATAGAAAATTACCCCCACCCCGTTCAACTAGCCTCTTCATTTATAGATATTTCATCTACGTTTTTACAGTGGATTATTAAGATCTTCTTATCAGAATACTTTATTTATCAAAATTAATTTACTCTTGTTACAACAAAAAATGTTTCAGGTAAACTACCCTTTCCCCGTATCCGATCTTCACCAAAATCAATAGCCTTGAGTCTTCTACAACTCAGGCACATATGTCAAAAATTATTTGATTCTGTTTGAATTTACGGCAGTTATCGTTCGTCATGAAAAAATTTCTCTTGTTACAACATAAAACGTTGCAGGTAAACTACCCCTTTCCCTTAACCGATCTTCAACAAAAACAATAAGTCTTGAGAACTCTACTATTCAGAGTTGCATGCAAAAAATTATTTGATTATGTTTGAATTTGCGGCTGTTATCGTTTGCCATAGAAAATACCCTTGTTAAAACATAAAACGTTCCAGGTAAACTACCCCGTTCCCTTAACCGATCTGCATAAAAAACAATAGGTCTTGAGAACTCTACAATTCAAGGCGGTATGCAAAAAATTATTTGATTCTGTTTGAAATTGCGGCTGTTATCGTTTGCCATAAAATGTTGCAGGTAAACTACCCCTTTCCCTTAACCGATCTTCACCAAAATCAATAGGCCTTGAGTTATCTATAGCTCAGGAAGGTGTGCAAAACATTGTTCGATTCTGATTGGTTGATGAAGGGGGAGGGGATAATTTTTATTTACATGTCACGTGTACTACGTTATCGGCAACAAAGAAGTAGTTTGTTGTTAAAATTCCTTCCCGGGCTGTTTGGCGTGGTCCAATGTTTTCTACAAAACCAAACGTTTAGGCAGTACTATCGACTGTCATCATCAGTGAAAATCGAGTGCGCTAACATGAGGTGGTATACGATAGTGACCACAGTACTGTGGTTAAGGCTGAAGAAACAAGTAGTTTATATGTAAATATTTCATTTCGAAAATGATGTTAAATATAAATCTTAGAACTTGGAAGTAACGTATGGTTCTCCATACCGATATTTTCTTTTTACTTCCATGTTCCATGTGTGTGTGTGTGTGTGTGTGTGTGTGTGTGTGTGTGTGTGTGTGTGTGTGTGTGTGTGTGTGTGTGTGTGTGTGTGTGTGTGTGTGTGTGTGTGTGTGTGTGTGTGTGTGTGTGTGGATTTTTTCTATGGCAAAAGATAACAGCCGCAAATTCAAACAGATTCAAATAATTTTTTGCATACATCCCTAAATTGTAGAGAACTCAAGGCCTGTTGATTTTAGTGAAGATCGGTTTAGAGAAAGGGGTAGTTTACCTGCAACATTTTATGTTGTAACAAGAGAAATTTTTTCATGACGAACGATAACTGCCGTAAATTCAAACAGAATCAAATAATTTTTTACATATGTGCCTGAGTTGTAGAAGACTCAAGGCCTATTGATTTTGGTGAAGATCGGTTACGGGGAAAGGGCAGTTTACCAGAAACATTTTTGTTGTAACAAGAGTAAAGTACCGGTACTGAATTTTGATAAATAAAGTATCCTGATAAGAAGATCTTAATAGTCCACTGTAGAAACGTAGATGAAATATCTATAAATGAAGAGGCTAGTTGAACGGGGTGGGGATAATTTTCTATAAATGAAAATTATAATTGAAGGAGGAGGGGATAATTTTTATGTGTACTACATTATCGGCAACAAAGTAGTAGTTTGTTGTTAAAATTCCTTCCGGGCTGTTTGGCCGTAGTCCAATGTTTTCTGCAAAACCAGACGTTTCGGCAGTGCCGTCGACTACCATCATCAGTGAAAATCGAGTGACAGTTTGAGATGAATACTGATCAAGCTAGTATATTTTATAAACATAATGGTATTACATATTCACAGAAAATTTCAAGTCAGTATGTCCACTGACTGAAATCAGTCAGTACGTCCTGAATACAAAAAAATCACGTTTTCGAAAAAACGTAATTGAAAGTAAAACTTACTTTTTTAAACTAAAATCCTCCAGATCACTAGCTTTCATATTCCTCTTAATAATAATCTCCTTCTGACTCTGTGTTTCTTCTCTGTGTTTTGTCCTTGTAACTCTTTTTCAGCTTAAGGAACCCAGTCGCGGTCGATATGTTTTAAACACTCGATCATAAATTCACATGGTTTCACTTTCATGCTTTCTAGGACATTTGCTTTGGCTATGGAGCCATGTGTAAGATCTAGTTTAAGTGTATGTAGCCCCACAGACATAGTTTTTGTACCCTTTGCTGTATGCAGGTATTGAAACTGTCTTTCGGATTTTGTCTCTTTCTATGCAAACACTGCTTCAGTGAACTCCTCTTTTTACAATTCCATCTATAAATTCTTCATGGCTTTCATGATCTCGTAAAGAGTTTTTAATTGTATATTGTGTATTTATAGATTGAGCTTTAATATATGTGCCCACCGTATATACAATATCACATAAAATATATGTTGTAGTAAAAATATATAGGCGATACTTTTCACAAAATCTGCTTCAAAATCATGACCCAGTCTTTTGTTTTATAATTTTTAAACCATTTTCAGGACTCGAAAGTCTATAAAACTTATATTTTATCAAGCAGAAAGAATTGGTGCTGCTTCCAAGATAATAAAGAAAATTACTTTTTTGACTAGCAAGTGGTACTCTCCCCTAAAGCACTTTCACCTTATGTTACTGTCTTTTCCTCTGTGGTTACCGTTTTTTCTTCTTTCTACTGAGATTTCTTCTACCTTCCGCTTACACCGCTTTGCATTTAGTGGAAACTTAGTTCCTTCACCAGATAATTATACATTTCGTACGGTCCTTTCAGAATATCTTTCCTTATTGCTTCATTTCCTATGTCCCTCCAATTCTGTAATTTTACTTTTCTTAGAAAATGATCTATTGTCCCTGGATCCTTGTGTTTTTCTATTTTTGTTGTTTTAACTTCATTACTAATTGAGAGTGCTACCAAACTCCTTCTCAATTTTAACACCGATCCTTTCCTTACTTTGTTTAAACATCGGCTAATGGTGCGACATACAGACTAAAGGTTCTGATTTACTGTCTAGGCTTCTTTTGTAAAAAACGAAATATTACAACCCAAATTTGTAAAATACATTAATTGCCCCGACGATACATCTAATAAGATAATCTTTGCCCCTACACGTTTTTATTTTTTAAACGAAAATTAATATTCCGTGGCTGCAGAGATTATACGGTCGATTTTCGTATCACGTTCTAGTTATTTTATGTACAGACAGTAGTTGTCTTTATTATATGCATGTTGCTAAGAAACTAGATCTCGTCGGAAACTGACTGTCCCAGCTGCAGTTACAAACGTTAGGACTGTGAAATTGCACCACAGCTTGACAGCCGAGAAATATTAAATTTTAATCCAGCCCATGAATGTTTGTAAAGTTTACACTTTACTTTTTGTTCAACCTCTACTTCTTGCGCCACCTAGGAACGTGGTTTTATACCAGCGGTTCTACTTCGGAAACATGAGACTGGAAAATAATTAATGGATATGCAAGAAAATTAGAATGTATATTATTTATAGACTTAAGAATATGAAACAAAATCGGACATTCATTGGGCGTTTTCACACTTACCGACACGACACCGACCCGACATCGACCCTACAACGACACAGAGCCGAAGCCGACACGATATCGAGAAGGTACTTTCACACTCAAGACGACAGATGTCGACATATCGTCCGTGGTGAGTGTAGTTTATACAAACGGCTGAATTCAACAGAAGATTGTATTTACTATATTTGTTATATTTAAGACGGAGAAAACGAAAAGTAGATAGGAAGTATTGGGTCCACCCGATTATTAAAGTTCGCTATCTAGTAGGCGCATAGTACACATTATTTGATAAGTTGGTTTTAGATCCTAACAAGTTGCTTCATATATTTCTTTAAAGCTCTTATGGTGAAGAATTTTATTTTTATTTCCTTCATCTGTCTTGTCCCACAAATAAGCCTTCGCCTTAACAAGTTCAATCAATGTCACTATGTCATACTTAAAAGTAGTCATTTCACAAATTATTCAACTACTGACCTAAAATAATGCGCTAGGCAGAGTGAACTGTCGGTGACTAAACAGCGCCGTCCAAGATGGGAGAGTTGCTGCCCGCCGACACGTCGGTCCCTGCACCGACCCGATACCGGCATGTTGGTGAGTGTGAAACGGTTCCATAACATTTCTTTACTTTTTGTTCCCACCGATAACGCGCCGATCGTGAGCAAATCATGACGGTACCACTTCACAAAACACATAATGCGCTATTATGAAGGTAAAAGGTAAAATATTATGACAACAATGTTCTTTCATAAGATTAAATATGCGTAAACGTCATATTTCTCCAGAACGTATTCTCTATGGTTAGTACAGTGAAACGTCTTTCATACGTTTTGCACTTTTACGTTTTTAACACTTACTCGTTTTTCCTCTACGGTCACGACGAAATTCCTGTACTTGCCGTGTTAATTTATTTCGGTTATACGTTTTTCATTTGTTCGTTTTTTACACTTATGCCATCACATCCTTAAGTACCTGGAGATACAAAACTTAATTTATACGTTTAAATATTTACTCCGATTTACGTCGCGTAAATTACAAAATGAACGTCTGATAGCAAATATTTTGGAAAACTGTACATTTCTAAAGAATCTTCAATTAGCACCGTCCGGCTGAGGTAGCAGTTGTTAAGTAACCTTTGAGCTAGTTTTGATTCCTGTTTCTTATTTATAATTTGATTTGTAAGTTCAAGTATTAACGAAATTTATTTGTGAACTTGACCTTCGTTTACGAAATAGCTAATGAAAGCTTCTCGGATGTTTTTGGTAGCACTTGTGGTATTTCCGAAGGTTCTTCGTTCCAAGCATTCCGTAGAATCAAGCGTTTGAAGCCTTGAAGTTCTGGTACCTTCTCGGTATTCTTGCGATCAAAACATTCGGTACACACTTCGGTGTACCGTATTCGTTAACCGCTCGTAAACCTCCATCGCTTCATCGACATCAGTTCGTTACTGTTTCTATTAGAGGTAACAGACAATGAGTGGAAGGAAGAGGAAGTGTGTTACGATTGCTGAGAAATTAAACATTTTGAAAGTAGTGAAGGAAAGCTGGAGTAAGAAGCGAGTAGAGTTAGGGTTTGCGAAAACCCCTTCTGTTTGTGGGCAAACGCACTGCACACCCTCCTGATACATCACACCTAAAGATCGTGAGAGTGGAATTTTTTTCTGCAAATTGCACAAGCGAACTGCAACCGCTTAAACTCGGAATAATTGGGACGTTTGAATTGCATTATTGCAAGATGCTGGTACAGCATGCCATCCACTCTATAGACGTGGACAGAAGAATAAGACGAAAGTTCACGTTTTGCAGGTAAGGTTTCTTCGTAATTTTTATAACTTGTAAATAGTGAAAGCATTATTGTACCCTATAATTCAATGCCATGTTTCGAGAAATGCCGATGTTTTTAAATACGGGATTTCAAATGCGGACTGTTTAAATAGTGGCTAGATTGAAATGAAAAAAGTACTAGTTTGTTCAGAAAGATTAAAATTTTTTATACCAAGAGAGGAGAAGAGAATTTTTTATTTCCAGGGATTCTTAACGATGACTCTTTATTTTCTAGCACGATTTTCTGGCATTACTCTAAAACCTATAATTGATTTCTGTGTATACCAGGTACAGCCAATGCGGTAAACCACATGTAAAATTACTTATAGGCGTAGGCCTATCTGAAGAAATGCATGGCACAGAGTATCGTAACTCACTGTCCGCAACTGCTTTCACAAAGCCGGATTCGGAAATAGCGAAACCTGTAATAATGAAGATAGTTGTGACGTTCCCGTTGATAATGAGGAATGGGGCAAATTAAAAGGCCATACGTCATTTGACGACTATATCAACATTGACAAAAACGTTGTTTTACGGAAGCCATGACCATATCGGAGATTTCTGATAGCATTCAGGAAATGGACGAAGAATATGATGATGGTGACGAAGAACCAACTCGGACCCCCGTGTGTTTTAGTGACGTCATTAATGCCTTAGAGACAGTTAAACGCTTTGTTCACGTTTTGCAGGTAAGGTTTCTTCGTAATTTTTATAACTTGTAAATAGTGAAAGCATTACTGTACCCTATAATTCAATGCCATGTTTCGAGAAATGCCGATGTTTTTAAATACGGGATTTCAAATGTGGACTGTTTAAATAGTGGCTAGATTGAAATGAAAAAAGTACTAGTTTGTTCAGAAAGATTAAAATTTTTTATACCAAGAGAGGAGAAGAGAATTTTTTATACCCCCCCCCCCCATAATGTATCAGACGAAATTATAACGCAGATGTCAAGATTTGATGCCATGATTTATTC
The DNA here is from genome assembly GCA_034769895.1 of Magicicada septendecula. Taxonomy (NCBI): domain Eukaryota; kingdom Metazoa; phylum Arthropoda; class Insecta; order Hemiptera; family Cicadidae; genus Magicicada; species Magicicada septendecula. The sequence goes on along the minus strand of CM068367.1, from coordinate 136,998,000 downwards.
TGTACCCGCGGAAAAGAGAAAACAGGGGACGATAACAGATTTGGGGGAGGGGGATGTTTAATTATATCTGTATAGTTTTTCTTTATATATGTTTTATAAGTTTATATCGTACAAGCCTACAATAACAAAATGGTGTCTACCCTATTCCCCTAGTACAAGTTCCTCTATCATACTTTATCGCTTCATTCAGTCTTCTTTGTCTCGCAGTCGTCATTTACTCCCGAATTCTGCCATTCCATGATTTGCGTTGCGGTCCCTATTTCTGTCTTTCTGGTGGTGTCGATGCAAATGATTTTTCTGCCAGTTGTTGATAAATCCGGCATTAGTATATTCTGTTCACTATTAGGTCATTTTCTTTCGTTATATTTTTAAATTGTTCATTTGGTATCCTTGACTCTAACACTCCTTCAGAGATTTCGCTCCACTATTACCAAGTTTTTTAAATCATCTCTCATAGCCCATACTTCAGTAGGTTACTACCATCTCTACAGTGAAACTTGTTTTTATTAATATATGTATTAAGCGTGACACATCGTATTAGGAATTATTTAGTGTTATGTTAATTACAAACATAATATATTTTGACGTTTTATGTCCCTGCAGTAAATTCGTCCCTGGCTGTTTTGCCCATTGTGAACATACTCCAGATTGGAAAACTTTGCTACTATGATTGCCACGATTAAAACAACAAAGCATGTGTGTGTGCACCGCGAGCGCACATACGTGCGCGTGCCAGAGTGCGTGGTGGAGTCAGTGCAAGGCGCGCGCTTGCACTGACACCCAACACGCAGACTGCAACGCAGGGCATGTGTCGGCTCAAGCGGTGCGGTGTGAGTCTTTACGCGTGGGAGACATGCGTGCGCATACCAGAGTGCGTGTTGGAGTCAATGCAAGCCGCGCGCACTCGCACTGCCCCCAACACGCAGACTGCAACGCAGGACATGTGTCCGCCAAACGGGTGTGTGTGAGTGTGATGCCCGTGTCCTAATCGTGACATTCAAAACAGTAAAATTCCCATGTACCTGGAGTATTTCACAGTGGGAAAACAGGCCACGAGATGAATTTATCCGCAGAGACATCGACAGGATACGTCCGTATTCGTTGCCGGTTTGAATTAAACTAAATAAACTCGTTTAATTTCGATCAATTGCTTAGAAACGGACAAGTATTGTTATCAACAATTACAATACATAGAAATTGTATTTTTCTTACTGCATCTTACTGATGTGCGAAGAATTAATTTCTATCAAAACGTTACTCTTCAGTCGTTAGGTTACACTTCTGCTTCAATCCACAGCTAACGAGTAATCTATATATAACTCTGATAAAAAATGTGGTTAATTGCTGATTTCCTCTGGACTCCTCTGCAGGGCTGGGATCACGTTTTTGCGTAACTTGCATAGAAGCATACAGCTGGGTATCATTTGTCTCTGGACTAATGATGCCTAATTTATTAGTACAAGGGAATAATGAAGGTTTATAGATTTTTGTTTTATATAATTACCATTTTATTTAAAGTATGAAACTACTTGTATTTTGCACATTTACTAAATAGTGTACAGTGTAAACAATAAATATATAAGAAAGATTTATTAAAAAAAGAAAGTGTTAATTAAACGGCGCTAGTGTCGGCAGATACAGTGACGGTGTTGCCCACCCCCTCCATTGTGCTGCTTGCACATTCTGGATACGAAAACGTACAGATAGACGCTAGTGTTATGAATAACTATATGCAATATTTGCTTTGTAGGTCTACACTTTCTGTTTAGGTCTACTGTTCTACAGCGGAATTACGTACAAGATTAATTTGGCTGTAATACATAAAAAGGTGTGCATTTTGTTAAACCACAGACGCAGCTAAAATTTATTTCTGTGGATGGGGGTTCTGGTGGATTCCGGCGGGATCTCGTCTCAGTTTTAATAGAAACACGCGCCGACACATACTCAAAAGTATATGCATCAGAATCTTTATGACAACGGAAATCGTTGTTTATTTTTAACGTGAAACAACCTCCGTCTTATTAAATTGCGAGATTGTTGCAACTGTTAGAAGAAACAGCCCTTGGAAGTGTGTCAGTTTGTTGGAAATGTGACAGCGTTGGGGCCACAGCTTCCCTCATCTGTTTCACATAAGAAGAGTGGAAATGCGACATACGACCTTTCAGAATCCAACTCTTTACCTGCTTCACATAATTTTCAATCCGTCGCGTCGCTTAACATGTTTGAGATCAATAAACTATTTATATGGTTGCTGTTAAATTAAATTTAAAAGAAACGCAAAGAGATTTATTTGTTTTTATAATTTATTAAAAACAAGTACCCGTTAACTCAAAAACGTTAGGTTCTTTTTTTATGTGTTACTGTGTTATAATCATTGTACATACGTACACATTAAACGTTATGTTTTCCTCAACCGTGGCTTTTATTTATTTCAGCAGTAAACTACAAACCAAAAACCGTTGTCACCTAACCTCACAAATGAAAACACCACGTATTTTCCCTTTGCATTAAGAAATAGGACAATTTACAATTAGTACACTTCTTCTTTTCCACATCGAATATATCGATACAATCGCATATTAAAAACATCGAAAATGTACTGCAGGAACGGATAAAGGTACAGTTCCGATGCCGCTAAATAGTATTTGTTTATTTAATTGTTACTATGGTAATTAATTTTGGTCTCCATGGTGTTTTTGACATCTTTATACACGTCAACAAAAGGGCATAATTGAAAGGCCCTAAATCGTGCGAACGGGGCAGAATATCAAATTCCAAGTTAATCGGTGATTTTCGCCATGTGTCAAAGGTTACCTATGCAAACTTTGGTGGCAAACGGTGTAACGTTGTGGATTTGTATTCAATACAAATAAATCCTCAGACTTTGAGTTTTATATTTACTGTATATTGTATTATTCCAAATTGTAAATTACACATAGTTTCTATTCAGTACTATACCACTTAATTGTACCATTTGTGTTCTATTTCACTTATGCGTTTTTTCACACTTAAACGCGTTTATATGAAGTCCCCTGAAAAATGTATAAACGAAGCTTTACTGTTTTATGTTTAGTCAATATATTGTCATTCTTCTTGATTGTTTTCCATTGGGGCACATCGTTTATTAAACAATAGTCTTAATTTCTTCAATAATTTCTACACTGTTGTTTATATTTTTGTTTCCCACTTAATTAAAATAATTATGAATTCCAGCGTTGTAATACAGCAATATGAAGGCCTCGGAAAAAGACTTCTGAAACTGGAACAAATGTTGGCAAGGTGATCATAATTTCTGTTCTAATATTTCACATAATGACACAATATACGCGGATACGGATACATAATTGGAGACCCTAAATACGCGTATCACTTTACTGTACATAGTGATATGTTGTACTGTATAGTGTTGGTGAGGAACCTCTGCCGTCGCTAGTACTTAGAGAGCTGGCAATCGGACTGTTATTCTGTGTACTTGGCAGGGTCATGGTTCGTCAATATACAAGCAGTTTGCCAAAACCTTAGTCGCCCGAACGGCGGTTTCAGTGCTTGTATTCGAGTTACTGCTGACAGGAGATGGCAGCTCCTCACTGTTCTACTGACGGTTGGCTCATCAATAAAACAATTATATTTTTATGTATGTGGAGCGTGACTCGAACCCGGAATGTGGCGGACAAACGACCATATAAGCAATGTGCAACCCAGAGAGGGAGCAAACGTCTACTCAGAAAACTGAAGCGATTTTTTTTTAATGAAAAATATTAATAAGGAGAAAAGTAGTAACTGGTAGTAAATAATAATAATAATAAATTCCTTCGAATACTATTGGAATGAGAGTAGGCACAGAGTAGGCGACCTGTTGCTTAAGAGCGGATTGCAAAAAATATTTGAAAACTCTGAATAGTGTTTAGGTTGAAAATTTCAAAATTTTGAGCCACCAGGACCCCAAAAGTGTACCAGATTTACAACAACAGAAACTCGTAAAAATTAGTGTTGAATATCAAATTATAGGCCTACATAATTTTAACCGCAATCTGATGTTCAGATTTACAAGCCAAAAGGAGTGTTTGCGTTTAAGAAATCTGTAACTTTTAGGACGCTATAGTCCAAGAAATGTATAAAGAGTTGTAAAACTTCATGCTGGATATCAAACTAAAGAGAATGATATTAACTGCAAAAGTCTAAGCGAATTCTGTAAAACCTCAGAGAACTTATTGTATTAGTTTACGAACCTTTCAAATCGAGTCATTATTTGTTAAGTGCTGTATATTATAATGTTTTATGATATGGTATTTATCTTCGAAACATACGTAAAACAGACTAATAACATGACCTACTTGCAGAAGAAATTATATATAATTGTGTGTGTGTGTGTGTGTGTGTGTGTGTGTGTGTGTGTGTGTGTGTGTGTGTGTGTGTGAGACAGACAGACAGACAGACAGAGAGGCTTTACTGTTCATTAGCTTTTAACAAAAATAAAATACGCACATTTGTGTTGAGTGTGACTTGAAATTCTCAGCTCTTTTAATGGACGTATAGACTTCTTGTTGGAATCTAAACAGACTCATAGACCATTAACATTTTTTATTTATACAGAGACTTACTCGACGTTGTGTAGTCGTTATAATAGTACATTTTTATTAATACTACGTAACGTTATTGATTTCTGTTTTGCGGAGGAGCCGCACATATGTGTCAGCCATGTAACTTAGGACAGGAGCAGCATGACTAATTACCAACTTTCCTGAAACGTACGATACTTTCTGTACTCGAAAATGATGTAAATATTTATCTGAATTATTAGATAATTGCTGCTTTGCAGACGACTAGATCGTACTTGCCCAGGATCATTATGATTTGGAATATGTAGCCAGACAAATAACACAGGAATATGAGAAGTCAGGCATGAAACGTAACGTTAAAAGAAACATAAAAATTATGTTTATGAAGGAAACGACAGGATATAATGTTCGAGGATGCGCATTACTTTAAAAATAAAAATATTTTTGAAATAACTAAAGATAACTAAAAATAGTGTATTGGACGAAAAAATCAGGGTAGCATTGTGATATCTGACAATTATGAGTGGAATAATAGGTGGCCAGAGTATATCCAAAGCAATGTTCAAAGATTCTGCAACACCATAATAAAAAGCTTTGTAACCTGGAAAGTGTGGAAACGAGAACAGATAATGTGTCGAAATGGATTACTGTAGGAGACGAATTTCTTCTTCTTCTTCTTCTTCTTCTTCTTCTTCTTCTTCTTCTTCTTCTTCTTCTTCTTCTTCTATTGGCGTTAAAGCCCAGTATGGGAATTAGCCTCTTCAACGATTTTTCTCCATTCAACCCTCTCAGTACATAGTCTTCTCCACTTTCTTATCCCCACATTTCACAGATCCTTCTCAACATCCTTCTATCTCTTCCTTGGCCTACCTCTTGATCTCCTACCTACTGGTCTCCATTCTAGAATTTTTCTGGGAATTCTATATCGTGTGTCCCACTCTCAATATGTGTCCCAGCCAGGATATCCGTCTACTCTTTATAAACCTTACTGTGTCAGCTTCTTGCATTAGATTATTGATTTCACGATTCCTTCGTATTCTCCACGTGTTGTAACCTATCGAGTGGCTGCTAAGTTACAACAGTTTTGTTTGACGTGTTTTCGGAGGTGAAGTTGAATCATTAGAATGAACCTTTCTTCTTGAAGACAACTTATTGTGATTAGCAAAATACAAACGAACTTTTACAAGTTACTTTATACAACTCTTCTTGACAAACTATAAGTCAGTTAATTCAATTACTCTTTTAAACTCTAAGTATTCTTCAGTTACTAGTACTTAGTTCACAAATTAATGTAACTACTTTTAGTTACTTCAAAATTTTCAAAAACAAACTATTGACAACATCTGGTTTTCCAGCTCCCTAAGAACACCTTCCAACACAGATCAAGGTCAAAATAAAAATGAGAAAAGATGAGTAAGTTCTCTTGGACCGCTTACGAAATCAGATCTGTCTTCCCCAGTGAATGCTAAGAGTTTTTATAGTACATCATCGTGGGTGTAACACTTAATTTAGTGGTGGGACTGTTCCCTCCTCTTATTCTAAAATCTTAACTATGATAGGCTAAAACTAGTTGAAGTGAGGGTAAATCTCTTATAATTTTATAAGACTTTCTATTATTCGTCAAAGACTGTATCATGTGACCCTACGTCACGATTTGGGGTGTTTTCCCTCTAAGATTAAAGTTCTCACGGAATAGAACACCTGCTTTTACCAATGTTCACACGGAGTACACCACCTGGCTTCACACTTGTGACCAATTACTTGACTCCCCCAAAAGGATATCAAATTTGTGTGACATTTTATATTTCCTGTCTGGACCTTGTCACCATTAATTCTTATTTTGATGTGTCTCGCCAGATTTCCTACGATTATCACTTCCTGGACAGTCACGCTTATTGAGAAAGGGTGAGATACCATTCAAGACCCTGGGAAAATTTCCTAAAACTAATTTTATGTTCAAAACATATGCTACAGTCTCTTATACACACCTGACATCTGTCCCTTTTCTCCACACAACTAAGAATTTCTTATATTCTCACTCTAAGTAACAATTATGCTATAAGTACAGTAAGTACAATTTACAATTACAACACACGAGCCATCGTTATTTTGCAATGGTGCAAACAATTTTCTCACTATTTTTCGTTCAAATATTCTTAGATGCTGTAGAAGACGAACAGGGCAATCAAACAAGGAAAAAATAACAAACGACAGACTCGTAAAGATGATGGGAGTATATCTGGGAGACGAAGCAATTAATATGGTGGCCACGAACAAGGAATGGAAGATGAGCCTGTACCTATAAAAGTATTATATGAGCACCAAAGGGATGTAGGGAAGGGAAAACCCCGAGGTGGATAGCTGGATAGAAGGTGTAAACAAATAAGATAGAGAGAGAAATGTCAGAAGGTCTGTGAGTGAACAGAGGAAGGTCTTTGTTGGAAATCGGAAACTTCATCGTCATCATCATCATCATCTTCAACCTCAAGGATTACGCTCATCCTAAACATGTTCCGTGACCCACTTCGCTCTCGGACTACATCTCTCTTCCCCACCGGTCCATAAATCGGAAACGTATAAGGTTAATAATATAAGTCTACCGATGTATAGATATAGACGGAATGTACGATGTGTTGTTTGGGATTACGAAGAAGCCGTAAACTTTACGTTATATCAAAAAGTTTAATCTTGAATGAGGGCGTTCGTTATAATGCCAGGCCAAACCGTATCGATTATACCCAGATGTACCACAGGAACCTAGAATCAAAGCAGGCCAGATGTGATTTTACGGCCATTACCGGAAGACTTTCTAATAACCGCCGGTCGTAGTTAATGTTTAGCCATTCACTGCGTTTTGATTCCTTACTAATCTCGGTAGTAAAGGCTAGTTGCGGTGTGTAAACAGGATGTGGGTCGTACAGTCGCAGCATGCGTAAATAACACGGGCGGACTGTGGTAGGGTCAGCGCGGGGTCGTGCGAACCATTTTCCAGACGATCGCGTTAGTGGGTTATCCACACACACGGCAAGACACAATAAGAGCGGCTAAAATTAGAAAGCACTTGTGATTCAGCGCGCGGGTTAGTCACTCACTAAAAACACACTTTTACCTGAATCGAACAAATCGTCGCACGTACTAAATAAATGCGTCTCTTTTGTTTGTTGATTTTGTGCTGCAACAACAGAAACAGATGTTGCACATCGCCACCGGAGTATTAATCAGCTTAATTAGCACAAAACAGTCACAGATCGGCGCGCGCGCGCTCGCCGAACACATAAAAATGCTTGAAACGTTCGCACATTTCCTACATATAAAAGAACGCACTTCTTTGTCCTTTTTCTTGTTTTTCTTCTTCCTTCTCCTCCTTCACCTCCTCCTCCTCTTATTCTTCATCATCATCTTCTTCTTCTTCTTCTTTTCCTTCATAAGTATTAAATTCAGACTATAACTTATTGTTCACATGTGATACTTAAAGTGAGAAACTCCAGGGGCTTATTTCGAAGAATTATTTTCGTTCGAACTGCCCCCCCCCCCCCCCCCGGTGAGCCAATGCCTTTGGTTTTTTCATCTGATATCCTCCCTCCCTCTGTTATAATTTTATCTAAATAGAAAACCTATAACTAAGATAGTCGTGAATAATAAGATTTTTGGATCAGGTTGGTCATTTTAATTACCTAGGTTAGGTTGTAATATCCATCTCTACCTATACATCGGTAGACTTATATTATTAACCTTATACGTTTCCGATTTATGGACCGGTGGGGAAGAGAGATGTAGTCCGAGAGCGAAGTGGGTCACGGAACATGTTTAGGATGAGCGTAATCCTTGAGGTTGAAGATGATGATGATGATGACGATGAAGTTTCCGATTTCCAACAAAGACCTTCCTCTGTTCACTCACAGACCTTCTGACATTTCTCTCTCTATCTTATTTGTTTACACCTTCTATCCAGCTATCCACCTCGGGGTTTTCCCTTCCCTACATCCCTTTGGTGCTCATATAATACTTTTATAGGTACAGGCTCATCTTCCATTCCTTGTTCGTGGCCACCATATTAATTGCTTCGTCTCCCAGATATACTCCCATCATCTTTACGAGTCTGTCGTTTGTTATTTTTTCCTTGTTTGATTGCCCTGTTCGTCTTCTACAGCATCTAAGAATATTTGAACGAAAAATAGTGAGAAAATTGTTTGCACCATTGCAAAATAACGATGGCTCGTGTGTTGTAATTGTAAATTGTACTTACTGTACTTATAGCATAATTGTTACTTAGAGTGAGAATATAAGAAATTCTTAGTTGTGTGGAGAAAAGGGACAGATGTCAGGTGTGTATAAGAGACTGTAGCATATGTTTTGAACATAAAATTAGTTTTAGGAAATTTTCCCAGGGTCTTGAATGGTATCTCACCCTTTCTCAATAAGCGTGACTGTCCAGGAAGTGATAATCGTAGGAAATCTGGCGAGACACATCAAAATAAGAATTAATGGTGACAAGGTCCAGACAGGAAATATAAAATGTCACACAAATTTGATATCCTTTTGGGGGAGTCAAGTAATTGGTCACAAGTGTGAAGCCAGGTGGTGTACTCCGTGTGAACATTGGTAAAAGCAGGTGTTCTATTCCGTGAGAACTTTAATCTTAGAGGGAAAACACCCCAAATCGTGACGTAGGGTCACATGATACAGTCTTTGACGAATAATAGAAAGTCTTATAAAATTATAAGAGATTTACCCTCACTTCAACTAGTTTTAGCCTATCATAGTTAAGATTTTAGAATAAGAGGAGGGAACAGTCCCACCACTAAATTAAGTGTTACACCCACGATGATGTACTATAAAAACTCTTAGCATTCACTGGGGAAGACAGATCTGATTTCGTAAGCGGTCCAAGAGAACTTACTCATCTTTTCTCATTTTTATTTTGACCTTGATCTGTGTTGGAAGGTGTTCTTAGGGAGCTGGAAAACCAGATGTTGTCAATAGTTTGTTTTTGAAAATTTTGAAGTAACTAAAAGTAGTTACATTAATTTGTGAACTAAGTACTAGTAACTGAAGAATACTTAGAGTTTAAAAGAGTAATTGAATTAACTGACTTATAGTTTGTCAAGAAGAGTTGTATAAAGTAACTTGTAAAAGTTCGTTTGTATTTTGCTAATCACAATAAGTTGTCTTCAAGAAGAAAGGTTCATTCTAATGATTCAACTTCACCTCCGAAAACACGTCAAACAAAACTGTTGTAACTTAGCAGCCACTCGATAGGTTACAACACGTGGAGAATACGAAGGAATCGTGAAATCAATAATCTAATGCAAGAAGCTGACACAGTAAGGTTTATAAAGAGTAGACGGATATCCTGGCTGGGACACATATTGAGAGTGGGACACACGATATAGAATTCCCAGAAAAATTCTAGAATGGAGACCAGTAGGTAGGAGATCAAGAGGTAGGCCAAGGAAGAGATAGAAGGATGTTGAGAAGGATCTGTGAAATGTGGGGATAAGAAAGTGGAGAAGACTATGTACTGAGAGGGTTGAATGGAGAAAAATCGTTGAAGAGGCTAATTCCCATACTGGGCTTTAACGCCAATAGAAGAAGAAGAAGAAGAAGAAGAAGAAGAAGAAGAAGAAGAAGAAGAAGAAGAAGAAGAAGAAGAAGAAATTCGTCTCCTACAGTAATCCATTTCGACACATTATCTGTTCTCGTTTCCACACTTTCCAGGTTACAAAGCTTTTTATTATGGTGTTGCAGAATCTTTGAACATTGCTTTGGATATACTCTGGCCACCTATTATTCCACTCATAATTGTCAGATATCACAATGCTACCCTGATTTTTTCGTCCAATACACTATTTTTAGTTATCTTTAGTTATTTCAAAAATATTTTTATTTTTAAAGTAATGCGCATCCTCGAACATTATATCCTGTCGTTTCCTTCATAAACATAATTTTTATGTTTCTTTTAACGTTACGTTTCATGCCTGACTTCTCATATTCCTGTGTTATTTGTCTGGCTACATATTCCAAATCATAATGATCCTGGGCAAGTACGATCTAGTCGTCTGCAAAGCAGCAATTATCTAATAATTCAGATAAATATTTACATCATTTTCGAGTACAGAAAGTATCGTACGTTTCAGGAAAGTTGGTAATTAGTCATGCTGCTCCTGTCCTAAGTTACATGGCTGACACATATGTGCGGCTCCTCCGCAAAACAGAAATCAATAACGTTACGTAGTATTAATAAAAATGTACTATTATAACGACTACACAACGTCGAGTAAGTCTCTGTATAAATAAAAAATGTTAATGGTCTATGAGTCTGTTTAGATTCCAACAAGAAGTCTATACGTCCATTAAAAGAGCTGAGAATTTCAAGTCATACTCAACACAAATGTGCGTATTTTATTTTTGTTAAAAGCTAATGAACAGTAAAGCCTCTCTGTCTGTCTGTCTGTCTGTCTCTCTCACACACACACACACACACACACACACACACACACACACACACACACACACACACACACACACACACACACACACACACACACACACACAATTATATATAATTTCTTCTGCAAGTAGGTCATGTTATTAGTCTGTTTTACGTATGTTTCGAAGATAAATACCATATCATAAAACATTATAATATACAGCACTTAACAAATAATGACTCGATTTGAAAGGTTCGTAAACTAATACAATAAGTTCTCTGAGGTTTTACAGAATTCGCTTAGACTTTTGCAGTTAATATCATTCTCTTTAGTTTGATATCCAGCATGAAGTTTTACAACTCTTTATACATTTCTTGGACTATAGCGTCCTAAAAGTTACAGATTTCTTAAACGCAAACACTCCTTTTGGCTTGTAAATCTGAACATCAGATTGCGGTTAAAATTATGTAGGCCTATAATTTGATATTCAACACTAATTTTTACGAGTTTCTGTTGTTGTAAATCTGGTACACTTTTGGGGTCCTGGTGGCTCAAAATTTTGAAATTTTCAACCTAAACACTATTCAGAGTTTTCAAATATTTTTTGCAATCCGCTCTTAAGCAACAGGTCGCCTACTCTGTGCCTACTCTCATTCCAATAGTATTCGAAGGAATTTATTATTATTATTATTTACTACCAGTTACTACTTTTCTCCTTATTAATATTTTTCATTAAAAAAAAATCGCTTCAGTTTTCTGAGTAGACGTTTGCTCCCTCTCTGGGTTGCACATTGCTTATATGGTCGTTTGTCCGCCACATTCCGGGTTCGAGTCACGCTCCACATACATAAAAATATAATTGTTTTATTGATGAGCCAACCGTCAGTAGAACAGTGAGGAGCTGCCATCTCCTGTCAGCAGTAACTCGAATACAAGCACTGAAACCGCCGTTCGGGCGACTAAGGTTTTGGCAAACTGCTTGTATATTGACGAACCATGACCCTGCCAAGTACACAGAATAACAGTCCGATTGCCAGCTCTCTAAGTACTAGCGACGGCAGAGGTTCCTCACCAACACTATACAGTACAACATATCACTATGTACAGTAAAGTGATACGCGTATTTAGGGTCTCCAATTATGTATCCGTATCCGCGTATATTGTGTCATTATGTGAAATATTAGAACAGAAATTATGATCACCTTGCCAACATTTGTTCCAGTTTCAGAAGTCTTTTTCCGAGGCCTTCATATTGCTGTATTACAACGCTGGAATTCATAATTATTTTAATTAAGTGGGAAACAAAAATATAAACAACAGTGTAGAAATTATTGAAGAAATTAAGACTATTGTTTAATAAACGATGTGCCCCAATGGAAAACAATCAAGAAGAATGACAATATATTGAGTAAACATAAAACAGTAAAGCTTCGTTTATACATTTTTCAGGGGACTTCATATAAACGCGTTTAAGTGTGAAAAAACGCATAAGTGAAATAGAACACAAATGGTACAATTAAGTGGTATAGTACTGAATAGAAACTATGTGTAATTTACAATTTGGAATAATACAATATACAGTAAATATAAAACTCAAAGTCTGAGGATTTATTTGTATTGAATACAAATCCACAACGTTACACCGTTTGCCACCAAAGTTTACATAGGTAACCTTTGACACATGGCGAAAATCACCGATTAACTTGGAATTTGATATTCTGCCCCGTTCGCACGATTTAGGGCCTTTCAATTATGCCCTTTTGTTGACGTGTATAAAGATGTCAAAAACACCATGGAGACCAAAATTAATTACCATAGTAACAATTAAATAAACAAATACTATTTAGCGGCATCGGAACTGTACCTTTATCCGTTCCTGCAGTACATTTTCGATGTTTTTAATATGCGATTGTATCGATATATTCGATGTGGAAAAGAAGAAGTGTACTAACTGTAAATTGTCCTATTTCTTAATGCAAAGGGAAAATACGTGGTGTTTTCATTTGTGAGGTTAGGTGACAACGGTTTTTGGTTTGTAGTTTACTGCTGAAATAAATAAAAGCCACGGTTGAGGAAAACATAACGTTTAATGTGTACGTATGTACAATGATTATAACACAGTAACACATAAAAAAAGAACCTAACGTTTTTGAGTTAACGGGTACTTGTTTTTAATAAATTATAAAAACAAATAAATCTCTTTGCGTTTCTTTTAAATTTAATTTAACAGCAACCATATAAATAGTTTATTGATCTCAAACATGTTAAGCGACGCGACGGATTGAAAATTATGTGAAGCAGGTAAAGAGTTGGATTCTGAAAGGTCGTATGTCGCAGTTTCCACTCTTCTTATGTGAAACAGATGAGGGAAGCTGTGGCCCCAACGCTGTCACACTTTTCTATTTTAATAAACTATAGAATAGTGTTTGGCGTCTTTTTAATATCATAAATGTCGTAATTATTTCGTGTTTGGACCCATTTTGAAGGAAATTGAATATAGAATCCAAAAAATGTATCATAACTTATGTAAAATCTAGAATACAAATTTTCATAGTTTTGTCGTTCAATGCCTACTAGGTGACTCATCGAAGCGCCATTAGAGGCAGGTCAAACTGGTCACGCGCGGGCGCGCGCCCGTGTGTGAGTGTGCGTTGGTAGGCGACGGTCTCCTAATCTCTTAGGTGCCTTCCGAAAACGTAAGGAGTATAGTGTGGGCTGCCCACTGAAACTTCGTTGGGGAAAAGAAACAGAACCAATGACCTAAACCGGCCAAAGGACGACGATGACTGCTGTCCCCGTCTTCACCACGTCAATAATACACTCTCTGCTTGGTTCATAACTTAACGCATTAACAGAAGACTTTTTTCCGTGCTGTTATTGAATAACACACATAATGCGAGAGACGTCTTGAACCCTGGTATGTGTGCGTTGTCTAGGCCGCAGTTCAATTTCTTCTATTGCGGTGCGATCAGTTCTCAGCACAAGCAAGCAGTTCCCCTTTTATGACACTTCGCACAAGTAAGGAATTCATAGGGTTGGTTCCTAAGTTAGGCCTTCCTAGTAGCCTCCATATTTACATAACCCAACTAGGACATTCACAAACACACGTAAACGAAATCAGGAATCGCCTTTTAGCTTATTGTACGAATGAAGCCCTTGTCGTAGTTCCTTATAACATTTTCCCTGAATGTGTTCAATAACACAACGAGAAAAAAATAATATCTAAAAGGTAGAACAAAAAACTATGTGTAAAGACAACTTTTGTTAAAATTAAACGGAGACCATACGAAAATAAAGTAGAAGATACAAGTAAATTTTCAAGACTTTCGGCAGCCTAAAGTTCGCCTCTACAACTTCCTGTTCTTACTTCCTAGCTTAACACCTTTCAGAAAAACGTCATCCTTACTTTTTGGCCCTTTTTTACTGCTAGATATAATATATCTTCGTTTTCAAAATTTTCATTAAATTATTATTTAGGCTTCTTGCTTTTTCTTTTAGTGTTCCAAACGCCATTAACTCTGCTGTCAAACATGTTGCACTTAACTTCGATAAAATTTCGTACTTTTCCATCAGTTTCGCGAAAATAAGAATTACTCTTCCATCTCGAGATGATAAGAGTTTGTTCTAAACCAAAACATTTCTGTTGGTGACACTTTCTAGTAAGCAAAACATTTTTAGAACGTGCTGAAATATCTACAATGTTAATTATTATCCACTCGTGGCACAATTATGACCATAAAAGTTCGCATCTAATAAACGCCAAATTTGGAGAAAGTTACAAACCACAAAGAATTTTTAATGTTATCGTGATATTTTTTATCAAAGTTTGTATTTTGGAATTCATGTGTAACTAAAATAAATAGACTTTGTTTAAACCAAGTTATTAACAGGTTCTCGCTATCTCGGTTCCTCCGGCCGATTAACACACACACACACACACACACACACACACACACACACACACACACACACACACACACACACATCGACAAGAAGTAATACCCAAACGAAAAATAATCGTAATTTTTTTTCTAATCCTGTTAGCATAATCCATGTCCTTTTTTCTCATGAATTCTAACAAGACCGAACTGATGGCCATATTCTCTTTATATGTCTC
The DNA here is from genome assembly GCA_034769895.1 of Magicicada septendecula. Lineage (NCBI taxonomy): Eukaryota > Metazoa > Arthropoda > Insecta > Hemiptera > Cicadidae > Magicicada > Magicicada septendecula. The sequence goes on along the minus strand of CM068367.1, from coordinate 136,982,893 downwards.
TTTCTCTCCATCTGCCTATACAATTAGTCTCTTTTTGTTCAATTTATAGTTATGTTTAGAAAAAAAAAATATAGGCCTAATATCGATCAGAGAAGGTTTTTCTTTATGATAGTTTTTCAGTTTACTAATATTCTCCGTAGTCCTCTATGTGAAGCTATTTAAAATTACCGTGTTAGCCTTTTAACGCGTAGGAACACATTAGCACGCACATCAAGCTCTTCAAATTCCTGTGTGTGTGTGTGTGTGTCGCGCACACGCGCGCGTGTGCGAGCTTGATCCGAAAAAACTACAAAACTAAAATACTAACGACACGGTAGTCGTAAATAAATATTTAATGTTTTAATCATTTTCGTTTGTAAATGTCTTAATAAGAATTATTAGAAGAAAAACAAGTGTGTGAGAAATGTGTTTTTAACTTCAAGCAAACATTTTGTGTTAATTCATGTATCACCCAGGAGTTTAATGCAATGCAGTTATCCGTTCGACCCACGCAATTACTGTCAAGGATTTAGATTTGATTGTATAAGTTTGTACTCCCACTAAGACCAGACCGACTATGGCCTATGATTTTGAGTTCCATCGAACAATTCAGATAGAAAACAATGTCAGCTTCCTTCCCAACACGTTTAAGAAAACTCTCCACCGGCGAGGCGACAACGAGTAGGACCTCCTTTTCAAACGCGAGTCACACACAGGTTACCAGTCTTATCGTTGACTAGCAAGGACCTCGTGGGATCATGTTACCGGCCAACATGAGGCATTAGCGCTCATCACAGGCATTTGCAGGATGGAATCTGGATCGAGCCAGCTTACCAGAATTAGAGGCCCACGTGCTTGGCCCTGCCGGAGATTCGAAGAGAAATCAACCCCGAAGTAGTACTGACCAGGGCAGATGTTCGGTTAAAAGATGACCACCGGCAGTTGCCCGTCTGGGCCCTCTACCTCGTAGCGCTGAAAGGCTGCCCTCAGGGCTCCTCCTGTTTGGAGGCAAACAGTAGAACAGGTTTGTTAGTAGTTTATTTGTATTAGTAATATTAGCTACCGGTTCCTGTTCGGTCGATCTCCCAGTAAAGCGATTTCTCACTAAGTATTTTTCTTGGTTAGAAAAATCTCCTTTAACCAGCAGGTCGGAATTAGCTCTACCCATTACGTCATGTGAATCCGGTCAGCTCTACGACTAATTATCAAAGTACAATTACATACGTTTCTTTCTATTTAAATCACGTGTGTGATAACTGCTGATAACAATCACCTCGCCTTCAATCAGCACATACAGCACTTTCGAATCACTTTGATCGAAGACAAAACACAAAAACCACATGATGTACAATTATTTACACCGTTATATATACCTGGTATTAATTGGATTTTAATTGGGCAATTTAATACGCGTTAAGGAATTAAATTAATTTTCTCCGTCTCTTTTGTTCCTCCTACGACTTGCCCGGCCATACGTATCGCCGTCCGTCTTCTGTGTGAGCAATTAAAACTTTATTAGCAATATAATTATAATCCAGGACATCCGTTAATAAGGAAGCAGACGAGAGGACAGGCGGACACCTCTGGTCGGTTCAATTAGCGACCAACCTGCTGCCTTGCGCGAACAACCACTACTACCAACTAAACGTATGCAAGTGTCTGATCTAGCCGGCTGTGGCCGACTTTTGAGACGGAACTCAAAATCGATTATATGTTGTCGTCTCACATGTTGGCTCGCTGCATGCGGTCGTGTAATTTCTTTTTGTTTTCCATCTTCCTTTTCTCTCTCTCTCTCTCTCTCTCTCTCTCTCTCTCTCTCTCTCTCTCTCTCTCTCTCTCTCTCTGTTTGTCTGTCTGTCTTGCTATTGTATTCATTAAATAATATTACTTCTTCTTCTTCTTCTTCTTCTACGTCTTACATGTGCAACCGCTAGTGTAAGTTTAATAACATTCAGGCGGCAACCACTTAGTTTCTCTCGAGTTTATGAGCTTCGGTTATAGTTAAACGCGTAATCTTAGTTGTACCGTTAGACAATAGAAACAGGCAATATGTGTGTTTACGGCGCAAAAAAGGTAAGTTTCAATAATTTTTTATCGCAAAGCCATCGACACCATAAAAGCCTTTTTATTGCCATTAATAAAAATCGTTTGCTTCGCGCTGGTGGAATTTTATTGCATGCCGGAACGCAGTAACCCAGTAATAAACGGTGACCGGACGCAGCAGTAAAAAATCTAAAAATAAAGTTATAAATGTTTATATGAATATAAGTATTTGTGGAAAAAAAGTTTGAGAGACAGGCAGCCACAGAAGACCGCTAACTAGCTTGTTGTCGAGACTCAAAAACGTGACCTGAATCTTACAGCGGCTGCTGTTATATGTAGAATCGAAATGTAGAAAATACATAACTTATTGTCTTGTAGTCTTATATGATAATTTTTCGTTTTCGTCGTTACGAACACAAAACGAAGCCTAGAGTCCAATAATCAAGAACAGCAGGCCAAATTTCGAAAACTCCGTTAGAAGTTCATTTCACGCAAAGCAATGTACGTAATCGTGCAAAATCCATTTCTGAACTACGATATTTGAGTTCTCAATAGATCAGAATTGAGGCATTTAAAACACTGTTGTATTTTGAAAATACCAAAATAGTCTAAACATCAAGAAGTAAGTCTTGCCAGAAGCGAATATTCATTAAGAATTATCCGTATTTGCAAAATCGATTTAAAAAATATAAAAGTCTATAATATAACAAATTGTGATAAAAAATGTATAAATAAGGAGTTAAAAGAAAATATGTAGCAAAATGTATAAATAAATGGCATATTAAAATTACTGTAATTTGCAAAAAATGTGCAAGTAAATTCGGTTGAAAAATCGTAATAACAAGAAAGGCCTTTAACAAAACTGAACTGTGAATTGACAAGTTCTTGTTAGAACCCATTACAGTTTCACGACACGGTTAAAATTATTTATTAATTTCAGAAGAATTCGGAGTAGAATCGTGCAAAAAATAATGAGACGTTACATCATTCCCCATGAGAATAAAAATATGGGGTTTACGAATCCCTGGGATCCCGCGACAATGTTTCAGGGCCCGCTGACACTGTTTAGATAAAATGCAATATACCAACATTTTCTATTTTTTATATTCTAAAATCTAAATTTTAAATATTTAAATATCAAAAAACGTAAAGACATCTACATTTAAATCTAAGAAATCTATGTTATCTAAACTATGAATCTTAATCAGTTGGTGGGACGATTTAAAAAATTGAACCTATGGATTCATAGAATAGACTCTGAAATCGTCGAGCAGTTTTCTTAAATGTGTAGGCCTACATTTCGTCCAGATTTTGGGAGAAAATGTTCCAAAAGAGGTCCACAATATTACTAAGTGGCATTTGGAGCATTGCACTTGTAGCTAAAGGAGCACATCCCAATAAAGAATGATAGCGATATGTGGATAAGGTATCTCATGCGCTACAAGAATATTCTTTGTAGAACTTTCAACCGACAGTTCATTAAAATTATAGTTTTCGTAGCTACAACTAGCTGATTTTGGATTGACCACCTTAATTCCGAAGAAAAGCTTTAAAGGATGAAACCGTGTTGTCCCAGCTTGCGTAACAAAATCGTCGAAGTTGAGGATTAAACTTGAAGATGAGGGTGACTTAATATTGAAATGGTTCAAAATTAGTTTCACGGTGTACATCGAACTACAGGCATATTATAATAAGTCACAAACCTTTTGATGTTAATAAGTTTTAATTAAAATGTAATTTCAGTTAATATACTTACTATTAGTTTTACTTCCGAACTTGGAAAGGATCCACAAAATTTTTGTGGGTCCGCAGACCGAAAAGTTTGGGAACCATTGTAGTAGAGAGCTGTAAAACCTGCATACATGGTCGCTGATTCGTAATTTTAAAACTTACTAGGCTCCCTGAGATGCAGAACCTCTCTCACTATTGTGATCGAAGTACATTATTTATTTTTATGTAAATTTCGATATTAGATAATTTTTCAATTATGGGAGAAATCATCAAAATCCCGATTACTCTAATATTTCTTTGGTCCCTAATATAACAATTGTAGAGCACGAAATCATACAATAAACACTAAAAATTCGAAAGATTGAGATTTGGGTTACAATTCTTTTTAGTTTGACACACAGCTGGACTTTCACAATTTTTATTAAATTTTTGATTTTTTTTTTTGGGCTCTGTGGTTTCAAAACTTTGAAATTTCCAAAACTCAACACTTCATTCAGACGTTAGTTAAAATTCTCTTTAATTTGACACCTCTCACGAAGTTCTGCGATTTTATCAAACTTTTCACCCACTTTTTTGGTCCTGACGTCCAAAAAATTTTTAATTTTCTAAACTGAACACTATATTCAGATTTTGGTTAAAATTCCCTTTAATTTGATAAGCTACATGGGCTTTTGCGATTTTTTCACAACTTTAACCCCCCCCTCTAATTTTTGCCTCCCGCCCTCTGTTTTTGGAGGAATCAATTTCAAAAAGAATAACATTCTGTAGGGTAAAAGTATGGACACGCGCGTGCTACGTTTTACGACAATCGGTTGATGCGTTCAAAAGTCGTCGTCAGACATACGCCAGACAGATACCAAACGGTCGAGTTACTCGCTTTGCTCGACCAATACTTTATCAAATGTGTAAGAGAAGGGAGGGGTGGAACGTTAAATTTTACTGGTACGTAATTTAATTGGCCAGTAGCATTCTACATTCTTGTGTTATTCAAGAAATCTATTAATTTTTAAGTTAGTTATGACAAAAATAGGTTATGCCTTTTCAGCGTCGATAGGATATTTGACACATTATCGTCTGGTTCAAATTGAATCTTATTTTTGACAAAACTATATAAAAATGTGAATTCCTTTTGTGAGTGTGACAAATTAGTTTCAGCTGAAGTATTCATTTTTTTATTGCCTTTGCAAACACCAGAATTAAACACTAAATAAAAATGTTTAATGAAAATAAACGCAGTGATTAATTTTCATGTTTCCTGAAAATTTTGAATGTAATAACATAAATAAATAGGCTTTACATGGCAACTATAATAATAATAATAATAAAATGGCACGTTGCAGGCCAGGAATTTTCAGGCATCTTTTGCAGTTTAGCCAAATGGAAGCCAAGGACTGACAATGATAATAAAGGTGCCACCAAATAGTACAAAATAGAAACAAGTAGCAACTTTTAGGGGAACGCTGTGAGAACGTGATGGTGATACGGAACTCAGACTTGGGCTTTCTGAAACTCTGGCGAAGCCCGAAATGGAAATTAATGTCTCATTATGTCAAAATTAACGTACGTAAATCTCCCTGGTATTATTTAAATTTGAAAAAATTTGTTAGTACGTAAAAAAATATATAAATAAATGGTTTATAAATGTCTACACAACGAACAAAAGTAACGATGTCAACAGGAAACTAAAGTTTTATTAGCAGTGAGTATAGAGTTGCCAAAGCGCCATTTATAATCTGTATTCATTCCTCAAACGCCATAAAGAGCAACTTTTTATTACTCCTCTATATCAATGTGTTTGCAGTGTGCATTCAACGTGACAGCTGAACTGTTTGCACCATAGTGTAATGTATATATTGCCGGCCAGATGTCGCTTTGTTTCTACTGTTACACATTTTCCCACAGCTCCAACTTTAGTGTCAGTGATTTCTATTCTCTCTAAGTTTCTTTATTTTTTGTATTGTTTCAGGTGTTCAAAAGCAAACGTAATAAACTTGTGCCTATTTTTCTTGGCATTTTAAAAAGGTGACAACACAAGGAAATTCTTATTGGCAGTAAAAATCACCAACAATAATCAACTTCTTATAACGTATTAACTATTATGAATCACAATCGTAATCGATCTCTTCGTCCACTGCTCCAATAGAGGCTGTAGATAACGTATGTGACGATATTTTCGTGGTAGATGTATCCACAGACCCTCTCTCGGGCGTACAGAAACTACAAATTTAAGCTAGTTGCGAACGGTTACGAAACGGTCATTACTTTGAAGGCAAACGGAAAAACTCTAAGGAGAGAGGTATGGGAGAAAGGCTGTGTAATGGTGACACGGAACTCAGACTCAGGCTTTTATAAACCTCTTAGAAACCGTGGATGGAAATCAGTATCTCATTAGTGTCTGATAATTAAAGACTCAGTGTGTAAAAATTAATTTATACAGATACACACAGTGCTAGGGCACTGACTCTTCGTTTCGCTATTCCTTGCGAGCGGAGAGCGACCATGTATTCGACTTAATCATAAGCTTGAATGGGTTTTCATTATTAAGTACAACATCGTTGTAGAAACATGAGCATCATATTAAGTAAAACTTGTGGGAGATTGGTTTTATTTTTACATTTATAACTATAGTATCTCGTCATGGCGACACTACCGTTGAAGTACGCTAACAAATGAAATTATCTGCAAAACCTTCACAGAGATTTACAGAGAAAACACTTGATAGCAACGTAAGAGACACTGGTTCATTGGTTACATCCAAGCTTTACCACAGTCTTCCATGCCGTTTCCTACAGTAGGTGTGGGGATCCTAGAAACCAAGAAGAAATTCAAAAAAAGTTTCAATTGAAGCGTATGCACATATAGCTCAGAAACGTAGACCCTGTGAAATTTGTAAAGTAGCTACCTCGAACGTTTTGAGACGTGGTGCCTGGAGAGGACTTTACGAATACCGTGAACATAAAAAGTGACTAATGTTGCTGTGCTAAAGAGAGTCGACAAAAGAAGGATTTTGTTTAAAACTAATGGCGGCAAGGAGAAGCAGTATGGTTCGTCACCTACTACGCCATTCAAACTGATTCACCACCCTGAAAGAGGGAATGATTAAGGAGTTAGTGGGAGGGGAAGGCCCCGAAAAGAGTATGTGAATGGAACAACAAGGAGGAAGACAGTATGTAAACATTAAGAGACTGTCTTCGGAAGGAAAGAAATTGTAAACCCACCAACTTTAGAAGAAGAAGAAGAAGAAGAAGAAGAAGAAGAAGAAGAAGAAGAAGAAGAAGAAGAAGAAGAAGAAGAAGAAGAAGAAGAAGAAGAAGAAGAAGAAGAAGAGTACTGGTTACTTTACGTAGACAAGTAGAAGGAGATTAAGTTAGGAACGAAGATTTATTTTCGTTATATGTTTATTTCAGTATATTCGCTGACTTGCTGAAGGTTTGCAGGACAACCAATTCTACAACCCTAGATAAAATAAAAATTGGTTAGGCGGAAGCCAGTGTTTCCATATTTTTTGCAATAAAATTCACGTTTTGTTTGAAACGGCGAAATTTAAAAACTTGAGTTTTTTCCATAATTCCTGATTATTTTTACAGAAAAAGGCGCGGAATAGTTAAATTTTGTTAATTAAAGTTGTATAGGATTAAGCTAGCAATATTCCTATGTGGATTTTTAACGGGAAGGATTACATGAAGATTTGGATTCCTATAGATGTATAATAATAATAACATTAATTATAATAACAATTTACAACGTATATTTTCTTAGTAATACTTACACATTTGAATACTATCTGTTTATATTATCTACAAATAACCTATAGTATCTATATTGCAATATTTTTTTTTTATACAATAGCTATAATTACAATTTTTTAATACGTATACTATACTTTCATTTTGGCTTGTTGTGAAAATAATTAAATAAACGTTAATTGCGTATTTAAAACTGTACTTTGGCTTATTATCATTTAAATTATATATTTATACGTACATAAGTTATTGGGGCAGCAGCTGCAACGGGACAAAATGCTCCTACTCCAGATGTGTCCTCTGTCCGGAACCCACTGATCGGATGTGTACAATAAACTGGAACCACAAAACCAACACAATGTTTTTCTTTATAGATTTTTATAAATTTTAGATACAGTGTTACAAGACAATTCGACTCTGAGACTTCGTCCGTTACGCCACTGATGGTGGTTGCCATGCGTGTAGCCGAAACGTTAGACGGCAATTTCGAAAGTCGACTACAATTTTATTCTTTCTCGTGTTCTTTTCTTTCTCATTTTTCTCTTTTAATAATCACAATGTCTATCCTTCTTTGCACCTCTACGTTTTGGATTTCGGTCACAACTTTCAGCCCTCTCCCATCTGTTACACTGTCTCCTTGGCTTTTGACGTTCCTGTTGTTTCCAGTTTCCAATTGTTTAATTACTCTGTAATTGTTTGTTACGTTTTAGTATGCTCAATTCAATATTTTCTCTTCCTTTTCACAAACTTCACAAAGTCTTTACACTTAACAAACTACCCAACCTGCAATATATTCTGAGCAACAGTTTTCTTTTTATGGTATCGCTCGTTGCCTCAGCTCCGTAAGTAAGAACCGGACCGACAGTTGTTTAGTACATTCTAACGTTTCTGTCGGTCTCCAAAATTGTACATATTACATACCCACGCTCTTGCTCCGTGCCAGGCTTATGGGTTTTCTACGGTTCTTTCCCAACTTTTATTTCTGTCTATGTTATCTTAATTTCTGTTACCTCTTGCTGTAGGCCTCTAATTTCCAGTTTTGTTATTTGGTTATATTAAAGCGTTTGTTTGGTATTACTTTCTAATTCTTGTTTATGTATGACTGATTCACTGTCATTTTCCCCTTGGATAACTTATCGGTTGATTTATATTTGTACGTCGATATATCTTTTTGTAGATCCTCTGCCACCTACAAATATCCTTTTTTTGTCATTTCCGCAATTATTTAGGACGGATCTATTTAAAACGGAAACGCAAAATGTAAAGTATCTATTTTCCACTTTCTATTTTAAATGCCTTTTACTAGATACCAATCTATATTTCCATTCGAATGGTTTTCACACCCATTTTTTTTTTTTAAATACAAAACAGTTGAGTATAAATGCTTAGCTTTAACGAATATACAATATAGAAACTGAATACAATAGAAGAAACGAATGCTGTTTCTTAAGTCCTGCAACACTTTGGTAGATTTTAAATTATTTAAACATTTGTAGACAGAAATTTAAATGGACACTTAAAAAAGTTTAAGTAATGCAATCTACAGTAAATGATGAACTATTAAGCTTCAGCATTCGATTCACTTTTTAAAACGAAATGGGTGCCAAAAGAGAAGAAAAAGCAAGTAATAGAACTTACCTTAATAGAAGCCTGAAATATAAAAATGCAGAGACACAATAGTAATATAAAATAGAAAGGGAAAGATGAAACAATACACGTTTCAAGACGATTCAGACTCATGAACTGGCAGCTGTAGTGACAGTTCGTGCTATCTACAAACTCTTCATTGCCTTCAAGATACAAATACATCCATAAAAGCGTTAAATTATGGAGTAATAAAATCCCCTACAGTTAAAGGGGAGTTTATTACTTGCCTATCAAGCTTCGCACCTGTAGAATGTCTATTTTCCCTTGGGGGAATAATTACATTTTGAAAACTGGTTCTATTAAATTAGACAAATTCTGTTTTTAAAATTTTATAGCAAGCGGGATTTCTAAATAATAAGACTCTCTAATCCTCTTAACGGGACAATAAAAATGTCAAAAATTCAGGTTCTTCTAACACATTTGATCTATCTATCCACTCACGAAATAATATTGTTATGAGTTAATATTATTAAAATAGTTTTAAAGTATTTATTATTATTATCAGTTACTAGCATGAAAAGTAGCTCGTATTAGTGTGTATAATTGTCTGATTGTGTGTTAGCTACAATTATAAAGAAATAAATTTTAGTTTCATAAAAAACATTTTATTTAAAGAACTATTTGAAAATGCCTAATTTCTATTTTATATTTGAAATGCCGGTTTGGAAATCATTTTGTATTTTGTACTTGAAATAGAAAAAATGTTATATTTTGAATTTTACGTTTCAAATGCATTGAGATACCCACTTTGCACATCACTGGATATATTCGATGAGAATATTCCAATTATTTTCCTAAGACACTCATTTATAAAAACTAAGAATTTAAGCTTATGTTTCTTATTGTTGTTTTCTGATAGTGTGCCGAAGAGAAACAGAACGCTCTTTCATCATACGTGTCAAATAAGCTATTGTAATTTCATTAGGTTTACATAATATTTTATTTAGGTGTAACATACTCGGGATTTGGTCGTGTAACAGACAGTGGATATGGCGCCTGGGTTCGCATAAATTCGATTACTCAGCCATAATATCAAGGTCCCCCCCTCTCAGACACGTCTCAGCATATGAAATACAACAGACACGATAACGTCCTTGGGTAATAATAGGCACTAAACCGTAGTGCTGGCCACACTGACTTTCTTGATGATGTAAGGTTCAAGTTGTTGTTGTTATTATTATTATTATTAATTGGCACCAACTGAAAATTAAATATTGTGAGTCCCAGGGTGTATTCATGCCGTGGAAAAAGGGTCTGTGGTTTTGGTGGGTGCGAGTCCCACTCACCGTAGAAGAGTGGACCCTCCTACGGGAAACATTAGTTTTCCACAGTTTCCCTCAATAAAAATAATAATAATAATAATAATTATTATTATTATTATTATCTTGTGTCTGCGCTATAATTATTCATGTTCCAGTGTTCCCATCTGTTTCCACAGTCAGCCTACATTTCTCAAATTCAAAGTTTAATTTTTTCAACATTCTCTACTTTCTCCATATTTACGTAAATTGCCATTCCTCTTGGTATACTTGTCTTTAATAATTTAGTTTTCTTATATTTACGTATATTCCAAATATTTTGTTACTTAAATTATGTTTCGGTACTCTTTTATGTTTTGTTTTTTGCTTCACCTCGTAATGTAGGCGTCACTCATTCGACATCTCCACTTCCAGATGATCAAAGTTCTTAGTTTGCCCCATTTAAGAGAGCACTACCTGTCAATGACAAATTATAATTATTGTTCTCACGCGTCCTTTTCAACAGTAGCGCCCATCGCGTTAGACTCGGCGGCGTTTAATTAATTGTAAGTAACAATTAATAATAAAACTGTTTTTTTAATAACTGACAACCCGCAACGCAAGTTCTCATTATGAAAAAACTATTATACTTATAGTAACACGTTAAGAGAAGAACGGTCATAGCAAAGTACTTAACTATGTGAAATTCAACCGGCACTTTTGTAAACTTTTCTCTTAATTACTCCGATTAAGTAAGTCGTGTTACGGTCTGATTTAATCACTATAATCATATGGTAGCCTACCATGTGCTTATATCTGTACATTTTTTCACACCGTATAACAACATGAAGTTGAAATATGTAGGCCTATCTCAAAACATAAAAACGGTTTGTGTTCATAGAATTCTATCACTATTTATCATTAAATATTTATGATAAATGATATTATCGTTCAGGTGTGCGTGTGTGTGTTTCGAAAAAATAAGTTGAATAAGATTATAAAGACCAAAATGTAATGGAATGTAGTTTACATTTAGAAATAAAATACACAAACTCTTAAACTAAAATGTTTATAAGGTCTTAAAATTTTACATATAAAGTATTTCTGTACACATAAAAGGTTTTTACAAATAGAATTTCTTCTTTCGCTCTGGAAAACAAACAATAAATTTTTTCCAAAAATAAAAAAGTAATTTCTCCTCTTTCTTACATAAACAATTAATTAATTAATATATAAATTAATATATTTGTTGTTGAACATAATTAAAATACAAATAAGATAGTAATTATTTAAATATGTAAACATGTCATTACCTTGTAATATACTGTTCATCCAATTTCTCGATAGTCCTAGAAGAACAAAGTTTTTATATGGACGAGCTAGTTATAAATAGATTTTTTTTTTTTTTTTGCGTATGCGCCACTATGGACTACGTTTGGTTCAACTGTTTCCTCCCTTCTTCTCTTCTCTCTTCCACCTCTCCCACATCTCCTCTTTTTGGGGTTTTCCTGAAAACCTTGGGCAATTTTTTAATTTCGTTTTGAGTGGCAAGCATTCTTTAATGTTTTCTTGAGTAATCTGGAGTTCCTCTATGTCTTTTTCTGTTTCTTTGAACCACGTATTGGACATTTTGAAATTTTTTAATTAGTTCAAATATTTCCCAATTAGTCTGTCAGGATTCATTCTTTGAACATGTCCGTAGAAAGTAATTCTTCTTTATTATTATTATCTGTTATTATTATTATTATTATTATTATTATTATTGTTGTTGTTGTTGTTGTTGTTGTTATTATTAATCAATAATAGATTACTTCTGCAAGTGTACTGCAAGTGTATCAGTATACGTAAAAACCTGACGCACGTTTCACAGAATAAATCTGTATTATGAAAACAATATATCTTTGGCAATATATCGTATCATTAAAATTTATTTATGTATACGGATAAAAATTAAAATACGCTTGCAGAAGTAATCTATTACTGAATAATCACGTAGAAATACTGGAAGAAACTTGAATAACAAGAATTACTTGAAAATAACATATATATGTGTGACGTCACAATTTATTTCCTATATCAGAGTTTGCAAACAAACGGGGATTCATTGGCGCCTACTATTATTAAATTGCCGATATATGAAGTACTGTGTACAGTAATTATTTATTTTCCACTTTGGTGTTCAGAGGGTTTAATACGTGTCATTCAAGGTACATCTGTCGTCGAGTAAACACGATGGTCACGAGCGGCGTGTTACATGTCAGTGCTGGCAACAAGCCCGCGCAGCTCTTAACTTGCCTGTCTTACGAGACTGCATTACCGCTTGAAACGCGGTCATTATCAGGAAGCGACTGTTGTTACGTTGATTTCTTGTTGCTACACTAACTAGCTCCATTCTAAAGTAAAGCATAACGTAGTATAATCCTCACTGGTTTCCTCATATTACAACTGTAAAATACCACTTTAATAACCCCGTTACCTAAGGAAAACGTAACTATGAACTAGTCATAATCATTAAAACAAATCTAAGGTTATGGAAAAAATCGGTATGGAGAACCATACATGACTTCCATGTTCTAAGATTTATTTTTAAAATCATTTACTTGAATTCGATTCGATAATATCTAAAAAAAAACATCCCCACCCTCAAACTATTTTCACTCTTTATAGATATTTTTACTTCCATATTCCTTAAGGAATGGAAGTATGGTGATGGCAAAAAAAATCGTGTTCGAGATTATTGCAGATTCTGATTGTACTACACTCAAAACATGAAAAATGTCGTTTTCCGAAAAGTGTCTGTGTGTGTGTCTGTCTGTCTATGTGTCTGTGTGTCTGTAGATTTTTTTCTATGGCAAACGATAACTGCCGCAAATTCAAACAGAATCAAATAATTTTTTGCATACGTCCCTGAATTGTAGAGGTCTCAATGACTTTCGATTTTGGTAAAGATCGGTTAAGGGGAAGGGGTAGTTTACCTGCAACCTTTTACGTTTTAACAAGAGTAAAGTACTTGAAAATTTATTTAAACTTTCTGAAACAATGGTAATTGTTAAAAATAAAATAATTTTGTTGCCAGGCAATAAAATTAAAATTTTTTCATTTTAATGTAATATAATATTTTTCATTTAATACGGCAATAAAAAGGCAGGTAAGACACACACACACACACACAATTCACCTTATTTCTGGCCTCACTCATGTTTTGTTTCTTACGTTTGCACGCTTTTTAAATGGAAAGTGCCGAAACCCGCACCAACATAACGCGTGCAAGCCGAAAAAATGGACATCAATTTGCTTACTGGCGAAGCTAGTAGTTAATGAATGGGTAGGCAAAAATCTTATCTTAAATTTTTTTTAAGGAATCACTAAAAGGACGGTGGGTCAAATCGGACGCTGAGGTAGAGTTTGCTGTAACCGAATGGTTCCACAAACAGCCGTAAGAATTTTACTAGCAGGGAATCTACAGGTTAGCGCAACAGTGGAACTCATGTCTTAACGTTATTGGAGACTTCTTTTAAAATCGTTGAATAAAAAATGCTTTACGGCTCTATACGTGTGTCTATTGAACAATCCTTGTATTAGTCATACACAATAATACAACTGATTGAACTTCAAATTTTTAAACTTGATTAGTTTCTACATATATGTTTAATGTTACAAATAATTCAAATAACAATCTTGATCATCTGTTAGTTCAGCGGAATAACAGTGACACTTTTAATAACCGCATAAAATAAACACTTAGAAACAACACAGGCGCTTTAACTTAACTGTTTGGACCACAGAAGTGAGGCATGCCTCAACGCTCTATGTGTACAGCGCGGGACAATCCCCCCTCCCTACACTTCCCTATCACACCACTACATTGCTTACATACGATGTATACAAAAAACGCTGAGGCAAGTTCAGGTTGCCTCATTCGCTTTAAACGAACTATGCCGAACCTCACCTGTCACCATCTAGCGGTCGCTCAATAAAGCACGTTTCGGTTTAATAAATTTGACAGTCGCAGTAACAATGTATAATCTTTACGTTATGTAGTTCATACGTATTTATAATTTTTATTCTACAGAATTTTTTAGGGTAGGCATTGCCTCAATTGCCTCCATGTAACTTCGCCACTGATATATATGTGTACAACGTTATCGGCAACAAAGAAGTAGTTTTTGTTAAAATTCCTTCCTGGGATATTTGGCCGTAGTCCAATGTTTTCTACAAAACCAGACATTTCGGCAATGCCATCGACTTCCATCATCAGTGAAAATCGAGTGCGATAACGTGAGGTGGTATACGTTAGTGACCACAGTACTGTGGTTAAGGCTGAAGCAGTAAGTAGAAAGAAGTAGTTTCTATGGTAATATTTCATTTCGAAAATGATTTTAAATATAAATTTTAGAATATGGAAGTCATGTATGGTTCTCCATACCGATTTTACTTCCATATTCCTTAAGGAATGGAAGTATGGTGATGGCAAAAAAAATCGTGTTCGAGATTATTGCAGATTCTGATTCTACTACACTCAAAACATGAAAAAAAGTCGTTTTCCGAAAAGTGTGTGTGTGTGTGTGTGTGTGTGTGTGTGTGTGTGTGTGTGTGTGTGTGTGTGTGTGTGTGTGTGTGTGTGTGTGTGTGTGTGTGTGTGTGTGTGTGTGTGTGTGTGTGTGTGTGTGTGTGTGTGTGTGTGTGTGTGTAGATTTTTTACTTCCATATTCCTTAAGGAATGGAAGTATGGTGATGGCAAAAAAAATCGTGTTCGAGATTATTGCAGATTCTGATTCTACTACACTCAAAACATGAAAAAAAGTCGTTTTCCGAAAAGTGTCTGTGTGTGTGTCTGTCTGTCTGTCTGTCTGTCTGTCTGTCTGTCTGTCTGTCTGTCTATCTGTCTGTGTGTCTGTCTGTGTGTCTGTAGATTTTTTTCTATGGCAAACGATAACTGCCGCAAATTCAAACAGAATCAAATACTTTTTGCATACAGCCCTGATTTGCAGAGTACTCGCGACCTATTGTTTTTGGTGAAGATCGGTTGAGGGAAAGGGGTAGTTTACCTGCAACGGTTTTTTTTTATCAAGGAAAATTTTTTTTTTGCCAAACGATAACAGCCGCAAATTCAAACAGAATCAAATAATGTTTCGTATACAGCCCTGAATTGTAGAGTTCTCAAGATCTGTTGATTTTGGTGAAGATCGGTTAAGGGAAAGGGGTAGTTTACCAGTAACGTTTTCTGTTTTAACAAGGGTATTTACTATGGCAAACGATAACAGCCGTAAATTCAAACAGAATCAAAAGATTATTTGCATACAGCCCTAAATTGTAGAGTTCTCAAGACCTATCGTTTTTGGTGAAGATCGGTTAAGGGAAAGGGGTAGTTTACCTACAACGTTTTTTTAACAAGGTTATTTCCTATGGCAAACGATAACAGCCGCAAATTCAAACATAATCAAATAATTTTCTGCATACAGCCCTGGTTTCTAGAGTACTCAAGACCTTTTGTTTTTGGTGAAGATCGGTTGAGGGGAAGGGGTAGTTTACCTGCAACGTTTGTTATAAAGCGTATTTTCTATGGCAAACGATAACTGCCGCAAATTCAAACAGAATCAAATAATTTTTTGCATACATAAGTGAATTGTAGAGGACTCAAGGCCATTAGATTTTGGTGAAGATCGGTTAAGGGGAAGGGGTAGTTTACCAGCAACCTTTTACGTTTTAACAAGAGTAAAGTACTTGAAAATTCATTTAAACTTTTTCAAACAATGGTAATTGTTAAAAATAAAATAATTTTGTTGCCAGGCAATAAAATTATAATTTTTTCATTTTAATGTAAATTATGTATATATTAGAAAATATATCGTGCTTGGCAGGCAAGCATATTTCAGATTATAAGTCTTAGAATATGGAAGTCATGTATGGTTCTCCATACCGATATTTTTCTATGGCAAACGATAACTGCCGCAAATTCAAACAGAATCAAATAATTTTTTGCATACAGCCCTGATTTGTAGAGTACTCACGACTTATTGTTTTTCGTGAAGATCGGTTGAGGGAAAGGGGTAGTTTACCGGCAACGGTTTTTTTTTATCAAGGGAAATTTTTTTTTTGGCAAACGATAACAGCCGCTAATTCAAACAGAATCAAATAATGTTTCGTATACAGCCCTGAATTGTAGAGTTCTCAAGACCTATAGTTTTTGGTGAAGATCGGTTAAGGGAAAGGGGTAGTTTACCTGTAACGTTTTATGTTTTAACAAGGGTATTTCCTATGGCAAACGATAACAGCCGCAAATTCAAACAGAATCAAAAGATTATCTGTATACAGCCCTAAATTGCAGAGTTCTCAAGACCTATTGTTTTTGGTGAAGATTGGTTAAGGGAAAGGGGTAGTTTACCTGCAGCGTTTTTTTATCAAGGGTATTTTCTATGGCAAACGATAACAGCCGCAAATTCAAACATAATCAAATAATTTTCTGCATACAGCCCTGGTGTCTAGAGTACTCAAGACCTTTTGTTTTTGGTGAAGATCGGTTGAGGGGAAGGGGTAGTTTACCTGCAACGTTTGTTATAAAGCGTATTTTCTATGGCAAACGATAACTGCCGCAAATTCAAACAGAATCAAATAATTTTTTGCATACGTAAGTGAATTGTAGAGGACTCAAGGCCATTAGATTTTGGTGAAGATCGGTTAAGGGGAAGGGGTAGTTTACCAGCAACCTTTTACGTTTTAACAAGAGTAAAGTACTTGAAAATTCATTTAAACTTTTTCAAACAATGGTAATTGTTAAAAATAAAATAATTTTGTTGCCAGGCAATAAAATTATAATTTTTTCATTTTAATGTAAATTATGTATATATTAGAAAATATATCGTGCTTGGCAGGCAAGCATATTTCAGATTATAAGTCTTAGAATATGGAAGTCATGTATGGTTCTCCATACCGATATTTTTCTATGGCAAACGATAACTGCCGCAAATTCAAACAGAATCAAATAATTTTTTGCATACAGCCCTGATTTGTAGAGTACTCACGACTTATTGTTTTTGGTGAAGATCGGTTGAGGGAAAGGGGTAGTTTACCGGCAACGGTTTTTTTTTATCAAGGGAAATTTTTTTTTTGGCAAACGATAACAGCCGCTAATTCAAACAGAATCAAATAATGTTTCGTATACAGCCCTGAATTGTAGAGTTCTCAAGACCTATAGTTTTTGGTGAAGATCGGTTAAGGGAAAGGGGTAGTTTACCTGTAACGTTTTATGTTTTAACAAGGGTATTTCCTATGGCAAACGATAACAGCCGCAAATTCAAACAGAATCAAAAGATTATCTGTATACAGCCCTAAATTGCAGAGTTCTCAAGACCTATTGTTTTTGGTGAAGATTGGTTAAGGGAAAGGGGTAGTTTACCTGCAGCGTTTTTTTATCAAGGGTATTTTCTATGGCAAACGATAACAGCCGCAAATTCAAACATAAT
The DNA here is from genome assembly GCA_034769895.1 of Magicicada septendecula. Lineage (NCBI taxonomy): Eukaryota > Metazoa > Arthropoda > Insecta > Hemiptera > Cicadidae > Magicicada > Magicicada septendecula. The sequence goes on along the minus strand of CM068367.1, from coordinate 136,965,049 downwards.
CAAATAATTTTCTGCATACAGCCCTGGTGTCTAGAGTACTCAAGACCTTTTGTTTTTGGTGAAGATCGGTTGAGGGGAAGGGGTAGTTTACCTGCAACGTTTGTTATAAAGCGTATTTTCTATGGCAAACGATAACTGCCGCAAATTCAAACAGAATCAAATAATTTTTTGCATACATAAGTGAATTGTAGAGGACTCAAGGCCATTAGATTTTGGTGAAGATCGGTTAAGGGGAAGGGGTAGTTTACCAGCAACCTTTTACGTTTTAACAAGAGTAAAGTACTTGAAAATTCATTTAAACTTTTTCAAACAATGGTAATTGTTAAAAATAAAATAATTTTGTTGCCAGGCAATAAAATTATAATTTTTTCATTTTAATGTAAATTATGTATATATTAGAAAATATATCGTGCTTGGCAGGCAAGCATATTTCAGATTATAAGTCTTAGAATATGGAAGTCATGTATGGTTCTCCATACCGATATTTTTCTATGGCAAACGATAACTGTCGCAAATTCAAACAGAATCAAATAATTTTTTGCATACAGCCCTGATTTGTAGAGTACTCACGACTTATTGTTTTTGGTGAAGATCGGTTGAGGGAAAGGGGTAGTTTACCGGCAACGGTTTTTTTTTATCAAGGGAAATTTTTTTTTTGGCAAACGATAACAGCCGCAAATTCAAACAGAATCAAATAATGTTTCGTATACAGCCCTGAATTGTAGAGTTCTCAAGACCTGTAGTTTTTGGTGAAGATCGGTTAAGGGAAAGGGGTAGTTTACCTGTAACGTTTTATGTTTTAACAAGGGTATTTCCTATGGCAAACGATAACAGCCGCAAATTCAAACAGAATCAAGAGATTATCTGTATACAGCCCTAAATTGCAGAGTTCTCAAGACCTATTGTTTTTGGTGAAGATTGGTTAAGGGAAAGGGGTAGTTTACCTGCAGCGTTTTTTTATCAAGGGTATTTTCTATGGCAAACGATAACAGCCGCAAATTCAAACATAATCAAATAATTTTCTGCATACAGCCCTGGTGTCTAGAGTACTCAAGACCTTTTGTTTTTGGTGAAGATCGGTTGAGGGGAAGGGGTAGTTTACCTGCCACGATTTTTTATCAAGCGTATTTTCTATGACGAACGGTAACAGCCGCAAATTCAAACAGAATCAAATAATTTTTTGCATACGTCAGTGAATTGTAGAGGACTCAAGGCCTTTAGATTTTGGTGAAGATCGGTTAAGGGGAAGGGGTAGTTTACCAGCAACCTTTTACGTTTTAACAAGAGTAAAGTACTTGAAAATTCATTTAAACTTTTTCAAACAATGGTAATTGTTAAAAATAAAATAATTTTGTTGCCAGGCAATAAAATTATAATTTTTTCATTTTAATGTAAATTATGTATATATTAGAAAATATATCGTGCTTGGCAGGCAAGCATATTTCAGATTATAAGTCTTAGAATATGGAAGTCATGTATGGTTCTCCATACCGATATTTTTCTATGGCAAACGATAACTGCCGCAAATTCAAACAGAATCAAATAATTTTTTGCATACAGCCCTGATTTGTAGAGTACTCACGACTTATTGTTTTTGGTGAAGATCGGTTGAGTGAAAGGGGTAGTTTACCGGCAACGGTTTTTTTTTATCAAGGGAAATTTTTTTTTTGGCAAACGATAACAGCCGCAAATTCAAACAGAATCAAATAATGTTTCGTATACAGCCCTGAATTGTAGAGTTCTCAAGACCTGTAGTTTTTGGTGAAGATCGGTTAAGGGAAAGGGGTAGTTTACCTGTAACGTTTTATGTTTTAACAAGGGTATTTCCTATGGCAAACGATAACAGCCGCAAATTCAAACAGAATCAAAAGATTATCTGTATACAGCCCTAAATTGCAGAGTTCTCAAGACCTATTGTTTTTGGTGAAGATTGGTTAAGGGAAAGGGGTAGTTTACCTGCAGCGTTTTTTTATCAAGGGTATTTTCTATGGCAAACGATAACAGCCGCAAATTCAAACATAATCAAATAATTTTCTGCATACAGCCCTGGTGTCTAGAGTACTCAAGACCTTTTGTTTTTGGTGAAGATCGGTTGAGGGGAAGGGGTAGTTTACCTGCCACGATTTTTTATCAAGCGTATTTTCTATGACGAACGGTAACAGCCGCAAATTCAAACAGAATCAAATAATTTTTTGCATACGTCAGTGAATTGTAGAGGACTCAAGGCCTTTAGATTTTGGTGAAGATCGGTTAAGGGGAAGGGGTAGTTTACCTGCAACCTTTTACGTTTTAACAAGAGTAAAGTACTTGAAAATTTATTTAAACTTTTTGAAACAATGGTAATTGTTGAAAATAAAATAATTTTGTTGCCAGGTAACAAAAATAAAGTCATTTTGATTATAAAATATAAATATTTACAACAAGAAAAGAATTTTCAGTTTTCAAAATTTAAATATATTTTTATAAAACAATGGGTTCTTCATTGAGGTGGGGACCATGTCACTCACTCCATCTCAAGCCTCTCCCATTTTGCAGAAAAAGAGGACCCTGTCAAGGCTGATACTTTGACGACAGTGACGGGGCTTTCCACCAAATTCAGCAGAGTGACAGGTAGGCCCAACTCTGATTGGCTCCTCAGATTTCCCCAGCGTTAGTAGGTTTTATGAAAATATTTTATTTCAAAAATGATTTTAAATATAAATCTTAGATATGTTTTATAAATCTCATGTTTTATGTTTTAACATGGGTAATTTTTTATATGACGAACCATAACTGCCGTAAATTCAAACAGAATCAAATAATTTTTACATATGTGCCTGAGCTATAGAGAACTCAATGTCTGTTGATTTTGGTGAAGATCGGTTACGGGGAAAGGGCAGTTTACCTGAAACATTTTTTGTTGTAACATGAGTAAAGTACTTAATTTTGATAAAGTATCCTGATAAGATCTTAATAATCCACTGTAGAAACGTAGATGAAATATCTATAAATGAAGAGGCTAGTTGAACGGACTGGGGGTAATTTTCTATAAATCAAAATTATAGTTGAAGGGGGAGGGGATAATTTTTTTTATATGTGTACTACGTTATTGGCAACAAAGAAGTATTTTTTTGTTAAAATTCCTTCCCTGGCTGTTTGGCTGAAAATGATTTTAAATATAAATCTTAGAATATGGAAGTCATGTATGGTTCTCCATACCGATTTTTACTTCCATATTCCTTAAGGAATGGAAGTATGGTGATGGCAAAAAAAATCGTGTTCGAGATTATTGCAGATTCTGATTCTACTACACTCAAAACATGAAAAAAAGTCGTTTTCCGAAAAGTGTCTGTGTGTGTGTCTGTCTGTAGATTTTTTTTCTATGGCAAACGATAACTGCCGCAAATTCAAACAGAATCAAATAATTTTTTGCATACAGCCCTGATTTGTAGAGTACTCAAGACCTATTGTTTTTGGTGAAGATCGGTTGAGGGAAAGGGGTAGTTTACCTGCAACGGTTTTTTTTTATCAATGGAAATTTTTTTTTTTTGGCAAACGATAACAGCCGCAAATTCAAACAGAATCAAATAATGTTTCGCGTACAGCCCTGAATTGTAGAGTTCTCAAGACTTATTGTTTTTGGTGAAGATCGGTTAAGGGAAAGGGGTAGTTTACCTGTAACGTTTTATGTTTTAACAAGGGTATTTCTTATGGCAAACGATAACAGCCGCAAATTCAAACAGAATCAAACGATTATTTGCATACAGCCCTAAATTGTAGAGTTCTCAAGACCTATTGTTTTTGGTGAAGATCGGTTGAGGGAAAGGGGTAGTTTACCAGCAACGTTTTTTTAACAAGGGTATTTTCTATGGCAAACGATAACAGCCGCAAATTCAAACAGAATCAAATAATGTTTTGCATACAGCCCTGATTTGTAGAGTACTCAAGACCTATTGTTTTGGTGAAGATCGGTTGAGGGGAAGGGGTAGTTTACCTGGAACGTTTTTTTAGCAAGCGTATTTTCTATGGCAAACGATAACAGCCGCAAATTCAAACAGAATCAAATAATTTTTTGCATACGTCCCTGAATTGTAGAGGTCTCAAGGACTTTCGATTTTGATGAAGATCGGTTAAGGGGAAGGGGTAGTTTACCTGCAACCTTTTATGTTTTAACAAGAGTAAAGTACTTGAAAATTTATTTAAACTTTTTGAAACAATGGTAATTGTTAAAAATAAAATAATTTTGTTGCCAGGCAATAAAATTAAAATTTTTTCATTTTAATGTAATATAATATTTTTCATTTAATACGGCAATAAAAAGGCAGGTAAGACACAAACACACACACACAATTCACGTTATTTCTGGCCTCACTCATGTTTATTTTCTTACGTTTGCACGCTTTTTAAATGGAAAGTGCCGAAACCCACACCAACATAACGCATGCAAGCCGAAAAAATGGACATCAATTTGCTTACTGGCGAAGCTAGTAGTTAATGAATGGGTAGGCAAAAATCTTATCTTAAATTTTTTTTAAGGAATCACTAAAAGGACGGTGGGTCAAATCGGACGCTGATGTAGAGTTTGCTGTAACCGAATGGTTCCACAAACAGCCGTAAGAATTTTACTAGCAGGGAATCTACAGGTTAGCGCAACAGTGGAACTCATGTCTTAATGTTATTGGAGACTTCTTTTAAAATCGTTGAATAAAAAATGCTTTACAGCTCTATACGTGTGTCTATTGAACAATCCTTGTATTAGTCATAGACAATAATACAACTGATTGAACTTCAAATTTTTAAACTTGATTAGTTTCTATATATATGTTTAATGTTACAAATAATTCAAATAACAATCTTGATCATCTGTTAGTTCAGCGGAATAACAGTGACACTTTTAATAACCGCATAAAATAAACACTTAGAAACAACACAGGCGCTTTAACTTAACTGTTTGGACCACAGAAGTGAGGCATGCCTCAACGCTCTATGTGTACAGCGCGGGACAATCCCCCCTCCCTACACTTCCCTATCACACCACTACATTGCTTACATACGATGTATACAAAAAACGCTGAGGCAAGTTCAGGTTGCCTCATTCGCTTTAAACGAACTATGCCGAATCTCACCTGTCACCATCTAGCGGTCGCTCAATAAAGCACGTTTCGGTTTAATAAATTTGACAGTCGCAGTAACAATGTATAATCTTTACGTTATGTAGTTCATACGTATTTATAATTTTTATTCTACAGAATTTTTGAGGGTAGGCATTGCCTCAATTGCCTCCATGTAACTTCGCAACTGATATATATGTGTACAACGTTATCGGCAACAAAGAAGTAGTTTTTGTTAAAATTCCTTCCCGTGATATTTGGCCGTAGTCCAATGTTTTCTACAAAACCAGACATTTCGGCAATGCCATCGACTTCCATCATCAGTGAAAATCGAGTGCGATAACGTGAGGTGGTATACGTTAGTGACCACAGTACTGTGGTTAAGGCTGAAGCAGTAAGTAGAAAGAAGTAGTTTCTATGGTAATATTTCATTTTGAAAATGATTTTAAATATAAATCTTAGAATATGGAAGTCATGTATGGTTCTCCATACCGATATTTTGTTATTATGGTGTAGTCGTTTAATATAATGTTATTTTCAAGTCACTTTATCTATAAACATTAAATGCTTTAGTCTTATAATGAAACTAAACTACCCAGATAATCACGTCTTAATTACACATTTATATAATTATGTGGCCAAAAATTATTTTTTGGCCTGCTGGGCCGTGGTTGCGGATCTTCACGCATAGATGATTAAAATTTGAATAAAAAAAATTATAATTTTATTGCCTGGCAACAAAATTATTTTATTTTTAACAATTGCCATTGTTTGAAAAAGTCTAAATTCATTTTTATTTAATTTCGTCAAATTCATTAACTCAATACCAAACGTGAAAGAATTACCCCCTCTCCTTTCAACTACCCTTTTCGTTTATAGATATTTCATCTACCTTTCTACAGTGGATTATTATGACTTTCTTTTCAGGGTACTTTATTTATCAAAATTAACTACTTTACTCGTGTTAAAACGTAGAAAAAATTCTACATACACACACACACACACACTTTTCGGAAAATGACTTTTCTTCACGTTTTGATTCACAATCAGAATCAGCCCTTATCTCGAAGACGATTTTTTTCGCCATCACCATACTTCCATTTCCGAATGGAACATGGAAGTAAAACCGTATTACTTAAAAAATCGTAGCTCGTAAATAAAAGGAAAAACGTTCCTGAAGAACAACATCACAATAATTACTTAACATTACAATAACGTCTTTAAAACATCTCAGCCAGCGTTTCCCAAATATTTTTGGCCCACGGCACACTACAAACAAATAGTCAGAAGCCGCAGCGCACCATCTCCCTCTACACACCGACTTCCCTCACCATCAGTATCTTTTCGTGATATCTTTAAAATCACACTGCAGCGTAATGTATCATAATAATGAATGTTACTTACTAGTACCTTACCAGTACTATTTGTGGTTTCCCAATTATGTCAGTGGACTTTTCCAACTGTAACGCAAATTTATCAGCAAGCTTAGATTTTTGTGACTTATAAAATTGCAAAAAGCCATTGAAACACGTTTTCTCACATAACTTTTATTTGCATTTTCTTAATTTACAAAATAATGAAAAACACAAAATATTACAAGATTAAAGTTTGTTCTGCATTAAGTAGGTTTTGTAGTCCTTCTGTTTCCAAATTTTAATGCGATACATTGCATCGGTGGTTTTTCATTAAGTCCTTGTTCCGCGGTCTAATAGTGGACAAATACACTCTCGTGTCGTGTTACAATGTTTGAAGTTGATATCGGTTTTTTTATTTTATTTGGTGCATTGTGGAAAACGCTGACTCACAAATACAAGATGTAGAAAGGGAAGCACCTTTTTGATTTAATTTTTTTTTCCGAGATAGACATTTTATTATATTTATTTTTTTGTGCACAAACAAACAGGCCAGCCGTGGACCGCGCGAACATCATTTCCTTTTCTTTTCCTCCCAGATGGCCCTCATTCGCACACTATGCGCCGCCTTCCTTTCCACTGTCCTTCCCTTTCTCGTCTTCTTCTCACCGGTGAGAACGTCAATATTTTGAATTTTGTTTCTGTATGTCTTTCTATCCACACAGTCGTTCAAAGAGATACCCAGTTCCATCATTTCCTCCTTGAGTTGTTTGGTGTATCCGTTCAGACTGGATAGTTGCCAAATATAGTTGAAATTTTGTTTATTTAATCTGGACCGATCCATCCGAACCATATGTTCAATGAATCTCAGTCTTTTCCTTCGGAAAGCCGTTTCAAGATCTTCCAGATCCCTGTACTGCTCTTCTTTGGGTCTGTGCCTGTACCCATCTTTGGTTTTCTTGGGGCCATACATTTTCCGAAGAATTCTTCGTTCAATTTTAAGAAGAGGTTCCAATTTTGAAAGCACATTGTTTCCACACCATACATGATAACCGGCCTGATCACAGTCCTATAATGGCGGACTTTCGCACTTCTGGAAAGGTTTTTCTTTCCGTACAGTTCCCGGGTTAGAGTAATGGCCTTTGTTAATTTGAGTTTCCATATCTTAAAGGTTTCTTTGTCTGAGGCGTTTAGGGATATGTTTTCCCCAAGATATTTAAAATTGTTAGTATACTTTATTTCTCCATACGTAGTGTTCAGGCACGTTTTCGGGAATTTAAATAGTGTGGTCATAATTTCCGTTTTACCAAAGGAGACCAGTTTTCTCGGCTATCTCTTTGCGATCTTCTACTTCCTTTCTTGCTTTTTCTTCTTATTTTATTTTATTATTATTTTTCCAAAATTTCGCGGCGCACAGTTTGGGAAACGCTGATCTATAAATCCTCTATTCGGATTGTTTCCACGTAAAGTTTTTCTTGCTTGCTTGACGTTTCGAACCCTGGAATCTGGGAACGTCCTCAGAAGCTGTGAGTGGCGGTTGGAAGACCCTGTTGTTAGGTCTTTCACAGCGTCTGAGGCCGATGCCAGATTCCAGGGTTCCAAAACGTCAAGCAAGAAAATAGTACGATGGAAGCAGTCCGAATTGTCGATTTACCCATTACAGTAACTGTAATAACTTGCTGGAATACGAAAAAAGAATTAAGATGTTTTGTTCCAGAGTTTATCAATATGTTATGTAACATTTGTTGCTTTTAACTTTTTGAGCACGTATGACGCAAATTATCAGCAAAGCAAATTATTTATGAAAATGTGTACAGCGGTTTTGGATTACAGGGACAAAAACATGTTTAAGCATACATAGCAGACAAACATATAACCTTTCTCCAGTCATTGACGACGTCAAGCCGAATAGTTCCGATTAAATTTATTTAAATTAATACATACAAGCATTTATCTAAATGCTCCTAAGTTCACCGGCGAGACCAAAACTAATCGAGTTATATCTCCGTAGATGGGTACTTAATATTCTTATTTGGTTATGTCGGTACTATGGCATTCAACATTCGTTCGCCACTTTGCTGTTTTCCTAAACACAATGTGGCTTAGAAACGTTCATGTCGACTTGAGGAATCAGTAGACCCCTTTTTTGTCAGGTCGGTGGAATTGTTTTGGAGGACAGCAAACAAATACACATTACAGCCAAAAACATTGTCCTACTTTTTGCGTAGTCCGTTAATGATATGAACAAGATCATTCTAACCGGTTATTACAATTTTTGTTTGCGCAGTAGTTTTTAATTTTCATGTTACCCTACACGACGGTCAACCTGAAATGCCGTTTCTCGCATTCTGCTCGTCAGAGGTTACTGTCGTCGCATTCTTCTCGTTGTAAGCTTTTTTTATCTCGTCGTAGTCCTTTTTCACGTTATCCTGAGTCTGTTTCCTTTCCTTTTTTCTACGTGGAGACCAGTTTAACAAATTCTCAGGCCAACGATCGTTACATATTGGTTCCACGTGGCTGTACTGTATGACGTGTTGGGATAATTTCTCCCTGGGCAATTGTCCCCCCCCCCAAACAGTTGCTCCCCAGACATTTGTGAAATTTTGTTACATAGATAGAGAGAGAGAGAGAGGTTGCTGTATTTAAATTATTTTAATTATTTAATTAAGTTATATTGCTGTATTTTACTTGAAATCAAATATAAACCTTAGGGCAACAACTGATGAGTCAAAGGTAAGACAAAGCTAGCAGAATTGCTGAGGAAAGAGGTCTGAGAATCTTAATTACAGTAGATACTTTTGGTGCTTACCGATAAAAAAGTAATGCATTTGAGTAATGGCCAATTCAGCTTCGTTTTGGAAACTCATAACCTGTATTGTGGCTTAAATGACATAATATATTGTCAGTCATATTGAGCCATTTCTGACACCTCCTTTATCCACTGAGACGTATTTGCATTAATGTTATTCCGTGCGCAAAAGAGGTGCTATTTAGGAAGCTTCACGTACTTATATTTGGACGCCGATTAACAGTAATTTCTTTAACGTTTTGTTTCGTTATAATATAGAAATGAGGAACAATTTTAGTTACTATATGCTTCAATATGACAATAAATTTTATTAGACGTATCAATTTATTCGTTCTCGTTGTCTTTTGACTATAAAAGAATTTCTTTTTCAATTTTTTTCATATTAAAAATTGGCAATCCTAATTTTTAAACAGTAAAATCACTCTCAGACTTGTGAAATAGTAGAAACTCCCATTCAGGTCTTCACACAGACGGCGTATCTGAATCCCATCTTTTAATTAATGTGCGCTATTAAACAGAAACAAGTGTCCCGACTTCCTGGACGAAACCAGTGGACCGTGCACACTACGTTTCCTTGCCATCCATAGGGAAAACTACGTACGTTGATTCGGCAGCAAGTAGGCCAACAGTAATGTCGACGCCGTACCAACGCGACCTGAATTAACTCAAGCTTAAAACTAAATTAAACGTTCCCATCCCGGCGCAATTACACTGATGTGTTTGATTAATCTAATCGTCGGCACTTTGTGAAGCTCCGTTGTTGGAATTACTGCCAAACCACAACTTTTATATTTAATAAAGAAGCGTGTCATATTTTAATATAGGCTTTTATGCTAATTTTTCTTCCGTAACTTTAAAAAATTTGTACATCGTTTAATTCCACGGTACTTAAAAATATCAGCATGAAGCATGGCTTCACATAGCCCTGAATCATGTACCGTGAGGAGGAAACCAATAACTATAGGCTTTTAAGACACGGTGCTGGAGGAGAATAAGGTTTAAGGTTTCGTGGACGTAGTTATGAGTAAGCAATGAAAAGGATTTAAAAATATCTTATCTGAAAGTAATACTAATGTTATTTATATGAGTACAAGAATGTAGGCGATTATTTTTGAAAGAAATGCTGAGGGAAACCAGGAGAGAATTTAAAATGTTTTTAGATTAGGTTTCTGTAGAAATGTATTTGAAAACGTTCAGAATTAAAAAGCAGAGATCCCCTCCTTTTCTCAGTTTAGGAGGGGCTGAGACAGAAACGGCGTACCGAGACAGCCTAGAGTCCAGATAGCTCTGGTTGCTGGCGACACGGCTGTATTTACCACCAATCGTCACGCAGAACGGGCCGTCCTACGACTATAGCGCCAGCACGATTCGCTCGGGAACGGATAGCTTGAAAGTGACTTTAAACGCGACCGAGAGTGTAGCTGTCTTATTCTCTAAACGCCGGAAGATCTGTGGAGGTTACTTCGCATTGGCAGAACGTACTTGCGCTGGTCCAACGAAGTGAAATACCTCCGTGTACATCTAGATCGTCGGCTCATCTGGCGTGCCCACATTCAGACAGTTCACAAACGAGCGTTCGTCTGAGCCTACTGTTTCCACTGCTGATTAGCCTGACTATGACACAGAAATAATCGTCAGCGCGTGTCTGCTGCCAGTCATTACTTACGCCGCTCCGGTCTGGGGATACCTTGCCGCAATGCATAAAAAGAAATTGCAAAGCGTCCTCGAACGTGGCTAGCGGCCAAAGTCGCCCGTCGATTTTCTTCTCGCCTGCTGAGGAGGGGTCTTGGCATCCGCTCCTTGGACGATACTATGTAGCGTCTTGTAAGCAAGTTTTATGTACGTCCGACATGGAGCACAGACAACCCACTTATAGCCGGGATAAGCCAGTACCGTACACGTCCAAATGATACGTGGAAACGACCTCGGTGTATACTGCGCTAGTGTAGGCTAGCACAAACAGCCGTTGCAGGCCTGCTATATAACAAGATCGCCCTACTTGGGCAAGGCCATGAGGCACGAGCTCCAGAAGGTAGCTCGGAACTCAGATTCCCGAGTGGTTCGTTCTCTATACCCTCAACCACACAGCCCAGAGTCAGTCAGTCAAATAAATTCATTTCATTGGACGACGCGAAGTGTAGTTAAGGCGAAATACCCATTAAAGCGTAGGGGCATATGTAATATCGGCGGCAATCACTCCGCCAACTACCGGTCCTGCCCGGTGTACAAGCAGGAGCTCCAGCAGCGAAAACCAAGGGGCCAATGCCACCACTAAGGCACCCAGCCGTCGGCTGAAGACCTGCAACAGACCAGACAGGCCTGACGCCTCCTGCTACAGCTGCCGTGACTACTGTCTCAACTTCCGAAGTAAAAAAGTCCCAGCGGCCGAAGAAACCACCTGTTGCTAGGTATGCCTACCTCAGGCTCCACCTCACCCAAAGGTGAAGAAGCGCCGAAACTTCACGACTTCACAAGAAACGTCCCAGCCAGCCACTACCATCTCGGTCAAGGAACGTGAGGAAACTAAACCCACCAGTTCCGCCTGCACCTAAACCCTACCCCTACACCGGATGCAGCCTTCCCACCCTTGCCACCACCTCGCTACCCTAAAGCCGAAGGCAAACGTAAAAAGGTTAAGCATTCTCGCGGCGCTCAAGTCCGAGCTCCTGTAAGCCTGCGCGTCGCGAAGAAGACAAGACCGACGCTATCGCTTCAGTGACAACTTCTAGCGCATCCGCTAAAGGTGCTATCTCTGGCCCTAGTCCCAAGGTTTCCACCAATCCCTTGATTGCCAAGCCTCCACGCTCTTACGCGCAGACAGTCTCCGAGTATTCTGCCTCCAACTCCGTCTGTGACAACGCAAACATCGTCACGACGTCCTTGAGGCATAAGACCTCCTGAAAGTCGCCCAGATCTTCAGGTCCATCAGATCCCGCTTGGAGACTGCCGACTTCTATGACTCGGTTCCTCAAACGAGATCTCTCGATTCTTGGCTGGAATACCAACGGTATGGCCGAAAAAGCCCAAAAACTCCAAGAATTATTTGCCCGACTCGAACCCGAGGGTTCTCAATGAAACCCACTTGACCCGGTGAGGCGGTTTCGATTGGCCAATTATGTGTGCTATAGGGACGATCGGCCGGGCTCTGCAGGAGGTGGTACGGCCGTAGCGGTGAGTACCACAATTGGTCATCACCGTGTCGACCTACCGCTCTGACGGGGAAAAGGCGCCGTCCTCGCATCCCCGCCATTGCTGGACTGTTCGGCCAAGTCCTGGGTCGCCCGGAAGAGAAGGCCGTGTACTTCGGCTTGTGTTTCGAGCGACAGTACGCTTCTAACCCACTCATGGACTGGGACTTCGATGAAGAAGTCGAAAACGATGTGGAAGACTTTCTGTCTCTTCCGATCACTGCGGAGCCCGAACCCATCTCTAGAGAAGAGTTCTCAGATCGGCTCGCTGAACTCCGGCCGAATGAAAGCTCCTGGCCCGGGCGGTGTTTCCAACACCGCTCTAATTCGACTCCCGGAGTTAGGAATCCTTTTCTTGGTCGCGCTGTTCAACGCGTGTCTAAGGCTGGCCTACTTTCCCAAGAAATGGCAGAAGGCGACTGTCATAGTGATCCTGAAGCAGGGAAAAGACGTTTCCCGTGCCGACAATTTCCGTGTCATCTACGTCAAAGGTCCTCGAACGTCTAGTTCAGCGGCGTGTACAAGACCATCTAAGAAACGTCGACGTGTTGGTCCCCGAATAGTTAGGCTTCCGTGTGGGGCATTCCACCACTCATCAGCTGACGAGACTCATGGAGTATATCACGAATGCCGGCTGTCGGAAAGAGTAGACTGTCGGCTGTTCACTAGATGTGGTGCGTGAGGGTAGACGACCAGGTCTCTTGCGAGAGACGTATTACAACCGAGGTACCTCAAGGTAGCGTTTTAGGGCCTCTCCTGTTTTCAGTCTACGTCAGCGATGTATCCAGGGAGCCTGGAGTCCAGTTCGCCCAGCTTGCCGACGACACGATGGTTTATACCGGCGACCGGAACGCTGACGGGGTGATCATACGACTCCAGTCCGCATTCGATGCGTTTACGACCTGGACGGCTAACTGAAAAGTTGCCGTCAACGAGACTAAGAGCTCCGCGGTGCTATTCTCTAAGCGCCGGAAGGAACCGCGAGGACGAGTCAGACTCGGTATAACGTCTTACCTACGTTATAACGTCGGGAACCAGTGCGTAATTGCCTCAGATCAATTGCACGGGCTGTCATAGTTTTAATCAACTTCTTATGAAGATTTTAACAAGCAGTAGTAGTTAGAATGAAAGGAATGTTTGTTGGGGTGTTTGATGATTTATTCACTCAGTATTTTGTGTTAAGTAATGACATCTCTTTATTAGGTGCTATCCTTTATAGTTCTACATAAATTTTTTTACCATAAGGTTTTCTAAATAAAAGTTTACAAAATATTTTCTGAAAAGGTGGCCACAACAAAAGTATTGTTATGTGCTAGCTTTTTCCACGGATCCGGGATATTAAATTGGGTTTGTAAGTTAAGTTATCATACTATTTGAAGGAAGGGGCCATTTGAAGAATGGACTTAATTTAACCTCTAGTATCTGAAAAGCTTTATACTACAAGCACTAATTACTATTACAAATAATTTTAGTCGTATGACATAATACAATTTACAAAATGACAATAATTAAAGTCTTTTATATAGTTTATTAAACTGTCTTTTGCAAACATTTCTTTTAATGACATTTAACCACGGAAGACAAGTCTCCGTGTCACCTGTGATATTGTGAAGTTTACTCCGTGTCCTGGTCCTTGGTCCTTGGAGTGTCCACAGATGGTTGAAGGTTATGGTAGTTCACTTTCCGGGTGAAGTTCCTGAAGAGATCCTGGTAATTATGAAGCTGTTATGCTGTTCTATGAAGTCTGGTAGCTAAGCATCTTTAGTAGTACAACTCGAGTGAAAGTTCTTGTTTCCCACAGAAGTGTACGTCACATGGTTATTTATGAAATGTTCTCACTTTTGGTACATTGTACCTTTTTAATTTAAACAAACATTGGAGATCTTACACATAGTAAATAGAGATATCATCCCTCTCACTTATTTATTCCATTTAATTTAATAGATTACATTTTTCTTTATAAAACACTACTTTACTGATACTTTCCTATACACATTGTTATATCTGCACTTTAAAATTACAATATCTTAGTACTTCGGGGCATGGTTCAAGGGTGTAGTGTTTACTACGAGAGCGCTCCATCTCGACTGCATTATTATGTCAGGGCAGGTAAGTTAACTGCACGGAGTTTACGCATCACAACAAAATAGTTCCACTTTTATTCGCTATTTACGGTATTTAAAGTTTGACCTTTTTATTATCCAAAGCTATGCTTTGCTTCAGAATTAAATAGTATACTACTGTATCATTGTTTATTTATTTGAATAATTTCAAGTTTTTACCAGTACTATTTGTTTAGTAAAAGAATCTTTATGCAGGTTAATTCCAGTTAATGCATATCAGTGCATGGTAAATTATTAACTAGTTTCCCTATCTTTACACTAGCGTTCCTTTTGTCATTTAAAACTCTTTATTAAATATTATTTTGAGTTAATCAAGGGATGTAATATTAATTTTAATGTGCGATTTAAAAATAAATTTTACTCCATATTACGTTTCCTATTTTAAAATCGTCACATACTCCGCCGCTTAAAGATGACACCGGGTGGGTATTCTACGGGTTATTAGGTCAGCAAGGTACTGGGAGTATGCTTGGGATTACTGTGTGAAGTTTTCTTAGTACTCGTTTTCTTTCTTTCGTGAAGTTCCCTTTCTCTCGTTTCTTAACGGCTAACGGCTAACTTAATTTTATTTCTTACTACTACTAATTTCCCGCAACTTCACAATATCGTGCCCCGACTGATTTCATTAGCATACTCTAACTCAAGTAGTTAGTTTTCTGCTCTTTCTTTAACCCTTTTCAGTACGGTGCCGTTGTGACTGTGTTACGTACTTATCTCTATATCTCTTAATTATACTATTCTAATCTAAAGTTGATCCCATACTCAACCTTAGATTCTTTCTTAATTCTAATTTCTTACGCTACTGAGACAAGCGGAATTTCACGAAGAGGAATCTTTATTTTCTATTAAACGATCAGCTGTTACAAACTAAGCAAGAGGGGACAAATACTTTACACTAGACGCATTGTATTACACACAGGCGTGGTGGCTATTGTTTACCTAGGCAGCAGTTCATAACAATATGGGTGGCTTACTACAATTCTAAACACGATTATCTCCTGCACGGGTTTGTCGTATACTGACAAGCTTGGGAATTATTTTGAACAGGCCACGACCGGGTGTTTACGCTATTCAAATAATTTTTTATTATTATTTTGCTTTTTCCTTATATTACTACTACACTTTTATTACACATTAGTTTATTTAAGATACTACCAAGCTTTTTATTTGAAGGACTTATTATTTATTTATTTTTATTTTCTTCGGATTTAAGAAAAGAACTTTGTTTCTTATTTGTTTAGAACTCGGTTGTTTACTTAGGGAAGCATCATTCCATAAAATTAATTAGTACACTAGTTTTATTTAATTCGAATTAATTTTACTTTGTTTAAAAGTTGTTGTTACTGGGCACAATACGACACACACTTGTTATAACAATAGAACAAAAGAGGAGGTGGGGTATTGTCTATCTGGACTTTGCAGAGGGTGGCAAATACAATTCCGTACAGGCGAGAACAGGATATTTACAGGTCTGAGTTTGTTGACAAACCGACACGTTGATTAATGAAATTTTTGGACAAGTACGTACATGGTTTTGTATACGTGTGTCAATATGTTAATATGAGTTTACACATATTAAATTCACAATTAAAATTACCTATATACTATTCTATTCGAATAATAATAATAATTATTATTTTTTTTTTACTTCCATATTCCTTAAGGAAATGGAAGTATGGTGATGGCAAAAAAAATCGTGTTCGAGATTATTGCAGATTCTGATTGTACTACACTCAAAACATGAAAAAAAGTCGTTTTCCGAAAAGTGTGTGTGTGTGTGTGTGTGTGTGTGTGTGTGTGTGTGTGTGTGTGTGTTTGTGTGTAGATTTTTTTTTCTATGGCAAACGATAACTGCCGCAAATTCAAACAGAATCAAATAATTTTTGGCATACAGCCCTGATTTGTAGAGTACTCACGACCTATTGTTTTTGGTGAAGATCGGTTGAGGGAAAGGGGTAGTTTACCGGCAACAGTTTTTTTTTATCAAGGGAAATTTTTTTTTGGCAAACGATAACAGCCGCAAATTCAAACAGAATCAAATAATGTTTCGCATACAGCCCTGAATTGTAGAGTTCTCAATACCTATTGTTTTTGGTGAAGATCGGTTAAGGGAAAGGGGTAGTTTACCTGCAACGTTTTTTATCAAGCGTATTTTCTATGGCAAACGATAACTGCCGCAAATTCAAACAGAATCAAGTAATTTTTTGCATACGTCACTGAATTGTAGAGGACTCAAGGCCTTTTGATTTTGGTGAAGATCGGTTAAGGGGAAGGGGTAGTTTACCTGCAACCTTTTACGTTTTAACAAGAGTAAAGTACTTGAAAATTCATTTAAACTTTTTCAAACAATGGTAATTGTTAAAAATAAAATAATATTGTTGCCAGGCAATAAAATTATAATTTTTTCATTTTAATGTAAATCTGTACATAGTATAAAGTAAAGTCGGTCCGTTTTCTCTCTGTGTTTGAAATAGCTAATCTCAGGAAGTACTGAACGGATTTTATTCAAGTTTTCGCCAATAGATAGAGTGTCTATCGAGGAACATTTATGTGTATAATTAATACATATATGTTGTACATTAGCTTAGCTATCACGGTTTATGTCAAGTAAGTGGTATAGTTTACATCTTATATATAAAAATGAATGTTTCTTTGTTTGTCCCGTATGCGTTCCTATACCATTCATCCGATTGCGATGAAACTTCGGTGAGTTGTTGTGCGCACGTCCGCGAAGGTTTCTTCCACATCTCCTCCTAAACCACTGTACCGATTTCAACCAAACTTGGCACAAATATTTTACGCAACGGGAGAACCAACATAGGATAGGTGTTTTTTCTATGGGGTCCATTTGGGGGTTCTTTGGGGTCTTCCACATCGCCTCCTAAACCACTGGACCGATTTCAACCAAACTTGGCACAAATATTTTACGCAAAGGGAGAACCAACATAGGACAAGTGTTTTTTTCGATACGATCCTTTGGGGGGTCCTTTGGGGTCTTCCACGTCTCCACCTAAACCATTGGACAGATTTCAACCAAACTTGGCACAAATATTTTACGCAACGGGAGAACCAACATAGGACAGGTGTTTTTTTTCGATACGATCCTCTGGGGGGTCCTTTGCGGTCTTAAAAAACTATTACATCTGGTTACTATGGCAACCCAATAGAATAGATTCTGTTCTAAATATATTATCGCATTAAATTGAAGACCACGCGAACGAAGTTGTGGGCAACAGCTATTTATTTTTAAGAAGCCTACTTTAATTAAACTTTATTAATTAAACTAACATTTTCATTACGTACAACGTGAAACTCCGTAGCGAAGCACGGGTATTCTGCTAGTCATGTATAAGAGAAAATATATCGTGCGTGGCAGGCAAGCATATCTCAGTTATGTACTGATTACGTTTCCATTTTATTATTATCACTACCGCAATAAAAAGGCAGGGAAGACACACACACACAAACACACACACACACACACACAATTCGCGTTATTTCTGGCCTCATTCATGTTTATTTTCTTACATTTGCACGCTTTTTAAATGGAAAGTGCCGAACCCATACCAACATAACGCATGCAAGCCGAAAAAGTGTCCAGCGTGGATAGCGATTTGCTTCCTGTGGATCGCTGGGCAGTGTAACTGCACGTGTTTACAGAGGAACGATTCATAGACAGACTTTTCGTCTTTAGGGAATGAACCCTCTGCAAGATGCTGAGGGTCCATGAGTGACTTCGGAGCGCTCCTTCTTTTCCGCGTGTTTGTTCTGTGAAACGTACACTGTAGATTCGCAGATTTATTCTAAGCAACGCTCAATAGGAAATGTTGAAAATTTTTGTCCACGGTGAACCCTCATACACACTAAACTTGCTCTGATGTTTTAATTACGGACATCATAATATTAAAACTTTGGAAACTTGAGCACTACTTAATGGAGATCAATCATTAACTTATACAAGCCATTAATTTTATGCATATTTTTTATATATATGTGTACAACGTTATCGGCAACAACGAAGTAGTTTTTGTTAAAATTCCTTCCCGGGATATTTGGCCGTAGTCCAATGTTTTCTACAAAACCAGAACGTTTCGGCAATGCCATTGACTTCCATCATCAGTGAAAATCGAGTGCCATAACGTGAGGTGGTATATGTTGGTGACCACAGTACTGTGGTTAAGGCTGAAGCAGTAAGTATAAAGAAGTAGTTTCTATGGTAATATTCATTTCGAAAATGATTTTAAAAATAAATCTTAGAATATGGAAGTCATGTATGGTTCTCCATACCGATTTTTAAATTACTGAAATATTTTAAAGTAATTGAGTGGATAGATCAACAGAGTGGCACATAGTATAGGTGTCACTATCCTGCACAATTATTAATTTTGGTTATTTTATGAGTACCACGATGCACACAACTATTTTAACTAAAAGCAGAGTCGCGCATTTTATAACGTCTTACCTACGTTATAACGTCGGGAACCAGTGCGTAATTGCCTCAGATCAATTGCACGGGCTGCCATAGTCTTAATCAACTTCTTAACAAGCAGTAGTAGTTAGAATGAAAGGAAAGTTTGTTGGGGTGTTTGATGATTTATTCACTCAGTATTTTGTGTTAAGTAACGACATCTCTTTATTAGGTGCTATCCTTTATACTTCTACATGGAATATTCTAAATAAAAGTTTACAAAATACTTTCTGAAAAGGTGGCCACAACAAAAGTGTTGTTATGCGCTAGCTTTTTCCACGGATCCGGGATATTAAATTGGTTTTGTAAATTAAGTTATCATACTATTTGAAGGAAGGGGCCATTTGAAGAATGGACTTAATTTAACCTCTAGTATCTGAAAAGCTTTATACTACAAGCACTAATTACTATTACAAATAATTTTAGTCGTATGACATAATACAATTTACAAAATGACAATAATTAAAGTCTTTTATATAGTTTATTAAACTGTCTTTTGCAAACATTTCTTTTAATGACATTTAACCACGGAAGACAAGTCTCCGTGTCACCTGTGATATTGTGAAGTTTACTCCGTGTCCTGGTCCTTGGTCCTTGGAGTGTCCACAAATGGTTGAAGGTTATGGTAGTTCACTTTCCGGGTGAAGTTCCTGAAGAGATCCTGGTAATTATGAAGCTGTTATGCTGTTCTATGAAGTCTGGTAGCTAAGCATCTTTAGGAGTATAACTCGAGTGAAAGTTCTTGTTTCCCACAGAAGTTCACATCACATTGTTATTTATAAAATGTTCTCACTTTTCGCACATTGTACCTTTTTAATTTAAACAAACATTGGAGATCTTACACATAGTCAATAGAGGTATCATCCCTCTCACTTATTTATTCCATTTAATTTAATAGATTACATTTTTCTTTATAAAACACTACTTTACTGATACTTTCCTCTACACATTGTTATATCTGCACTTTTAAATTAAAATATCTTAGTACTTCGGGGCATGGTTCAAGGCTGTAGTGTTTACTACGAGAGCGCTCCATCTCGACTGCATTATTATGTCAGGGCAGGTAAGTTAACTGCGCGGAGTTTACGCACCACAACAAAATAGTTCCACTTTTATTCGCTATTTACGGTATTTAAAGTTTGACCTTTTTATTATCCAAAGCTATGCTTTGCTTCAGAATTAAATAGTATACTACTGTATCATTGTTTATTTATTTGAATAATTTCAAGTTTTTACCAGTACTATTTGTTTAGTAAAAGAATCTTTATGCAGGTTAATTCCAGTTAATGCATGTCAGTGCATGGTAAATTATTAACTAGTTTCCCTATCTTTACACTCGTGTTCCTTTTGTCATTTAAAACTCTTTATTAAATATTATTTTGAGTTAATCATGGGATGTAATATTAATTTTAATGTGCGATTTAAAAATAAATTTTACTTCATATTACGTTTCCTATTTTAAAATCGTCACATACTCCGCCGCTTAAAGATGACACCGGGTGGGTATTCTATGGGTTATTAGGTCAGCAAGGTACTGGGAGTATGCTTGGGATTACTGTGTGAAATTTCTCTCACTCATTTCTGTTTATTTTTATTTTTTTTTATTTTTTTTATGAGGTGCATGAGTCACTCTCGACTTACTTCTTCCTATTATCAACATATATAACGCCTTACAAACTAATTCTTAGACTACATAAAATTCACACTTTATAAATTATATATTGAAAACATACTAAATTCTTCTTAAGACTACTACTTACGACTACTACCGGTTTTTTCTTTAGTGGTGAGTTACTCTTGTTATAGAATTACTGTTTAAGTAATTTATTACTTACTTATTATTTATATTCGATGTCAGCTGACTTCTCACTTTTCTCTACTTTCGCTGAATAGGATCCAAGTTTGATCAGGCCTCATCCCTATTTATACGATTAGGTAAGCAAGTGGTTACTCAAGTTCGCTTTAGCAGTTGAGTACAAAAAAAATATACCTCCTTTTTTTTTACATTTAGTTTGCTTGCACTCTACCATTTCCTTTTTCGTGACAATGTTTTATCTGCGAAATATGTGTTCTTCGTACATATTTTTGAGTAGAGGGTTCGTACAGGGCTACAGTTACTGGAGTTAAGTATTTGTGAATTTGGTAAGGACCACACCATCGGTATGATAGCTTGGAGGTGGTCTTATCGATTGCACTACTCGTAGGGTGTGTTCTATACGTTACTAAGTCACCGATTTGATATTTTACTACATTGTTATTATTAATCCTCTCATGATATTTTCGCGATTTCTTTAAGTTCGCTCTTAAATTAGCGCGACCTTCATTCCAGATTTTCTTTATATTTTTATCCCTAATTTCTTGTGCCTAGTAACCAGGTATTTCCCCCTTAGTTGAAAGTAAATTCCAGTTAAAATACTTTAGTTATTTTAAAGTAACTGAGTGAATAGATCAACAGAGTGGCACATAGTATAGGTGTCACTATCTTGCATAATTATTAATTTTGGTTATTTTATGAGTACCACGATGCACACAACTATTTTAACTAAAAGCAGAGTGGCGCATTTTATAACGTCTTACCTACGTTATAACGTCGGGAACCAGTGCGTAATTGCCTCAGATCAATTGCACGGGCTGCCATAGTCTTATCAACTTCTTATGAATATTTTAACAAGCAGTAGTAGTTAGAATGAAAGGAAAGTTTGTTGGGGTGTTTGTTGATTTATTCACTCAGTATTTTGTGTTGAGTAATGACATCTCTTTATTAGGTGCTATCCTTTATAGTTCTACATGGATTTTTTTTTTACCATAAGGTTTTCTAAATAAAAGTTTACAAAATATTTTCTAAAAAGGTGGCCACAACAAAAGTATTGTTATGTGCTAGCTTTTTCCACGGATCCGGGATATTAAATTGGTTTTGTAAGTTAAGTTATCATACTAAATGAAGGGGGGGGCATTTGAAGAATGGACTTAATTTAACCTCTAGTATCTGAAAAGCTTTATACTACAAGCACTAATTACTATTACAAATAATTTTAGTCGTATGACATAATACAATTTACAAAGTAACAATAATTAAAGTCTTTTATATAGTTTATTAAACTGTCTTTTGCAAACATTTCTTTTAATGACATTTAACCACGGAAGACAAGTCTCCGTGTCACCTGTGATATTGTGAAGTTTACTCCGTGTCCTGGTCCTTGGTCCTTGGAGTGTCCACAAATGGTTGAAGGTTATGGTAGTTCACTTTCCGGGTGAAGTTCCTGAAGAGATCCTGGTAATTATGAAGCTGTTATGCTGTTCTATGAAGTCTGGTAGCTAAGCATCTTTAGGAGTATAACTCGAGTGAAAGTTCTTGTTTCCCACAGAAGTTCACGTCACATTGTTATTTATAAAATGTTCTCACTTTTCGCACATTGTACCTTTTTAATTTAAACAAACATTGGAGATCTTACACATAGTCAATAGAGGTATCATCCCTCTCACTTATTTATTCCATTTAATTTAATAGATTACATTTTTCTTTATAAAACACTACTTTACTGATACTTTCCTCTACACATTGTTATATCTGCACTTTTAAATTAGAATATCTTAGTACTTCGGGGCATGGTTCAAGGCTGTAGTGTTTACTACGAGAGCGCTCCATCTCGACTGCATTATTATGTCAGGGCAGGTAAGTTAACTGCGCGGAGTTTACGCACCACAACAAAATAGTTCCACTTTTATTCGCTATTTACGGTATTTAAAGTTTGACCTTTTTATTATCCAAAGCTATGCTTTGCTTCAGAATTAAATAGTATACTACTGTATCATTGTTTATTTATTTGAATAATTTCAAGTTTTTACCAGTACTATTTGTTTAGTAAAAGAATCTTTATGCAGGTTAATTCCAGTTAATGCATGTCAGTGCATGGTAAATTATTAACTAGTTTCCCTATCTTTACACTCGTGTTCCTTTTGTCATTTAAAACTCTTTATTAAATATTATTTTGAGTTAATCATGGGATGTAATATTAATTTTAATGTGCGATTTAAAAATAAATTTTACTTCATATTACGTTTCCTATTTTAAAATCGTCACATACTCCGCCGCTTAAAGATGACACCGGGTGGGTATTCTATGGGTTATTAGGTCAGCAAGGTACTGGGAGTATGCTTGGGATTACTGTGTGAAATTTCTCTCACTCATTTCTGTTTATTTTTATTTTTTTTTATTTTTTTTATGCGGTGCATGAGTCACTCTCGACTTACTTCTTCCTATTATCAACATATATAACGCCTTACAAACTAATTCTTAGACTACATAAAATTCACACTTTATAAATTATATATTGAAAACATACTAAATTCTTCTTAAGACTACTACTTACGACTACTACCGGTTTTTTCTTTAGTGGTGAGTTACTCTTGTTATAGAATTACTGTTTAAGTAATTTATTACTTACTTATTATTTATATTCGATGTCAGCTGACTTCTCACTTTTCTCTACTTTCGCTGAATAGGATCCAAGTTTGATCAGGCCTCATCCCTATTTATACGATTAGGTAAGCAAGTGGTTACTCAAGTTCGCTTTAGCAGTTGAGTACAAAAAAAATATACCTCCTTTTTTTTTACATTTAGTTTGCTTGCACTCTACCATTTCCTTTTTCGTGACAATGTTTTATCTGCGAAATATGTGTTCTTCGTACATATTTTTGAGTAGAGGGTTCGTACAGGGCTACAGTTACTGGAGTTAAGTATTTGTGAATTTGGTAAGGACCACACCATCGGTATGATAGCTTGGAGGTGGTCTTATCGATTGCACTACTCGTAGGGTGTGTTCTATACGTTACTAAGTCACCGATTTGATATTTTACTACATTGTTATTATTAATCCTCTCATGATATTTTCGCGATTTCTTTAAGTTCGCTCTTAAATTAGCGCGACCTTCATTCCAGATTTTCTTTATATTTTTATCCCTAATTTCTTGTGCCTAGTAACCAGGTATTTCCCCCTTAGTTGAAAGTAAATTCCAGTTAAAATACTTTAGTTATTTTAAAGTAACTGAGTGAATAGATCAACAGAGTGGCACATAGTATAGGTGTCACTATCTTGCATAATTATTAATTTTGGTTATTTTATGAGTACCACGATGCACACAACTATTTTAACTAAAAGCAGAGTGGCGCATTTTATAACGTCTTACCTACGTTATAACGTCGGGAACCAGTGCGTAATTGCCTCAGATCAATTGCACGGGCTGCCATAGTCTTATCAACTTCTTATGAATATTTTAACAAGCAGTAGTAGTTAGAATGAAAGGAAAGTTTGTTGGGGTGTTTGTTGATTTATTCACTCAGTATTTTGTGTTAAGTAATGACATCTCTTTATTAGGTGCTATCCTTTATAGTTCTACATGGATTTTTTTTTTACCATAAGGTTTTCTAAATAAAAGTTTACAAAATATTTTCTAAAAAGGTGGCCACAACAAAAGTATTGTTATGTGCTAGCTTTTTCCACGGATCCGGGATATTAAATTGGTTTTGTAAGTTAAGTTATCATACTAAATGAAGGGGGGGCATTTGAAGAATGGACTTAATTTAACCTCTAGTATCTGAAAAGCTTTATACTACAAGCACTAATTACTATTACAAATAATTTTAGTCGTATGACATAATACAATTTACAAAGTAACAATAATTAAAGTCTTTTATATAGTTTATTAAACTGTCTTTTGTAAACATTCCTTTCAATGGCAATTTAACCACGGAAGACAAGTCTCCGTGTCACCTGTGATATTGTGAAGTTTACTCCGTGTCCTGGTCCTTGGTCCATGGGGTGTCTACAAATGGTTGAAGGTTATGGTAGTTCACTTTCCGGGTGAAGTTCCTGAAGAGATCCTGGTAATTATGAAGCTGTTATGCTGTTCTATGAAGTCTGGTAGCTAAGCATCTTTAGTAGTACAACTCGAGTGAAAGTTCTTGTTTCCCACAGAAGTGCACGTCACATGGTTATTTATGAAATGTTCTCACTTTTGGTACATTGTACCTTTTTAATTTAAACAAACATTGGAGATCTTACACATAGTCAATAGAGGTATCATCCCTCTCACTTATTTATTCCATTTAATTTAATAGATTACATTTTTCTTTATAAAACACTACTTTACTGATACTTTCCTCTACACATTGTTATATCTGCACTTTTATATTAAAATATCTTAGTACTTCGGGGCATGGTTCAACGGTGTAGTGTTGACTACGAGAGCGCTCCATCTCGACTGCATTATTATTATGTCAGGGCAGGTAAGTTAACTGCGCGGAGTTTACGCATCACAACAAAATAGTTCCACCTTTATTCGCTATTTACGGTATTTAAAGCTTGACCTTTTTATTATCCAAAGCAATGCTTTACTTCAGAATTAAATAGTATACTACTGTATCATTGTTTATTTATTTGAATAATTTCAAGTTTTACCAGTATTATTTGTTTAGTAAAAGAATCTGTATGCAGGTTAATTCCAGTTAATGCATGTCAGTGCATGGTAAATTATTAACTAGTTTCCCTATCTTTACACTCGCATTCCTTTTGTCATTTAAAACTCTTTATTAAATATTATTTTGAGTTTATCAAGGGATTTAATATTAATTTTAATGTGCGATTTAAAAATAAATTTTACTCCATATTACGTTTCCTATTTTAAAATCGTCACATCGGCAGGACGTACTTGCCCTGGTCGAGAGAAGTAAAGTACCTCGTTGTCCACCTCAATCGTCGGCTCACCTGGCGTGCCTATCCCCAGACAGTCAGAACTAGAGCGTCAGCTCGTCTGGGCTCTCTGTTTCCGATACTTGCCAACAAGGCTATGACCCGCAAGCTAGGTAAGTTGACCGTCAACACGTATCTGTTGATCATCACCTACGCTGTCCCCTTGCCGTTGTTCATAAAAGAAAGCTGCAAAGCGTTCTCGGCAGGGGGCTTAGGCTAGCGGCCAAACTCCCCCGTCGCTTCCATTCTTGTTTGGTGAGAAGTGAACTCAGTACTTGGATGACAACGTGCGGCACCTTTCGCGACGATTTACGTTCGAGCGGTAAGAACCCAGACAAATCCCTCATAGCCGGCCTTGGCAGGAACCGAACACGACCAAGTGATTCTTGGAAAAGGCCTCGGCAAATACCGTACTAGAACGGCCAATTACGAGCATGCCGTTGTAATGGCCCCTAAACATAAAAAATATTCTGTTTTTGAACCGGACCTCATGGCAGGAGCTCCTACAGGTAGCTCGGTACATGAATCCCAAGGGGATTCTGACGGGACAGTGGCAGAGTCCATTTGGAGACTCGTGGAGACTCGGGACACTGCATACTGCAACCCCCAGTCCGAAAAAATTCATTCCGTCGGACTACGCGAAGAAAGCCAGGCCGAAGAAGGAAGAGGGAAAGAGCAAAAAGCGAAGAGAAAGAAGACAAAGCGAAGCCGATCGACTAGGACAGCAGTAGGCTCTACATCCCGCTGGCGAATGAAGAGGATTGCGGCGCAGAACCAACAGCGAGAGCAGCCGCCGAACATCACACCGCGGCTCGCCGCCACCACAGCAGCAGCAGCAGCAACTAGCGCCCTCGTCCAACGGTCCTTTTAAGGACGACAAAAATAATATAGTGTGCGATTGCCACCATTTGTCTTGTAACAATATAAAACTGACTTATTACACTTTAACAGTTTTAGTTAAAGTGTACAAAGTGTAGCTAATGTTGAAGGTTCTGCTATATTAGATATTAGAATAGAATAAATCGGTTAATTTATTTAAAATAAAAATTTTAGTCTTTACATACGAAAATATAAAGCCGAAGTACGTTTAGCCTTTTGTTTATTTGTTTGAGGGAATATAAACAAAGTTTAATAATGAGGCAGACATTGATAATGGTTGTGTGGATTCGATTCTGGACGCAGCAGTGATAACGATTCATCCAAAGGTAGACAGTAAACTACCCCTGTATAGAAACAAGTTTACTAAACACCCCACCTCCAGGGAAATCCATCGTTTATCAAATAGGCCTAATCACGACATAACATTGTAACTTAATAAACGACACCCGTACACACACCAAGTCAAGGAACTGAGGAAGTAATATAAAGTTACGGTTAATCGAGTATGAATGCCTTGTAAATTTACACTGACTTGTTTTGTATCGGTGTGTGTGTGTGTGTGTGTGTGCGTGCATAGAATATATAAAAATATAGCGAGTTACAGAAGAAACGAAGATAGAGAGAGAGGAGACAGCGTGCAAAAAGGTGAAGGATTTATGGAGAATAAGTTTGGAATGTTAAAAAGTTGTGTGGTACACGGTGCCACGGCTGCCAAGAATGTCTGCAACTCTGGCAGTGCACTCTATGAATTTCTTGTTAATCTGCCTTCTACATCGCTAGCATTGTGCGTTTGTGCGCTAGCCCTGACTACACAATTTGCTCTGATTCATATATATTAACGAGCCTCGTTTAAATTAGCAACAAGTGTCTTTCTCACTGCCTCTCTCCTCCTCTCTTCTCTTTCTCTCTTCAACCCCCCATCCCGCCTTAATTTTTTAAATTGTTTTGTAAGGAAGAAGACGCTCTACCTCTGTTTGACTCTAAGCTTCCCACGCGTTGATCAGTTTCCCTCGGCAATTTTAAAGCAGCAGTGCAATGGGACTTCTAACGACAATTACCGCTCCCGATTACAACGATGATACTTTCTTACCCCCATGAATTTAAATATTTTAAGGCGATGGAATACAAATAATTGTGCACATACAATAACCATATTTCACTCTCATTGCTCCTCCTCCTCCTCCCCCTCCTCGTCCTCCCTCTTCATTCTTCTCCTTTCTCTTTCACCCCACTCAAAGTTAACGTGAATTAATTATTACGGTTCTCAATATTTTACCAACTTCTTCCACAACGTCGTCTTCCACAACTAATTTTTGGGTGTATTTGTAAAAACATTCCTCTACATTCCGCCTTTTGTGCATTCTGTTCACGTGATCCTATTCATTTGGTTATATGATAACCATGTACAAACATGGCGTTTCTGAACTCCATATCCGAAGACGATCGTCCTTTATAAATCCCCACGTATCCAAAGAAGCTTCACTTTTGCCGCCTGAATTCTGCTAAGATATTATCAAGATACTGTCGCCAGTTTGGTGATCTTAAAAAGCTAGGAATAAATTACTCAACGCCAGATGAAAATTCGATACTTAAAAATTTTATTAACACTTTATGTTAAACAATAAAAATGATTAAAAACAACAATGTTTTCTTAAACTCGTATTGCAACTAATTATTTAGTTGCACCATACACACATTCATAAACAGTGATACGAGTCGCCAAGTTAAATGATCACAATATTCCTAAACACAAATTAACATTGAAACATTTGTTCACTAATAATCTTGCTTTGTACCATGTCTCATCGCTTGGAGATGCAGGACTCAGTTGACTGAATTTGTTAACACGCGGAGTTTAGGTGTAAGGCTGGCCAAATCCTATAGTGTTCCTTAAGAGAAGGTTCCAGTTGCCGGGAGAATAAATATTTTCCATCACGTGGTGTTTTTAATGCTAACACAAAACTAACCAAAATTTGGCCATCTTCACCTTTTCATAGTAGTGGTGCAACGAAAGGGGGTTTAGACTCTTAACCCCCCCCCCCAGAAGAATAGAGGAAAAAAGAAACGTCAACAACTTATAAAATGTGGCTGTCAAAATGAAGTCGAGTAAGTCAAATTAAATAAATTAACGTAAACGTACGGACGAAAACGTCTGGAGGTAAACACAGACAATACTTGTCACTTTGTCACTTAGTCTTCTACCTCAGTACTGGGGTGAATTGGTGGACACCTTAATCGTTTCTGGCACTGAAGATGGCCTCTGATGGTGGGGCCGAAACGTCTGCCTTGAACAAGTAGACCGCGGCCTAATAGCCCGGAAATTTGTGAAAATGTAAATAAAATTAAATACCGGTAATTAGGCTAATTAATTATGTAAGTAAAAATATTTTAATTGCGATCTTGTGAGAATGAAATTATTTCGTCGTGTTAACATTACTAGTTGTCTGGTAATCGAGACATGGCTCAAATTTGCATCCTAATTTTTAGGTAATGTCCATGTAGCGAACAGGAAAGAGTTAGCCTTGGAATGTTTAAGTAGCACGCAGTGTGTCCAATTCGGTTTAAGATATTTATGTTGAAGTATTATATTCCACGGCATCATAAATAATTTTTTGCGTGCTCAACAGTTTTTCTATTGCTATTCGAATCTCATACGGATTTGCCAATCTCATACATTTTTCTATCCGTATTTAATAAATTTCTCAGATTTTTTTAATTTAGTAGACTATTTTATTGTCACTTTTAAAACAAATAAATGATTAAAATTTTAAGACGTATCCATTAAACCGTATACACGTAAACCTATTTAAGACTAAACGCGGCGTTCTGAACTCCGGCACCGTTACAAGAGCTCCAACAGCCTGTATTGGCGGATTGATGTCTATGGCAAATTCATCAAAACCTGCAACCAAATACGTATTTGCGCGCCCTCGTAGTGTGTGTGTGTTAGGATCTGTAGTGCCCATTTATGAAAATCTATTATTCGTTTCTGTAGCAAAACGAGTAGAGAGATGTAATACCATTTCTGCAACTATTTGCCAGTAGGCTACGTACTGAATACTACGACTTTTTAAAAAATTCTTGCGAAACATTTAACACTATCGCAGTACGCAAAAGATTAGAGAATATTGTGCCAGTTCCCTGGTGTCGTTCATTTTACTTATATTGTAATGCAATATGTCATCTTAATTGTTTCATGACTTTGTGTTAAATTTTAAATATGGGTACGACACAGTCAACGTGGTTCTCGAATGTTCCAGAGGAATCCGGCTGTAATGTTGTGTGCGTACGTGATTTCAACATGCGTTCGCAAGACTTTTCTAGACGCCGCCAGCCGCGCGCACTGTGTCAAGGCCGCAATCAATTACGTCCTAGTGTAGAGCTGATGCGTAGTATGTGGAATGTTCTGGTGTCTGAGCGAGGTATAAATACAAGACTTTAGCGGCGCTTAGTTTAGTTTTGAGTTGCGATTGATTCGAGTGCGGTTGTAGTATTGTGGCGAAGTGTTATGTGTTTTTATAATTGTGCGGGACAATTGTAATACATTTGTGTTTTATAGTCGGTGACATTATTATTGCGTGTGAACAATTTTTATTTGATTTGTGTTTTATAGTCGGTGACATTATTATTGCGTGTGAACAATTTTTATTTGATTTGTTGTAAGAGACTATCTTGTTGATTACAAACTGTTTAATTGTGATAATTAAAACTGGTGATTAGTGACTTAATTGTTGTCTTGTATTTTGTTTTCCACTGTACCATACGACGATCAAGTAGACCGTCGTAACAGTGGTGTTAGAAGTTGGATAGAACCGTTAACAGTGGAAACAGTGGACACTTTGTACAAGAGTAGTGTAATTTGAATTAATCGGTAAACAGTGGATGCCAGTCAGATGATGGAAAATTTCCAGGCGCTGCTGTTGCAGACGGAGAAACGACAGGATGAGAAACGTAGACAAGAGGCGGAAGAGACAAAAGAAGAACGCCGACAGGAAAGAGGCTGGCGGTTGCAGACTAACGCAGGGCCCACAATTGACACTGTTGCGCCCGTGTCAACTGTAAATGATGTTGGTTTACCTTCCGCAAACCCATTAACGATCACGTTTTTAGTGGTCCTATGTAGCGTGGAAACTGTGTGCTGTTCTGGAGCTTTATTTCTCCGATTTGTGCGATCACTCCCTTCTCTCGATAATTTAGGTCGATCCTAAGAAATCCTGTCTCCGACTTTGCTGTAGGTAGGCATGGAAGTTACTCTACATCACAGCATAAATAGAACTTCTCTTCCAAAGCATAATTACGTACAATTTAAGAATTCGTTAACATTAGGTGTTTGAGTAAACGCGTAGCTGCTGATCGCATCTCTCAGGATTGACTGACATCTAATGGTACCCAACTACGAAGGCCTGAATTTGATTCCGCTTATTTCTATCAGGGTCTTCTTCACCTTCCTTGACTGGTCTCGCTTGGCCAATTCCTGTTTTCTTCCGACCCACATCCTGTTAGGTTTCCCAGGGCTACTGCCCTCACTTCTTAATCTCATGACATTCTTGCAGCTAACAAGTCTCAAGGAATAAACTAAACTGCCCTGGAAGCTAAGGAAGATCACTTTGAAAAAATATGGCAGCCTGTTGTATTAGATTAAAATCCAACAATTTAATCCTTTAAGTTCTCTTCTTGTTTTCTTCTTCACATCTACAGCCCTACGTGATCCCTGGGCTCCAACAACAATCTTCTCCAACGTCTCCGATCCGTTGGCATTTCAGCGAAACCGTTCGCAACCATTGTTCTGAAATCTTCGATTACGTCATCCAACCATCTTATTGTACGTCGACCCCTCTTTGTGTTTTTATACATCTGTTCCCTCAGGATTTTCTTTGGCATAAGCTGATCATCCAACCTTTCTAGGAGACCTAGCACTGTGCTAATAAACCACCCCCTTCCTAAAATCATTTTTAACTGAAAATGGACAAAAATAAATAAGAATTGTCGTAGTAGGCCTAAAATCTTATGAATGAGAATGATTGCGGTGATATAATGGAAGAAAATATTTAATGAATATCTCTCTGAATCTTGTGAGATCTTTGTTGCAGTGACGCATCGACCAAAGGATTGAAAGCACAGGTAGCCCAGTAAATCCAATCAGGGAAAGTGACACCAAACAAATAATCAGGAATTGTATGCGCTATGCAAAGACCTCACACTGACTGCACACATAAAAATTAATAATATAAAATGTTATAGCCACGTGTGGTACATGAATGAAGCCCAACAGGTGAAAACAGTCTTCGAGGAGACGGTGTCTCTCAATAGGGACAAAGATCGACCGCGAACAAGACGCTGGATTACTGTAGAGGACACTATAAGGATGAGTATCCGTTTTGCTGGAGATAGGGTGCAGTGGCCTCTAATGCTTGTGCAAGACAAGGATCATATGGGAGTGTAGTTACCAAAAAAAAAAAGAGAAAAGAAAAAAGTCCAGAAAAACATGTTGATCACCATTACTATGATCTGCTTTTATTTATTAAAAGTTTTAAACTTACGTGTACGAGACTAAAATCTGTAACTGTACATGACACGAGGAAAGTACGACACGACAAAGGGTTCCGACAACGTTTTATTTTATGTATCTCACATACAAGGTTCTGTCTGCATGTTCCAAAAAGTTTTTTATATAAGATTGACCACACACACACATACACACTCACTCACACACACACACACACCCACACACACACACACAAAGGTGTGCACGTCACAAAAAGCAGAATGCAGATAAGTAAAACTTCAAGACAAAAACGCCATGCAAAACGTGCAATACCACAATGTGTCAGCATTGACATTGGGCATTACCTGATGCCAACAGTGCCGCTCTGCATCAGGTTTTATAACGGACCGAATAAATACATATTAAAAGCCAGTTTTACGGCAATGCAAAAGTACATACGTATCGTATACACACACACGCGCGCAAGGAAAGATATATCTGCTTTAGATTCTAGAGACAACGCAACTCGCCGATTCGATATGATCGGTATTGCAAATTATATCGGCAACGTTCAAATAAAACTCGTTATTTAAACGCGTTGGCTACTCGTATTGGCTGGCTCTACCTGTACAAAGTGGCGCGACCCCTATGCAAACCAAAACGCATAACTAACGGTCCGGCCACAAGAGGATATCTCCGGGCCGGCGCGACGTTTGCTACGTTCCGTAAACAATAATTTATAGTCGTCAAAATGTCGCGGTTTGTATGCGTTGCAAACGCCGCGAGAATACTGATCCACGGAATCGGTAATACAGATAATAAGAACCATAGTTTCAATTCTTTGCAAAACACACACACACAAATAACTTTTAACATGTGTGTGCATGCTAATTATTATCATCACAAGACATCTTTTCTCAAACAACGTTAATACATTTATTCATGCATTATTATTATTAGTCTATTGTTGTTGATGTTGTCGTTGTTGCTGTTTATATTATGATACACATTCACATGAATATTTAGCGCTCTACTTATTCAAGAATTCTTGTGATTCTTTTCCGTGGTGAATCACTTCGCGAATTTTGTACATTGTTTGTGAACTTTTCCGTAAGTTATTTCTGAACGGCGAATTGCTTTGTACTGGACCACATCCTTCCGTGTCTTAGGTCGGAAACGACGATCTTTACAATTCGTTTAGAATTGATTAGGATAACGGTGATTGAGTACGAAGTAATTCGCGGTTCAGCAATAACTTATGGCAGAGTTGTAATTACGAAAACCGCCAACAAAATTAACCCGACTGAGAATATTATTTTTCATATTACATATGTTTTATGTGTTTTTGCTGCCTGTACTCTCGCTACTCTATCACCGCCTTCATACACTACTCTATCCTCATCACCATCTCTGATAATCTCTGCTACACCTGTCCAAACCACCTGAGTTTCTGTGCTATTAGAGTTATATATATAGCTTATTACATTCCCCTGTGTAACATACAGGTACTTTTTTTTTCAGAGACCTGTATCTCTTATTTGAACTTTCACACGACTGAAAATCTCTTTATGATCCTCCTTACAAATTTCTTTAGATTATTCTTATCGTTTCTAATGAAGCACATGGTTCGCGCGCGCGCATTTGTATGTACACACGCACGCGCACGAGTGTGTATGAAACACTCACGTATGTATGCATATATATGAGAGAGAGAAAGAGAGAGAGAGAGAGAGAGAGTGCGTGCGTGCGTGTGTGTGTGCTATACATGCACACTTCCTCACAATAAATCTATAAAATTTTAGTTTCCTCTTATTGTTGTGATCCACTATTTCTGAACTTCTTTTGTTTTTCCACCCCCCATCATTTCCAGATGTCATACAAAACTGTTTACTCATGTTTTTCATCTTCTTCTTCTTCCAACCAAGCATTAGGCTAATAGCCTGTTGCGACTTGGCCAAACATCTTTTTTTTGTCTTTCGAGAGATCTCCGGTCGATATCCGTGGTTTGCCTGAGAAAATATTGTTTTCCTGTAGTTCTATAAGTATTATATTAAACTAACATATAACATACAATAATTTTAATAACCTACACTACACTAGTATACAGTATACAGTCAAGACTTTTTTTTTTTTTACTTGGTACACGGTTTCGATAATCAGGCAGGATTCTTAGGCAGTAGGAACACGAAGAGCATATTACAGCCTGATTCTCAGACATGTTCCACGTAAGGGAAAAAATATCTTGATTGTACGTGTGTAGTAAAAAAAAGAATTACTTGTGTAGTACAAGTAATTTATATATCAAGAAAAGAACTGTAGCAAATAATTGCTTGCAGTAATTGTAAATATAAAATATAACACAAAATTTGTTAAAAATTATAATAAAACATATTAAATATAGTATAATATAAATATAACATAGTAAAAAATTATAAAATCTAACATATAACTGTCATAATCATAAGGTGATTATATATACGTTATAACTGCTAGCTACTTTTAATTCCTGTTTATAAAAATTTAATAATGACTTAGTTTTTATTCAGTAGATTAATCTAGTATTTATTCACTTAAACAACCACTCTATAACATAAACTAATGAAGTGACCAATTAAATGTCGGATTTGGAAGGCACAAGAGAAGAAATTTGGTTTATTTAATCACACTTTAAAGAAACCAGAAAAGATACACAAAAGACCGCTTCAACAAATGGAGTCACCCATGGGACAAAAAGTGGAGGACGACCAGGTGACACGGAGAAGGGTCAATTACAGAGAAAATTGAGAAAAACACTTAAAAAATAACAAACATATTAATAAACTCTGAATGTGCATTTGTCAAAATAATATGCGGATATTGTTAATCGATTATGGGAAAATTTGTGTGGGACTCGTTCCCTATCTCTTTTACATCTGTCTGTCTTTATCTTCCTTGCATGTGTATGCGCGTGCGTCCTCGCTATTCCTCGTGAGATCGATTTTAGAGACCGTGAAACGTTTTTTGCCAAGACACAAATTTTATTGCTCCCTTTAGTAAAGGGGTGCAATCATGAAAAGGATAGGTGGTATGGTTTTCCCCTCTTCATGCTATCGATATCTCTATCGATATAATTGTAATAATTAAGCTATGTTATTATATTATAAAATTATTATTATTATTATTATTATTATTATTATTATTATTATTATTGTTATTATTATTAACAGAGTAGCCTATGCTTCAAGGGGAGGACACATGGAACTGTGTGGCACACTTCGCAGAAGAGATTCTCGGGCGAAGAAGATAGATTTGGACAATACAATATAGGAGGATTAACAAGTCAGATGTGAACCCTAGGGCTGAAGAACAATAGGCCTAGCCCGAATTAGTGTGTCAAACAGTTCCAGGTTAGTGTCCTAGAAGAGGAAAAGGAAGCGGTTCTTTAGTGGCCCATAATACTCAAACCCACAGACCCCCCGCAAGTGTGGATCCTTCCGGACATGTGTAGAGCAAATTTTTCCACCTGCCCTCGTAACACAAATTTATTAGAATAGTAGTAGCAGCAGTTGTACTAGTAGTAGTGGTGGTTTTTATTTATTTTACATAGACTGATACAGATTTGCTATTTCTATACGAATATATAGAGACTTCCTGCTTAACATTCGCTCTTTTGGCAGTTGTCAAAGAAGATAAAACGAAATAAAAAAACAATATGTTAATTACGGTGTACGTATGACAACGGCGGAGTTGAGTGCTCAGTCATGCGCGCAAACGGTTCAACGTGAACCTTGTTTCCGTGCAGATAGCATATCGGCGTACAGTATAACTTATATATATATACTGCACTGTATGTGGGACAAAAGTTCATACACGCTAAATAAGGCAAGCTGAATAAAACATGTAGTGACTGCAGCCAAATTATGAAGGAAACGCTCTTGTACAACGTGCGTACGCAAAGCACTTACGCGAACGGATACACACAAAGATAACGTTATAAGATTTCAACGTAAGTGCACGTACTACATAAACGTCTCAGTGACCCGTTGAGGTTAAAGAAGAGAATACGTACACTCTTGTAATTAAAAACTAAATCAAAGGCTCTCTCTCTCTCTCTCTCTCTCCCCTCTTTCTCTCTTTCTTTTCTCTGTTTCTCTCTAACCTGTGTACACACACATACAATAATAATAATAATAATAATAATTATTATTATTATTATTATTAGTAGTAGTAGTAGTAGTAGTAGTAGTAGTACAGTTTTGCTTACGAGTGAGATTTGAGGGGATTGTCTCGTAGACGTCCACATCCGATAGTGACATCAGCAGTTCCGTAAAGCTCCAAATTAGGACCTCTCTTTTTTTCTGATTTTAAGAATTAACATAGTTAGTACGTCAGTCCTAAACTGTGACTACAAATTTTTGCGGATGACATACAGATCGTCCTTCCCATTAATGGCAAGGAGGATCATCTTGATACGAAAATTGGTCTTGTGGTAAATGAAAACAAGACAAAATACATGATAATCTCCAACTCAGAGACCAGAAGGACTCCTAGAAATTTCAATGTGAATGAGAAATTTTTCAAATGAGTGTCGTGTTTTAGTTATCTAGGTGCCGTGGTACCAAATGATAACAACATTAGGATGAGTATAAAAGAAATGATACAAGCAGGAAATAGAGCCTACTTTTCAAATATTAACATCTTTAAAAACAATCTTGTTACAAAAGGTATAAAATTTAAAGTACATATATGTTATTATCTGGGGCGACCAGTTGTTACATATGGATCTGAGGTGAGGACATTAACAGAGAATGACAACACTGCTTTTAGATCATTTGAGCACAAAATATGGCATAAAATTTTTTGGCCCAGTAGGAGAAGAAGGCAGATGGAGAATACGCAATAACAATCAACTACAGACTCTCATGCATAGAAAAGACAGTGAAATTCATCAGATCACAGAGGTTGCGTTGGCTGGGTCATATGGAAAGAATGTGTAAGGAAAGAATGCTGAAGGGTAGATTATATACTACTAGACGTAGAGGCAGACCAAGAAGGATAAGAAGGTTGGATGGTGTAAAAGAAGATATTGCTTGCATGGGAATCAGAGGGTGAAGAGGAAGGGCGAAGAACAGGGAAGCATGGAGGAGTATTGTTGAAGAGGCTAAAGCCCACCAAAAGCTGTAACGCCAGAGGAGGAGGAGGAAGAGGAGGAGGAGGGGGAGGGGAGGAGAGAGAAGGAGGGGAGGGGAGGGGTTGGGGAGGAGGAGGAGGAGGAGGAGGAGGAGGAGGAGGAGGAGGAGGAGGAGGAGGAGGAGGAGGAGGAGGAGGAGGAGGAGGAGGAGGCGGAGGCGGCGGCGGCGGCGGCGGCGACGACGAGAAGAAGAAGGAGCAGGATCTTCTTGCTCTTCATCAATACACAGTTGAGGCTGCATATTGGGTATGGAGGCAGGCACTGTATAACTCGGGATCATAAGAAAACAACAATTGTCACGTAGACTCGGAAGACTAATCCATCACATTTTGCTTATACGATCGACAGCGTGACAATACAGAAGAGTCTCCGTGTTAGATCTGGGGGTTCCTATGGACTCAAAGCTGCTCTTTCTTCAACACCTTGACAGCATTGCCTCGAATGGCAGAAGGAATCTGGGTCTTATTAAAAGGGATGGAAAGCATTTTAAGAGTATGGTATCCTGTATCACTCTTTACATACCGCTGGTAAGGAGTCACGTAGAATATACGTCTGTTATCTGAAATAGGAACCGTGATTCAAATAGTAAATCAGTTGAAGGAGTTAGGAAGAATTTCTTATGGTTGGATGGTCAACAAGTTTGTATTTGTTGATCGAGAGTAGACGTTATGACAGCTCTTGGTCTTACTCCACTTTTAACCAGAAGAAATCATGCTGATTTACACTTTCTCTATAGTGTGCTTTACGGACTTTGTCGATTGCCCATGAATATTGGTTTTATAGTTCCTAGCTACTCAACATGTGCAAAGCCTAGATTTACAGATGATCACGCAGGTTCATGTAGTCTGATTGACAGATGTGTTGACGTTGCTAACTTCTATGTTGATAGTCCCAACTGATCTTTTGATCCAAGGAGATTTCGCACTGTAGTTAAAACTGAAAGTCTCTGATTCGTCTTACTTTGACTTGCTACAATCATATCGCAGATTAAAGTAATTATGTAAATCAGACTTCATGTCCAAAATTTTATTGTCGCAGTCTCTTCAGTAATTTACTGAAGATGATATTTCTAACAAACGATATACCGTACACCTTCTACCCCCACCTCACCCGAGTGATGGATCGGCAGAAGGTAGGGGCGATTGGGAGCCCCGGGTTAAAAAACAAAATTATTATTATTATACCCTATTATTATATTATTATTATTATTATTATTATTATTATTATTATTATTATTATTATCATTACATTGATACTAACCACTATTTCGGGAATAGTCGGCTAAATTTTTCGGAGAAAATTAGATGTAGAACAGATAGGCTGCGATGTTGATGGCCAGTGCTAGCGGGTCCAGATCTAGTAAGCATCGCTCGGCTCTTGATGATCGCGGTCCAGTCGGTTCTCCTTTATAGGGGGGTGATGAGTCACGTTATAGCACTTTATAGGACTCCTTGAGAAAGGAGAAGTATCGTAAGCGGTTCGGCCACTAAGTCCACTACATCATGTCTTCAAGAAAACTTATGCCCACACTTCTGATGTCCACCTCAACAGCATGCCTCCGTCTCGTTCTAGAGTGACCTTTCCCTTCTCTTCCCAAACAGCTTCCCTAAAAGACTTCCTTCACTATCGTGGTTCATCCATGCGCCACACATTGCCGCACATGTAATACTATGAGTTTCGTTTTTATGTCATCATAAGGTTGCGAATCTCCATTTATTTCTAGTTTACGCCAAGTTCTTCACCACCTTGTAGTTCCTTCTATAGACTTCTGTGGACGTCTGGCTTTACCCGCGCCATGTGCTTTAAACGTGGCCTGTCAATGGAGAGAGATTACAACCCTGTTTGACCCCTTTTCGCATCTTCATTTCCACTCTTGCAACTCCAGCGTCTTCAACGATAGTTGCTGGTTCTTGTAGAGATTGAGGATCATTTTACTATCATTGTATTTTATTCCAAGACATTCCATAATTTTAAACATTTTTGACCATTTAGAATAAAACCCACTCCCGCATTACCATCCTGTGATCCGAGTGTGTATTACTTCAAAAGTCTCCAGGCTCCGGGTCAAATAGGGTAATAGGGTAATGGGAAGCTTCTGGGCAGTGTTGATGAGGGTTGAGTAAGGCAATTCTGGCTACAAGAAGGACGAAGATGTGAAACGGCCCCCAAAACTTTTTCAATTTTTTGTTATAAATTAATTTTTTTTATATCAGGGATCGTTACTTATTTTTTTTTAAACTAGGCACTTGTCCTAGACGGAAGAAAAAATAGTACTGGCCCCAGCGTGACAGGACTTGCAATAAAACAATCATATAACCGTAACAACATTTTATTGGTGCTTTCTTTTTATAACATTATTATACTATATCATTCCATCTAAGAGACAACTCGTATATATGCATACATATATATTAATACTTGTATTTCAATAATGAGAATAGGTGCTACCCCCATAACAATAGGATACCCAGATTATGACAGAAATTTCTTTACAAAGATTCACACCCCTTTTTCAATAATTTGTCTTAATCATTATAACTCAATTCTGATAGCAAGTAGTCTTAATTATTCAACTTAATTTAATTTAATTTAACTTAATTTAAGCAATTCAATATATAATTTAATACACTTAGTTAGTCAATTAAATAATTCAATGAATGAATGTTAATTATAGAAAAATCAGTTAACTGTACACCTTCTTTAAGCTGTTTAGACATGAATGATTATATTCCCCCCCCCCCATATCAGCACAAGTCCATAGCCATATCAAATATTACAAACATACATGCATACATAAAATGCAGCCTTGCACTTGTATAAAGTATTATTAATGCAGTTAATCACTGAAATTACAAAATGTCTCCATGAAGGTTCTAATGTCTCTTTTATCATTATAAATTTAACCCTTTTTGAATTTTACATATGTGTCCAATGTTCCATGAAATGATGCTGTGTGATGTAGTTAAATTTAATTGGAAATTTCCCACCTGGATTTGGAGAACGAAAAGCGACTATGACCACTGTGATGGTCGTTTATGATGATGGTGCTGATAGGTGAAGAAGAAAGTCGTTACATGCTGAATGGTTGTCCTTCGGGAACTACTGGTTCTCCCTGTGGC
The DNA here is from genome assembly GCA_034769895.1 of Magicicada septendecula. NCBI lineage: Eukaryota > Metazoa > Arthropoda > Insecta > Hemiptera > Cicadidae > Magicicada > Magicicada septendecula. The sequence continues at coordinate 136,924,617 of CM068367.1, read as the reverse complement.
TGGCGACGTGGGGAGCGGTTTTCTGTCGGTTGATTTCCATGATGATGACTGGTGAAGTGCCCTCATGTCAGCTGTTTCCCATTCCTCGACGGTCCGAGGTCCCTGAGAGCTTTTAAAGTTTAAGTATTCATGTAGAGTCGGAGAGAATACGTTACAATTCCAGTCGCCAGACCACGAGCGAGCACTTCGGAACCTGAAGAGGAAATGGGAATGAACACGCGTTTTACCAATGCACAACGGTAACGGAAAACTTGAAGTAGGAATGAAACAGCTGTTACGAGGCTGCTATCTGAATTTCGACGACACACACAGCGGTGCGCTATCGCTCAAGTCGACTGAGCGGGACCGAAGGCCGTGACCTTGGCGTGACTATTCAAATATGCCGAACAAAGATCGGCACAGATGAAGTAGATAAGGAAAAGTCTGAGACATAATTATATCCAGACAACGATAATTGAGGGGATGATTGAAGGGAAGAGAGGAAAGAAGAGGATGGGAATGTTGGATGATATGAATGATGGTCGGATATGCAGAGAGTTGATTGAAAGCAAATAGGACTCGGAAGTATTCGGTGTTGGTTTTTGTACATAGGATGATATAAAGTGGCAAGCATTACTAAACCCATAGAGAACTGTGTACAGACCTGACGATAGATTTTGAACAGTCGGCTGCAACAAGGCTGATAAGAACATTAGAAACATAGAAGCATGTGTGCGACAGAGATAGAGTTCGCGCGCGCGCGCGCGCGCGTGTGTGTGACGGCAAACTGTCAGACTGTCGTCGCGTTGTCTTCCCGCTCTCCTGTCTAGACACGTTACGCTATGCTTGTAAGCGATGGTAAGTCTGTGGCGGGTTAGGCGCAGTCCACCGCTCTAGAAAGGCTGTCAGGTTTCGACTGTATTGTACACATAATTATCAATTTATAGAGGGCTTAAAGAATAATGTTCTCGGGTGGCTATTGGTTTAAGCTAACTGAAAATCAACCACACACACACACACACACACACACACACACACACAGTTCACACTGTGTGTGGGGATGGAATGAGAGGGTAGAGAAGAAAGAAAGAGTTTAAAATAAAATAGAAAGAGTTTAAAGAGGAAAGAAAATAGTTTGACGAAAACTATAAAATCACATATTGAACGAAAAGCATTTTAATCGCATTTTGTGACAATTTTTTTATTTTCTGTACAAGAATTACGCTTCTGTTTCATTAGATTAGTGTATCAATTTCTTGATTATCGTGGATGTCTTTATTATCTTTATTTAAGTACTCCATTACATTCACGATTTTTTTTCTTTCCTACATGTTGATCAAAAGACTGAATTCGAGATATCACTAACGAGGAATAGAGATTTTTGCTAATACCTCGTCTGGTGGTACCTACGTCTTTCGTGCTAAAATTTAGTATCTTAATAAAGGTCCGATCACTCTTCTTGACCTCGAGACTTGTGTGTGTGTGTGTGTGTGTGTGTGTGTGTGTGTGTGTGTGTGTGTGTGTGTGTGTGTGTGTGTGTGTGTGTGTGTGTGTGTGTGTGTGTGTGTGTGTGTGTGTGTGTGTGTGTGTGTGTGTGTGTGTGTGTGTGTGTGTGTGTGTGTGTGTGTGTGTGTGTGTGTGTGTGTGTGTGTGTGTGTGTGTGTGTGTGTGTGTGTGTGTGTGTGTGTGTGTGTGTGTGTGTGTGTGGGCAGTCAGTCAGATGGTAGATAGATCGACGGCAGAGCAAAGTCTGTTTGTACAACGTTGAATGAAACTCTCACAAGACAATTGCTGGTGTGCATATATCATTAAAATTAACACGCAGCCCGTTAATTAGGTATCTAGTGCGGCCATAAATTTCTGCGCTTTTTTCAGTTAGATAAACATCAGACATAAATTTATGTGTCGCTGAGAGGTGTGTGTGCGCGCGCGCGCGCGCGCGTGTGTGTCAGTAACCCGTTTTCTATAGTAACCATATGTCTTGTCAATGAGGGTTTTTTTTACCTACCGCAAGCCTCAGTATGTAGGACGGACAACGGTCGCAGGAACGATTGGTCTGCGTTAAGCTCAGACGTGGATGTGAGGTTGGTTGCTTACGCCCATAAGACGTACTAAGTATGTGCGGTCAGTCTAATCATTATTATCGTCTTCCCTTCTCATTTTCCTTCTTTTTACCTTTGTATAATCTATATAACTTTATTTCAGCTATCTCATTTGTTACGATTACCATTTCTTCCTTCAGCTTGGTATTTTCAGAAATGAACACTAAGTTCATATTTTGGTGAATCTTAGTTTTAACTTTTTTTGATTCTCTAGAGTCGTTTAATCCATTTTACTTTTTCGAGTTTTTTTAACCTTTTCGGTCTAATTAAATATCTGGGTTTTTTTCGTATCGTATTATTTCTTATCATACTCTTTACTTGCAGGGGTGTATTTATGGGGGGGAACGAACAGAATTGGACCCCCCAGAGGGTCGAAAAAGTTGACGAGTTTTGTTTATCTCTTAATTTTTAGACTATTTTCTAATTTTTTTTCACCTGTGTACGCTAATATAGTAGTAATTATTTTTTAAATATAGAAACAGGTTTATTACACATCATTTGCGTAAGCGTTTCAAATATGAAATATAGAAAAATCAATTAAGTAAAAAACAGTACCGGTAACTTCTAAACAATGTTTCAATTACGCTTATTTTTATTGTGTTATTACCGTTTATTTTAATGGGATTGATTTGAGGATATTATCACACGTATTTCAACCACTTTGAAGATACTAATATTGATTAGTTTTCATTTGTTTTTTCTTTTCTATGAAGCCGACCCCCCCCCCCCCGAGACCAGACCAAATTCTAGATACGCCACTGTTCACGTGCATTTTTAACTCTCTTTAAAAGGATCATTTCCTGTTAATTTGTTCTTCTATACTATAGTGCTTGCTGAATTACCAAATAAAACAAAAGTTAAATAAATGTAATTTTACCCGTGGGGCAACTATAAATCTTTTGCAGAATAAAACCCAGAATTAAACACGGTTGAAGTTATATTAAACCATGGCTGTTCCAAATTTATGGAAGCGAAACGTGTATTTTCCAGAAAAAAAAGATACTTAAAACATGCAGACTTCCAAAATAAAATTCTTGAGATCTGTGAAGGAATTCAGCTTGAGATACCATCTTAGAAACGATTACATGATGGAAAGACTTGAGGTATTTTCAGTTATACACAGGGTAAAGAGCAGTGGTTGGCACACAGCCGGATATCCTACTGTGCTATAGCAGATTGATGATATTATGGAAGTAATCGTAAATTGTGTATTTTCAATTGTTTTTACTTTTCACACTAACAGTTGTTTCGTTATTCCCCTGTGCAGTAACACTATCTCATACTATCTGGATAATTCCCCCCGTGTGCTGCTTCAGATGTAGCACACAGTGACGTCACATTAACGCGTAATAGATTGAATGATTATTCCTGTCTTTTCTTCATCCATCAGGGAATAGGCGAATCGCCTGTTTCGGTCCCAAAGAAAATATATCTACTTTACCAACGTTTCCCAGGTCTTCCTATACTTCTGTGTCTAATAGTCTTGTATTCCCAGGCAACCTGGCCATCTGGCATTCTATTCAAATGATCATCTCTGTTTGTTCTCTGCAATTCTATCTTGGATGTTAAAAATGTTCAACTCTTTGCGTCTATCTTCATTGTAGAGTCTACGTCTTCGTGTGCAGCGTTTACCAGAGCCCAATAATCTCACCACCTGTATGCCTGTATCCTGCTCAAATGTTTCTTCATCGGATCGCAAGTTTCAGAACCATACAAGAATACTGGCACAGGCATTACCTTATAACACTTTAGTCGAGTCTCTTTCCTTGTTTTCTGGATAACGTCTGACGAATTGTGCCATATATTGACTGAAACTTGAAGTGCCGCACATTTAAGAACACATTATTATATTAAAGATTTCATAATGTTGTCCTTCCGTCCAAGGCAGTAATACAGTAAATCCCTCTTATTAAAATCAGTTGAGATTACAAAAACGTATTCAATTAGTTGGTAATGGGTTGAGCTGATTATTAATAAGGAGATGATAACAATAAAAGTCATTGGTTTGGGATCCGAGAATCTAATCCAGTAAAACGGTGATTATTAACCAGTAGATTCGGTGTTATTAACCAGAAGTTAAAAAATTAATTTAATTATTGTGTCTGTGGGACAATAAAGTTGGGGCCTATAGGACACAGACAGAGATTCTGCAGAAATTTTATAAAAAGCATAGCCGTTCCAACTTTATACGCAAAGCCTGCGAAATAAAGTAAGTGGCATTTTACTCTGTCGTACAAACCAGAATCGGATTCGCAATTTTTACGATACAGACCAGCTGGTAAGAAGGATCTTGGTAGACCATGGAAGCGACACTATGTGATGTCCAAATGGGCTGAAACCCAAAACAATGAAGTAAAGAAGACGAAGAAGAGGAAGAATATGAACACCCTACAGCACATTGAGAAATAGGCGGTGCGACATTGAAGTGGCGTTCACACCACGGCTCATTGACAGCGTCATTGTCACTGAAACGCATACACGTCGTTGAAAAACATTTACCTAAGACAGGTTTTATTAGATAAACAACAATAAACGATATCTTTCAAATAAACGTGTAATAAATTAAATAGTTAAAAATAAATAAGTTTTTCTTATAACCAACAACTCTACGTCTACATTTTTAGTACTTAAAATAAAACGAATCGTGATTAGTAAATTATGCTGATTTGTGACACAACTTAAGTCCTTTATGGTGCTGATCACATGGTGACCAAGTGACCAAATTGTTAACATTCTAAATCTAATTCACTACATTAAAAACTACAGTTAAATATATTTGTGCAAATAATGTATTTATGAAGTACCCGGTACTTAAACATTATTTTGCATTTCAATGTATTAGATGTCTTTAACGGTATCAGATGTCACTCTACAATTGACACTTTGTTGTTTGCGGACGATCAGGCTATTCTGCCCGACTTGGAAAATAGGTTGCAGATAGGTATACATTTATTATGTCGAAGCTGCAAAGACTCTGGATTCCAAATATTCACCAAGGTGATGGCTTTTCGTGGAACGCATCCCGTACGGGCCAAAATTGTTGTAGATGATACTGTCAGGGAACAAGTTAGCAATTTTGAATACGTGGGCTACAGCGTATCTTATAATCCAAGAAACGACGTTGTGAATAAGTTGCATAAGTTCAACCTTATGTGCGGGGCAATTAGGCAAACTCTTAAGTCAGCAAGTAAAGGAACACGCCTAAAATTCTATAAGGTGGCAAGGCCTTTCCCACACTTCTTTATGGGTCTCAGAATTGAACTTTAACGAAAGGCCAGGCCAGTCGCATCCAAGCGGCTGAAATGAGATTTCTCAGGCTCGTGGCAGGGTATACTCTCCACGATCATAGAAGAAACACAGTAATACGGCAGGAACTGAATATTATGAGTATAGTCAACAGGATCGCCCAGTATCGGCTGAATTGGTAGGAACATCTTTGCCGAATGGATGACTGCCGCATCCCCAAACAACTATGGAACTATAAGCCGAGGGGACGGAGAGGTGTGGGACATCCGAGGAAGCGCTGGAGTGACCATCTCTAATCTTTGCCTGTTTGAGACCGGAACAAACCATCCTTGGTTTAATACTTGAAGATGATGATGATGATGATGATGTAAACAAGAAATTTTTCGTAAATTACATTTTATGTCTGACGATCACCGTCAAGTAATAATATCACTTCTGTGATATTTATTACCGCATCGTACCACGCGCCAATTAACGATTTGTCGATTTTGGACGTGCGGTGAGCTGTCCGCTCTACTCGTTCTGTTGTTTATTGGCGATTATTTTGATAGCCCATTCCTGGCCACAATCTATACTCAACAGCCTACATACTATACAGTCATTAGTTCGATACTAAATAGGAAGTCATAAGTAAGGGCCACAGTGTTTACGATCGCTGACTATATATAAATAGCGAGACTAGTACACAACAATATCAGTTAACCTCGGCCTTGCAGTTCGCAGAAACAATCGTAAAGGTGTACCGTTACGGGTCGCTGTACAGCAGAATCCACGGCCGACATAAAATAATTATGTTTATACGCCTGCTGTCACCGTGACATACGTTTTGAATAGAATTACACGGGGCAAACACAAGCAGTGAAGCGTGACAACTAACAGCGAGGCGAGAGAATTCCCTTCCTTCCTTACAAGCGTCTTAACGGCTTTAAATGTGAATCGTTAATTGAGCAACAATTGACAGCGATCTCCTTCCTCTCGGATTGCAGGTTGCAGGTCATGAAATATTAGTATCAGCGTGATAAATCGTTTCTAGTTGTCCCTTCTAATTGTACTATTTATTGTCCTCTTTCGCTGTTCGCTGGAAATTTCTATAAAGTAACCTAAAACATTTTTACCTGTGTAAAACATTCCTCAGCTTCAAATTTTAAGCCATTGTAGAACAAGACTAGTATCGTTGAATTGGAACATTAGAAATAAAAACTTGGATGAACTGAAAACAATTGACATATTATATTGAAAAGGAAGCTGTGTTCTCACAAGTCGGGCAAATTAAGAAATCAGAACACGAGCAGTGGTAAGTACGGGTATAACCGAAAGACACAGGCGAACCAACTGAATTGGTAATGACACATGGCAAAAATGGCAAAAGAAACGGCTCCCCAAAAATATGGTATTGGCAGTCAAGAGCAAAAAGGAAAAGAAAAGAGTCAAGCGTTTGTAGGAGATGGAGTGAAGGAAGCGATGAAACGGCAAAGAAAGCGACTGACTACGATGTGAAGAAGACTTCTGAGGCAAGGATATGAAAAGCGCCGGACAATTTAATCATTTCTCACGTACAGAATATTCTATATCCTACTTGTCGGATTGTTCCGGCTTCAAAACAAGACTGACCACTCCAGCATTTTGTCGACATATTTCGATCTTCTCCATAGTATTGATTTGTATTCAGCCAGAGGTTTGGTAATTTTGATTTTCCCCTCGTTTTGTAGTATGTACTTATTTTTCTATCAATCAGTATATACCCTGTTACTGACATGAAGAAGGTGCGCTCTCTACTGTTCTAATGTGGATCTCTGAGCGTAATTAGTTTTTTTCCCATACGTGGAATAAGAGACTGGAAAACACCGCATAGATCGGGACTGTTGGAGAAGGCTCAGCAAAGGAGTTATAGCACCAAGGATGATGATGATGATAATGAGTAAATTTTTTAGAGAACGGTTTTTCTTCTCAGGATGTTTGTCTCTGTCATGCTAAAAGTTCCCTCTATGTTGCGCGTATGTCATGAAAACATTATATGTAAATGACTATACAGTTACTTGTCGTAATTTTGTTCACAGAAGAAGACGTTTAATAATTTATTGATCCTTACAGGCTAGCGCTTAGAAACGTGCAGACTGGGGACTTGTCTAGATGTCCATGGTAACCACGGTATGCCGGTGGATTTCGGGGCTCCTGTTGATTCCTGCACCGAAAAAGTCTTCTAATTGAGACAAAATAAAAACAGTACAAACACGCCCAGTTTAGCTTTTAATGTAGATGTATTTCAACAACATAAAATGTGTTTTAGTTCGCAGTTGCTATTTACGCGTATATTAAATATCGGTATGGAGAACCATACATGGCTTCCATATTCTAAGATTTATATTTAAAATCATTTTTGAAATGAAATATTACCATAGAAACTACTTCTTTCTACTTACTGCTTCAGCCTTAACCACAGTACTGTGGTCACTAACGTATACCACCTCACGTTATCGCACTCGATTTTCACTGATGATGGAAGTCGACGGCATTGCCGAAACGTCTGGTTTTGTAGAACACATTGGACTACGGCCAAATATGCCGGGAAGGAATTTTAACAAAAACTACTTCTTTGTTGCCGATAACGTTGTACACATATATATAAAATATATGCATAAAATTAATGGCTTGTATAAGTTAATGATTGATCTCCATTAAGTAGCGCTCAAGTTTCCAAAGTTTTAATATTATGATGTCCGTACTTAAAACATCAGAGCAGGTTTAGTGTGAATGAGGGTACACTGTGGACAAAAATTTTCAACATTTCCTATTGAGCGTTGCTTAGAGTAAAGCTGCGAATCTACAGTGTATGTTTCACAGAACAAACACGCGAAAAAGAAGGAGCGCTCCGAAGTCACTCATGGACCCTCAGCATCTTGCAGATGGTTCATTCCCTAAAGACGAAAAGTCTGTCTATGAATCGTTCCTCTGTAAACACGTGCAGTTACATTGCCCAGCGATCCACAGGAAGCAAATTGATGTCCATTTTTTCGGCTTGCACGCGTTATGTTGGTGTGGGTTTCGGCACTTTCCATTTAAAAAGCGTGCAAATGTAAGAAAATAAACATGAGTGAGGCCAGAAATAACGTGAATTGTGTGTGTGTGTGTGTGTGTGTGTGTCTTACCTGCCTTTTTATTGCTGTAGGCATAATAATAAAATGGAAACGTAAACATTACATAACTGAGATATGCTTACCTGCCACGTACGATATATTATTTTATACATGGAGGAGTTCAGTGACATATACACGTACAGAAGAATTATATATATAAAGATATTAACTCATACATAATTTACATTAAAATGAAAAAAATTATAATTTTATTGCCTGGCAACAAAATTATTTTATTTTTAACAATTACCATTGTTTCAAAAAGTTTAAATGAATTTTCAAGTACTTTACCGTTGTTGAAACGTAAAACGTTGCTGGTAAACTACCCCTTCCCCTTAACCGATCTTCACCAAAAACAATAGGTCTTGAGTACTCTACAAATCAGGGCTGTATGCAAAAAATTATTTGATTCTGTTTGAATTTGCGGCTGTTTATCGTTTGCCATAAAAAATACCCTTGTTAAAAAAATGTTGCAGGTAAACTACCCCTTTCCCTTAACCGATCTTCACCAAAAACAATAGGTCTTGAGCACTCAACAATTTAGGGCTGTATACAAATAATCTTTTGATTCTGTTTGAATTTACGGGTGTTATCGTTTGCCATAGGAAATACCCTTGTTAAAACATAAAACGTTACAGGTAAACTACCCCTTTCCCTTAACCGATCTTCACCAAAAACAATAGGTCTTGAGAACTCTACAATTCAGGGCTGTATGCGAAACATTATTTGATTCTGTTTGAATTTGCGGCTGTTATCGTTTGCCAAACAAACAAAATTACCCTTGCTAAAAAAAAACCGTTGCAGGTAAACTACCCCTTCCCCTCAACCGATCTTCACCACAAACAATAGGTCGCGAGTACTCTGCAAATCAGGGCTGTATGCAAAAAATTATTTGATTCTGTTTGAATTTGCGGCAGTTATCGTTTGCCATAGAAAAAAAAATCTACACACACACACACACACACACACACACACACAGAGACACTTTTCGGAAAACGACTTTTTTTCATGTTTTGAGTGTAGTACAATCAGAATCTGCAATAATCTCGAACACGATTTTTTTTGCCATCACCATACTTCCATTTCCTTAAGGAATACGGAAGTAAAATGTAGCGCAGTATGGCGCAGTTCGTATTTATAAATTTATGTTCGTATTGAAAGACAAATAATACACTCAATATTTATACAATTTTTTACCACAGATTTATATCTTTTTTTGAGAAAGAAAGAAAAATTCTGTTTACGTTTGTATATGTTGGCCGAGTTTATTACAATACAATTTTTACTTCCATGTTGCATAAGGAAATGGAAGTATGTTGACCGCGAAAAAAATTGTCTTCGATATAAGGGCACATTCTGATTGTACTACCCTTAAAACATGAAGAAAAGTCATTTTTTGAAAAGTATCTGTGTGTATCTCTCTGTCTCTCTGTCTCTCTCTCTCTGTCTCTCTCTCTCTCTCACTCTCTCTCTCTCTCTCTCTCTCTCTCTCTCTGCGGAATTTTTTGTATGGCGGACGATAACTGCAAATTCAAACAGATTCAAATAATATTGTGCATATGTCCTCGAGTTGTAGAGGACTCAAGGCCTATTGATTTTGGTGAAGATCGGTTAGGAGGAAGGGGTAGTTTACCTGCAACGTTTTACGTTTTAACAAGAGTAAAGTACTTAATTTTGATAAATAAAGTATCCTGAAAAGAAGGTCATAATAATCCACTGTAGAAAGATAGATGAAATGTCCATAAATGAAATGGGTACTTGAAGGCGAAGGGGATAACTTTTTGTATTGATGTTATCAATTTATTCGACCGAAAACTTAAATATCGGTATGGAGAACCATACATGACTTCCATATTCTAAGATTTATATTTAAAATCATTTTCAGCCAAACAGCCAGTCTGTGTCTTACCTGCCTTTTTATTGCCGTATTAAATGAAAAATATTATATTACATTAAAATGAAAAAATTATAATTTTATTGCCTGGCAACAAAATTATTTTATTTTTAACAATTACCATTGTTTCAAAAAGTTTAAATAAATTTTCAAGTACTTTACTCTTGTTAAAACGTAAAAGGTTGCAGGTAAACTACCCCTTCCCCTTAACCGATCTTCACCAAAATCGAAAGTCATTGAGACCTCTACAATTCAAGGACGTATGCAAAAAATTATTTGATTTTGTTTGAATTTGCGGCTGTTATCGTTTGCCATAGAAAATACGCTTGATAAAAAAACGTTGCTGGTAAACTACCCCTTCCCCTTAACCGATCTTCACCAAAAACAATAGACCTTGAGTACTCTACAAATCAGGGCTGTATGCAAAACATTATTTGATTCTGTTTGAATTTGCGGCTGTTATCGTTTGCCATAGAAAATACCCTTGTTAAAAAAACGTTGCAGGTAAACTACCCCTTTCCCTCAACCGATCTTCACCAAAAACAATAGGTCTTGAGAACTCTACAATTTAGGGCTGTATGCAAATAATCTTTTGATTCTGTTTGAATTTGCGGCTGTTATCGTTTGCCATAGGAAATACCCTTGTTAAAACATAAAACGTTACAGGTAAACTACCCCTTTCCCTTAACCGATCTTCACCAAAATCAACAGATCTTGAGAACTCTACAATTCAGGGCTGTATGCGAAACATTATTTGATTCTGTTTGAATTTGCGGCTGTTATCGTTTGCCAAACAAACAAAATTACCCTTGCTAAAAAAAAACCGTTGCAGGTAAAATACCCCTTTCCCTCAACCGATCTTCACCACAAACAATAGGTCGCGAGTACTCTGCAAATCAGGGCTGTATACAAAAAATTATTTGATTCTGTTTGAATTTGCGGCAGTTATCGTTTGCCATAGAAAAAAAAATCTACACACACACACACACACAGACACTTTTCGGAAAACGACTTTTTTTCATGTTTTGAGTGTAGTAGAATCAGAATCTGCAATAATCTCGAACACGATTTTTTTTGCCATCACCATACTTCCATTCCTTAAGGAATATGGAAGTAAAAATGTCAATAAAATATTAACAATTGATATCGTTCCATGCTGTGTAACTACGAATACGTAAATATTAAAATGTTTGTAGGTCGAACGAAGAGCTGACCAAAGGGAGCTGTGATCTGATTCCTGTATTGAAATTGGACTCTCGCTGCGAGTTATCGGCCGAGGGTGAATGATGTCTATAGTGTTATCAGAGTCTTTCCTGTCAATAATATACTAGTAACTTTCTTTTTTTAAATCGAGTCTTTCTTTCTTTCCATTCGTCTTCTGATTTCCTGAATGACGATTCTGTTCACCCGTATAATTATAAATTTCTCAGCAAAACATTTCTTCCTTAATACGTTTGTGTCTTCTGTTTAACACCCACCATTCTGATCCATGTCATAACGCTATATTCCACACAGGCTAGTAAATACAGCCATCAGGGAGGTAAAAATATTTTCCAGGAGAGGCAAACAATTTTCCAGAGGAGAAAAATATTTACATATTTTTCATACATACACACATGCACATATTAGTTTGTAATTCTTATATCATAATAGAAATAAGTACACAGATCGTATTAATTTATTAAAGCATTTATTGCTTCAATATATGCATAAAATTAATGGCTTGTAAAAGTTAATGTTTGATCTCCATTAAGTAGTGCTCAAGATTCCAAAGTTTTAATATTATGATGTCCGTAATCAAAATATCAAGGCAGGTTTTAGCGTGTAGGAGGTAACACCGAGGACAAAAACTTTTAACATTCTCTATGGAGCGTTGCTCAGAGTAAAGCTGCGAATCTACAGTGTACGTTTCACAGAACAAACACGCGGAAAAGAAGGAGCGCTCCGAAGTCTCTCGTGGACCCTGAGCATCTTGCAGAGGGTTAATTCCCTAAAGACGAAAATTCTGTCTATGAACCGTTCCTCTGTAAACACGTGCAGTTACACTGGCCAGCGATCTACAGGAAGCAAATCGCTGTCCACGCCGGACACCTTTTCGGCTTACACGCGTTCTGTTGGTGTGGGTTTCGGCACTTCCCATTTAAAAAGCAAGCAAACGTAAGAAAATAAACATGAGTGAGGCCAGAAATAACGCGAATTGTGTGTGTGTGTGTGTGTGTGTGTGTCCTGCCTGCCTTTTTATTGCGGTAATCACAATAATAAAACTTTGGAAACGTAAATATTACATAATTTAGATATGCTTGCCTGCCAGGAACGATATATTTTCACTCATACATGATTTAAATTAAAATGAAAAAATTATAATTTTATTGACTGGCAACAAAATTATTTTAGTTTTAACAATTACCATTATTTGGAAAAGTTTAAATGCATTTTCAAGTACTTTACTCTTGTTAAAACGTAAAACGTTGCAGGTCAACTACCCCTTCCCCTTAACCGATCTTTACCAGAATCAATAGGCCTTGAGTCCTCTACAATTCAGGACTGTATGCAAAACATTATTTGATTCTGTTTGAATTTGCTGTAGTTACCGTTCACCATACAACAAAAATTCTACACAAACACACACAGACTTTCCGAAAAATGACTTTTCTTCATGTTTTGTGGGTAGTACAATCAGATTCAGCCTTTATCTCGAACACGATTTTTTCGCCATCACCATACTTCCATTTCCTTATGGAGCATGGAAGTAAAAAAATCTGTATGGAGTACCATACATGACTTCCATGTTGTAAGATTTATGTTTAAAATAATTTACTTGAATTCGGTTCGATAATTTCTAAAAAAGATATTCCCCACCTTGTAAATCTAGTTTTATGTTTGACAAATTGAATGAAATATTTCCATAGAAACAACTTCTTTGTTGCCTATAATGTAGTACACATATAAAAAATCGGTATGGTATCGGTATACATGACTTCCATGTTCTAAGATTTATATTTAAAATCATTTATTTGAATTCGCTTAGATAATTATTTCTAAAAAAATATTCACCACCCTCAAACTATTTTCACTATTTATGGATATTTTTGTTATTATGGGGTGAATATAATTTTATTTTCAAGTCACTTTATCTATAAAAATTAGGTACTTACAAACCTACTTACATTTTTATCTATAAAAATCATTCACAAACACTTAGGAACATTCAGATTTGGGTTGATTCCTTTTAATCTGACACCCAGTTGGATTTTCACTTTTTAACAAACAAAAATTGTGATCCCTTTGCTGGTTCTTAGAGTCCAAATATTTTAAAATTTTAAAACTTAAATTACATTCAGATTTTGTCCAAAATTGCTTTAACTTAATATGCCACAAACATTTTTGATAAATTCGCAAAAATTCTTCACCATCAAAACTTTCGCCAACAAAATTTCAAAAATGAATGCTATATTCAGATTGTGGCTTAATTCACTTTAATTTAATTCTTCAAATTAATTTAAATTTAATTTAATTTGATTTTGCGATTTTTTCACAATTTTGACTCACCGTCCTATTTTTGGGGTGATCAATCTCAAAAACGACAAGGTTCTGTAGGGTAAATTGTAGATATGTGTAACAAGTTTTACGAAAATCGGTTGATTCGTTCAAACGTTATAATGAAACATACCCCATTTCGTTAGATAGACAGACAGATAAATGCCAAAACGTCAAGTTAAATCCTAAAAACTCGCTTCTCCGTTCACAAAATTAAAATTTTATTGCCTGGCAACAAATTTTTTATTTTTAACAATTACCATTGTTTGAAAAAGTTTAAATGAATTTTAAAGTACTTTACTCTTGTTAAAACGTAAAACGTTGCAGGTAAACTACTCCTTCCTCTTAAGCGATCTTCACCAAAATCAAAAGGCCTTGAGTTCTCTATAATTCAGGGATGTATGCAAAAAATTATTTGATTCTGTTTGAATATCCAGCAGTTATCGTTCGTCATCGAAAAAATTACCCTTGTTAAAACATAAAACGTTGCCGGTAAACTACTCCTTTCCCTTAACCGATCTTCGCCAAAAACAATAGGCTTTGAGTACTCTACAATTCAGGACTGTATGCAAATAATTATTTGATTCTGTTTGAATCTGCGGCTGTTATCGTTTACCATAGAAAAAATTCTACACACAGACACACGGACAGACAGACTGACACACACACACAGACACTTTTCGAAAAATGTCTTTTCTTCATGGTGTGAGGGTAGTACAATGAGAATCAGCCCTTATCTCGAACACGATTTTTTTCGCCATGACCATACTTCCATTTCCTTATGGAACATCATGGAAGTAATAAAAAATTATCTTCTCCCCCTTCAACTATCATTTTCATTTATAGAAAATTCCCCCTCCCCTTCAACTACGCTTTTCATTTATAGATATTTCGTCTACCTTTCAACAGCGGATTATTATTATTTTCTTTTCAGGATACTTTATTTATCAAAATTAAGTACTTTACTCTTGTTAAAACGTAAAACGTTGCAAATAAACTACCCCTTTCCCTTAACCGATCTTCACCAAAATCAATAGGCCTTGAGTCCTCTACAATTCAGGGACGTATGCAAAAAATTATTTGATTCTGTTTGATTTTGCGGCAGTTATGGTTTGCCATAGAAACGTTCTACACGTAGACACACACACAGACACGCACATAGACACTTTTCGCAAAATGACTTTTCTTCACGTTTTGAGGGTAGTACAATCAGAATCACCCCTTATCTCGAACACGATTTTTTTCTCCATCACCATACTTCTATTTTCTTATGGAACATGGAAGTAATAATTTTTCGTTTTCAGAAAGTCACAGAAAACAAACGCTGGGCGGTATTCGCTTTCTTTCGCGTTGTTTAAATAAAGTTAATTTAATCAAATTAATTCTTTATTTTTAAAATATTAACAACTAGGCACAATTCGTATTTTGATTATCTTTCTCGGCGTTTTTACCCAAAAGCATGCTGATATATTTGGTTTCGTTCTGAGTTTTTGTCCACGTATTAAAAATAATTGTATAATTAATTTGAACATGGAAGTCATGTATGGTTCTCCATACTGATTTTTTATTTCTATTAAATCAAGAAAAGAAATATAATTTCTTCGTAAGTAGTGATTTCCTTTCGACATTAAGCTACTTTAATCTGTATCGTCGGTGTTTTTTTTCAAATACTGAAGACTGCACGAGTATCAACTTCTGCGGTAATTTTAAACCATTCTGCCGTCATTATAATCACGTAACGTGATTCTATTGATTCACACATTATATAGTATGAGAGTAACAAAATGCAAATAGCGGTCGGGAGATAATAAGGTGACTGCAGTCAGACAGGTCATGTGTTATTGCAATTATGGTCATGACAAACATTAGCAGACGTCAGCATTGCCAGGTTAACAGAGTACGTACACACGTGACATCATAGCAAGCGTTCGTGTAAAAGCCTTCCAATAAATACAACCGCGACTCTGTATACAGTCATACACACACCTCTCTCTCTCTCTCTCTCTCTCTCTCTCTCTCTCTCTCTCTCTCTCTCCCTCCCTCCCTCCCTCCCTCCCTCCCTCCCTCCCTCCGCCCCTCCCTCTCTCGAAAGAAATATATATAAATATTTACAACTAACTGTACAGTATACATAATTTATATATGTAAATACATTAATGAGCATGTGTTACATATTTAGTGTAAATTGTGGTCTAAATTATCCTCATAAAGTTCTCTAAATCATTATAATTTATTTCTTTGTTTATCTCAATGAACTTCTTCTTCTTCTTCCAACGTCTTGCCACCTCTTTATTGTTCGGTCGACAGGCCTTACTAATCGTGCGCGCACATGTGATCATGTTCGCCGGTTCTACGCCGAGTTTTCAAGTAGATTACTACTTATACAGTAATCCATTACAATATGAATATTACTTACGCTCGACATCATTGACAGAATCGTCATGGTAAAGAATTTTAGCCTTTTCCTAACAACATATATACATGAACTACCTTTATTATCTATTTTTCTATCTGAATGTGTGTGTGTTCTTACCATTTTGGTAGTATTTTGCATGTACCTTCTCTGCCTTACATATTTCATATCACATAATAAAATTTGCTCATAAAATTAAGTTTCAGAGGAATATTCTTCTTCTTCTTCTTCTTCTTCTTCTTCTTCTTCTTCTTCTTCTTCTTCTTCTTCTTCTTCTTCTTCTTCTTCTTCTTCTTCTACTTCTACTTCTACTTCTACTTCTACTTCTACTTCTACTTCTACTTCTACTTCTACTTCTACTTCTACTTCTTCTTCTTCTTCTTCTTCTGCTGCTGCTGCTGCTGCTGCTGTTCCTTTTCCTTCTTCTTCTTTTGTTGTTGCTGCTCCTACTGCCTCCTCTTCTGTGTAGCAGCCATTCCATGACGTACCGTAAACAACCATTTTACGCCATCTTCAAATGGCAAAATTGTTCTTATTCTTCATCATCATCACCTTCTTGTTCTTCTTCTGCTACTGCTGCCGCTGCGGCAGTTGCGTCTGTTCCTTCTTCTTCTTCTTCTTCTTCTTCTTCTTCTTCTTCTTCTTCTTTTGCTACTGCTGCTGCTGCGGCTGCTCCTGCTTATCCTCCTCCTCTTCCTGCCTCTTCTGCTGCTGCTACTGTTCCTGCTCCTCCTTCTTCTTTTCCTGTTCCTGCTCCTACTGCCTCCTCTTCTGCTGTTGCTAATCGTTCTTCTTCTTCTTCTTCTTCTTCTTCTTCTTCTTCTTCTTCGTCGTCGTCGTCTTCTCTTCCTCTTCTTCCCATCGAGTTCTTAATCTTACTACATTCCTTCTACCTGAATTCTTATGATTATGAATTAACTTGGGGATACTTTTGTGCTGTATTTTATACAGATACTCTTCCCATTTATAGATATATTTACAGTTTTTACCGAAACAGAAAGTATTCCAAGTCCCGTTCGAATTTATATAGCGCTGTCACGCAGCCTGTGACAGTTGCTGTAGAGTGCTTGGATATGTTTATCTCTCTCCGCATCAGACCGTAAGACATAGTCGTACTGGGACTGCTATAACCTTGTAAAATTTTAATCGAAACTAATTATTTAAATTATTATTCAGGTTGTAAGGCCGTGGTCTTCCAAAATCTTCATGCTGATAGATGTTATTCGCTTGACCAGACGTTTCGGCCTCACCTCTGGAGGCCATCTTCAGTGAAAGGACTCTTTAAAAAGCTAACAAGATGTACGTCAACCTTTTCCACAGTATAATGGTTGACTAATGTGCAACTTGTCAGCTTTTTAAAGTCCTTTGAATGAAGATGGCCTCCAGTGAGGCCGAATGTCTCATCAAACGAATAGCATCTATCAGCATGAAGCATATGGAAGAGCACGGCCTTACGGCCCGGATAATATTTAAGACGGCGGCCGTGAAAGCCTAAGAAACAGACTACGACTTCTTCAATCGCAACTGTTTTGTTGTTTTTACTTCCATGTTCCGTAAGAAAGTGAATGTATCGTAATCGCGAAAAAAATCGTGTTCGAGATAAGGGCAGATTCTGATTGTACTATCAAGACCTATTGATTTTGGTGAAGATCGGTAAAGGGAAAGGAGTAGTTTGCAGCAATGTGTTACGTTTTAACAAGAGAAAAGTACTTAATTTTGATAAATTAAGTATCCTGAAAAGAAGGTCATAATAATCCACTGTAGAAAGGTAGATGAAATATCTATAAATGAAAATGGTAGTTGAAGGGGGAGAGGGTAATTTTTTTGTATTGATGTTGTAAATTTATTCGACCGAAAACTTAACATATCGGTATGGAGAACATGACTTCCATGTTCTAAGATTTATATTTAAAATCATTTTCGAAATGAAATATTTCCATAGAATCTACTTCTTTCTACTTACTGCTTCAGCCTCAACCACAGTACTGTGGTCACTAACGTATACCACCTCACGTTATCGCACTCGATTTTCACTGATGATGGAAGTCAATGGCATTGCCGAAACGTCTGGTTTTGCAGAAAACATTGGTCTACGGCCAAACAGGCCGAGAAGGAATTTTAACAACAAACTACTTCTTTGTTGCCGATAACGTAGTACATATATAAAAAATTATCCCCTCCCCCTTCAACTATAATTCTCATTTATAGAAAATTACCCCCACCCTTTCAACTAGCCTCTTCATTTATAGATATTTCATCTACGTTTCTACAGTGGATTATTAAGATCTTCTTATCAGGATACTTTATTTATCAAAATTAAGTACTTTACTCTTATTACAACAAAAAATGTTTCAGGTAAACTACCCTTTCCCTTTACCGATCTCCACCAAAATCAATAGCCCTTCAGTCCTTTACAATTCAGGAACGTATGCAAAAAATATTTGATTCTGTTTGAATGTGCGGCAGTTATCATTCGTCATAGAAAAAATTACCGTTGTTAAAACACAAAATGTTGCAGGTAAACTACCCCTTTCCCTTAACCGATCTTCACCAAAATCAACAGACCTTGAGTACTTAAAAATTGAGGAATGTAAGCAAAAGATTATTGGATTCTCTTTTAATATGCGACAGTTATCATTCGTCATATAAAAAATTACCCTTGTTAAAACATAAAATGTTGCAGGTAAACTACCCTTTCCTCTTAACCGATCTTCACTAAAATCAACAGACCTTGATCACTCTATAATTCAGGACGGTATCCAAAAAAAGTATTTGATTCTGTGTGAATTTACGGCAGTTATCGTTCGTCATAGAAAAAATTACCCTTGTTAAAACATAAAACGTTGCAGGTAAACTACCCCTTTCCCTTAACCAATCTTCACAAAAAAACAATAGGTCTTAAGTACTCTACAATTCAGGACTGTATGCAAAAAATTATTTGATTCTGTTTGAATTTGCGGCTCTTATCGTTTGCCATAGAAAAAAATCTACACATAGATAGACACACAGACTTTTCGAAAAATGACTTTTTTCTTGTTTTGAGGGTACTACAATCAGAATCTGCAATTATCTCGAACACGATTGTTTTTTCCATCACCATACAGTACTTCCATTTCCTTATGGAACATGAAAGTAAAAATTTCAATCAAATATTAACAATAAATTGATATCGTTCCATGTAAACAAAATATCGTAACCACGGATACGTAAACAAAAATATCGGTACGGAGAACCATACATGACTTCCATATTCTAAGATTTATATTTAAAATCATTTTCGAAATGAAATATTACCATAGAAACTACTTCTTTCTACTTACTGCTTCAGCCTTAACCACAGTACTGTGGTCACTAACGTATACCACCTCACGTTATCGCACTCGATTTTCACTGATGATGGAATTCGATGGCATTGCCGAAATGTCTGATTTTGTAGAAAACATTGGACTACGGCCAAATATCCCGGGAAGGAATTTTAACAAAAACTACTTCTTTGTTGCCGATAACGTTGTACACATATATATCAGTGGCGAAGTTACATGGAGGCAATTGAGGCAATGCCTACCCTAACAAATTCTGTAGAATAAAAATTATAAATACGTATGAACTACATAACGTAAAGATTATACATTGTTACTGTGACTGTCAAATTTATTAAACCGAAACGTGCTTTATTGAGGGACCGCTAGATGGTGACAGGTGAGATTCGGCATAGTTCGTTTAAATCTAATGAGGCAACCTGAACTTGCCTCAGCGTTTTTTGTATACATCGTATGTAAGCAATGTAGTGGTGTGATAGGGAAGTGTAGGGAGGGGGGATTGTCCCGCGCTGTACACATAGAGCGTTGAGGCATGCCTCACTTCTGTGGTCCAAACAGTTAAGTTAAAGCGCCTGTGTTGTTACTAAGTGTTTATTTTATGCGGTTATTAAAAGTGTCACTGTTATTCCGCTGAACTAACAGATGATCAAGATTGTTATTTGAATTATTTGTAACATTAAACATATATATAGAAACTAACCAAGTTTAAAAATTTGAAGTTCAATCAGTTGTATTATTGTGTATGACTAATACAAGGATTGTTCAATAGACACACGTATAGAGCTGTAAAGCATTTTTTATTCAACGATTTTAAAAGAAGTCTCCAATAACATTAAGACATGAGTTCCACTGTTGCGCTAACCTGTAGATTCCCTGCTAGTAAAATTCTTACGGCTGTTTGTGGAACCATTCGGTTACAGCAAACTCTACCTCAGCGTCCGATTTGACCCACCGTCCTTTTAGTGATTCCTTAAAAAAAATTTAAGATAAGATTTTTGCCTACCCATTCATTAACTACTAGATTCGCCAGTAAGCAAATTGATGTCCATTTTTTCGGCTTGCACGCGTTATGTTGGTGTGGGTTTCGGCACTTTCCATTTAAAAAGCGTGCAAACGTAAGAAAATAAACATGAGTGAGGCCAGAAATAACGTGAATTGTGTGTTTGTGTCTTACCTGCCTTTTTATTGCCGTATTAAATGAAAAATATTATATTACATTAAAATTAAAAAATTTTAATTTTATTGCCTGGCAACAAAATTATTTTATTTTTAACAATTACCATTGTTTCAAAAAGGTTAAATAAATTTGCAAGTACTTTACTCTTGTTAAAACGTAAAAGGTTGCAGGTAAACTACCCCTTCCCCTTAACCGATCTTCACCAAAATCGAAGGTCCTTGAGACCTCTACAATTCAGGGACGTATGCAAAAAATTATTTGATTCTGTTTGAATTTGCGGCTGTTATCGTTTGCCATAGAAAATACGCTTGATAAAAAAACGGTGCAGGTAAACTACCCCTTCCCCTTAACCGATCTTCACCAAAAACAATAGGTCTTGAGTACTCTACAAATCAGGGCTGTATGCAAAACATTATTTGATTCTGTTTGAATTTGCGGCTGTTATCGTTTGCCATAGGAAATACCCTTGTTAAAACATAAAACGTTACAGGTAAACTACCCCTTCCCCTCAACCGATCTTCACCAAAAACAATAGGTCTTGAGAAATCTACAATTTAGGGCTGTATGCAAATAATCGTTTGATTCTGTTTGAATTTGCGGCTGTTATCGTTTGCCATCGGAAATACCCTTGTTAAAACATAAAACGTTACAGGTAAACTACCCCTTTCCCTTAACCGATCTTCACCAAAAACAATAGGTCTTGAAAACTCTACAATTCAGGGCTGTATACGAAACATTATTTAAGTCTGTTTGAATTTGCGGCTGTTATCGTTTGCCAAAAAAAAAATTTCCCTTGATAAAAAAACCGTTGCAGGTAAACTACCCCTTCCCCTCAACCGATCTTTACCAAAAACAATAGGTCGCGAGTACTCTACAAATCAGGGCTGTATGCAAAAAATTATTTGATTCTGTTTGAATTTGCGGCAGTTATCGTTTGCCATAGAAAATACGCTTGATAAAAAACGTTGCAGGTAAACTACCCCTTCCCCTCAACCGATCTTCACCAAAAACAACAGGTCTTGAGTACTCTACAAATCAGGGCTGTATGCAGAACATTATTTTATTCTGTTTGAATTTGCGGCTGTTATCGTTTGCCATAGAAAATACCCTTGTTAAAAAAACGTTGTAGGTAAACTACCCCTTTCCCTTAACCGATCTTCACCAAAAACAATAGCTCTTGAGAACTCTACAATTTAGTGCTGTATGCAAATAATCTTTTGATTCTGTTTGAATTTGCGGCTGTTATCGTTTGCCATAGGAAATACCCTTGTTAAAACATAAAACGTTACAAGTAAACTACCCCTTTCCCTTAACCGATCTTCACCAAAAACAAACGGTCTTGAGAACTCTACAATTCAGGGCTGTATACGAAACATTATTTGATTCTGTTTGAATTTGCGGCTGTTATCGTTTGCCAAAAAAAAAAATTTCCCTTGATAAAAACAACCGTTGCTGGTAAACTACCCCTTTCCCTCAACCGATCTTCACCAAAAACAATAGGTCGCGAGTACTCTACAAATCAGGGCTGTATGCAAAAAATTATTTGATTCTGTTTGAATTTACGGCAGTTATCGTTTGCCATAGAAAATACGCTTGATAAAAAACGTTGCAGGTAAACTACCCCTTCCCCTCAACCGATCTTCACCAAAAACAATAGGTCTTGAGTACTCTACAAATCAGGGTAGTATGCAGAAAATTATTTGATTCTGTTTGAATTTGCGGCTGTTATCGTTTGCCATAAAAAATACCCTTGTTAAAAAAACGTTGTTGGTAAACTACCCCTTTCCCTTAGCCGATCTTCACCAAAAACAATAGGTCTTGAGAACTGTACAATTTAGGGCTGTATGCAAATAATTTTTTGATTCTGTTTGAATTTGCGGCCGTTATCGTTTGCCATAGGAAATACCCTTGTTAAAACATAAAACGTTACTAGTAAACTACCCCTTTCCCTTAACCGATCTTCACCAAAAACAATAGGTCTCGAGTACTCTACAATTTAGGGCTGTATGCAAATAATCTTTTGATTCTGTTTGAATTTGCGGCTGTTATCGTTTGCCATAGGAAATACCCTTGTTAAAACATAAAACATTACAAGTAAACTACCCCTTTCCCTTAACCGATCTTCACCAAAAACAAAAGGTCTTGAGAAATCTACAATTAAGGGCTGTATACGAAACATTATTTGATTATGTTTGAATTTGCGGCTGTTATCGTTTGCCAAAAAAAAAATTTCCCTTGATAAAAAAAAACCGTTGCAGGTAAACTACCCCTTTCCTTCAACCGATCTTCACCAAAAACAATAGGTCGCGAGTCCTCTACAAATCAGAGCTGTATGCAAAAAATTATTTGATTCTGTTTGAATTTGCGGCAGTTGTCGTTTGCCATAGAAAAAAAATCTACAGACACAGACACACACACACACACAGACACTTTTCGGAAAACGACTTTTTTTCATGTTTTGAGTGTAGTAGAATCAGAATCTGCAATAATCTCGAACACGATTTTTTTTGCCATCACCATACTTCCATTCATTAAGGAATATGGAAGTAAAATTATTGCTTCCATATTTCCTTAAGGAATGGAAGTATGGTGATGGCAAAAAAAATCGTGTTCGAGATTATTGCAGATTCTGATTGTACTACACTCAAAACATGAAAAAAAGTCGTTTTCCGAAAAGTGTCTGTGTGTGTGTCTGTCTGTGTGTCTATGTGTGTAGATTTTTTTTCTATGGCAAACGATAACTGCCGCAAATTCAAACAGAATCAAATAATTTTTTGCATACAGCTCTGATTTGTAGAGTACTCACGACCTATTGTTTTTGGTGAAGATCGGTTGAGGGAAAGGGGTAGTTTACCAGAAACGGTTTTTTTTTATCAAGGGAAATTTTTTTTTTGGCAAACGATAACAGCCGCAAATTCAAACAGAATTAAATAATGTTTCGTATACAGCCCTGAATTGTAGAGTTCTCAAGACCTGTTGTTTTTGGTGAAGATCGGTTAAGGGAAAGGGGTAGTTTACCTGCAACGTTTTTTTAACAAGGGTATTTTCTATGGCGAACGATAACAGCCGCAAATTCAAACAGAATCAAATAATGTTTTGCATACAGCCCTGATTTGTAGAGTACTCAAGACCTATTGTTTTTGGTGAAGATCGGTTAAGGGGAAGGGGTAGTTTACCAGCAACATTTTTTTATCAAGCGTATTTTCTATGGCAAACGATAACAGCCGGAAATTCAAACAGAATCAAATAATTTTTTGCACGTCCCTGAATTGTAGAGGTCTCAAGGACTTTCGATTTTGGTGAAGATCGGTTAAGGGGAAGGGGTAGTTTACCTGCAACCTTTTACGTTTTAACAAGAGTAAAGTACTTGAAAATTTATTTAAACTTTTTGAAACAATGGTAATTGTTAAAAATAAAATAATTTTGTTGCCAGGCAATAAAATTATAATTTTTTCATTTTAATGTAATATAATATTTTTCATTTAATACAGCAATAAAATGGCAGGTAAGACACACACACACACACACACACACACACACACACACACACACACACACAATTCACGTTATTTCTGGCCTCACTCATGTTTATTTTCTTACGTTTTGATCGCTTTTTAAATGGAAAGTGCCGAAACCCACACCAACATAACGCGTGCAAGCCGAAAAAATGGACATCAATTTGCTTACTGGCGAAGCTAGCAGTTAATGAATGGGTAGGCAAAAATCTTATCTTAAATTTGTTTTAAGGAATCACTAAAAGGACGGTGGTTCAAATCGGACGCTGAGGTAGAGTTTGCTGTAACCGAATGGTTCCACAAACAGCCGTAAGAATTTTACTAGCAGGGAATCTACAGGTTAGCGCAACAGTGGAACTCATGTCTTAATGTTATTGGAGACTTCTTTTAAAATCGTTGAATAAAAAATGCTTTACAGCTCTATACGTGTTTCTATTGAACAATCCTTGTATTAGTCATACACAATAATACAACTGATTGAACTTCAAATTTTTAAACTTGATTAGTTTCTATATATATGTTTAATGTTACAAATAATTCAAATAACAATCTTGATCATCTGTTAGTTCAGCGGAATAACAGTGACACTTTTAATAACCGCATAAAATAAACACTTAGAAACAACACAGGCGCTTTAACTTAACTGTTTGGACCACAGAAGTGAGGCATGCCTCAACGCTCTATGTGTACAGCGCGGGACAATCCCCCCTCCCTACACTTCCCTATCACACCACTACATTGCTTACATACGATGTATACAAAAAACGCTGAGGCAAGTTCAGGTTGCCTCATTCGCTTTAAACGAACTATGCTGAATCTCACCTGTCACCATCTAGCGGTCGCTCAATAAAGCACGTTTCGGTTTAATAAATTTGACAGTCGCAGTAACAATGTATAATCTTTACGTTATGTAGTTCATACGTATTTATAATTTTTATTCTACAGAATTTTTTAGGGTAGGCATTGCCTCAATTGCCTCCATGTAACTTCGCCACTGATATATATGTGTACAACGTTATCGGCAACAAAGAAGTAGTTTTTGTTAAAATTCCTTCCCGGGATATTTGGCCGTAGTCCAATGTTTTCTACAAAACCAGACATTTCGGCAATGCCATCGACTTCCATCATCAGTGAAAATCGAGTGCGATAACGTGAGGTGGTATACGTTAGTGACCACAGTACTGTGGTTAAGGCTGAAGCAGTAAGTAGAAAGAAGTAGTTTCTATGGTAATATTTCATTTCGAAAATGATTTAAATATAAATCTTAGAATATGGAAGTCATGTATGGTTCTCCATACCGATATTTTCGTTTTGAGATATTCACAGATTACAAACGTAGTGCGGTCCTATTATCTTTCTATTCGCTTTCTTTCGCTTTGTTTAAATTAAAGATAATTTAATCAAATTAATTCATTATTTGTAAAATATTAACAACTATGTACTATTAATATTTTGATTATCTTTCTCAGTGTTTTTACCAAAAGCATGCTGATATATTTAGTTTCGTTCTGAGTCTTCATATCAAAAATAATTTTATAATTAATTACACATGGAAGTCACGTGGTTCTCCATACTGATTTTTTACTTCCATGTTCCATAAGGAAATGGAAGTATGGTCATGGCGAAAAAAATCGTGTTCGAGATAACGGCAGATTCTGATTGTACTACCATCAAAACATGAAAAAGTCATTTTTCGGAAAGTGTCTGTGTGTAGAATTTTTTCTATGGCAAACGATAACAGCCGCAAATTCAAAGAGAATCAAATAATTTTTTGCATGCAGCCCTGAATTTTAGAGGACTCAAGGCCTGTTGTTTTTGGTGAAGTTCGGTTAAGGGAAGGGGTAGTTTATCTGCAACGTTTTACGTTTTAACAAGAGTAAAGCGCTTAATTTTGATAAATAAAGTATCCTGAAAAGGTCATAATAATCCACTGTAGAAAGGTAGATGAAATATCTATAAATTAAAAGGGTAGTTGAAGGGGGCAGCGGCTGGTGGCGCGTTGTACTAGCCATGCAACCGTCACATTGCACACAACAGCCGCGCGGTACGCCTTGGTCCTTTCAGGGACAGTTGAGCGGAGGTTTGACTTTTTTTAGTTGAAGGGAAGGGGGTAATTTTTTTATACATTAAAATGGTAGTTGATGATGGAGGAGGTAAATTTTTATAAGTTTTATATGTGTACTACGTTACTGACAACAAAGAAGTAATTTCTATGGAAACATTTCATTTCACTTTAACCAAATTCTATATTTTTCATTTTAATTTAAATCACGTATGAGTGAAAATATATCGTTCCTGGCAGGCAAGCATATCTCAATTATGTAAAGTATACTTTTCCAAAGTTTTATTATTGTGATTACCGCAATATAAAGGCCGGCAGGACACACACACACACAAAATTCGCGTTATTTCTGGCCTCACTCGTGTTTATTTTATTATGTTTGCACGCTTTTTAAATGGAAAGTGCCGAAACCCACACCAACACAACGCGTGCATGCCGAAAAGGTGGACATCGATTTGCTTCCTGTGGATCGCTGGACAGTGTTGTTATATTAAAGCAATTAATACAATCTGTGTACTTATTTCTATTATGATATGAGAATTATAAAGTAATATGTGCATGTGTGTATGTATGTAAAATATATAAATATTTTTCTCCTTTGTAAAATTGTTTGCCTCTCCTTGAAAATATTTTGACGTCCCTGAAGGCTAGTTATTTACTAGCCTGTGTGGAATATAGCGTTATGACATGGATCAGAATGGTGGGTGTTAAACAGGAGACACTAACGTGTTAAGGAAGAAATGTTTTGCTGAGAAATTTATAATTATACAGGTGAACAGAATAGTCGTTCAGGAAATCAGAAGACAAATGCAAAGAAAGAAATCAAGACTCGATTTTAAAAAACAAAAATGACTAGTATAGTATTGACAGGAAAGACTTTGATAACACTATAGACATCCCTCGGCCCCTCGCAGCGAGAGTCCAATTTCATTACAGGAATCAGATCGCAGCTACCTTTAGCTAGCTCTTCGTTCGACCTACAGACATTTTATCCAAAAGTACAGTCCTTCCTCACGAAGGTTGAGGATAGTCTTAATCCATCTGACATGGTGGTACCATTTTAGCTGATACGTAATTTTTTCAGAACTCAAGCATCCACTTATTTAATTAAAATTTAAATGATTTTAAGTATTAATTTTAGGACATGGAAGTCATGTATGGTTCTCCATACCGATTTTTTATATGTGTACTACGTTATCGGCAACAAAGAAGTAATTTCTATGGAAATATTTCATTTCAATTTGTCAAACTTGTCAAATTTTTCAATTAATATTTTAAAATGTTTAATATAAATCTGAGAACATGGAAATCATGTATGGTTCACCATTCCGAATTTTTATTCCTTGTTGTAACACACGAACTGATAATTGCTAACTTGCCAAACTTGTTGCATTTACGTCTGTGTCATAGTCAATCTCACATCACACTCGAGATAATTGCAGTTTGTAAGTTGATCAATGGGGTTATTGTTTAAGAAATTGTTTTTTCTAACTGGATATGCGCCATGGAATGCCATCGTTGCCATTTTCTTCATCGATGTCTCAGTATTGTAACACCACGGAAACCTAACTGAGTTTCTGAATGGAGTACTGCAATCTGTCTTCTGAGTCGTCTATAAGCAAGAAGTTATTAGTATGTAATAGAATATTCGACATATTTCTTCCCATGTTATACAATTTGGGAACCCTTAATGTTATAAAATGCAGTATCGACCCTTCCAAAACCTTTGCTATTTCTCTCCCTTACTTACAATTTTAAATCGGCCGTTGAGAGACAACACTGTTTTTGAATAATGTAATATTAGCAGTATCCGTATCAATTGTTTTCTTATAAAGCAGTGTTATGCTTGGTACCCTCCAAGTCTTCGGGATTACACCTTAAATCCAACACATTTTGAGTAGACGAGAAATCGGTACCTAAAAAGTAAACCACATAAGAGGTTACATTCATCTCCTCTGTTCTTGGCCTTCAGAAGGGCTTCATTCAATTCGTCCATACTTATAGGATTTGCTTGATAGGTTGCTTATAGGATTTGCTTGATACTTATAGGATGCTTATTTCGTCTTCCTTGTGCGTCCAGTGATTATACCACGGCTTTAGTAGTAAGTTTGGAATTTTTCTTGCAATAATATCTAGCTTTGCTAAATCTTTTATATACAGTACTATTCAACTGTCTCATACCTTTATGTGCAAAATCCTGGTTTCCATTGACAAACATCTTCCACCCAACTTATAAATTAATTCCAATATCGCCATCATCTCTCCTTACAAGAGAACTACAGAACTGTTCTCCATCAAGGCATGTTCTTAATCTTCGTTCATATTCAGTATTAAATATTATCATATTCTGAGTGTTGTCAGTATAGTATGACAATATTCGGTATATCATATTCATAGCCATTATAGAAAACAGAGAGAGATTTTCTATAGATCGGAACGGTTTTGTATGGATCAGAACTTGGTTCACGATATTTAACAGAAAAAAAGTTTCTTCGATGTGTCAAGAGATGTGTAAGTGAAATCGCCTTCTTCTAAAGGCTCTAAAAGATGGACATAAAAAAAGACCCTGAATTTGTATTTTTGTCCTAAAACTGGGCACTCCTATTGCCCACAAACGTATCACATTGATAGAACGTATGTAAAGAATCCAGGAACCCAACATAGCCAAATCGCCAGGATGGTTTCTGAAGTCTATATACACCCAAAAGAGGAGAGATTTTGGATGACTAGTAAAAATAAAAGATTCTTGGATTTTCAGAACCGAGAGGCGATAATGACTTCGCATTAAAGGTTCAAGGTTTCATTCAGACACCTTGGATTCAAGGTGCAATTCCGAAGACTCGGAGAGTACCAACCATAACATTGCTTTATAAAAAATAATAAAAGATACGGTTACTGTTAATAGTACTAGTATGGTTAGTGCTAACAGTATTCAAGAACAGTATTGTCTCTCAACAGTAGATTTACGATTGTAGGAACTAAGTAAGGGAGAGCAAGAGTTTCGGAAGGGTCGATCCTGCAGGAAGGGTTCCAAAATTTTATTCCCAGGAAGGGTTCCCAAATATTTTATACGAATATTCTATTATACACTAATAACTTCTTTGCTTGTAAATGACTCAGACTGCAGTAGTCTATTCAGAAACTCAGTCAGTTTCCGTGGGGTTACAATACTGAGACATCAATGAAGAATCTGTCTACGATGGCATTCTATGGTGCATATCCAGTTAGAACAAAAACGCAAACTCAAATTCGTCTCGCGATTCTTGGGCGGCGGAGAACAAAAAGAAGGAGAAGAAGAAAGAAGAAGAGAAGGAGGACGAAAGGGGAAAAGATTTGGATCTTCTTTTCGTTTCGTATTATGTTTACTGAAAATACGATGTTACGAAAACGAAAAAAATTAGTACAGAATTATTTCTTAAAATTGAAAAAAGAAGCTTTAAAACTGGAAAGATTATCTGTTTATTATCTTATGAAACGAATGTGTTAAGGAAAATGTAAAGACACTCTGTAATTTTTTACAAGATCACAAGTAAACAATTAGAAATAGTTTGAACTGAACACAAGATATGAGGTTAAGCTAGTCACAGGAAAGGGCAGAGACGGTCCATCACTTCGACTCTTAGTAGAACAGCATAAGTGATACGTAAGGAAAGCAAATGTGACGTTGAAAAAACTAATTAAAAGTTATTCGTTCGACTTTATGCTACATGTACGCGTATGGAGCAGAACTGAAACAGCGACATAGACTCCAAACATTACACGATTCCGTTCTCCAACCAATGTAATCGTTAAGAAGAACCTGACAAGTACACAGGTTAGAAAAATAATTAATTTGAACGGATTTTTCAAGTTAACTGAAAGAACGGTCGTCAGTGATCTTCATTAAAATTCCATCGCAGTGGAATCCACGGAGTCGTCCGTGTGAGCTTTTTAGACAGACAAGTGATTGATACTCGGACGGCCAATAAATTACCCGTACACAGTCAGTCAATACATGGTAATTCCAACAAACGCTTTTCTAATTAAAATAACGTATGGTCGGTATATCGTCTTCCGTACAAATTATCCTTAACGAACCTAATTTGAACCGAAATTCCTTTCCGAGCTGAGTTCTTTCCGAAATCGTGTACAGTTTTATACCAATAAAAGTCTGGATCTTCAGTTCAACGAAATTTCGTTTTGTAGTTAAGACTTTGTGTACATGTTTTGTACATTCGAAGCAGAACTCTCTCTCTCTCTCTCTCTCTCTCTCTCTCTCTCTCTCTCTCTCTCTCTCTCTCTCTCTCTCTCTCTCTCTCTCTCTCTCTCTCTCCCTCGAACCTCCTGAGGCTTCCTCCTGTGAAGGTGTGAATTAGGTTTACTGCCCGGAAATTATTTATTTTGTTTTCATTTTCAACCTGTTTTATATATAATACTACCTCTCTTTTCATATGTATGACAGGAAGCTAAATTCTGGCACCATTAATACATTTTGGATGATTTTCTGTATCAGCTGCCAATTCAGTAATCGGACGCTATAATAACCCTTGTATAATAACTGTTGATCCGTGGGAGATCCTAATTTCCTACCACCCGACTACATCTAAAGAGAGAAGCATTACCTATCCTCCTCCTGGAGATCCACCCTCCGTGGATTACGGACTCTATAGGGAAGAGAGAAACAGATTAATGTCCAGTAAACAGAAGAAGGAGATGAAGACCTAGAAGATCTTGAAGAAACGAAGTAAATGAGGCGAATACCAACGAGAAACTGCTAGCTGAAAACTGAGAAACAGAGGTGGGTGAACATGTGATTAAGAGAGACGAAAGTCTGCAACAACTAAGAAATCCTTTGGAACACAATTTAAATATAGTTATGGTATAGCCGAATTTCGTTTATTAGGCTAGTAACAAGTTTATTGTAATACTTGCTGCATTCTGCCTCTGAATGAAACAATAGACTAATAAGGCAAACTCTGAACGAGCTTATGATAAACTGCTAGAAGAAAGAAACATTCAGTTTGGTCAAGAAAACGATAAAGTGCCGTAAGCGAAACCTACTTCTTGCAAGTGTAGAAGAAGAAGTAGAAGGAAATATTACTTTTTCCTATAGTTCATTTTTGTATGGCCATGTAAATATTGTGACTCCTCTGGTACTTCTCACGCACTATAACAATAGCTAGGAATAAACTGTTTTACAATTTCTATAAAAATATTTGCAGTTCCTTTATTCGGCAGCGAAGCATGGGTTACAACAAACAAGGGTACAGATACAAGAACTGAGATGTCTAAATCAAGTGAAATAATGCAGAGGAAGCCAATAACGTTTCGAACAACAAAATAATTGTAGATGAAAATTATGAAATCCATCACTGAAAAAGTGATCACAGAACTGGCAAAGCGATTCAGTACCGGTACGTACTAGAAAAAAATTATTTTCCTTTCCTATCACATAATGGAAATAAGAAATTGTGCTGCGATGCGCCGTATCATTCGGTTAACGAAAAAGGTACCAATAAACGAGTTTGTAGCTAAAAAAGAAAATAAATAAAATAAACTGTGAGATAATTCTGATAGTTCTGATTGCATGATTGACTGAAATATGTTAATCATTAAACTAAGTTTAAAATTATTTTATTGACACAGCATATGCATTAAACTATAATCAACAAATTGTACACATTTTAAGTTGATGAATTATGTACAACATAAGGCTGTTCTAATGAGTGTGTACTTTCATGTTTCATTTACAACTACGATACTGCTACTGTAGCGACTTGTGTCTCTCTGTTTCCAGTCTCCATTCCCTTCTGTATTACCAGTCTCATGATCCTAAACCTCGTGCTTACGGCATATCGCTTCGGCTTCTATGATTGCCGAGGTTATCCACTTTACAACTTGTGTTTAATTTTTAATTCTCTATACATGTTCGTGCCAAATTAATTGCTTTGTTGGATATCTTTTATTGTGGTAGTCAAGCAGACGTCTATGATATCCTTAATTCGTTCCTTATTCTTTGCAGCCTCACTACTCTTGCCGCTCTACGCCAGAAATTTCCTTTTGTTTCAGCATCTTTTCAAGTTTTTAGAATTCCCATACTTTTATCATCATCTCCATCATCTTCAGCAAGTATTAAACGAAAAATAGTTTGTTCCGGTCCCAAGTAGTTAAACTAGAGAAGGTCACTCCCCCACACCTCTCCGTCCTTTCGGTTTATAATTCCATAGTTCTTTGAGGTGCGGCAGTCATCCGTTCGGTTAAGATGTCCCAGCCATTTAATTTGGGAAATTCTATTAAGTATATTCATGACATTCAGCCCCTGGCTTACATAGACATTTCATTTGCGATCTTGAAGAGTATATCCTCCCACGTGCCTGAGGAATCTCATTTCGGCCGCTTGAATACGACTGGCTTGGGACTTCGTTAAAGTCCAATTCTCAGACTTGTAGAATTGTGGGGGAGGGCCATCGCCTTGTAGAGCTTCAAGCGTGTTTCTTTCCTCGTTGATTTTAGAGATGGTCCTATATATATATATATGGCTGAACTTGTGCAGTTTCTTCACCACATCATTGTTTGTAATCTAAGATACATTACAGCCCAGATACACAAAATCCTGACCTGCTCCAGAAGAATACCATCTACAACAATGTTTGCTCGTATGGGATCTGCTCCATGACAAGCCATCACCTTTGTCTTCAATTTGGAGATTGGAGATCTGTAATCCTAAATCCTTGCAGATTTGAACCAGACTTTTATAGTGTCCCAAATGTTTTTCCATATTAATGAATACAATGTATATACTCACCCAGAGGTATTCGGACTAGTGGCCCCACAAGTACAATCGTGGTTCTACTTGTAAAATCAAGAATGGCAAGTAATGTCAATTCTAAGGCAGACCCTATCACAGAAGGATAAGAAGGAAGCACACAGTGCCAGGAGAGTATGCAGACGATTCTGCAATAACCGTTAGGAGACGGTTATTGTCTATTGTCTAATAGAAATTTTGGACGAACTGTCAGCTGAAATTTCAAGCCGTTTCTTTAATACAAAAGAGTTAGAAAAACGCTTTGGGTTCTTCTGTAAATTTGAGGCATTCGTAAATGATGGGGATATACATTTTAAGGAGCAGCTTTCCCAAATCAATATTAAGTGCGCAGTGCTTGCAAAACTGTATCCACATGACCTAAATAGTGAAGAATTGTTCAGTGACTTGAAAGACGTCATACTTTTATTAAAAAGGGCAAAAGTTAACGGAGAACAATGGACTTTACACCTCAGGAACTGCTACAATACATTTCTTAAATGGGATTAGAAGCCTACAAAACATTAGCAACAGCTTTAAAAATTTTTCTTACTTTACCAGTGTCTGTGTTATAGTGGTCAAAAATTTTTTTAAATTTATAATTTTGTGATCAAGAGGTACGCTCACACACACTCGAGTTAACAACCCAGGCCGGTGTCGTAAATAAGGACAGTTAGGCACACGTCAGACCCGACGCCAGTGAAGAAACAATGAAGAAACGTCCGACTACACGTAACAATAGAAATTGGGAACATCGTTGACAGAACGAACTCAGCTCCGATTTACAACACCAAAACAAACCAGACAAAAAGACAGAGCCCGGTAGCCCGCCTACGCAGAAGTTAGACGGAACACATGCTGTGGGGGTTAAGTTGTAACGCGCGTACGTGTGAATGAGATACTCAATAACAAAGGGTGCAGAGAGGTTTTGACGAATATGTAGACAATGGGACGGGTATTCAATGAATACGAGATAGTACTCGGCCCAGCATGAAAACAAACCAGGATGACAAGTCAGATTTACAACTAGAAATCGTGGGACCAGTCCAGGGATGACATCCAGCGAAGAGTTGGTAATTGACGGGAAAAAACGAAGGGTGACCGAACAATGGACCAAACACTGCAGATTGTTAACAAAGGCAAAAACAGAGAGCCTCGACAACAAGGAAACAAATGATTGATGGACAGGCGGGCAATTGCTCCACTTTCCGAGAAACTACGCAACGTTCGTCGCTGGGGTACTCCGGGGGATGACCAACGACCAACCAGGATTTGGCATCTTCCAAAGGAACTGGTGGAGAGAGTAGTGACGACTTGGACGACGAATCAGGACACCGATGACCGTAGATCTGCAAGGTGGAAGGAAATCCTGAACCTATCAACAACGGCCATAGGCGTGGACGTGAGAAAATTGCATTCTGGTAGAGGGTGCTTGATAAAAACTGTTTACAAGGGGCCCGGAGCTCAGTAATAGTAAGAGTAATAGTTGTAATAGTTTACTCGGTAGTTTTACTCAGTTCTTACTCCGACTTACTCAAATTTTAAATCAGTTAGTCAGTCAGTGACGCAGTTATAACCAAGTCTCGGTCTTAGTCGAACTTAGACATTTTCAATTCAATTTCAGTTTTACAAAACGTTGTGTTCGATAGATCATCCTAGCTACCGAACTTACCGCAGTAACACGCAGTGCGAATGTACATAAACATCGTTAAAATGTCGAGTGTATACGAGAAACTTTAGAATACGTTCGGCTACGAGTGAATTAACATTTCGACAGTAGAACATCGTGCGACAATTTCAGACATTATGAAACATTATCCAATCATAATCATTCTAATTTTGAGCACATGAACTAAGTGGATTAACACTCATGAACACTAATGCATACACAGCGTGCATCACGTCCAAGGTAGACGAAAGTATCTAGCTACCTGAATCACGCTTACAGTAAACACTTAAGCAAACTACACCAATAATAATGGTTGCATTTTACTACATTAAACTGTAAAGACACTTATTCCAAGCGGATAACTCCGATATTACACTACACAGAACGCGAGTGGGGGATTATCGCGAGTTAAAGTGTCAGTGTGCATCCATCAACAGCAACAACCACGTACATGGAACCATCAATGGATAGGATACCACACCGATGGAATTGTGGATATGCTTTTCCGAGTTAAGTCCTTATGTTCTTAATACTAATTAATACTTACTACTGCACTGTCTCTTTTCAAAGAGCTACACCCGAGAAAATCTATATAAATCGTAAAATAATGATAATGTTAAATAGTAAAGTCACTCATCTGAGGGCATTAATGAACGCATTTAGCTTAGGATGAAGTATATTTGATTGTTTATTGTTTGAGCGTATTTATATTATTATGTGTTGTATTTTATAGCATTGTATGTCTTGTTTTTCAGGGAACAGCGAAATGAATATTATTATGACGTATGTTATTACGTGTTTTGTTTGAATGTATTTACAGGGCATAATTTCATTTGTATGTCAAGAATTTACTTATTCAATAATGTGTAATAAATAAGTATTTATTGCGTTATGTATATCTTGCGTTCATTATTGCAATCAACCTCAATAATTAATTTGTCAAGTTTCAATAATTTCTGTCATATTACTTACAATGATAATTAAGAGTCTCAATAATTATGCTAATTAACAGTGAATACACTCAATCACCCAGTAAATTGTCAGAATAATATATTTGCGTAATTGTATTGATTTGATAAATATCCAACTTAATTGAGTAATTTAATAATTTACATAAATTAGCATAATTGCACTAAATGTAAATATAAATATTAAGTGTTTATTAATAGAAGACGGAACCATTAACCTGTAATGGTGAGTGATTTATTTTATTACTTTTAATGTAGTTCTTTGTTTAACTTTATGTTGATTTAGGATATTCTATTGACGATGCGCTTTAGACCTACAAGGAATTTGCATGTTTATTAGAATATTTTCATGTTATAAATTTGTTATATTACTATATTTTTTATAGTCAACATTTATTACTAATAACTGTATACAAACTGAATACCGGTAATATTATAACATGTAATTTCTTAATTTTTACTTAATAAATATCCTTAAGACATTTTCTGGACGTGCTTTTATAAAAAATCTACACATTTGCATTTATTAAGTACTTTGTTCACTGGATGGGCCTTCATTTTTTCTCTTTTGTCCCCTTTTAATTGTGAAGGCGAGGCGGCCGACGATCTTCTTGCCCCGGGCGCCAAAAAGTCTAGCTACGCCACTGGTTGGCGGTCAGAGTTACAAATACGTAAGTTGTAATTGGAAAGACTTATTTAGAATCCCGTACTAACATTTATTTGTGATCTTTCCAGCGTCCAGCGTCCAGCGGCCATCCTGAGTGGTCTGTACAACCCATGCTGCTGGAACCTGTACCATCTCCAATGGGAGAGGTTGACATCCCCCGTCCGTCTGTCTCGGTACGAAACGCAGCCTCCTCGAGGCTTCTGCTAAGTAATTTTGTGTCTTGTATCAACAGTTTATATTTTTAAGTGTCATATATGCGATGTAGATTAACCACCTTTCTAAGGTGAGGGTTCCAACCTGCTCGTTGACGTAGCCAGTGAATGAAGAGATGGGAATTTTCTTGCCCTTATCTGTTAAGTTTATATGGTTTGCGACGGAAATAGCTAGATATATAGGGTATAGCAAGGGTCTTCGGTGGGCGACTTATACCCGACAGGTTAGAGTTATGCTCGAGTAAAATCGGTGGCGCTAGGTTAGCCCGACACTACTTTGGTGACCTTTCCAAAATTTTGTCATTTTGGCTGGAGATGTTGATGGTATTCCTATCTTCATCTAAACTCCCCCTTCATAATTGTCATTGACATTTCACCTTCCAGTTACATAAGTATAAACAACGAATTTTCGTTCAAAAGAATGCAAACACGTGGTTATGTTTACATCAGGTTCCACTCTAAAAATGAACAAACTTTACTTCCACATTGAGAATGTTCAGTTACCTGCTCTTATATCTATGTTCACAGTTAATAAGTTATAGTTTGTGCTGTTAAGTAAATGAATGACAAATCAATTATTGTTTACTAAACATTGGACTACTTGTAGTAAACATAATTGTTTTGCTTCTCTTACAATTCAGTACACTTCACATTAATCGAAGAATGTATCGGGGTTATTCGGATAATTTGTGTTACTGATATGCAGATTTTTGTTACCACCGGGTAAAAAACATTTTGTACAGGTAAAAAACCGGTTTCAATTCAAAAACCTGTCACCGTTTATCTGCATCTCTCAATAAAATACCAGAGGTAAAGAAACACCAATATGTTTTTAAGACGGAAACTGGTTTTTATTTGTTATACAAAACAAGTATGTTGATAATAGCACTTGAACGGCTATCCTTCTTCCCGCTTCCTGTCTGCCAACAACGGTATCGTATTTTATATAAATCGACACGTCATTTAATTACATTACGCAATTACACTCAACGATGAGTTTAACGTTTTCACATACGTCTCACACATATATTACTTTCGGATGTCGGTGAACATTTTTCTAAGGCTTATCATTTATAGGGCTAAAAGGCGGTCTATACAAATTTTGTATTCATGAACGTTTCGTTACACAAATAATTATGTATTTTTTTATTTCAAACAAACCACTTGAATGTAGTTTATGTAATTACAATCTAGCCTTGAGACTAAGGAGCGACTTTTAACTAACTTAAACCACTGTCGTACTTGATAGTTAGATCTGAGAGTTTCTCATTATCATTTTAGCTTTATATTTGTAAATTTTTATCGCTTACATTCTCTTTGAACATTACAAACGCCTTTGTGTTATGCATTACTTAGGACTGCATTAGACTGCTATGCTTTATAACAATGACACGAATACTCAACACTATTTTTCTTCTTTTGATCCTTCGCATCGGGAAAACTCAATTAATGACAACAGTAAAAGGCTAATTAACTTCTGCGAGCAGTGCTCTCTTAAAATATACAACACTTTTTTTGCTCATAAAGAAATTAACAAATTTACCTGATACCAACACACAATGAACTTAAAATCAATTATTTACTACTAGCGAGTACCCGGCATGCGTTGCAATGCCACTCAAAGAAAGAAAGTGTTTGTGTTTTAATTCTGTTTATTGAAGTGCTTTTGGATACACAATATTTTTTGTTTTTCCGTCTGGTGCGTACATGAATAAATCCGAAGGTTTTACGACGCGTGAGCAGGCCACATACAGCTGTCCATGTGAGAAGCATGGATTTTTCAAATTTAGTCCACACACTTGTAGCGATTGTCCCTGTGCTTTGTTGATGGTCATTGCAAATGCGAGTCGCACCGGAAACTGCGAACGTTTGAACTCGAATGGCATATCTGTCGGAATCATTGGGATGCGTGGCAACAGTACATCTTCTCCTTTAAATTTTCCATTTAAAATTGTAGCTTCGATGATATTCTTCATCATCTGTTTCACTGAAAGCCTGGTACCGTTGTCCTATGTTGGTTCTCCCGTTGCGTAAAATATTTGTGCCAAGTTTGGTTGAAATCGGTCCAGTGGTTTAGGAGGAGATGTGGAAGACCCCAAAGAACCCCCAAAAGAACCCCATCGAAAAAACACCTATCCTATGTTGGTTCTCCCTTTGCGTAAAATATTTGTGCCAAGTTTGGTTGAAATCGGTCCAGTGGTTTAGGAGGAGATGTGGAAGACCGCAAAGGACCCCCAAAAGGACCCCCCGAAGGATCATATCGAAAAAACACATATCCTATGTTGGTTCTCCCGTTGCGTAAAATATTTATGCCACGTTTGGTTGAAATCGGTCCAGTGGTGTAGGAGGAGATGTGGAAGACCCCAAAGGACCCCCCAATGGACCCCGTCGAAAAAAACACCTATCCTAAGTTGGTTCTCCCGTTGCATAAAATATTTGTGCCAAGTTTGGTTGAAATCGGTCCAGTGGTTTAGGAGGAGATGTGGAAGACCCCAAGAACCCCCCAAAGGGCCCCATCGAAAAAAATTCATAAACCTTCGCGGGCGTGCGCACAACAACTCACCGAAGTTTCATCGCAATCGGATGAATGGTATAGGAACGCATACGGGACAAAGAAAGAAACAAACATTCATTTTTACTTCCATATTTGCATGCAGCCCTGATTTTACTTCCATATTCCTTAAGGAATGGAAGTATGGTGATGGCAAACAAAATCGTGTTCGAGATTATTGCAGATTCTGATTCTACTACACTCAAAACA
Source organism: Magicicada septendecula (assembly GCA_034769895.1). Lineage (NCBI taxonomy): Eukaryota > Metazoa > Arthropoda > Insecta > Hemiptera > Cicadidae > Magicicada > Magicicada septendecula. The sequence goes on along the minus strand of CM068367.1, from coordinate 136,885,180 downwards.
TGAAAAAAAGTCGTTTTCCGAAAAGTGTCTGTGTGTGTGTCTGTCTGTCTGTGTGTCTGTCTGTGTGTCTGTCTGTCTGTGTGTCTGTGTGTCTGTAGATTTTTTTTCTATGGCAAACGATAACTGCCGCAAATTCAAACAGAATCAAATAATTTTTTGCATGCAGCCCTGATTTGCAGAGTACTCGCGACCTATTGTTTTTGGTGAAGATCGGTTAAGGGAAAGGGGTAGTTTACCTGTAACGTTTTATGTTTTAACAAGGGTATTTCCTATGGCAAACGATAACAGCCGCAAATTCAAACAGAATCAAAAGATTATTTGCATACAGCCCTAAATTGTAGAGTTCTCAAGACCTATTGTTTTTGGTGAAGTTCGGTTGAGGGAAAGGGGTAGTTTACCAGCAACGTTTTTTTAACAAGGGTATTTTCTATGGTAAACGATAACAGCCGCAAATTCAAACAGAATCAAATAATGTTTTGCATGCAGCTCTGATTTGTAGAGTACTCAAGACCTGTTGTTTTTGGTGAAGATCGGTTAAGGGAAAGGGGTAGTTTACCTGTAACGTTTTATGTTTTAACAAGGGTATTTCCTATGGCAAACGATAACAGCCGCAAATTCAAACAGAATCAAAAGATTATTTGCATACAGCCCTAAATTGTAGAGTTCTCAAGACCTATTGTTTTTGGTGAAGATCGGTTGAGGGAAAGGGGTAGTTTACCTGCAACGTTTTTTTATCAAGCGTATTTTCTATGGCAAACGATAACAGCCGCAAATTCAAACAGAATCAAATAATTTTTTGCATACGTCCCTGAATTGTAGAGGTCTCAATGACTTTCGATTTTGGTGAAGATCGGTTAAGGGGAAGGGGTAGTTTACATGCAACCTTTTACGTTTTAACAAGAGTAAAGTACTTGAAAATTTATTTAAACTTTTTGAAACAATGGTAATTGTTAAAAATAAAATAATTTTGTTGCCAGGCAATAAAATTATAATTTTTTCATTTTAATGTAATATAATATTTTTCATTTAATACAGCAATAAAAAGGCAGGTAAGACACAGCCTGGCTGTTTGGCTGAAAATGATTTTAAATATAAATCTTAGAATATGGAAGTCATGTATGGTTCTCCATACCGATATTTATAGATATAGAAGATGTGATTACCAGACAAGTATCAAATATACGCGTTCTTTTTCTTCTTCTCCTTTTTCAGCAATACAGCCCAACGTGAGCCCTGGCTTCCAACACCAGTCTTCTCCAACGTCTCCTGTCCATTACCATCTCAGTCTGACCCCTCACTTCCATTCTTCTGAGATCTTGTAGCACATCATCCAACCATCTTATCCTAGGCTTTTATCCCTCTTTCTGCTTTTATCGACCTTCGCCCTGAGAATTTTCTTTGGCATACGCTGATCATCCATCCCCTCTAGGTGACCTAACCATTGTATTCGTTGAACCTTTATGAATTTTACAGTGTCTTCATGATTCATCTATCTCCTGGTTATTTCTTATTTTCCATTCGTCATCTTCTTCAACCGGGCCATAAACACGTCTTACAACCTTTCTTTCAAACCTTCTTAGTGTTTCTTGTTCCTTTTTTGTCAATGTCCATGTCGCGCCTCCATAAGTAACAATCGGGCTGTTTATGAACCCTTCATTATCTTAATATGTTACCCAGGTAACTGAATTTATTAACTTATTGGAATAGATATCACCAGAAAAGGGGGACGAGGAAGACCCCGAAGAAGTTGTAGGGATAATGTTGAGGAAACTGTGATGCCTAGAGGCCTTGAAGAGTATATATGCAGGGACAGAATGGTATGGAAACTGGGGGACGGAGAGGTGGCTGAGGCCGTAGAAAACCGTTAAGTGCATACAGTATATCCTTCGCAACGTGCCCTCATTGTCTACATGCGGAATAAATTCAACACTTTTGTGGTGATTTAGTGTTTCTTCTGCTTCCTTGCACATCTTATGATTTCGTGATCACCACCTCCATTTCCAGATGCTTGTATTGGCAGGTCTCTGTTTCCTGCTAACGCGCATCAACGATATTCCCTTAATGCGATAATTCTGTATAATGTTAATAATACTGCTCCTTTTGTGCAGTCCCAAAATTAAATAAAACCACAACAGTAACAACAAAACCAACAAAATATGGAAATATCAAGACATCTTAAATATAGTAATACACTGATAATACTCTGGCCCTTCGTATGTAAGTGGTGTTGCCACAAGTAGATCGGAAAAGAAACAAAGCCTTCAAATTACTGGTCTGCAGATGTATTCTTTGAATGCCAAGATGGAAATCAGAACGAAATACCCCATATTAAAAAACTGCAGAGAAAAAATAAAAATAAATCTCTAGGGTGACAAGCCACTGTAGGCCTTGGTTTGTTAGGCATCCTTTCAGAGGCGTGGGGGCCAAATCAAGCAATGGCTTAGTCGCTAGGTGTAACTCTGACCTCTACCAAGAGACGCTGCATGTCGTCGGACTCCAACTTAGGTTGGCCTTACGATGCTGAGAGGACACCGCTCAGACCTCCCGCGGGACTCGACAAAATTGTCTTGAACACGAGACCTGATCGTTACACAACTCAGACAAAACACAGGTAGACACTAAAACAGATCAGTAAGGCATAACTAAAGTACGTAAAACTTATAACCAGAAGGACTAAACGGAAAATCTCGTAATAATAGGTAAGAAACACATGTAGTAAAATACTAAGGGTAGACCTCCAATTAGAATAGGTACATATAGTTAAAAAAGCAACGGGGCATTCACTATACGAAGCAATATAGTTAACCCAGGGTCGAAAATTCTGAGAATAAAGGTAAATACTAAAAACGTAATAAACTACCAACACTCACAGGGTAAAAGGACAGAGGAGGGAAGAATTCACAAGCCAACAACAGGTCTTTATGTTAATTCTTTCTCTATCTGTCTCCTTTCTTTCTGTCTGTTATCTTATAGTGCCTTTCACCACTCTACTTGCCTATCTCGCTTCTTTAGAAGAAGAGATTGCATAAAAAGGACGATTGAAACAGCAAGATATAACTTGTTTATGCTCCTAACACGGCTGACAGGATAATTTATATAATTATCGGGCAGAGAGTGCTAAAGTGTTTCCGAGTTCCTGGCGCATGCGCGCCGTGTACCGTGTCGTTCTCCTCTGGCTATAACTTAAAACAAATCGACAGTATTTTTAGGATAGTACAGCTATAACATATTATGTCGTAGTCAGCTGTGCCACGATACGAATCAGGGTCAGCGCGCTTTTAAGTCCACGCAGTGTCCTCTTTAACTGGACCTGCAGTGAATGTATTCCTGTTATTCAGCTTCGATAATATAATTAATTATGACTATAATGGCTATAAACAATCTGTACACGATTTCCACATTTCTACAATATGGAGTGCCTCGTATTGAAATTATCGTATACTAAATCGTCCAGTACTGTACGTAATTGACCATTACGCCCCTTAATATTGTAATAAGATACAATATGCACGGATCTGTGAAGTCTGTATCTAATTTCTTCCAGTTCTTTATACATGATCAGACCATCTTGTTAAAGGATAGGACCTGTCTAGGTCGGAAATTAATCTTGACACGTGACCGCCCAACTCCACTTCAACACATTTATCATCATAACTCCGTCATAATTCTTTGTTTTGTTTGCGTTTATTTTCTTTATTTTGTGCCAGAGAAATATAGTCCGTGTAAGTCTTACTCTCCTTTGCAATGTATTTGTCCCAAGAAAGTGTGTCTCATTGAGAAGTTACAGAAAGAACACTAAGAGCATCCAACCATTATCACGCTTAGTTATTTCACTTCACTACCACCAATCCGACCAGAACTGATTTCCATCTTCTCTAATATTCGGCTTGTCCGCTCGCCTTCCATGTAATATGATTTATTTTCAGAGCATTTTTATCTGATCTTATAAATACTACTTCATGATTTATGTATTTGCGTGAACAAACTCATTTAATTTCTACACCAGACAGTGTATGGAAAGACGTTCCTCGTAGTTTCTTTTTGAAACGATACAGTGGAGTAGTAACAAATTCCGTCGAATTATGCCTTATTTTCTTCTTTTCCTTCTTCTTCTTCAGCACTACAGCTCAAGGTGAGCCCTGGTTTCCAACACGAATCTTCTCCAATGTCTCCTATGCATTGCCATCTCAGTGTAACCTCCCATCCATTCTTCTGAGATCTTGTAGCATATCATCCAACCATCTTAGCCATTGTATTCGTTGAGCCTTTACGAATCTTTCAATGTCCTCATGATTTAGTAGCTCATCTATCACCTGGTTACTTCTTATTCTCCATTCGTCATCTTCTTAACCGGACCATAAACAAGTCTTTCAAACCTTCTTAGTGTTACTTGTTCCTTTTTTCTCAATGTCCATATCTCGCCTCAAAAAGTAACAACCGGTCTGATAAGTGTCTTGTAATATATACTACTTATTTTTTGTGTTACGACTAATGAATTTGCTTCTCAATGCTACTGGCCCTATTTCCTACTTGTATTCCGTCATGTATTGTCGTGTTAAGGACCCTTCATTATCTATCATGTCTTATTATTTGCTTCAGTACAGGGATTAATGATTTCAAGACGCAGACATAAAAAGTTTTCTAACTTCTAACATGAAGAACATTACTATACCGTAGTCCTTAATGAAAGCATTCCTTGCAGGTTGGGCAAGCAATAAAACGTTTAACCCACACTCTTTTTAAGTAACACGTGGCCCCGTATCAGACTATTCACTCCCACATAAGTATGTCGTTGTTTCTCCTACATAGGATATCCTACAAGGTGGAGTGTTTCTCGCCATGGACCCACCTAACCTTAATCGGCAGCTGGTATATAAGTTGATGCAGATCTAAGTGTATTCCCCGCAATGCCCGAATTCTATACCATACAGCCTGTCAGTGTAGCCTGATATATTTGCTTAAAGGAGTAACTTTCAACTGAGTTGAAAAACTCACAAAATCCATAATGTACAACTAAGAGACTCGGCGAATATGATTAAAACATCGTTTCCCAATTGTAAAGTCAAGCGATAAAACCATGAATTGAAAATCTCATATTGCAGTAGATCTCTACACTTGTATGGGAAGACAATAGCAAAGTTCAATTTGTTGGAATCAGTGGCGCAACCAGGGGGGGTTTTAGGGGTTAGAACCCCCCCCCCCGAAAATCTGGACAAAATTTTGTAATCAACGTATGTACAAAATAGTAAGAACATAATAATTATAGTATCTTCTGTATATATTAATTACTATATTCATACAAAGTAACATTTTTACTATTACTAAATGATAAACTAAAATTCAGCATAGGTAAGTTTACCAGACGTGAATAAACTATTCTTTTGCCAACGGTGCATGATATGTAATTGTGTTCGTACTTTTCAGAAACCACCAGTTTTCATCAAAAGCGTAGTGTTTAGTTTATTTTCCGGTTTTTGAGAGTGAACTGGATCAATCTGGAGGCCTGTCAACTTCAGTACAAAGTGAAGTCATACATAGATAAGAGTCGGAAAATAATGTATAACGTGTACAAATTTATTAAATCGGAAGATAAGGGAATACCAGGAAGAAAGTTACAGGAAAGGGTAGCTCAGGTGTGCGGTGTGTCTCTACTGTTTTTAGAATTATTAAAGAAGCGTCCGCTTATACGGCTGACATAAAATCTTTCAGCACTTCCCATAAAAAGTGCTCAAGAAAGGAAATAAAAACTGATTTAGACGATTATGACAAGTGCACTTTTCGATTAATTATTTACGAATATCAATTCATAGAAGGGGAAACACCAGCATTCAAAGTAATTTAAACAATTTTAAGAGATGAATTAATTATAATGGTAGTGCATTTAGTCTGAGCCACATTATTCGTCAAATGAGATTTCGATGAAAACGTGCCAAAAGCAATAGGAAACTTTTAACAGACTAACACATTAGAAAGTTAAGAGAAAATATGTAAGAGAATTACGGCAATTCAGAGAAGAACAGCGGCCCATAGTATACACAGATGAAACTGAATTCAACGTCAGTTAAAAAACGTGGATAGACGCCGTTCTTCTCTGAATTCCCGTAATTTCCATATATATTTTCTCTTATCTTTCTAATGCGTTATTCTATTAAAAGTTTCCTATTGCTTTTGGGACATTTTCATCAACAAATGTGGCTGAACATTTCAATGAATAAATAAATTCACCTGCAACATCATTAACAAAAAGGCAAACACAATTAAGTGGTTAGTGAATCATGGGATTTATTTAGTCCATTTATCTTAACCTGAGCTCTATTCACTAATTAAACAAAGTAAGCCAACATACAGAACTTTTATAATAACCACTGTTTTGGCAAACCATGGACATTACATTTTATGACTTCCACTCTTATCATCCTGACTTCCTGATCTTAATCCTAGAACTGATTTAGGCAATCGTGAAGAAGCGTGATAAAAACGTGCATTTTCCGTAGACAGTGTTAGAAACTTAGCAAAAAAGGAATTTGAGTGTATTTCTATCATAGATTGCACATCAAGATGTGACCATGTCATGAAAATTGAAAAGATTGCTTTAGATCAGACCAAAGAATGTATAATGTAACAGTTCGTTTCAAAATTAATAAATAACGGGATAGCAGCAGTGACGACGATTTGAGTTATAATAACAGTGAAGGAAACATTAGTGGGATAGAAGGATTGAGCTAAATATTTGTAATTGGTTGTAAGTAATTAAATGCTATCCCGTATAGTTTTGGTATATTTTTTTTCATTAATATTGTGTCTCCTGTTCTTTATGGACAATTTACATCTGTTGTTTCTTTTTAAACACACACAGTGATTTCACATTCGAGCCATTTCACATTGATGTTTCTTATTCAAACAAATTAAGTTGCCAGGGTTATGTTGACTATATTCCTGGATTTTGTTGTCCATGACGTGTCCGTTGATTAATCAATTATAAATATATCACTGCTGACTCGGAACACTAATTTTTTATTGGTAAAATGTTAAACTTTTACCTTGTAGCTTAAACTAGTTTTCGCTTATTACAAGCTTCGTCAGAGGCTCATTTCTACCGATATTACTACGTTTTTCCTGAATCCTGGAATAGACACAATATGCCAAATCACTGATTACTGTTTACTAAATGTTAAACATTTTCTAACTCGGTGAAATCTTTGTATGGTACTTCTGTTGTATCTATTGCTTGTGTTGTCTATTGTACAAAACGTCCCTGTGTACTGTTTAGTAGTGTCGAAATAGAAATCAAAACCAAAACCTCCGTACGTAGACTCATCATTCAGGGAGAAGGCTTATATTTTCAAAAGGCTTTTTTCTACTCACGTGTATATCATTGTTCCCGCCATATCCCCACTACAAAGTGCGCAATTGCTTCATGTCTGATTATTTTAACAATATCATTGTATTATTATTTCAATAAAGTCGGCGTCTACTGATTAAGTAATTTAAATTATTCAATAAGCATATGCAAATTAGTAAGCCTGTGCTTAACATGATTTTAACTCATGATTCTTACAACGGTGTTTGATTCTTACTCGTGCAGTATGTGTAAGAAGGGCCTTTGCAGCATTATAGGTGGAACGTACATGAGTGAAATTCTATCAAGTAACGTTAATTTTTACCTGTTCTTGATAAAATAAGGCTCCTTATAAGTCGCGTATTATCGTTTCTCCAGGAAAAAGCTTTCCTTGTAAAGAAAAGAATGAGGAAAACCAAAATTGTGTACCTTGTTTCTAAATTTTCAACCCCCCCCCCCCGAAAAAAAATCCTGGGTGCGCCACTGGTTGGAATAGTTTAAGAACGCGAATCAAATATATTCTCCAAATACGATAGAATATAGCAACACAGGCTAAAGTAGAAAGAAAAGAGTTAAGGTCAGACAGTACAAAAGCAGAGCTTAAATATGAACCTAAAGGAAAGAGAGACTTTAAAGAATGACTATAAGTTAAACAAACTCTGAGACAATAAATACTAATCTCTGAAAGCTATAAAAAGGAAAATATCGCTAGAAGATTAGTTAAGATGTATACGAGGAGAACTAGAGAAACAGAAAGGGAAACAAAGATAAATCAATGAATAGACGGGGGGGGGGAGAGAGAGAGAGAGAGAGAGAGAGAGAGAGAGAGAGAGAGAGAGAGAGAGAGAGAGAGAGAGAGAGAGAGACCTTGCAACTGCTGAGAATATAGTATTGTTCGACTTAAAAATACTAGCGTATTCGTAAACTAGGTATGTGAATAAACTGTTTAGACCTGAGAAGTAGTCTTCTTAAATCTTCGTAGCGATATGTACCTAAATTAAGTTTGGTTCTAAAACATAATCCTTATAGTTGAGTCTCCAGAAACGGCAAAAGGGAAAGTACACTACTGCTTGGTTAATAGTATCATGCAATGTTAAGGTACGATTCCTGTTTCCTTTCTGTGTACATGTGTAAGACGTGTATCATACGGTTCTTGTAAAACTCTTGTAAAACAGCGAACACTTGTGGATGTGTAAATGTCTCCACAATTTGCATTTATATGGTCGACGAGACAGGTCACCCGGGACAGAGTAGAATGTGGGTGACGCGATAAGACGGAAGAACTAGCTTTATTTCCATTTCATACGACGAATTCCTCTCAACACAAGCTCAGCGGTTAAACATATTCTGCGAATAGCAGCTGTTAAAAAAAAAAAAAAAAATCCATATTATGGAAACTGAACGAATAATGTAACGGACTTAGTGTAGAGTATATATAAGCTTCTCGCTCAATTCAAGGAAGATAAATCTACACGCGAAAGCAGTGACAGCTCTGTGTGTGTGTGTGTGTGTGTGTGTGTGTGTGTGTGTGTGTGTGTGTGTGTGTGTGTGTGTGTGTGTGTGTGTGTGTGTGTGTGTGTGTGTGTGTGTGTGTGTGGTCACAACACGATTTTCCAGTTTACCAAGAATCGCATAAATTTTGTAACGATCCTCGTCACTAATCTAACAAACAGAGCCTGTTGTCGGACAGAGGTGTTCGGTTTCAGCGGATGCTGGCGACAACGTGGAAGCGAACACGTGTGTCGTGTGTCAGAATCAACATACAAACTGGCCAATGGAAATTTGTTTGTGGATTTAAGATTTAAAATATTGTCACGTAAATAGCGATCTGTAGTGAACCGAAATTATTGAACACTGGAAAAATAACAATTATCAATTTTATTTAACACTTTTATCTGTTTCGAAGTATTTATAGTAACTATACTAGTCACAATGTCAATAAATTTTCCTGTGCCATATAATGTCGTTTGTGATAACCGTTAATGTAGGAGGAGAACATCTCCAAGGCAGCACATTTTTGTATGATGCGTCATCAGGTACGCGATAAACTACAAGCTCCCCGTTAATATTGCGTACCACGGCAGAATTGTGATTCCGTGATATTACTATACCCCATATACGGATAGTTGTAACCCGGGGGGGGGGGAAGGAGTCCGGGCCCGGATCGGCTTCATACACAAGAAAAAACAAGTTTAAGACTAACCAACGTTACTAACTTTAAAGTGGCTGAAAAGGCGTGATAACATCTATAAATCGATCCCATTAAAGTAAACGGAAATAATTCAATAAAAATGCGCGTTATTGAAATATTGTTAAAAGATACTTATTCACTGAATTGATTTTCCTATATTTCATGTTTCAAACGTATACGCTAATGCCGTGTAATAAACCTGTTTCTATATTTAAAAAAGAGCTACTACTATATTAGCGTACACAGCTGTAAAAATAATAACTCAGCCTAAAAATTAAGAAATTAACAAAATTCGTAAACTTTTTTCAACTCTCTGGGAGGGGTCCGGTCCCCCCCCAAAATACGCCCCTGGTCACGTGACAAAATACCATCAACTGACCAGCAGTCAGAACACATTCGGTATATTAATTTCTTCTTGTTGTGCCTAAGCTTATCGCGTCTATAAGCTTATAAACGTTCATCTCATCTTCACGGTTTTAAAGAAGAATCGTGCTTTTCACCACCAGAGATGATGGTACATTTTAATTCTGCGTCCCTGTATTTTTTTTTTTTTTAATTTTACTTTCGCCAGTTGACAATTTTTGTGTTTACATGTGTAATAAGAGTTTCTTGGCCCGTTTCACAAACGTCTGTTAACTTCTTAACGGACCGTTTAGTTAACAGCTGATATAATTTTCAACGGTCGTTATCTCAATTGACGTTTCGTTAACGCCCGTTTGTACCCAGTTAGCAAACGATAGTTAACACAACTATGCTACCATGATAATTGTCGATTTTTGGATTTTGCTTCAGATTGGCGGTAAAATTAAAACAACTTGTAAACTCTGTGTAGGGTTGCGTCCCTGTTTCGTGGCTTTCCTTTAAGTTTGTTACGGGTGTCTTTGTAGTTCTATTTGCTGTTTGCTTTTTTTTAGTTGTGTTTGTTCCACAAGTCAAAAGAAATCGTGATAAAATAAAAACTGTTTATCGGGACGTGTCACTGTTTCATGTTTTTCTCTTTCTTAAGTATAAGCCTATTTGTACAGTTTTTTCCTTTTCGTAGTTTCTATTTGTTTTATTCTAATTTTTGATCCTATAACTGAGGATATTCTACTTTTTCCCCAGTACATCAACAATTCTGAGAGTAACTTTTATTGAAACCCTGTAGTAGTATATAAATTTGGCTCACTCAAATTCTCAAAGCCGGTATTTTTATTACCAGTGACATTTGTCTTTGGATAAATTTTTAAGCAGACCTACTACTTATTTCAGCGTCGCAATTTTCTTCTCCTTCATCCATTTGTTTTTTTTTTTTTTTGTCACAATGATCTATCTATATTACATTGACATATTCAACAGTTGAAAATTAAGTGAATTATTTAATGGAAAAATAAAGCATAAGATGAGATGAAGTTTATGATCACAGAAACGAAACAAATATACGTCTCCTTATTTTACTTATCTTACACAAATTACACCAAAAACAACGTCATGAAGTGTAACCAATCGTAATTTTAAGGTCGTTTAACAGAACATTTTAGTAATTTTAGTTACGTAACAGAACAAATATTTCTCTTCAAGTTATTCCTTTGTAAGTAACTCGTTTTTCTATAAGTTATTCCTGCAGGTCTCCCTTGTATTCTTCAAGTTAAACAACGATTTTAACGACCGTTATCTTTAACTGATCTCTGTGTAACGGACTCTCACGTTAATCCCTTAACGGGTGATTTACCGGCCATTAAATTCTTAACGGAGTTCGGTGAAATGGAGCATTTGTTTAGTATGGCTTCCACTAATCTTCTTCACATTCGACCGATCAAAATCTCCTTCTTCCTCTTTTCTTCTTTACCTAGCCCTTCTCCTCTCAGTGTCGGATTGTAGGGACCCTCCGTCCATTATCTCCATCTATTCCTGTTCATGCACATATCATTCATCCAATCAGAATAATTTTTCTTCGTATACGTCTACTGTTAACTCTAAGTAAATAGAATATAATATTTTCAAATTACAAATTAAAATAAAAACTATGTACAATTCTGTCGTAAAAGGTATACGTCCGAATTATGTCCCATGAAAGAGCTGATCATTGCCACACTCTTTAATGTTGTTTCCTTGCACTGTCACCAGCTTAACACCGATCTCATTCCCATCTTCTCTAATAACCGACTCGGCTGCTCGCCTTCCACTGAATACAACCCACTTTTCAGATGATTCCTGTCTGTTTTGATGAGTACATCAAATTGTTTAATTTTGTAAATAATATTGTATTGAATACATAATTTAGTAAAAAGTTTTAGGTGCGGAGAAGTACATGTTATAAACGAGTAATCCATATTTTTGTTTATTTTAGGACATTTATTTAAAATCAAAGATTTTACCCAAACTTATTTAATAGTTTTTATATAAGGAAAGCTGGTGCCCTACTGAGAACTACTCTTTTGAATAAGACAATCACATAAGAAATAAAAACCGCACTTAAAATATTATTATAAAAAAGCATAATGATATAAATGGTTTTTGAAGGAAATAAGAGAAACTGACTAACATATTTATTTGGAGACAAACAGACGTAAGGTCCAGAAGAAAATAATAACGAATAGGTGGTGCAGTTGTTACTTAACCTATCACAAATGAAATGAAAAACTTGCAGCTTGTCAGGCACAGATTTACAGAGAATGGCTGAACACATAGTACTCAAAACAAACACTTAAGTGACAACCACAAACAGGAAGAAGAACAAGCTATCTAAAACACATAAATGAAAGACTGAAGGAGTAGGAGCTCGAGGATAAAACGATCGAAAAAGATAGGGATTGCAAATCAAAAATGTTTGTAAATCGATCTGTCTCTTTCTCTCTTCCTCTCTCTTCCCTAGTGTCTGTGTGTATAATTGGTGTAAGGATACCACACAAAACTTCTGTGTGCCTTAAGCCTTATATTTATCATGCTCTTTTTTATTCCAACAATATTATTTTCAAAATCAATGTTTTTTGGAAATGTAGGTCTTGGTCCACTTTTTAGGACAATTTCTTCAGTCAGAGTTTCGATTTCATCTACCGTATAAGTGACTGAAAAAACTGCTTACAAAATAACATGAAACGCTGAATTCCGGCCTTCCACCTGATAACCTTCAAACAACAGCAAAGGTTAAACCCGATATCTTGAACGCGGAAAATAATTTCAGTGGTCTTTACTGGAAGTGACACTGATTGCAAGGTTATACATATACTGTATATCATATTTCTCTCCAGTAGTCTCTCCACCTGTCTCTCTTTCTCTTTGTGTATCTGTCTATCTTTTTCTCTCGTTTTACATCTCTCTCTTCTCCTCTACAGCTTACTCTAAATCCCTCTCTTTCGCCTTTCGCTCTGTCTTTCAATCTTTCTACTTCATCTTGTATACATTTTATCTATCTGTCTACATCTATTTTCTATGCGTCGTGTTCTCTCTGCTATGCTAAGTGATCTTTATAAATTATCGGCGCTGACAGGCCATTATGTAGTCTCTCGGGTCCGTTTTACGATGCAATTTATTATTCTGCTGTCAACGCTACTACAGACCACAGAACAAATGATGCAACCGAGCAGCGGGCGGGTACGTCCGACTGTTTTGACGTCTTCACCGGCAACCGCTGACTGACACCGACACACCTAACAGTAATCGTTTCTATCAGATCTTAGGCACTTTAATTTTTCAACACAACAGTCTGATTTCGTTTTTATTCTGGCGAGTCGTCAAAGAAACGCTTGCAACACCACGTCACTTTCGGATACCCACGATTATTGCCGACGGAGGGAAGTCTCAAATACATTGTTACGTTACATGCTTTTTTCTATAATCCTCACTTCTTAAGTTAAAAAAATAAAGAATAATCGGACGACAGACAATAGACGGGAAAAATATATTAGAATCGGTCTAAAAAGAATTAAAAGAGAAAGACCTTCCACCGTGTGTCTGTTGACGAAAAAGGTTTAACAGACGGTAATTGGGCAGGCTGAAATTTATACAGGAAAAAAAGACTAGCCTTGAAAGAAAACAAATAAAAGAAAAAGAAAACATTCTAAAATAATATTTACACTATTTTCTCGTACTCACTTACTTTTGAACTAAAATATTTTCATTTTAGCCTTTCAGTGTTTACGCTTACACTTGTTTCTATTTTACCAGGAGATCTGTCCATTCGGTGTCTGTCCATTACAGCCATCTTCCAGTTGTGGATTCCAACCCATCCTGCATCTTGCTGAACACCCTCTTGCCCACCCACCTCAGCTTTGGTCTGCCTACTTTTCTTTTCCATCCAGATTATTCAAGAAGAGACTCTTTACAGACTGTAAGGGGCCTCAGCCCATAAAGGCTCCCATGATCAGTCCACCTAAGGCGTACCATTTTATCTTTTGAATTTTGATCACGTCCTCAAATAAAGTATAGCCTATAGTTCTTCACTGCTTCTTTTCCTCCAAACACTACTTTCATTAAAATTATAGTCTTCTTAATAGTTCAATATATTCAAATATACTCACACTCAACGCATTTTCGCCGCTTCTCCTCAGAACCCATGTTTCTGAAAGATACACTAGAACAGGGACAATTAGTTTTGAAAGCTCTTTGTTACTCTTGTTAACTTCACCGGGGTAAGCAAAATACAGTTGTACGTATTGTACTTGTTATAGATGAAACAGTAAGACACAAAACGGTTCCCGCAGATGGTAGTGACGGCAGAGAAGGGAATGTAGGAAGTGGAATGTGAGGTGAACAATCATGATACACAACCATGTGATACATCATTCATGCCGCTATTCTGAACACAGAATAATTGGTCCGAAAACAACGCGTTAAAGGTTGAAATTGGTCGATGAGATGAGAGCTTGATCAGGAGGCTAAAAGGTAAGACCTACTTATTTTTATTTTGCAAAAAACTACATAGCTATTTAAGGTAACTAAGAACGTATAACATAGGAAAACAAAATACACAGTGAGTGAGTGAGTGAGTGAGTGAGTGTGTGTGTGTGTGTGATACACAAATCATTAGCGTCCAGTCTCGACAGTCCGCCCACGCGTATCGTACTATACTACCGTATAATAAGTACGTACGCAGCGCGTAGCCGGCTAATAGGATACGGCTGGAAGCCGGAGCGAGCCAGGGTCAGGAGAGAGACAAAAAGGCTCAATAACGGAGCTGTCCGGTTGGCGGTCAAGGGTCAAACTGGTCAACAGCCCCTCTGTGCGCGTATGTGGTGTCGCTCGCTGCCAACCAGCTGCGCTGTGCACAATTTACCGCGTGTATATTTTATTTAAATTATATAAAATTACCGGGATACACGCGCGGACGACGCGAACAAACAGTGGCCGCACTTTGTAACGAGTAATTGAATTTGAATTCATGAAATGTAAGACGGGTTTCCTGGAAACACGGACGCCGTGTCGCGAAGTATTTAACCGAGTAGTTTCCAACGCCGAGTAGTTTAATGCAACGCCGAGTAGTTGCGCTAAAGTTCACACGTTTCTTCCCATTAGCAGCGGACACAGAAGGCGCTAATTGAACGCCAGATAATAGTACAATAGCCGAGTCTCGGACAACAATTAAAAGGAAGGAAATGTATTGTACAGTAATGTCGACTAGTTGATTACTTAAACGGTTAATTAAAATTTAGTCTGTACTGTTTCTTGAATAATAATTATAAATTCTTACAGTGTTCGACTTTAAATTATTATCCTCTATTGTTTGAATTGCCGGATTCAACTCCGGAAAGTATAAAATATTGCTTGAAACTGTTGATGTTACTTTTCCCGTGTCTTCTTCTTCTTCTTCTTCTTCTTCTTCTTCTTCTTCTTCTTCTTCTTCTTCTTCTCCTTCTTCTCCTTCTTCTCCTTCTCCTCCTCCTCCTCCTCCTCCTCCTTCTTCTTCCTCTTCTTCTTGTCTTCCTCCTCCTCTTCTTCTTCTTCTTCAATGGCGCGTGTAAGTTACTTTTTTGTGTGTGACCTACTTCACCATTCCCATAGAACGGGATGCAGGCTGATGCTTATCTCCAGTTTTTTCGAATCGGCCACAAGAGAAAAAATGCTCTCACTGGTAACGGGAATTCGATCATGTAGTCCTAAGAGGACCAATCTAGAGACTGCGGAAAGAATCACAGGACCGAAATAAACGCGGTGAGAGGAGATAAGGAGAACAACAGAGTGAAAAGCACTTAACAGAACGGAAGGGATAAAAAGCCGTCTTCATCCGTCTTTTGCCCTTTAGTATTGACTAGGGACAACTTACCACTTGTAAGTGTAGATTGGCGTAAGTTAACAGGCATCAGGTGAGTCACCGTGACAGAGTGAACAGGATGTGAGAGGGGGGAAGGGAGAGTCTGTATTTCAACTAGTAAATTTCTCTTCTTCTACTCCTCCTCCTCCTACTTCTTCTTCCTCTTCTCCTTCTTATGGCATGCCAGTCCTCCTTTACTACACACTCCTTCAACATCCGTCTCCAGGCATGTATATTCTGTGATCCTGACTGCCAATTAATGACAGCCATCAACTCTCTTGGATTCTTGGCGATGTTGTCCCGCCATGTATCTGTGGACTTCTTTTATTACTCTTTCCCTGATATATCGCCGGTTTGTCGCCATCCTAGATATTACATCCTCTCCCGCCCTTTCTATGTACGCTGCCCATATCTACGTCTCTGCAACTTGATAAAATCCACAAAGTTGTGGTCCCTATACAACTGCTTCAGCTCTGATTAAAGCATATTGTCCAAGTAAATCAGTGTAATCAGCTGGGAATAAATCTTTGAGCTAGACAAATAAAACAACATGTATTCATTCATTTATCCAAGATCTAAAACAATAGTAATATAAAGTACGTGTCTGCAAGAAAGTAAGGCAGTTATTTGGACTCAGGCCTGACAAACAACAACAAAAACACAGAAAATATTATTAGTAAAATAGAAACTATGAAAATACAATATTCACCGTGCGCAAACATTACAAACGACACGTTCGAAACATAACGTAAATGTCGACCAGAACTTAACAATTAAATTATGTTTCTATTATCCAGTTTTTTTTTTTTACTTACTACGTGCAGTATTATGTTCTGATTTACTGATTTTTATCCTTTAACTTTTGTGTGAAATTATTAACGTGAAATAGAGTAAATCCTCGAAATAACTAGAGTAAATCCTCGAACTTCAAACCAATTGATCTGTACATACAATATTTTTAAATTATCAACGATGCAAACTGTTTAACTTATACATAGTATATTAGTTATAAATCTTATACGTTAAACATGAAATTATAATATAGGCTACTGTTCTCTTTTAATGCATTTATGTGTTATTGTTTTTACGACTAAACGTAAATTCTGCGCTTCAGCGATCATGTATACATTCACTTATTGCCACCTTACAATAGCTCGCAAAGATCAGGGATCCGTTCTGTTCTGTTACTGATAACTTACGAATTATTAATTTAGTTGGTTAAATTATTGTTATTTTTAAAGTTATTTTAATTAGACTACCGTAATTTTTCTTCAATGTATTTCTTTTTTTTTTAACATACTGCCTTTGTTGTTTTCGAAGGGCTTTTGATTCTGTCATTAGAAATAGACTATGGACTATAATGGAGGAAAGAGGATTACCCTGTACATCTTATAGAGACAATTAAAAACCATTATAAAGGTACTAAAACAGTTATAAACACAGGCACTTCAAAAACGGAAGGCTTGTACCTGTTTATAATTACTGGTATTACTGCCTTCATCCATGGGACTTGAATGCTGTCTTCATTTTCCCCTGTAGTCTTCAATCTCATTTAGATTATATGTATTTAATGCTTTCCGTATATCTTCATTTCTTATATGATCCCTTGTTGTGCATCCTTTAACCCTTCTTAAAAATCTTAACTCTACTGATTGTATGTTGCTTTTATCTCTTTGTTTTGTAATCCAGGATTCACTGCCATATAATAGCACTGGAACAGCCATTGTTTTGTAGAAGTTTAATTTTCTCTCACGCCTCGTTTTATTTTTCAGTGTTCTGTTTATAGTTCCACATATGTGTTGAACTCTATTGACTTTATTTTGTGTATCTTTGTCAACGTCAAAATTTATATTACAACCTAAATAGTTAAAATTTGAGGTCTGTTCTAATACTTTATCCTCAATAATAATCTTTGAGCGTCCTGGAAATTTTCCGTAGTGAGCTATAACATTTGTTTGTTGGTAGATATCTTTAGGTTATAGTACTGTCGCCCCAGTTTATGTAGTCTGTACACAGAGCGTTGTCAGTCTGCTTCATTATTTTGTAGCATAACCACATCATCTGCATACAGCAAAACATTTAAGCGGTAATTCTTTTTCAGCTGTATGCCTTGATGGACTTCAATCTTCCAGTTCTGTATGAGGTCCTAAATATAGATGTTGAAAAGAGTTGGGGATATACTACACCCTTGTCTAACGCCTTGGTTTATTATTAGCTCTTCCGTTTTTGAAGTGCCTGTGTTTATAACTATTTCAGTACCTTTATAATGGTTTTTAATAGTCTCTATAAGATGTACAGGGTAATCCTCTTTCCTCCATTATAGTCCATAGTCTATTTCTAATGACAGAATCAAAAGCCCTTCGAAAACAACAAAGGCAGTATGTTAAAAAAAAAGAAATACATTGAAGAAAAATTGCGATAGTCTAATTAAAATAACTTTAAAAATAACAATAATTTAACTAACTAAATTAATAATTCGTAAGTTATCAGTAACAGAACAGAACGGATCCCTGATCTTTGCGAGCTATTGTAAGGTGGCAATAAGTGAATGTATACATGATCGTTGAAGCGCAGAATTTACGTTTAGTCGTAAAAACAATAACACATAAATGCATTAAAAGAGAACAGTAGCCTATATTATAATTTCATGTTTAACGTATAAGATGTATAACTAATATACTATGTATAAGTTAAACAGTTTGCATCGTTGATAATTTAAAAATATTGTATGTACAGATCAATTGGTTTGAAGTTCAAGGATTTAGTTATTTCGAGGATTTACTCTATTTCACGTTAATAATTTCACACAAAAGTTAAAGGATAAAAATCAGTAAATCAGAACATAATACTGCACGTAGTAAGTAAAAAAAAAACTGGATAATAGAAACATAATTTAATTGTTAAGTTCTGGTCGACATTTACGTTATGTTTCGAACGTGTCGTTTGTAATGTTTGCGCACGGTGAATGTTGTATTTTCATAGTTTCTATTTTACTAATAATATTTTCTGTGTTTTTGTTGTTGTTTGTCAGGCCTGAGTCCAAATAATTGCCTTACTTTCTTGCAGACACATACTTTATACTGTCTAGCCCACGGCTCCTCTAGTCCCTTATCACATTCTGTAACCAGAGTGCCTTGGTCTCCATCGTTCCCTCGATGTCCCACCCAGATAATTCTTCTGGCCTTTAAAAACTTTACAATACATTCGTTTTGGTGAAAATTTTACACTTCGTCACTGAATTTTATTCTCCAAATTCATCCTTAATTAATAGGCCATATAGTATTTTACTACTTTTAGGTAACAGAGGTCTTCTGCATTTAATACCTATGCCTAACTAGTATAAGTTACAACGGGCCTTTTTAGAATTTTTGTACAAACACAGATTTATTCACGTTCCTTAAAAATATTCAATGAAGAGAATGGTCAATTTGACCTAAATTCAAAAGTAAATAATAACAATTTTTTATTAGAAAGAGAATATTGTGAATAATAATAAAATAAGTAAAATTTTGAAAATAGTATAAACTTCTTAACCTAATTTGTACCACTTTTTATTATACTATCATTTTATTACTTGTATATAATTCAGCACATGACTTTACAAGAGAGTAACTTCTTTTAAACTTTAAACAGTTAAATTATTTTTCTTACAGTTTGTTGTTGCAGCGGTCCATGTTGCTAACACCTCAAGACCTAACGCCCACGTCCTTTTCTCTTGAACTCTCCTCAGAAACTCTCCTTCCCACCCTTCTATCACTCTCAACACCTTCATCTCATCTCCTTTGGCTTTTCCCTCCATTTGTCTTTTAGTTGTTGATTGGTTGTTAGGAAAGTAAGAAGGGATTAGGTGTTTTGTCATCATCATCATCATCTGCAAGGATTAAACCAAGGATGGTTTGTTCCGGTCCCGAACAGGCAAAGTGTAGAGATGTTCACCTTAGCTCTTCCTCGGATCTCCCCTACCTCTCCGTTCCTTCGGCTTATAGTTCCACAGTTGTTTGGAGACGCGGCAGTCACCCATTCGGCAAAGATGTTCCCACCATTTCAGCCGATACTGGGCAATACTATCGAGTGTACACTCATAATATTCAGTTCCTGCCTTATATCTGTGTTTATTCTATGATCATTGAGAGTATACCATGCCACGTGCCTGAGAAATGTCATTTCAGCCGGTTGGATACAACTCGCCTGGCCTTTCGTTAAAGTCCACTTCTCAGACCCATAAAGAAGTGTGGGGAGGGCCATCACCTTGTAGAATTTTAGGTGTGTTTCTTCACTTGCTGACTTAAGAGTTCGCCTGATGGCCCGCACATAAGGTTGAACTTGTGCAACTTATTCAAACGTCGTTGCTTGTATTATAAGACGCACTGTAGCCCAGGATTTAAAATTTCTGGCTTGTTCCAGGACAGTACCATCTATAACAGTTATTGCCCGTACGGGATCAGTTACACAAAAAGCTATCACCTTGGTCTTAAGTGTGGATATTTGTAATCCAGAGTCTTTGCAGATTCGATATTTAATGTTTTGTGTCCACACGTATAAAACCAAAGTTGCTGACACGTAGGTTCTCTTCTCTGACTATTCTCGTTGTTGGAAGATTCCGGTTATTTTTCATTTTTTTCTACTAATTTACTTTCCGGAATTTAGTAGAACTAAGTGTGTTAGCGCATGTACTCCACAGTTTCTTTGTTCTGAAATTATCTCAGTCTCAGTCTCAGAGCTGTCGTTTCCCAGTTGCTGATGTCTAGCCTGTGTTTTCACATGCATGGGTGGTAAGCCCCATCTCAGAGCCGCCAACCTGGAAGCGACAATGTTTTTTATCGTTCAGGAAACACTTATTGCTTTTTAAAGCTTACATGTTACAAATTTTATCATTCATAAACACTGAAGGAGATTATATTAGAAATGAGACAATCAGACAAAATTTGGGAGTAAAGCCCCTAATGGATTTGCTAGGAGTGAGGCAATTGACGCGATCGGGACATGCAAGTAGTGCAGATGAACAAGAAAAATAAAATAGTACGTGAAGTAAAGCCGGATGGTCAAAGACCAAGAGGAAGGCGTCAGACGACATATCAGCTATACATTGAGAAATTGGGACAAGATGTTTGGGAAGAGTGTACAGGAAATGAAGTCTATGTGCATGGACAGAAATAGATGGAGACGATGGACAGAGGCGAATGGGCCAAATAAATAATAAGATGAAAAACACTGGACTCAAAAGAACGTTAAATCTCGTAAAGTCTATAGCTGTAAGAAACTGAATGATGGACAATGGGAAGATAGAGGAAAGTATTAGAGGCTTTTGGGATACGATAGTGGAAGTAAACGAAGTGAAATTTTTTGAAAAAGATAGAGTGCGCGAAGAATTCAGTGTTTATGCGGAGAAAGAGGTAAGTCTCGCCAGAAGAAAATACCGATGGCTGAGACACTTGACTACGCAGAATGCGTATTCGATTATGGAAGTAAAAATGAAACTTTTAAGAAAGAAATTCTATGAGAAAACAAGGAAGAGGCTGGAACGACGGGTTTGAAAGGTTACATGAATAACAGAATGCCTTCAGCCAGCCAACGTTTGTCGAATTGTGGTTTGCAAGGAGGAGGAGAAGAAGAATATTATAGAACACAAGTACCACGGAACAAAGAAGTACAGTTAGCATCCTTCTGCTTTGTCCGTTTATCGTCGAGAAGGTTTAGGATAAGGGTTTAGATAAGTTTTATTATCTATAACTTCTTTCGTACATGCCCTATGCTAGGCCACCTGTATCGGTTCACACAGTAAGTTTACTGTTGCTTCCTCAAGTCTATTCGTCCATAACATTGGAGTTTCATTGGTCTCTTACTCTTGACTTCGAATGTTACGTTATATCTAGTTGAAGACCTCGCATGATAAAGACAACATCCATATTTGTCAGCGGTTTTTGTTTTGCCAGTGTACGAAGATAGGATGTAAAGTTCCGGACTTGACACAGATAACGGCACTGTGCTCATTATTTTGATCGTATTGTATGGTTTCTCCTTTCTAGGTTGAATTTAGATATTTTAAGTCTATGAATTGTTTAGTATTAATTTGACAGTACATCACAGTAAACGCCTCAAGCGTTGTTTTAACAGTGGCCAGTTTGGAAATTCGTGGCGTCACTAACACTTTTTTTTTAAAGAGTCAACTGCAACAGATACAGAAAAAGGGCTGGAGTCAACGTTGGGGGACTCTTCTACAGCGAAAACAACGAACTCGACTGGATTGTTGAATTTTAAATGGATCGGAAAAGCACACGTGTTGGGCGTCGCGGTGAAGTGACTACGCCAGAAACAATCACAAAATCCTTTTTACAGACCGTAGAATGAAAGTGGGTGAGATGATAGCAGAGACTGACGGTATATCAACGGATCGTGTGCGCAGTACCTTACACGAGTATGACAATATGTCCACTACACGGGTACCGCATTTGCTAACATTTGATCAAAAGCGGTGCGAAAGAATGTTTCAACCGATTGTTTAGCACTCTATAGGCCTACGTGCAATCCAATCGAATTTTTGCGGCGATTCATAGCCGTTGATGAGTCTGGGTCCACCACAACACTCCTCAGGCCAAACAACAAAAGAATGGACCGCGAAAGGCGAACCAACTCCAAAGATGGCAAAAACAATTCCTTGTACTGGAAAGGTTATGGAGACTGTTTTTTGAGACGTAAGTGATGTAATCTTCATTGACTACTTTAAAAGGAAAAAACAATTAGTTGCGAATACTATGCAAACAGCACCTTAGAAACAAAATCAAGAAAAAACGGCCACATTCAACGGAAAAACTGCTGTTTCATCATCTCACACATCAGTCGTTGCGATGGCTAAAACCAAAGACTTGAAGTTCGAACTGCTTCCTCACCCACCATACCCGCCCGATTTAGTCCAGAGCGACTTCTACGTATTTTCTAACCTCAAAAAAAGGCTCGGTAGGAAAAGATTCACTGACGACAAAATCAAGTCAGCGATGCTGTAAATGGATATTTTGAGGACCTGGACAAATCGGCTTATCAGTCTGGCATAACCGCTTTAGAGGATCGTTGGGAAAAGTGTATAGAGCTAAATAGAAATTATGTTGAGAAATAAATGCATATTAATCCAATAATATGTTGTTTCTTATTCAGGCCCGGGACTTTTCACCCTACCCTCGTACGTATATGTGTATGTGTGTGAGCTCGCCCGCATACAGTATAGCCTTTTTTATTTTATTTTATTCGTCTGCTACATGCAGCGCTTCGCTCACTCCCTTTCGTGATTGCGTCAATTCGTTCCGGATAATTATATCGCTTTAAAACAATGATTATAATGCTTTTTAACGGCCGACTTTTTACATGCACAATTCTATTGTGTATATCTACTGTATACCGTAGGCTTAAACAGAAAAAGAAATATGGCTTAATTTTTACACACTGGAGAGAACCAACTCCACCTCCTCTCCCCCACCAAACACACGCTATAACCTACTCCGTGCGCATAATGACAGACCGGCGTACACATACACACCGAATCTGTTATTATGTAATTGAAACACTAGAGTTTTATAACAGGTGTTAGGTGTACATTTACGATGTGGAACTACAGTTAATGTTTCAGTCTAATATACGGTTGAAAAAAAAAAATTTTTTTTTGTTTTCTATCCTGTGAAACACAATTGACAACGTTTCTGTCACATTACGCTGTTTTTTTATTATTATCGTTTTTAGAAATAATCCATAACTTTTATACATAATTTTTACTTCAAACACTTTCTGCTACAGTCCGTTTCTTGATGTATAAAATCTATATTTTATAATGACTTTACCTCATTTACCAAATAGGGAGAAAACATCTTGAGGTAAAGTCATTATAAAATATATATAATTTTTACTGTATACGTTCGGTAAACAGTCGATCAGATGTATTTTAAGAAAACTTAATAAAAGGTACAAAATTAAATTCTTAACGTCTTCTTCTTTTCTTCCCCTTGTTGTTGTTGTTGGTGTTGTTGTTGTTGTTGTTGTTGTTGTTGTTGTTGTTGTTGTTGTTGTTGTTGTTGTTGTTGTTGTTGTTGTTCTTCTTCTTCTTCTTCTTCTTCTTCTTCTTCTTCTTCTTCTTCTTCATTATAGGTTGAAGTAACATCACCTTTCCGATTTCTATATCAGGTCCAAGTTTTGCTTGAGGTTTGGTCTGTTTTGTAAGCGTTTCCTGTTCGTTTTAGCAACATCTCTTCTTCCATTTGGAGTATTTCAGAATCGCAACTCTGATATTTAACATTCGACCCAGATGCTTACACCACGATCTTTTCACTCCATATCGTGAAATCCCCAGAGTATAGTATTCCACAACTTGTATCAGAATCGTCTCCCCTGCCAAAAAGGGTCTACATTTCGACTGCATGAAGAACACTGGTACAGCTACTATTTTATAAAATCGCAAACAGATTTATTTCCGCTTTTATTCGTCGAATTTTGTTCATTGCCCCGCATGATGACATCATTTACTCATTTGGGCTGGCTGAGTTCACACTCCATCTGGACGTTGTGAATGCGCCACCCGGATGCCAAAATGTAATAATAGTAGCCGTCTTCTTCTTCTTCTACTACTATTACTACTACTACTACTACTACTACTACTACTACTACTACTACTACTTCTTCTTCTTATTATTATTATTATTATACTATTATTATTACCATCATCATCATCATCATAATCTCCTTCTGAAGACAGTTTCTTAATCATTACATACTTTCTTTCTCCTTTTATTTCATCCGTATATTCTTGTCTAGACCTTTCCCTCCCACTACATCCTTCAATCATTCCCTCGATCAGGGTGGTGAACAAATTTGAACAGCACAGTAGGTGGCCAATCATTAAGGTTATAATGGTTTCCGAAATAGTTTTAAACAGAATCCTACATTCATCCACTCTCTTCGGGTAGTGACTCTTTCTGTACACGGTATTCTCAAGACCCTCCTCCAGCATCAGCATCTCAGAAGCTTAGAGGTAGTTAGCTATTTTCCAATTTCTTCAGGGTCTAGACTTCTGAGCCATGTGTACATATGCTCCGACTGAAACTGTTTATGAATTTCTTTCTATTTTCCAGCCATACGTTACGGGACGCCAGAACAGATATTTTCTTGAGAAATGCTCCTTTTGCTTCAGCAGTTCAACTTTTTACATCACTGGAACATCTCACGTCTATGTAATGCAGCTCCCAAGATATTTGAAGGTATCAACTTGCCCTGGCTTCGTTTATCTCAGCCATCGTTTTTCAGTTCTTGGAAAAATGGTTTTATGTCATTCGCCATTTATTGCAATGTTGCTGGTTTCCATGAACCCCTTCATCACGTACGCTACATACGATAATAAACTTGTTTAAAATTTGGTTTTCCGTTGTGCCAACTGCATCAAACTGTGCCACGCGGAGAGAGAACGTATTCGCGAATTGTGCGTGTGCGTGTGCGTGCGTGCGCGCGCTCGCGAGAGCAGGACAACAGCCACGACGACGCGGAGAGGGAGAACACATTGTTGTGAGAGCAGCAGCAGCAGCAGTAGTAGTAGTAGGGTCATGATTGTTAAATGCATCTTATTGTACGACGTGTCCTAGTTCACAGGGAAAAATTGTTCTATTGTAGCGACGAAACATGAACCACCCACCGGATAACGGTGCCGTTGCATTTCTCCGGCGTTTCACATTCCGACCTTCATCGTGTTCACGTTTCGCTATTATTCATTGTAAATATTAGCCTCTCCGCCTCCTCCCCTTCCCTCCGCTTCCTTGTTCTTCTTCGTTTCCCATACACCAATGATTCGTCATTTTACCCGTACAAAACGGTCACAAGAGAGCCAGACGATCGGTAATACTGACTTACGGTGCATACAACATGCCGTTTTATATTTCAGCATGGTGCACGGAACTCAGCACTATCTTTACCGTTATAAATGCACTTCCCTTCGCTTCATTTATTATACATTAGTTTGATCATATATGTTGTGCTCTATTAACCCGGGCGTGCACATAGATGTATATATACTACTGGATTGCTAACGCTGTGCTATGAATTCGGTCCGCGGCTGTTCAGCTCTCCCCACCACTCTGTAGTGGTTCCACCAGCTGCGCTGCATTGAAACTCGATAACGAAACATTGAATTTATTCGTTTATTCGCTTCTAAACCGACACAACTGAAGTAATTTTTAATAAACAAAGGACAGTAGGTATTCTATAAACAGAGGAGAAATGTACACATTGTTTTAAAATGGCACGTAATTTATTATTGCAATTTTACAAATGTTTAAATTTCGATATGTTTTAAAACATTATATATTCTATTATTTTATATCATTTACTTTACAATTTTAATATAGGTATTAATTTTGGATTTTTTAGGTATAAAAGTACATTTTTGTATGCATATTTTATATATATTAAATATTATTAAACAAAATCATTTTGTTTAATTTCTGACGTACCCCTAACTTTGATTCATTCAACAGTGCAGTTTTTCTTTTGCAAATGCATTGCTAACTATTTTAAAAAACACACTACCTATTAATTTTATCAATTTGAGCTCATGGCTGTCATTTGTAAAATCAAAATTAGAAATATGCCCCTTAAACAAACTCCTTTTGAAATATCTACAAGCTAATGAAATGCAGTGATTAGAATTAAAATTTTGTTTATCCCTTAATGCTATAAATAAATTATACAAAAATTTTTTTAAATACTCAAGATGCTCTTATCAATTTTCCCTTTGATAAAAACAAACTGAATCGACTACAGGGAAGTTCAATTTCATCTTGTAACAAATCACTACACTCCGTACATTTCATGATCTTATCTACTTGTTTAACAATAAAACCACTTATGTAATAAAGTATATTTTCTTTGTAATAAGACAGCTCACACTGTTTTACAATATCATATTCTATATGATCTAATAATTCTTCCTCTTCTTCATCATTATCAACCGTCGCGTTACCTGGTCCGTAAAAACTAAGAATACAATTTTGATGATTTATATCAAACTCTAAACTATTACTTGTCTTTGAAGCCTGAACACTATTACTAAACATTAATTTCCTTAATGCATGACGAAACTGATTAAGATTAGGGTTATTATGTTATTATTATGACCGCCCCTTGATCGAATGCACGAGAAAAGCAATTCAAAGTGGTCTTGAGAAAATTTGTAACTTAAAATGTACTTGAACCCTAGCTCATTTAGTAATTTTGTACTCAAAATACCAATTGAGTTAATGTTAGTAAGAAATCCTAACACAAATGTCTTACTGGCATGTTTTAAAATATCTACACCCTCAATTTTTAATTTACTTAAATAATCATAGCTGGTTGATAGCACCATTTTACTGTAGTCAGCATTACTTTTTTATAGGTTCTTTAAACTGTTTACCAAAGGGATCCCTTGTATTAAAATAGTCAAACAGTCTATCCATTATTCGAATGAAGTTAATTTTCTCCTCACAGCCCTCGAAATCGGGATGTTTGGTATCAAGTAAAAATTGTAAAGCGTCAGCAACACTACTACTTAATGTTTGTGCAGCTATCTTCACATTCATTATTTTATTTTTGTAGAAAACGTGTCTGTGTGACAGTTTATTTGCAAACATTAAACCCTCTTTAGTTTGTACATATAACAGATTTTCTATGTATTTAAACTGTATTTTTTTCCCATTACCCGATTCAATTATCTTTTTATCAGCAAGTGTGTTCCTACATAGCTTGAACATATGGCAAGCGTATAACATGGCACAAATGTTATGATCAATATCTTTAATACTAAAAAAAGGGTTTTCAGGGAATTTACAGCCAGTTTTCCATTGCAGCAATATTTGTGGTCGTGCCATCAAATGTTACATTTTGTACACTGACGCCAACTTGTTTTAACTTTATAACCGCCATTTTAATTAGCTGCGAGAGTACATTAGAACTTATTGAATTAATAAGAAAATATCCCACTGCACACTTAAAATTACCTTTCAAAGAAACGACTTGAAAAACTAAAGCCTCGGTTGCAAAGGCTCACAAAACAAGATACTTTATCACTACACTCTCTTTTTCTATTAATTTTGACCGTTTCCAAATAAGTAACCAAAACGGACTGTAAAGATTAAAAATTTTCCGTATGAACCCTTTTTAAAAAAATGAAAAGTTTAGTTATTAACTTAATTGGCTTAAATATTTTTATATAAACAGAAAGATTTACCTCAAATTTCTTAATAAGCCTTCTACGTTTAGGTTACTTTGTGTGCAAATGAAGTGGGAAGTCAAATAAAGTAGGGACTGCATCCTTTTTTAATTTTTTGATTATACCTCCGACTTCAAACGCACTGTCTTCGAAATGACAAAGTCTGGACTGCGCCGACGGTGTAAAACCTTTTCTTTTCGTTGCATTTATCCACCTGCTTCGAAGTTCTGGACTTTTTGGAAACCTGTATTAAATTTTTAAAAATGAAATTTTTTTATTAAATGCTTAACTTTCAAAAATATCCTTTTTTGCTACTAAAATTGGAAAATAACTCAACAATATTAGGCATACGCTAATTTTCTTTCCAATTTTCAACACAATAAAAGAGCCTCAATGTGAAAAGTAGACTTTACAAAAATAAATTACTATTTTAATTTTAATAATTTCAGAAAAAAAAAACATTAATTTAATCAGAGCAGACTACTAGTGTGAGATCGATAAATAAATCAATACTATTCAAAGTACAATGATTAAAATACCTATGTTATGTAAGTCATAATGTTGTTGATAAACATTTTACTTACGTGTGAAATGACAGGCCGCAGTTTTTAACAGCATAGTTCTTACAGTTGTACGCTACACAATACGTTGGCATCTTGTTAACTTCAAATTATAAGTTGTACTTTATAGACATCACAACCTTCCAACAATCACGCGTCAACGAAAACACGGAATGTAAACAGCATGTAAGTAGACGAGACTACGCTAGAAGTACACTACAGAGTGGTGGGGGGAACGTGTCACAGCCGAACCGAGTTTCGCGCCTTGCCTGCATTATAGAGCGCGCAATCCAGTATACATCTATGGGCGTGCACTCTCGCGCGCGCGTGTGTGTTGAACACAAGCAAGATGATGTTAATAAATTCTGCTATAGCAGTACCAGAAATGATTTTATATAAGTTTATGCCCGTCATGGCCCCCACATGGGGGGGGCTGCCGCAACTGTGGGTGCAGGGCCCGGACCCCCGGGGGGCCCGGGCCTAGCCATAATTATTTTATTTTTTTTTAAATTTATTTTTAGAGAGAATATTTAACGGTTTCGAAGATAAATAAATTCGAATATATAATTATGACAAAGGCAAGTTTCGTAAAATAATATTATTCCTAAATTCTATGTTAGTTACAATTTAATTAAGTGTGTTTGTACTAGTTACTTTTGTTTACATATAACAGCCGGCGCGGGCCTAACACACTCCCTCTACCTTCCCCTTCAACCAGGCACCTCGCCGCCCCTACTTCCCCCGCCACGGCTAATCGAGCTTTATCTCTCCGCTTTGTTCTAAAAATTGACACTTCGCATACGTTCGTCAGTTCGCTCAGTCCTCAGTTAGCCTCTTGATGCTGTTTGACAAGTACTGAACTGTTTAATTTTTGCGCTCTACTCTGCTCTACTTTTATTATTGACAGGTAATGATGTTAAGCAAAAATATATTTAAACAGTTAATGCTGTTTGTTTACAACGATAGCTGTCTTTTGCGTTAGATTGTTTTTCATTGCAGTATTCAAGAGATAAGAATACTGTGAGGCAGGTTACACACTGAAGTGGCCATTGGCTCGTTTTTGTTTATATTTTGTTTCTTTTTTTGTTTATATTTTGTTTCTTTTTTTGTCATGCATGCATGATTTGACCCTTGTGGTTTCCATGCTTTTTATTAAATAAATAAATTATCTTTCTAGTATTGTTTTTGTTTACATTTGGCATAAAAATTGAACGAGTGCTCGCAAATAAATTTGAATTTTGTGACAAAAGAAATTTAGATCGTAGCTACATATTATCACGGAATCGATTTTGTTACAAACAAAAAAATTACAGCAAATTTTTACATAAAGGTTAAAACAGCATTGGCCACCATCGTCAATTTAAACATATTCTATAGATAGTGGGATATGTACAACAGAAAGCTGAAAAGATATTAATATTTATATGTATGCTTATGCTTAGGTTCGAAAAAACATTAAATCTTGTTATTATTATTTTATCCGTCGTGTTTTGTTTTAGGTTCACACACTCTTATGAAAAAATAATAATTTAAGATGGCATCAAGCTATAAACATAAATCTGGAGCTTTGAAAAGAAAGCTTCAGAAAGAAAAATTAGAACAATCCGCTAAAGGTCGCCAGGATATTAAGAAATTTTTCAAGAGGAATGAACAAGAAGAATTGCAAGAATTTCAACCGGGTTTTATGGCAGAACCTACATCAGCCCCTCAGACTAAACCTTCTTCAAACCAAGATGCTTCTACTCCTACTGTAGGCCTATCTCAAGGAGGTAATGACAAATGTGCTGGTGCTGATCCAAATCTTAGTAAGGATACTGATGATGGCAGTAAAACCCCAGCCACTCAGACTCACCCTTCTTCAATCCAAGATGGTTCTACTCCTACTGTAGGCCTATGTCAAGCTAGTAATGACAAATGTGCTGGTGCTGATCCAAGTCTTAGTAAGGATACTGTTGATGACAATAAAACATGTAATTTTGACGATCCTAGTCCTAGTACGTGGCCACCGGTGATGAGTGATAAACTACGGCAGGAAATAATATCGTGCTACGGTGGTTTTTCAGCTTTTCAGGCCAGTTCAAAATCCTTTCCAGCTGACCCGTCAGGAAAACATTTCCCTGAAACATTGTTGTACATGAAAACAGAAAACAGAGCATGTAAACCAATTTTACGTGATTGGTTAATGTGGAGTGAAACGAAAAACAGCATTCATTGTTTGCCTTGTAGCATATTCTATTCAAACCAAAACAAAAGTAAACTTGCAAAAGAAGGGTTTTCCCCGGAAAAACAACCATACAAACGACTATACAAAATATTGTCAAAGCACGAAAGAAGCTCTGACCACAGAAAACACTACCTAGAATGGAAAAGTCTTCAGATATCATTGAAAGGACATGGAGTCGACAGTAATCTGCAACAGATTATTAACTGTGAAGCAACAAGATGGAAAGCTATACTTCAACGAATTCTGGACACTACATTATTCTTAACAAGTAGAGGTTTAGCTTTCCAAGGTGAAAATACCCAGATCGGCGATGTTCACAATGGAAACTTTTTAGGAGTGTTAGAGTTACTAGGGAAATACGACGAAGTAATTCGTGAACATTTAGCCAAGATTAAAGAAAATCAATTGAATAAAAAAAGTATGATAGGTCAAGCTCACTATCTCTCATGGTACTCGCAGAATGAATTTATTTCTCTCTGTGGCAAAAAACTATTGAAAACTATTCTGCACCAACGAGAAGAGTCTGTCTTCTATGGGATTATTGTTGATGCCACTCCTGACATTTCCCATCAGGAGCAGAATGTACTAATTCTACGGTACGTTTTTCAAAATGAAGAAAAAAATACATTTGAAGTATGTGAAAGATTCATTGAATTCATGAATTTTAATGGGAAAACAGGTGAGGTAATAACTGACGAATTACTGTCTACTTTAGACAATATTGGAGTCCCACTTCCCGACTGCCGAGCTCAAGGATATGACAATGGCTCTAACATGCGTGGACACACTAAAGGTGTACAATCAAGAATACTTGAAAAAAATCCGTCTGCTATTTTTTCTCCCTGTGGAGCACACTCCCTCAACAGAGTTGGTGTAAATGCTGCAAAACTGAACCATGACGTATTGACATTTTTCGGTAACATTGATAGTTTCTATTCTTTGTTCTCCAGTAGCCCTGGCCGTTGGGAATTATTGAAGCAACACGTTCCTTTGTCTTTGCAAAGCCTTTCCGAGACTCGTTGGAGTGAAAGAATTCAAGCTGTACGACCGATCGTCAAACATTATCCTTCGATTCTCAGGGTTTTGGACCTGCTTCTGGAAGAAAATGATTTGCCTGCATTGACACCAGCAGCTAGAAACATTGCTTTGGCGTTGAAGAGGTACTTTGGGTCTTTTAAAGGCCTCTTGACATCATCGTTTTGGCACAAGATCTTAGCCTCCATTGATCAAAGAAATGAGATCATACAAAGGAAAGGAATTTCCTTAAACACTGAAACTCAACTTATTAAAGACTTGTTGTCTGAATTGCAGGCTCTAAGGGATTCATGGGAAACCATCCTCAACGAAGCAAAACACGTCGCCGAAGCAGTTGGTATTATACCTGAATGTGAATTCCCTCTCAAAAGAAAATCCAGTGTTCCAGAAAGCACGCCAGAGCAACTTCAGCAACAAGCTTCACAGGATTTCAAATCGTCAGTTGTCTTCCCTGTTTTGGATTTTATAATGGCTGATTTGAAAACCAGATTTGCTAGCTGTAAAGAAATTTGTGAACTTTTTGCTCCAGTTTTAGCATTCATGGATCTAGACAAGAAGGAGCTGAAGCTTAAATCTGCCAATCTGGTCGCATATTACCCTTCAGACTTTGCTGACTCAGAAGCTCTCTTTGAAGAAACTCTTCATATGAAGAATGTTTTTGTAACAGTGTTCCACTCGGAAAAGGACCCGTTAAAGCTTTTGAACTCTATAAATGAAAAAAACCTCCAGCCCATTTTCTTGAACTTTTGTACAGCTATTAAACTTTTTTGTATTATTCCAGTGACAGTATCAACGGCTGAGAGGTCTTTCAGTAGATTGTCAAATTCTTTAAAAACTTGGCAAAGAAGCACAACTGGACAAACCCGATTGAACCATCTCGCAATTTTGGCAATTGAAAATGAGTTAGCCAAAACTGTCGACTTCTCAGATGTTATAACTGAATTTAGTGAAAAGAAAGCTAGGAAAGTTATATTGAAATAAAGTATTTCAACTATCAGTGGCTCCTATCTTAGTAATGTTTTAGTTTTAACTGTTAATTTTAATTGCTTAGCTCCTATCTTTCCCATAATGTTAATCTTATTATTTTGTCAATAAAGTTTGGTTTTTAGATTGAAATGGTAGCCTTAATTATTCTTTCCATAAATGACCAGTTTAAATAAAATTTGTGTAGTATTAAAATACAATAAAAAAAATTAATTTTTGAAATACAGCATACCATCCGAATACACGAAGGGGGGGGGGCGAGCCTGATCCTGGTTGCAGGGCCCGCAATCGAATGTGGGGGCCATGATGCCCGTTATTGTAACTATAGTGTACTGGCGTTTTCCTGAAGCAGTTGTAGTTCTCATGCAACTTTCGAGGTGGCCTCTGTCTCGATCGGTTTCAGCTGCAAAAATAATACTGTTTTCAAGGAAAAACTCTTATATACGGGCTACTTAATAAATTATTCCCTTCCCCTCCTCTTCCTTCTTCTTCTTCTTCTTCTTCTCCTCCTCCTCCTCCTCTTCTTCTTCTTCTTCTTATTCTTCGTCTTCTTCTTCTTCACCTTCTTCGTTCCATGTTTTCGACAATCGTCTTGTCTCCTACTCTAGCTATC
This sequence comes from Magicicada septendecula, assembly GCA_034769895.1. Lineage (NCBI taxonomy): Eukaryota > Metazoa > Arthropoda > Insecta > Hemiptera > Cicadidae > Magicicada > Magicicada septendecula. The sequence continues at coordinate 136,851,791 of CM068367.1, read as the reverse complement.
TTTTTTTCGTCTCACTAGGCTTTATACAATTCCTGTAACCACACGATCCAAGACCCACTTTCTATCATTTCTTCCAAAAAGCCTCTAACAAAATACTGTATATACATATAGTGTCCAATCAAGTCTCCCACCCAACGATAACTTTTCTAATATCGCACATAAACAGTCTTCCTTCTTATAGTCTACATTTTGTGAAACACTTCTCATAATTCATAGAACCTCTCCATAAAATATTATACATTTTTCTCTAGCATTCATTGTAAACTTACTTTAAACGCCATTGACAAGTCGTTTATTCGTTAGGTTGACAAACGACTCTTCATCAGACAGTAAAAAAACTAAAAATAATGTCTCCATTTTCTTTTGGGTCATTCATAATACAGTCTCACACAGCGAAACTCACTAAAAACTCTCCATAATAGGTTAGATAGAGCCCCGTCATTTGCCCGGTATAGGGAAATTTTGCTACAGGAAGAGGTTAAATGCATTGTTGTATATAAAAGAACCAGTCAATTTTTTTCGGTACAAAGAAGTTTTCGTTACTGAGAGCTGCGCTACAGAAAGTGCTTCCCTTGTGTGTGTGTGTGTGTGCGCGCGCGCGCGCGCGTGTGGGTAATTACGCTAATTTAACAAAACCATTTTCAAGATTCCCAGCCTACGACTATGTATTTTGTTTTATTTAGGTTGATTTGAAGATCCCATTTATGATACTCTTCTTGTAGTTCTCTGATGAGTTTATTTACAGCCGTTAGTAACTTACCCATACCTTGGGTTACACATTTACTTACACATTTTTTTGACCTGACGAACTGGTAATAAAGGTAATGTAACCTCGACAGATGGGATAGCACAAGAAGCGCTATAAGGAAGTATTAAAATAAGATATGAAATGCAAACCAAAAGCAGTCTCGACACAACTAACGTCGTCCGGTCGAGGTCAAAACCCCACAGTGGTCACCTATTAGTTTATTGCGCGCCCCTGGGGGTAAGACAGATGACAGTGATGTAATCAATTACAAATTTGATGTTGTCGGTTGGGTATTTTGCATATGGAACACTGTTTTTGAGTGTGTATGTGTGTGTGTGGTCTATCTAGACTCTCAGCTGGAGCCGACTGGGGTCCAGCTGACTTCTTTGACGTTCATTGGGTATTTTCGTTTTCGTAATTTAAACATTTCACCATTCACCATACTCTCCAACTCCCGCCGACGTAATCTAAATCTTGTTCAACTCTGATTACAACTGTATTACATTAGTAGAAGTCATAACATATACGTGTGTAAGTAAGTGTGTGTGTGTGTGTGCGCGCGCGCGCGTGCGTGAGAGAGAGAGAGAGAGAGAGAGAGAGAGAGAGAGAGAGAATGTGTATCGGAAATTTTGTGCTTATGGATTTGAGTGGATCGATTATTGCCTCTCGACATTCCGTTAACCTTCTCCTCCGATGTCTACGATAAGTGCAATTGAAGAAGACATCGTGTATAAGAAGGATGTCAAAACTTTCAGAGGTAGACAACCAAAGCAATAAATCCCGAATTGCAAGAATTCTGATTCACTGGTCTGTGGAAACCAAAAAAGGTGCTCTCTCTCTCTCTCTCTCTCTCTCTCTCTCTCTCTCTCTCTCTCTCTCTCTCTCTCTCTCTCTCTCTCTCTCTCTCACACACTTGCGGGCACGCTGTTTCACACACTATCATTACATATTTTTAGTGTAAATTATTACATATAGGCCTACATTTAATAAAACCGCTTATCAAGAAATTACTTTCTTTTTCGAGGATTTTCGAGGATCGGTCGTATTCCCTTCGTCGGGATGGCTCTTGATGTGGTTTTATTAAATTAACGTAGTAATATTGAAAATATAAATTTATATGTAATAGTCCTATATTTTGCATTAAATTAAAATGCCATGCAAAATCAGTAGTGTGTTCTCTAATGTGTATAAATAAACTAATATGCCCATTGAGCTGCGTAAATCGTTCACTATTTTGAACGAAGTACATTTATTATTGAATAAATTTTGGTATTAAGTAATTTTAGTTATCAGGAAAATTACAAAATCCCTATTGCCTACTAATTTTTGTTTAATAAAATAACAATTTTAGGGCAATCGTACAACAAACGCTAAAAATTCCAAAAAATCTGATTTGTGTCAAAATTCCTTTTAGTCTGCCACCCGTCTGAATTTTTAAAATTTTTTAAACTTTTCATCTCATTTTTGGGCCCCGGGGTCAAAAGATTTTTGATGTTTCTAAAACTGTGCACTATATTTATATTTTGGTTAAAATTCTCTTTAATTTGATATTCCACATGTAATTTGCAATTTTATCAAACTTTACCCCTACTTTTTGACCCCTGGCGTCCACAAATTTTGAAATTTCAAAAAATGAACACTAAATTCATATCTTGGTTAAAATTTGTTTTAATTTGATACCTACATAGCCTTTTGAGATTTTTTCAAAATTTGACCCATTCACATTTTTACCTCTCTCTTCCTTAATTGTGGGAGGATAAATATTAAAAAAATAGGGTGAAATTAAGGTAACAAGGGTTTTGTAGGGTGAAATTAAGGTAACGCTTGCCACGTTTTACGAAAATCGGTTTATGCGTTCAAAAGTTATCGTGAGACATATCCCAAATAGATAGAGAGGCAGACAGACAAATGCCAAATGGTCCAGTGAAAAATAAGAATTTGCTTTGTTCGTCAATAAATAAAATTTTGGAACTTATTGCTTATATGTCAATAAACCTAAGTTCATTTGTGTTTTATTATTACCATCTGTTTTAATATAACCATAATTTACGTTAGAGTAACACGAAATATTTATTTAAATAAGATTACAATGAGATACGACTTTGTTGATGAATCATGATTAGAGTCATTAGCGTTTTGTTTATTACTTTAGCGCAAAGGCCTCACGGGAATTAAATTTTACAAAACAGAATTGTAAAGTAACTAAACGCCATAACAGACTGGCCCAATTACATGCGGGAAGTTTGTGCCCACCACATTTTAAAGAAACAGGCGATGGCCGGGTCCTATCTAAAAAATTATGTTTTCGGTGCCCACTGAATGTAGAGAATGAAAGTTTTGTAGTTCAAGTTACGAATAGAAGTGGAGAAATGTTGTTTCCTGCAGCTCTATTAATGAAAATTAGTGATAACCCACGCTCTTGTGAAACAGCCAACTATTAGTACGTACTAAGTATCACTGTGTCTCATGTTATTACGTGCAGCGCCTGTGCTCACGTGCGCGGCGCCCTCTTGGTAGTCTCTCTTGGAGTAGGTTGGAAGCTGTCCGAAATCTTACGCTCTGGTACATATTGCGGAACCCGTGAAATGTCAGAAGTGACGTTCTCCATCTAGGCTTCCGTTTGTCTCCCTGGAGAACTCCATTCGATCCCTAGTAACTAACCTGTTCGCAAAGGCCGATGAATCCTTCGTCTCGCACATCTGTCAGCTAAACAGACAGTACACCGTCCACGAGTAGCGTCAAATGCTCTCGGGCGCTATTTGACGATCCCCCGTAGGCTAAGCTTTCTCGAGACTCGATTGCATCTCCCTAACCTGTCCACGCACAGTTTACCTGGCACACGCCGAGCAACACCTCATAACTCGTGCTTGGTTACCCCAGCGTCTGTCCAGTCAGAATCCGCTCTTCCCGCAGTCTGCATCTGTGCAAGTACCTCCTTGCGAGAGGTAAACGCACAGCGTGACAGCACACCGTTCCAGCCGATGCGCACACGGCGTCCGCGTCTAAGCTCCTGCAGGTCAATTGTTAAGGAAGCCACGGAGTTGCACTTCAGGCGTGTGGCTAGGCCGGTGTACCTTCGTAATCGATAGGTACCGCGCTTGCTCTAGCCGTCACACTACTCCAGCCGACGTCTTATGGCTCTTACGGTTAGTGTGGTTCTAATCTCCGGTGGGTAAATCCTTAACAGAACCATGGATATGGGATTAGGCCACTGCAAACAAAAGAAACGCAAATCTTCTTTTTCACACATTCATTGTACAAATGGGACCCGCATCTTAAAATCTTTGTTATGCTAACACATGAGCCCGCTGTATTGAACGAAACCGGCGTTCATCAGGCTGCGACCAGAACGCCAAGACACGCCACCGTACTTCTGTCTCTCTATTTATCTAGAATATACCAAGAACAACCCTTATTTCTCTGTTGACTAGCCTGGCAGGCGGTCCAGGGCATGTTTCAAAAACATTCCCCAGTCAATCACACGCACGTAGTCTCTAGAAAGCACGTAGAGGTTTGAGAAGCAACGCAACAAAGTGCACTGTGGGACACGCAGACGATTACTTGAACGGTAGGCCTATTTAGTGGAATTCATGTAACAACATCGTCACAGAGATAAACATTCGTTTCTGACTATTGGCCCCCCAGAATAAGGGCACTAATTTCAATTGAACAACACTTTATAGGCTACTGCTAGATTACAATTCAGTTTCTTGATACATATAACGCCTAAGATTTCAATTAATAGTTCTTATTACGTTTAATATTTAGATAATTTTATAAATATATAAGAATTTATTAACAAACACTACTGTAGGTAGGAACCGATTAGGAAGTGTGCTGCTATCTATTGCTACTTTCACAATATATTTATTATTAATTGAAATTTTCTCCATTACATTGAGAAGCGCTACTGTCATGACACGGTATTATTTAGTTTAGAAGGCCCTCAAAAAAGAGCAACAACGGATGGGGCATCCTGACAGTGAAAAGAGGAATAAATATTGAAAAAAAATGTGCAACTCCCTAAACGGCTTTTGAAACAGGACTCCTGGAGGATGATTAAGATTTCGTGGAAGGTTACATTAAAAAGTGTTTAAGAAGGTTATGAAAAAAAAAATACAAGAGTAGTCTCATTCAGTGTATTCTATAGATAGATACACAAGATATAATTGTTGAGCCCGTTATTAAGTTTTTATGATGTCTGTGTTTGTTACTAATAGTAACATTATTTACCACACATGTATTGTTAAAAGTACCAAACTTTTGACAGTTTTAACATGAAACACCCTCAGTCATTAGCAGTCCCAATCTGATCACTGAGTGAATTGCCTTATGTACAGTGCACAGAATGGCTAGTGTTTACTGTGTTATAAAAAATTCTAAAAATAAGAATATTTTACACATTAATAAAAATAACCCAAAATTGTTGTTTTTAACAAATGCTATATGACTGGCAATATACGGTTTATTAGAGGGAAAGTCTGAGGGAATTTGTAGTATATGACAGGAAAGCCAAGAAAGGAGTTCTTAGATTTCGTATCCGCAAAAAGAGGTTTGAGAGATGCTTGGATTAAACCAAGTCTACCCCTAACAAATGTTGGGGTAGGAGGCCATGATTCTGATTGCCTTATCGAGAGGTTCCCATCCCCCGCAAAGGACATGTGCAATCCCCCCCAAGTATTCCAAAATCCCCCAAATTTGATTTTATGGAGATCCACAATATGAGGGTATGGAATAACCCCCCAGTTAATGGTGGAGCTTGGGGCTTCATCCAAAAAATTTTTGAAAAACAAACTATTTAAGCAATTATTGGAATCAAAAAACTAATATAATTATTACTATTGATGGTACTTTCTCTTGTGAACTTATTTTGTTGTATTCTCTCATACGACGTTTCGGCATGTTGTTCTCCTTCTTCAGTGAGGTTTGTATACAAGGAGAACAACACTCTGAAACGTCGTATGAGAGAATATAACAAAGTAAGCTCACAAGAGAAAGTACCATCAATAGTAATAATTATAAAGTGCTGTGAACAAAGTAGTGATGAACATTCAAAATAGTACAAAAAACTAATGTTATTCTTTTTATCAGTACCAAAAGGTTTTCTAGTATGCCTGATCAATAATTAAATTATGAGAAATGTAAAAGCCTGGTCAAACCTGGCCTAACATAATTAGTAGTACACTAGCCCTTATCAAGATAATCTAACTTGATTTTGTAAGAGACTTGCACCATTGCACCATGCTGTGGGCACCCCTAGCCTTATCATTTTGTTAAGTTAGAAATGCTTGTCATATTGTCTGTCAGTCACACTCTAAAACTTGCTGATGATGCTAAATTAAGATATGCTCTTTAAGATTTTTTAACATTAAACCACAATATTGTTAAAGTTAACTACTGGTCTGTTGCGCTGTGGTCGATTGCTTAAAGCTTGGTTAATTTTTCTAAATTTTTGGCCACTCACTGGAGCCCTTCTGCAGTATAAACGAAAGTATTTATAATGCAACCAAAAGATTGCAATTATCATGCACTGTAAAATGAACCAAATCCAAGATGCCTTTGATTTCAGGAGAAATAGTACCATACAAAAGTAATAGTAGGCCTACAGTATATTTTAAATTTTCATTCTTCTTAGAATTTTTTCATGCGAGATTGGTCAATATCTGTAAATTGATATTGCTTATCAAGGGAAATAGTACATTTTGAGTGCACACACTGCTTCTTCAATATCTTTGCAAATCACAAAAACATAACCTGTTGTGACCACAGCACTTAACATAGTGACTGCAGTAACAGGCAGCCATACAGTCATAATAGAGACGATATAAGTTATCAGAACAAATGAAGATAAGCTAGTATTTACTTTGGGTGCTGATAAAACAAAAAATAAATATTTTTGTCTGTGCCACATTTTTTCATATAATAAACATCTTGTTTATTTGTATCACCAGCAACGCCAGTGTTCTCACCACTGTTGTATTCATTTTCATTAATAAGTGCATTCTACACTATTAAATTGTTCCATCAAAATGACATTACATTTTAATATTTAGACAGCATGGTATGATGTAGAATTTAGAATGTTGAATGTTATGTTTTAAACATTTAGAGTAATATTGAAGGCAGTGCCAGCTGGTAGTCTTAGGAAATTGTGGTTACATAAACAAAAAAAAAGACCGAACTTTCTGAACAACACATGAACCCGCACAAACGACGCATTTTGACTTTGGGTGCACCTAGCAAATAGTCTTTGACAACAGACTGCCATTTATTCTTTGAGCTATATCATACTGAGTGGGGACGTGCACACGCTGGCCGTCAAATTAGAGATAAAGTGATTAAGAAAGACCCAAATTCTACATAGGCCAGACAGGACGTAGCTTCAAACAGAGATACATTGAACACACAAAGGCACTCCACTCCACTACAGAATCCACCTTTGCAAACCACCTCATTGAAGCAAACCACACATACAAAAAACATCGACAATAACATGAACATTCTACATGTACACACAAAAGGCCGAAAACTAGACACTCTAGAACAATTGGAAATATACAAACACACGAAAACAAATAAAAACGACATCCTAAACGAACAGACACAATTCAAATCGCACGCATTATTTGAACATATCTCACCCCACACACACAGCATCGATCTTTCGAAATTCGATTCCGTCGCCCACAATAGGACGGACAGCGCAACCAGCGGCAGCCTCTGAAGAAGCCTTTTAAAGGGGAAACCGGTTCAGGCTGTAAGGTAAAACTTTATGTTTTTACTTATAAAAAACTTTGTGTTCCGAGTCGTTAATATAATACCGGTAGTGGTATTTAGTTAAGTAACGGACACGTCATGGACAACGAAATCCAAGAAGTTATACTTGTATGAAATGATTTAATATTCTATTGAATGTCTCATTCTGCAATTGTTGACGACTGAGTTCATAAGTGTGTGTGTGTGTGTGTGTGTGTGTGTGTGTGGAGGGTGGGCGTGTGTGGATGCCACAGAGTACGAATATATAACTTTGTATAGTATATAAACGTACATTGTACAATTAAAAATAATTTGAAAATTCGTTAGTTTTGGTTATCGTTAGTAAAAATTTGAAATATATACGAACATGTGTGTAACAAAGAAGCATAGTCTTAGGAAGCATTTATTAGGAAATCTAATTAATAAGAAATTAACGAAAAATAATAAAAATTGAAACAAAATAAATAAAGTACTGATACTGCGTTTAGTTTTCTAGTTTAAATAGTATAGGTTGTCGCCGCTAGATGGCATAAGCTTTTAATTTCGTACATAGTCGGTGAACGTCTCTTTCGGCTTCTGAATAGTATAAAAGAACTTACAAAATAGAGACATTTTGTTAAATGATTACAACTAAACCCTCTTTTTACAATGAAAAAATCTGGCAACTCCCTGTTATCACAGCTTATATTATTATTATTATTATTATTATTAGTATGAAAAACGTTATGTTATATTTTCCAGTCACTGTTGAAGTTTTCTGGTATGAAACAAAATCTTTAGATACGGGTAGCTTAAACTTACTTAAAGATTAACGTATTTTAGAAGTACACAGAACTGTTTTCATTGTAAAAATCAAGAGCTTCTATAAAGGTTTTGTTTTATAAAAATTAGTTCGTGTATGGCATCTGAGTAAACTACTTGGCTGCCCTTTCGCTGAAATACACTTTCAGATTCTGGAGATCTGTGGGTACAAAATCTGTGATACATTAATTATAAACAGTACGTGTAGTGTAAATAAAATAAATTACTCGACAGTTTGTAATTGTAGCATAAAGGTTTCTTTTCGAAAAAGATATTTCTTAAATAAATTATTAAGTTTTATTTTATTTTCTTAATAGGCTTATTTATATTGTGATTCTGTCTGTATGTATGGGTGTGGAAAATCTATACTATTCTTATACCTTCATAAGCTTGTTCTGGAAGAAGACGTTATCGTTTAGCAAAATAAGTTGTGGGTTTATCTTGACTTTTGGATGAAGGACTGTAGCTTCTTGCCACCCACTATTGTACTGTACATAATCCTGTAGCGAGAAATACTGTCTGTTCTTGTAAGACAATCAACTCTTTCACAGGTCATGAGGCAAAAGGCACTTTAAAATTTTTTCAACTTATTCAGATAGTTTGTCCAATTCTTAATTATATCATGATTCACATCTTCAGAAAATTTCTTTCGGAAATATTAAAAAAAGTTTGGGTGCATGTATTAGTAAGTGTGTACACGCGGAAGAAGTGAAACTTCTTTGGGTTATATCCATTATTTTTTGCTTATCCATTATTATTATTATTTTTAACTGTATACTTAAAATTTAATAGGATGGGAGAGGTATCAGTATAAAAAATTTTAATTTTTTGTAAATTAAAATTATTTTATTATATACATTTACACAAATTATTATTATTATTAATCTATTTCGTTAATATTTAGTGATATTTCATCATACACTTTTGTAACCAAAGGCTTATGGTAACTAAAATTAGATATGTATGTTTTATATTCAATATTATCCAGAAACCTTGTGAATACTGCATCAATTGTCGTATTTGATTTTGTCGTAGATATTTTTTTATCATTTTGTATAGACAGGTTTAAATTATCTTTTAAAAATTCAGCCAGTTTTATAGATTTGTCTAATGCAAAATTGACATTGAAATCTCCACTTAAAATCATAGGTATTTTATGATAATCTTTACTAAGTATGGCGGCACCTTGTGATGTATATGATAATAATGAACGATGGAGAAAATCAATAATATCATCTAATGTTTTATTAGGAGAAATATACACTGCTACAATCACAACTTTTTGCCCATTTTCCATTTTACATTCAGCCATACACAAATCGCCAACTGTAGATGCCATTGAACCATAGACACCAGATTGAGTAATGGAAAAATCCATGGATGGAGTTATAATGTTAATAATATCGTCAGAATTTTGAAATATCCCGACACCTCCCGCTCTAATATTTGGTCGTTTATATTTCACAATGCAGTTGAAATTAAGAACAGATACGTCATCTTCATTGGCTAGCCAAGTTTCTAATAAAACTATGGCATTTGAATTTTTCACAACTATATCTTTTAGATCAACAGCATGAGCTGTAAGACTTTGGCAATTAAAAGTGAATATTGATAAACCTTTTCTGTTATTGATGAAATTAACTAAATTTTCATTTATAGTTTCTAGTTTGTTTAGTGAAAGTTGTTTAAATTCCTCTTGCAAATCAGTTGTTGATGATGATCGTCTTCAGCCATGGTAGAATATCTTCTCATTCTTCTGTGTCGTAATATGTAATCCTTCAATACTCGTCACACGTGATAAAGCAACGTATAATAATGATTGAGAATGACGTCGATCGTATTCATAAACAATTTTTAACATTATATGTCATTAAATTATGTAGCACTAGGTAGATTATTTTTACTTCCATGTTCCTTAAGGAAATGGAAGTATGGTGATGGCAAAAAAAATCGTGTTCGAGATTATTGCAGATTCTCATTGTACTACACTCAAAACATGAAAAAAAGTCATTTTTCGTAAAGTGTCTGTGTGTGTGTCTGTCTATGTGTCTATAGATTTTTGTTTTAATGGCAAATCTATATGGTGACTTTAGTGATTTCTTCTTAAACCATCTCGTGATAGCCCCTTATTTTTTAAGTTAGCAAACAAACAATCCTTTGCCTCTCCTATGAATAGATAAGAATGCACTTTTATAAACAGTAACCTCCAACAGCTTTTTCATCACCCAACATACAGACTCGAAAGTAATATATGTCACATCCATAAATTTGGCCGTATCTTCATCTTCGTCTCACAGTGAAGTCAAATATAGCACTGCATAAGCAACTGAAACCATAAACTATGGAACAACAAGCATGTTATTCACAAGAGCTCAGGGCTGCCACCTTGTGAGAACCTACTGTATTGGAGTTATCATATTCTTTCCTTGTGCCACTAGTACTTATTAGGTTCTTCCTCTGTATGGATAATTTTCCTCCCCAAATATCTTTGTCATTATCAGGGATTTCCCCTTTATAATTTGCCTGTTGCTAATATTCAGGAAGCTCAACATAAGTTTGCAAAACTTCAAATATTGGATAAAATGTAATTATCAAGTTCTTCCCTTGGACTCTTCAATTGGAATACAGATTTTTCTAAATCACTGAAGAAGGTCAATGTAATCTAAGTAAATAAGTCAGTAAAATTAGAAATATAGCAAACTAAGAAAAATAAAATCAATTTCAAACATAAATATTGTTACGACGGTCTACTCGATCGTCGTAGGTACAGTGCAAACGAAATAAGTACAAGACACCAATTAAGCCACTAATCACACCTTTAATTGTTATAGTAAAACAGTTCGTAATTAACAACACAGTGTCTACAACAAATCAAATGAAATTGTTCATACGCAATAAAATGTCCACTAATATTAAAACTCAACTGTATTACAATTATACCGTCCGAATATAAAACGCAACACTTCGCTAATAACTACTTGAACGTACACCGTAATAACTCGAACCGCTCTGTAAATATATCGCACTAATACTCTCGAACCGCACAGTCAAAAATCTCGCATTGAACTGAAAACTAAGGCCGCGACGCGAGGTATTTATAGTTACGCTCACACACCAGAAGCTTCCAAACTGCGTCTTATCTCTCGCGAACTACGTAAATTGCTACGGCCTTGACACAGTCCGAGCGCCCGAGCGGAGCCTGGCACAGTCGAGAAAATTCTCGCAAAATGCGTTTAGTAGCACGTACACCACACGCTTACGTCGAGATCTTTCTGGCGCATTCGATAAACGCGTAGATTGTTCTGTGCTGTCGTAGCACTGCTCCTTCCTTAAGCCTGTTCGTCCCGAACTGGCAAAGCGTCTCTGTCTCTAAATTTGTATTTAGCCAGGCGATCTAGGTGGACGACCTTGAACTTTCGCTGTCCTTCCTGTTGAATCCGATAAACAACATCGTTAATCCTTTTTTTTACAGTGTAGGGTCCTTCCCAGTTAGACTGAAGCTTAGGTGAGCGACCACGACGGCGCTTTGGATTGAACAACCAGACCTGATCTCCTTCTTGGAAACCCACACTATTGCTGCGAATGTCATACCGAGTTTTCATTTTATCACTGGCAATCTTGAGCCGTCCTCTTACCAAGCGATTCATTTCTCGCAGTTGGTTTTCTAATTGCGAGGAATAGTTCTTTGGCTCTTGGGACTGAGTCTCAGGTGATCCAAACATCAAGTCCCCAGGAAGACGAATCTCCCGCCCAAACACCAATTTTGCTGGAGTCATGCCGGTTGTGTCATGTACTGATGACCTATACGCCATAAGGAATAGTGGTATACGTTGGTCCCAGTCTGTTTGGTTCTCGTCAACAACTTTCGAAAGATGCTGCTCAAGTGTCCTGTTGAATCTCTCAACCATCCCGTCCGACTGAGGATGCAGAGGCGTTGTCCTGGTCTTTCGAATTCCCAGTAGACGGCATAATTCTTTAAACACTCCTGATTCGAAATTTCTCCCTTGATCCGTATGGATTTCCATAGGGGCTCCATAACGGCAACAGAAGTTGTGAACTAACTGCTTTGCCACAGTGGTAACCTCCTGATTTGGAATTGCGTATGCTTCCATCCACTTAGTAAAGTAGTCACCTACAACCATGATGTACCGGTTTCCATCGTCAGTAACTGGGAATGGTCCAGCAATGTCTATGGCAATTCTCTCGAAAGGTTGTCCAACGTTATACTGTCTCATTTTTCCCCTGCTTCTGGTTTGTGGGCCGTTGCTTGCAGCACATATTTCACACGTCCGAACCCATTCCTCTACGTCGTGGCGAAGATGAAGCCAATAGAATCGCTTCCGTATTTTGTCAAGGGTTTTGTTAACGCCAAGATGGCCTCCAGATGTTCCATCATGCATCTCCTTCAAAACAGACTGCACTTTACTTCGGGGAACTATCAACTGCATGACCACGTCTCGTCCATCTGCACTTTCCCAAGCCCTTTTCAGCAATCCGTTTTCTAAGGTGAGAGATTCCCATTGTGCCCAGTAGCCCTTCAGCACTTCGGAACCGTGGCAGATATCTTGCCAATCCGGGCGGCGACCTTCCTCTTTTGCTGTCAAGATCGGTCCAATGTCTTCATCAGTCATCTGTTCTTGTCGACAGTCTTGTGTTGTCCAGCCATCAGCCAGGAAATCTACAGTGATGGCTTGAACATGTTCGCTTGAGTTTTGTTCTTCCTTTCTGTGGCAATGTCGGCAGTCTTCCGGGCACGGTCTTCGTGATAAGCCATCTGCATTACCGTGCAGGCGCCCCCAACGATGTTGTACCTTGAAGTTGTACTCTTGCAGACGTTCGAGCCACCTTGCCAACTGTCCTTCCGGATTTTTAAATCTCAAGAGCCATGCAAGTGCAGCATGGTCGGTACGTAGTGAAAACTCTCTCCCATAGAGGTATTTATGGAAGTGCTCCAAAGCTCTGACAATTGCCAACAACTCTCTTCTTGTAACACAATAATTTCTCTCTGGTTTAGAAAGCGTCTTGCTGTAATACGCTATTACTCGTTCTTCACCGTTCTGCACTTGAGACAAAACTGCTCCTAGACCAGTATTGCTTGCGTCTGTGTCTACGATGTACTTCCCTTCGGAAGCTGGAAAAGCGAGAATTGGCTGCGAACATAAAGCAATCTTCAACGTTCTAAATGCTTGTTCACACTCTCTCGACCATTGGAAGTTTCGTTTATTTTCCGTTAGCTCATGTAGTGGTTTAGCAATAGTAGCGAAGCCTTTCACAAAACGTCGGTAATATGAGCATAACCCCAGGAAACTCCGAACTTCGTGTTTATTCTTCGGAACTGGCCAGTCTCTTACTGTGTCTACTTTATTAGGATCCATGCTAACGCCCGCTGCCGAAACCAGATGGCCCAAATACTGTACTTCCTTCTGGAATAGAGAACACTTCTTCGGGCTCAGCTTCAGTTGTGCACCGTGAATTCTAGTTAGAACTTCCTTAAGGTTTTCCAAGTGATCTTCGAAAGTCTTCCCGATCACTATGACATCGTCTAAGTAAACAAGGCCAGTTTTCCACGTCAGGCCTCGGAGTATCAGCTCCATCAATCTCTCAAATGTTGCCGGTGCATTACAGAGTCCAAATGGCATGACGTTAAATTGGAATAAGCCACTTGGGGTCGAGAAAGCGGTCTTTTCCTTGTCTTCTTGATGAAGACCCACTTGCCAATATCCACTCTTCAGGTCCAATGTGGAAAACCACTGTGCTCCGGACAACGTGTCGAGTGTATCGTCAACGCGAGGTAATGGATAGCAGGTCTTTCTTTGTAACGTCATTTAACCTCCGGTAGTCTACGCAGAAACGCAATCCACCATCCTTCTTCGCTACCAGCACTACAGGGGAAGACCAAGCACTTGACGAAGGTTCAATTACTCCCTCTGTCAACATGTCCTGTATTAACCGAGACATCTCCTCTTGTTTAGATAATGGAGGCCTTCGAGGAGGTTGGCGTATCGGTGTTGTGTCCCCGGTATTGATGCGATGTTGCACAAGAGAGGTTCTTCCCAGTGACTGTCCCCGAACTGCAAAACAATCTTTGAATTCGTGTAAAAACTGTCCGAGTTCTTTTACCTCACCACTTGAGAGGTCGTTAGAAGATCTGTTCAATAATTCTTGCAGTTCCTCTGGTAATTTAGAAGTATCCGACGAACTGGGTCTTCGTTGCGTTATTCCGGCTACCCAGGCCACAGGAGTCAATTTGCCTAGGAGCGTATTGCTTTGTAAAGTGATAGCTTGATCCAAAATATTCGCCACTCTAATAGGTACATTTCCGGTTTCGTCAGGTTTTACTAAACTTCTGGCAATTAGTATGCCCGGTGTGCTGACTACCTGGGGTTCGAATATAGAGCACTGATTGCCCCTAGTATCTACCGCAGTTCTAACCATGATGATCTTTTCGGAGTTTGGCGGAACAGTTACGGCCACTTGGTTTATGACGTCCATCGATTTTTCTGCTGTCGTCATTGTTGATAGCATTACCTCTTCGCCTCCGATTCTCAAGACATTGTTTTTGAAGTCGACTATAAATCCGTATGCGTTCATAACGTCCACACCAAGAATTGCTTCATCCACAATGTCTGCAACAAGTACCTGATGATTAAACTCAAGTCTACCGAGGCGTAGGTGTATCTCCACTTTTCCATACACTTTTACAGGCCGTCCAGTAGCTGTTCGCAAGCTGCAAGAGCACCAGATTGGCTTGAGATCTTTCACCACGTCGGGGCGCACAATAGAAACTGTTGCGCCTGTGTCAACTGTAATCGAGGTTGGCCTTTCTTGAACAAATCCGGTAACTACCAAGCTCCCGGTGTTTTTCTGAAGCGTAGAAATTGCGTATTCTCTAGGGGCTTCGTTCCTCCAGTTAGTCAGCACACGCCCCGTTGCACCGACTATTGCTCGTTTCCCTGCTGCTGAATTCTAACCCGACAATCTCGTTGTAGATGTCCAGGTTTCCCACATCGATAACACTTCGGTCTTCCATCCTTTCTTATTTTATTCTGTGGCGCCGACCGTCGAGTCTCTGTTCCTTGTTCTTCTTCCTTATCGTCTGTGCCGTCTCGATCTTTTAGCTCGCGCACTTTATGACTTGTCCAACCAGACGCTGATTTGGCGGCCTCAAATTGCAAAGCATGTACCAGGGCGTCCGCACTGTTCTGGTGTCTTGCCATTCGTAACACTTGCTGTAGTTCGTTATCTCGGACACCGGCAGTAAATGTCTGCATCGCAAAACGCGTTCGAAAATCTTCTGGCGCTTCAGGATAGGCCAGTCTAATTAGTCTGTCGATACTTGCTTCAAACTCTTGAAGACTTTCCCCGGAATGCTGTCGCCTTGCTCTCAACTGGGTGCAGTACACATCTCGCAAATGTTTATCACCATACCGTAATTCCAGAGCTTTTATCAACTCGGCATAGGCGTTCTGGCTGTCAGGTGGCACTTTCTGTAGTAGTTCTGCCGCGGGTCCTTTTAATGCAAGAACAAGTGAAACAGCCTTGTCTTTTTCTGTCCAATTATTTGCGCATGCAGCAGCTTCAAATTGGCGGAGGTACGTTGCCCAGTGAGTGCTTCCGTCAAAGGTTGGAGCTTTGACATGAACTGTCCCTACTGCAGGCAAAGTGACTTTCTCTGTTAACTTATTTTCTGTGTATTTTTCTGTCTTGATCACTGGTACAGTCTGTTCAGAAATTTGTTTTGGTTGAATCTTCATGCACTGTTCAACTTCAATTTTAATTTGTTCTCTTATGTTTGCCATTGAGTTTTCTACTGCAGATATTTTTGTTGACATAACTTCTTCCACAGTCAAGACAGATTTTTCTACTTTAGCTATTTTATTTGACATGGATTCTTCTACGTCAGATATTCTGGTAATCTGATTGTTGAGCTCACCTCGTAATTCACCTACGTCACCACGTAGGAGACCCAATTCTGCGGTAGTATGTTCTTGCATCTGCTTTTGTTCATGAATTAATGCTTTGATGTCATCTGCCTCCTGCTTGCGTTTTTCATCCTGTCGTTATTCTGCTTCTTCCGCCTCCTGTCTGCGTTTCTCATCCTGTCGTTTCTCTGCTTCTTCTCTTTCTTGTATTCGTTCTTCTTTTTGTCGTCTTTCTGTTTCTTCCGCCTCCTGTCTGCGTCTTTCCTCTGCTTCCAGCAGGAGGGTTTTCTGTCTCTCTTCCGCTTTCTCTGAATCCTGTCGTCGTCGTTCTTCTGTCTGCAACAACAGCGCCTGGAAATTTTCCATCATCTGACTGGCATCCATTGTTTTTCGATTAATTACGAATTACACTCGTCTTGTACAAAGTATCCACTGTTTCCACTGTTAACCGTTCTATCCCAGTTCTGACACCACTGTTACGACGGTCTACTCGATCGTCGTAGGTACAGTGCAAACGAAATAAGTACAAGACACCAATTAAGTCACTAATCACACCTTTAATTGTTATAGTAAAACAGTTCGTAATTAACAACACAGTGTCTACAACAAATCAAATGAAATTGTTCATACGCAATAAAATGTCCACTAATATTAAAACTCAACTGTATTACAATTATACCGTCCGAATATAAAACGCAACACTTCACTAATAACTACTTGAACGTACACCGTAATAACTCGAACCGCTCTGTAAATATATCGCACTAATACTCTCGAACCGCACAGTCAAAAATCTCGCATTGAACTGAAAACTAAGGCCGCGACGCGAGGTATTTATAGTTACGCTCACACACCAGAAGCTTCCAAACTGCGTCTTATCTCTCGCGAACTACGTAAATTGCTACGGCCTTGACACAGTCCGAGCGCCCGAGCGGAGCCTGGCACAGTCGAGAAAATTCTCGCAAAATGCGTTTAGTAGCACGTACACCACACGCTTACGTCGAGATCTTTCTGGCGCATTCGATAAACGCGTAGATTGTTCTGTGCTGTCGTAGCAATATGAACTAACAAAATTTAAATTTACTAACTATCCATGAGTAAATTTAAACAGTCACATGAATGGAATAAAAATGAACAATCATGTTAATAGTAAGTATGAGTCAATCTGTTATATTATACAAATTGCAAAGAACTTTAACTGTTATTTTAGTTTCCCATGGGAGCTGTAAAATAAATCTTCTCTTCAGTTAGGAGATTCTCCTGTTTATAAGCAGCTACGTTACTCAATACAATAATCCCATGACATTTATTCGTCTTTTGGACAATCATCCATCCTGTTGACACGGTCATTTCAGAGTTGTCCGTCACCTTTCCTATATCCAATCCACTATGTCTGTCACATGGCCAGACTGACGTTTCGTGACATTTGCCACAACAAAAATGTTTGCATGGATACAAGTTCACAAATAGAATTAAGAGCTACACCACATGTTTCTATAACAAGGTAACATCCACACCAAAACTACTCACAGTATATTTATTCCAGGATATTATTTCCATATACTTATCTTAGGCATTGCCCTCTTGTAGCTTGACGTGTGGAAGTCAGCAATGAAAATATCATAGTAATAATATCATGCATTGTTAAACTGATTAAAACATGTACTATTTACATTCATGATGGTGAACAGAAACAGTTTCATTTAAATATGTTGGTTTTCCTATTATTATAGTAACAACAGTGTGGTCTACTCTATAAGTAAATTCAATTTTTGGCCAGTTGCTTTTCACCTGCTAATATTTCAAGACAGACTATCCTGTTGTTCATCATACACAGTGTTCCTCAAGTAGGTTTTGACCTTTTAAAACCAAATATGACCTCTCATAAGATGCAGTTGACATACTATTTACATATGTCTACAACTACTGTACAAAAAAATCTTAGTATAATGAACAGGATAGTGGAAGCGGATTTCAAAATAAAAGTTAACAAATTAAAAATGAAAATCCTAGTTTGCAGAAGAAATAGTTATATAGAAATAGTTACATGTCAGGAATTAAAATGTAAAAATTAGATGACAAAAGAAGTGGATGAATTTAATTATTTGCTGATTAAAGTCGCAACTGGTGGTAGAAGATGTAGGGAGATTGCGAGTAGAATGTATCAGTCAAAAACTGCATTTGGTAAGAAGAAAAATTTACTGCAATTAAGATCAGCTTTATGGTAAGGGAGAAATTCTTGCAAACCTATGTGTGGAATGTTCCATTATAACGACGTGAGTTATGGTCAGTAGGGGAGAAAAAACTTTCTTTGTGATAAACTTTATGGTAGGAATTATGATATTGATGTTAAGGTAGGTAAGTTCAAGACAATCTGTGGGACAATCAACCATATTTTTAGAAATAAGGTATGTCAAGATACAAAATTAAAGTTTATAAAATTACAGCACTCCCTGTACTGTCATATGGGTGTGAATTATGGACAACAACAAGAAACAAGACAGCATAATACAGGCATATTAGCATACATAAACAAAATACATAAAAACAACCTTTACTGCCGAATACGAACACAACAATACCATAAACTTCTTAGACCTCTCCATCACAAAACTTGAACACAGACACAAATTCAGTATATACAGAAAACCGACCACAACTGACACACTAATACACAACTCCTCCAATCACCCAATACAACACAAACTAGCTGCCTTCAGAACCATGACACATAGACTTAATAACAACATCCCCCTAGATGAAAAAGACTACAAAGACGAACTAAACACGATAAAATATCTAGCAGAATCTAACGGATATGACAGAATAATAGTCAGTAAACTCCTACACAAAACACAAAACAAACAACTGACAAAGACAGAAAACAACAAATTCATAACACTAACATACATCAACAAACAAACTGAAAAAATAGCCCACAAATTCAAAAAAGCAGGATACAGAATCGCTTACAAAACTACTAACAAAACAGAACACACACTATCAAAACACACACACAAAGCACAAAACAAATTCGATCTACCCGGTGTTTACAAACTAAATTTCTCAAATTGCAACAAATTCTACATAGGCCAGACAGCTCGTAGCTTCAAACAGAGATACATTGAACACACAAAGGTACTCCACTCCACTACAGAATACACCTTTGCAAACCACCTCATTGAAGCAAACCACACATACAAAAACATCGACAATAACATGAACATTCTACACGTACACACAAAAGGCCGAAAGCTAGACACTCTAGAACAATTGGAAATATACAAACACACGAAAATAAATAAAAACGACATCCTAAACGAACAGACACAATTCAAATCGTACGTATTATTCGAACATATCTCACCCCACACACACAACATCGATCTTTCGAAATTCGATTCTGTCGCCCACAACAGGACGGACAGCGCTACCAGTGGCAACCTCTGAAGAAGCCTTTTAAAGGTGAAAACTTTGTTCTCAGTCGTTAATGTAATAGTTGTATTTAGTCAAGTAACGGACACGTCATGGACAACGAAATCCAAGAATTTAACTCAGCAAGACGGGCTATAGTCCAAACGTACAAATTCACAATATTGAAGGTTAGAAAGATCGTTGCACACATAACATTCAACAAAACATGCCTCAACAAATCAATAACACCAAAATACGCACAAATCAAAATCAAACACAACAATCAGGCCGCTCAAATAACACAAAACATCGCACAAAGGACATACATAAAAGAATCCATAAAACAGTTATATACGAAAAAAGACGCTCTCAACCGTAAAGCACTAACGCTACACCTACAGATCGCCAACATATACGGACACAATTACATGACTGAACTAATACATCACACAAATGAATGGACAAAAAAACAAATACATAACATACAGACAAAACACGACAAATAAAAAACCTGACACCAATCAACACAAATACAATTTCCCCACACAAATTCTACCCACGTACAGTAAACCTCACGAACGTCACAATCACTAAAAACGAACAAACACTCCTTGATAAAGGCCTAAAACATAACATATATTACAAACAAAATAAGCAAACACTAACAAAACTCATAGTTAGCACTGAATCAAATATACAAAACCCAGCACCAGAACATCAAGACACACTAAGACATAATATAAACAATATAATAGGAGCACATAAGACACCAGACAACAAGAACCACAACTCAGAAATACACACAGCCATCAAACTGAGGGAAAAGGCACACAAACACAACATCACATTTGTAAAAGCAGACAAATCATCTCCACAGACAACCTACTGCAACGATACAGCCATATGCTGTATTAGGCATTGATTTGAATAAATATAAAATTTGTAGAATTATTATAAGTTAAGGGTAAATGGACAAGTCTGAGATTGTAAAAATATATCATTGTTAGATTAGGGAAGAAATTAACCTGTTTCGACAAGCAAGGAACACCTGCTCAATTGTATGTGTGTTACGCGTGTATCTTGTGTGTGTTAGTGATGCATGTTTAGACAGGAATCTCAGCTACCCTCCCCAAGTAATTAATAAAATAATTATTTAATTCCACTGTGTAAAAACTAATTAGTTTATAAACAAACAAAAGCCACCAAAGTGTGTGTAAATTTTATAGTTATCCCCAGTGAGAAAATGACGTTAATAGGACACACGACGCGAAGTCAGTGCGAAATAAACGTGCAAAAAAATATGCAAATTACCATAAGACGCTCAAATTAATACAGTGAGTGCTTAATCAAATTGGCTATGATTTGTATTTGCATTATAGAAAAGAATAATTTAAATTTGAAGATAAAACAAATGCCAGTCTAAAAGTAATTAATATAAATTTCAATTTAATTTTAAACATTGGTATAGACTGAGTGAGTTGAGGTCTGATCTGAATTAAAAGAATTCAATTCAAATTACATTTTAATTTTATTTTATTTTATTAGTAAATCAGATTATTAACATGTCTAGATGTAAGAGGGTTTTAAATGTGTGTAACACCGTATAGTATAAGAGATAAACATTTAATAATGAGTAGTATCGTGAACCGAAGATTATTAATGATGTTTATTATTTATAAGATTGAGTAAACAATAAATATGAATTTTTAAATAATCATAAATCTAATACTCGCATTATAATTACACCTGAACCCCAATTACACATACACGTTATTTGTATTGTTATAATTTCGTCGCCCGTCAACGTGTGGCGCGATACGCTTACATTTAATAACGTTGTATCGTTGTAATAAATGGCGCCCAACGTGGGGCTATTCAAACACAAATAGATTTGTATTTGTATTGTAATAAAATGGCGCTCCAAGATCGTGGGGCTCCACAAAATAAATTATATTAAGAAATATAATTTGTTGTAATAAATGTCGCCCATGAACGTGGAGCACGAAACGCCTACATTTAATAATTAATGTATGCTCTATGATTACCAATGTTTTATAATTTATATGTTATAACTAATATTATATTTTAATTAATTTTGTATGGTAGTATATTTTAAATTGTTGTGTATTGTATTGTAATAACGCAACTGGCGCCCACCCAAATAAACAGGTGTAATTGTAACAGGAGTAAATAAAAATAAATAAATAATAATAACTAAACAATAAATAAATAAAATTAATAAGTCGGTTCTATAAGAATAATATTCTAAACCATTATAAATAAATTTGAATACAATATACTTCGACATGGCAGTATCAGGAAGTATTAGTATAGAGGCAATCATTAAGGTGATGGGAAACCTTATGGACGAATATGATATAAGACAAAATGTATGTGCTAGACTAGATAGAAACATAGAAGAGTTAACACCAAATAAAGAACAATTAGGTAAAACATTAAAAGAATATAATACAATACTAAGAGAAGGAGCAAAAGATATCGTAGAACGAGATATCGTAATTAATACTGCGCACTTAGTATCAACGGATATCGATTCTAATACGCACATAGCGGCAGTAGAAAATACAAGTAAAACTATGATAGATAAACAAACAATTGTAATTGACAATATGAAAGAACAAACGTTCATAATTACTGATGATAAGTCAAATACAATAATTAACACTAGGGAAGAATGTAAAATAGAAAGTAAACACTCGTACCGTGTTGGCGAAAGTATCCAAAGTAGTGGTTACACACACACACACACACACACACACACTAGTAAAACAATTAAAAAAGGTAACACGATTGGAACAAATCACACGCGACAAGGGTACGCACAGCAATTATCGATTGAACGATAATCATAATGATAATCACAATAATTATAAAAACTACAAAGATTATCATAAGCGACGAACAAAAATACGTTCAACTGTTTATTTAGGCCGCATACAAACGACTAAAGAATGCGTTCGACAAGAGGGGTGCAGCAGTAGAAAGAGAGAGAGAGGTTATTTGTGGCTGTCAACTGGAGAAAAATTCTCGCCCTATAGACAGGTAGGTCACACGGCGGCGAGTACACGTCAAAGGAACAATGCATTTTCTGTGCATGACGAACAATTCGAAACTAATGAGGGGTGTAAAATCAAAAGACACATCGAATTCAATGCTAGTGGAATAAATAATTATTTGAACGAAAAATATTATGATTAATTATTAATAAGATAAAAGGTTAATTAAGAAATGTTATTGTTAAGGTTATGATTGCAAATAAAAAGAAATGTGACAGAAAAATAATATTGCTGATTATTAATAAGAATAGAGCTACATAATAATAAGAAATAATAAGTGTAAAAAGATTAAAGAATTAATAATAGAAAGAATGTTATGTTTGTAAGAAATGGTAAGGAATGTTGGTATTCAAAGTAAAGGATGGCAAGAAATAATATGTGTAAAGAAATATTAAGAAGTGATTGTAAAGGGGTGTTATTGTTGTTATTAATATGAAGAAAGGGTTAGAAATGAGAAATAAATGTATAATTGTCAGAACGGCTGATCAAGCGAAATCTTCATACCTTAGTGGAAATACAAGGACACAGAAGAAAGCGAGAGTGAAAGTCAAGGGCAGAGATTATTTAGAGCTCAAATACTACGATTAAAACATCGAGTAGAGTTATGCACATAAAGTCTGGATATAGACGTGTTTCTAAGGTAGTCATCTGTAGCCGATAATGACTCACTACGAAGCTACAAAAAAGGTGTATTTCAGAAAGTAAGGATAAGGATAAAGAAGATTATTAGCGATCAGAAAGGTAATAGTAAAGAAATGTAATGAAAGTTAATGTATAAGTAATGTAAGAAATTGTTAAGAAAGATAAAGAATGTTCAGATAAGAAAAGAATAAAGAATGGTAAGAATGTATGATTAAGATAATGTAAAAGTACAGATGGAAGGATGGCATAATATGTTAAAATGCAAAATGTTTACCAGTGCAAAAATGCAAACTCGTGTAGGAAGTGCTACACGTAAAAAATAAATAGGTCGATGAGACCAGATTAAAGGAGAACGATGAAGACAAATTTTTTTTACTACGTATGAATAATGAGAAGAAGGAGTGAGAGTGGGACAATAACACTGAGCGTCCAAGGTCAACGTTATGATTGGGGGTGAAAAAATAGTACATTCCACCACGGCGAGCGTTAGACTGACCTACTCATTATTATGTGTTGTTTAACTGATGTAAACTAAAGTAAGCGAATATAATATGATTGTATTTGTCTAGAACAAATAGACAAAAATTTAATTAATAAATTTTTTTTTTTTTTTTTTTCAAGTAGAGGAATAATGCAACGATACAGCCATATGCAGTATTAGGCATTGATTTGAATAAATATAAAATTTGTAGAATTATTATAAGTTAAGGGTAAATGGACAGGTCTGAGATTGTAAAAATATTTCATTGTTAGATTAGGGAAGAAATTAACCTGTTTCGACAAGCAAGGAACACCTGCTCAATTGTATGTGTGTTACGCGTGTATCTTGTGTGTGTTACTGATGCATGTACAGACAGGAATCTCAGCTACCCTCCCCAAGTAATTAATAAAATAATTATTTAATTCCACTGTGTAAAAACTAATTAGTTTATAAACAAACAAAAGGCACCAAAGTGTGTGTAATTTTTATAGTTATCCCCAGAGAGAAAATGACGTTAATAGGACACACGACGCGAAATCAGTGCGAAATAAACGTGCAAAAAAATACGCAAATTACCATAAGACGCTCAAATTAATACAGTGAGTGCTTAATCAAATTGGCTATGATTTGTGCTATCTCGATTCCGTGCAAAACATTGCTATTTGCTAATAATTGCAAATATATGAAAATGTTCAGGAGTGGGGGCAAGCACGTGATCTGCAGGTATCGACAGGACGATTTTGGAGCCAACTGGCGCGGAATCTCGAGAGGGTATAAATTAAGGGTACGACCGAAAACCCTTCTCTTCTTTTCAAGACACAGCTGCAGTCGGACATGCTATCCGTCGGCAGAACAGTTTTATTTTTTTTTTCAAGTCTCATTAACGAACTAATAAGACGTTCAACAATTAGGTTGACAATATTTCGGAAAGCGTAAAGTACCGGGACCGTTTAAGTCTACAAAGAGTATCTACGGAGAAGCTACCAGAGCGACGAGGGATGCTGGACGTTAGACGATGTTTTTTGACACCTAACCGACGTTTAAGATCCACCTTGCAGCTGATAGAAATTCTCTGAGGCGGACCACACACTGCTGGAGAACGATGCTGGACTCTAGACATATCCAGGACCACGCCAGGCCAAGAGGAATGGAAAACCAACTCTGGACCATGCTGGACCCCGTCAATAAGTCGTAAGATCATCAAAACCCGAGGTGACATGCATAATGCATTTATAAATGATTTTAAAAAAGAGCTCATAAAGACTATATCAAAAGACAATAAATTAAAACAAAGAAAAAATTATAATTAGAAATAATATTTTAGTAGTGTAGATAAATGTTTAGTCGTAAGAATGAGCGATCGCATATAAAGAAATAAGAAAAAAAGGAATTTAAAGTTGAGAGAGTAGATTTTGTTTATTAAAGTAAATAGTTAAATTGATTTGATATTTGCATTATAGAAAAGAATAATTTAAATTTGAAGATAAAACAAATGCCAGTCTAAAGGTAATTAATATAAATTTAAATTTAATTTTAAACATTGGTATAGACTGAGCGAGTTGAGGTCAGATCTGAATTAAAAGAATTCAATTCATATTACATTTTAATTTTATTTTTTTTATTAGTAAATCAGATTATTAACTTGTCTAGATTAAGATCATTAACATGTCTAGATGTAAGAGGGTTTTAAATGTGTGTAACACCGTATAGTATAAGAGATAAACATTTAATAATGAGTAATATCGTGACCGAAGATTATTAATGATGTTTATTATTTATAAGATTGAGTAAACACTAAATATGAATTTTTAAATAATCATAAATCTAATACTCTTATTATAATTACACCTGAACCCCAATTACACATACACGTTATTTGTATTGTTATAATTTTGTTGCCCGTCAACGTTTACATTTAATAACGTTTTATCGTTGTACACAATGATACACACATTCACATTTGTAAAAGCAGACAAAGGCAACACGACTGTAATCATCTCCACAGACAACCTACACAAAAAAGTACAAAACTTCATGGAACAGAACAACATTACAGAACTAAAACACGACTCCACCGACAGATACCAAAACACAGTAAAACAACTAGTCAACAAAGCCAAACACATAATGACACACAAACAAAAGCCCTACATGAAACAAATCCGACCATCAGACCCTACCCTCCAAGTGCTTCCTAAAATCCATAAAGAAGATATTCCGATCCGCCCCATTATCAACTACTATAATGCCCCTGCACACAAACTCACAAAACATCTAGACAAAATTATCAGACAACACACACAACTAGACAACAACATTGCAGTATAAAACAACACTGCAACGAAACAGCCATATGCAGTATTGAGCATTGATTTAAATAAATGTAAAATTTGGAAAATTATTATAAGTTTGGGGTAAATTGACATGTCTGGGATTGTAAAAATGTTTCATTGTTATACTAGGGGAGAAATTA
The DNA here is from genome assembly GCA_034769895.1 of Magicicada septendecula. Lineage (NCBI taxonomy): Eukaryota > Metazoa > Arthropoda > Insecta > Hemiptera > Cicadidae > Magicicada > Magicicada septendecula. Next base: position 136,825,477 of record CM068367.1, on the reverse strand, counting down.
ATCTGTTCCAACAGGCAAGGAACACCTGCTCGATTGTATGTGTGTTACGCGTGTATCTTGTGTGTGTTAGTGATACATGTACAGACAGGAATCCCAGCAACCCTCCCCAATTAATTACTAAAATAATTATTTTACTTTATCTAAAAATGAAACTTTTACTTGTGAACTTACTGTTTTTTCTTCTCGTCGAACGCGTTTCGGCGTCGTATTCGCCTTCTTCAGCTTAGAGACAGACTGCCAGTATTTAGTAACGGTTGTTGTATGGAAGGTGTAGTGGTAGTGGTGCGTGGAGGAAAGGGATTGGCGCGGGGATTCAAATTAATGAATCCCTTTAATTTGAATCCCCGCGCCAATCCCTTTCCTCCACGCACCACCCCCACTACACCTTCCATACAACAACCGTTACTAAATACTGGCAGACTGTCTCTAAGCTGAAGAAGGCGAATACGACGCCGAAACGCGTTCGACGAGAAGAAAAAACAGTTAGTTCACAAGTAAAAGTTTCATTTTTAGATAAAGTGTAGTGCTGTGAAAGAAGATGATGAACAATCAAGACAACTATAATTATTTTAATTCACTGTGTGAAAACTAATTAGTGTATAAACAAACAAAAGGCACCAAAGTGTGTGTAAATTTTATAGTTATCCACAGTAAGAAAATGACGTTAGTAGGACACACTACGCGAAGTCAGTGCGAAATAAGTGTGCCAAAAATACGCAAATTACACTAAGACGCTCAAATTAATACAGTGAGTGCTTAATCAAATTAGCTATGATTTTTGCTATCTCAAGAATGTGGGGCTCCACAAATTTAAATATAACAATATGTATTGTTATAACACAGACCTAGTAACAAAAATAAAAGACATACACATCCCCCATAATGCCACAGTAGCCTCCTTTGACATTAAAAACCTGTACACAAACATCCCCATCTCTGAAACAATCACCATCCTACAAAACAAACTCAAACAGAACAACACACCAGACGAACTTATCAACGAAATAACAGAAACTCTGAACATTATCACAAAACAAAACTACTTTACTTATAACAATAAATATTACACACAGAATGATGGTCTAACTATGGGCTCCCCCATATCCAGCATTCTAGCAGAAGTCTTCCTCCAACACTTAGAAAAAACAAAAATACTCACAAACAATGACAGACACTCACATAAAATACTATATTGGCACAGATACGTTGATGACATTCTAATACTATACAGGGGAAACAAAAGACAATGTGAACAGTTACTAACGCACATAAACAAAATACATAAAAACAACCTTTACTGCCGAATACGAACACAACAATACCATAAACTTCTTAGACCTCTCCATCACAAAACTTGAACACAGACATAAATTCAGTATATACAGAAAACCGACTACAACTGACACACTAATACACAACTCCTCCAATCACCCAATACAACACAAACTAGCTGCCTTCAGAACCATGATACATAGACTTAACAACATCCCCCTAGACGAAAAAGACTACAAAGACGAACTAAACACGATAAAATATCTAGCAGAATCTAACGGATATGACAGAATAATAGTCAGTAAACTCCTACACAAAACACAAAACAAACAACTGACAAAGACAGAAAACAACAAATTCATAACACTAACATACATCAAAAAACAAACTGAAAAAATAGCTCACAAATTCAAAAAAGCAGGATACAGAATCGCTTACAAAACTACTAACAAAACAGAACACACACTATCAAAACACACACACAAAGCACAAAACAAATTCGATCTACCCGGTGTTTACAAACTAAATTGCTCAAATTGCAACAAATTCTACATAGGCCAGACAGCTCGTAGCTTCAAACAGAGATACATTGAACACACAAAGGTACTCCACTCCACTACAGAATACACCTTTGCAAACCACCTCATTGAAGCAAACCACACATACAAAAACATCGACAATAACATGAACATTCTACACGTACACACAAAAGGCCGAAAACTAGACACTCTAGAACAATTGGAAATATACAAACACACGAAAACAAATAAAAACGACATCCTAAACGAACAGACAGAATTCAAATCGCACGCATTATTCGAACATATCTCACCCCACACACACAACATCGATCTTTCGAAATTCGATTCTGTCGCCCACAACAGGACGGACAGCGCTACCAGCGGCAACCTCTGAAGAAGCCTTTTAAAGGTGAAAACCGGTTCAGGTTGTAAGGTAAAACTTTATGTTTTTACTTATAAAAAACTTTGTGTTCCGAGTCGTTAATGTAATAGTTGTATATAATACAGGCATCGGGAATGGCTTTCTCAAGAGGAGGGAAAGGTGTAACTGCATAAGTTACGCAGTCGTTGAGACATGTCACCGTATCCATGAGTTTATCTAGACAACAAATCATGCAATTAATATTAATCATGTGTTCTGTGGATTGAAAAAAATATTAATTTATTACTGGCTTATAAGATTACTAATTTTTATTGTTAATTAGCTGGATATACATGTGAAAATAATTATAATAACAATTATGTGTTAAAGTATTACATGACGAAATTATGTAAAGAATTTGTCTAGTGAAAAACGATGTTATTTACTGGTTCCACGTTAAAAAAAAAAAGTACAAAAAAAATAAAATCGTTAGTATTCTATAGGTAGAAAGTGCACTATAATTAGATCGGTGTTATCAATTGTTTTATGTGTTCACCACCAGATCGCAGAAGCGTTGAGTTGAGACGCGTTTCAAGAAATTCATAATTTTCGTTGGCTTACTTGAAATACCACATTACATTATGATACACGTAGGCAGTGTCGTAGCTAAGGTCATGAGCGCCCAGGGCAAGATTTGAATTTTGCGCCCCCGAAACTTATTTTGTAGGAAGAGAAACAATACAATAACTTTAAAGTGTAATTTAAGTTATACATTTAATCATTAGATATAAAATTAGTTCTTACTTATTTTGTAGGAAGAAAAACAATACAAAAACTTTAAAGTGTAATTTAAGTTAATGATGTCAATAAATTAGGGCATCAAATATGTATCAAAATACAACTATCTATGCAAAAACATTTTTTGTACCACTCTACCGGTCAGAAATATGGCGGTTTTTGTACTTTTCACATGGAATAACGCAAGGAAATATTCAGTAGGGTAGATGGTATTTTTTTATATGTTCATTTGAACCTAAAAAATACGATCCATTTGTTTCCAAAACGTCTTTATTAACATAAATCGAGAAAAAAAATAAATACAGAAAAAAGGCAATTTTACCCCCACCCCCTAGGGGAAGAGTGGTAGGGGGGTAAGAACTATCTGCAGTGTAATATTTTGAGGTGTACATTTATAAACTTAAACAAAGGATTTTTTTGTAGGTGCATTTTACCGGGGTACCTTTATGAAGCTAAAAGTACTTTCTTTTTTAACTTCGGTTATTTGAAAAGGAAATAAAGTTACCTGTTTGCGTATTGACATATTGGTTCTGATGTTCCTTATAAAATTTATGTAACTGAAAAACGTTTTTTAAAATTAAAATTTACGTATAACGTGTAATAAATACTTTACCGTAGTAATAGTTTAGTAGTAATTTGTGTAATAATGAATATATTATATAGTCGGAATGTAAAAGCTGTTACTATACGGCTTGGCCGTAAGGCAGTTTAATAACGATGAAAAGTTTACGCGTTTTAAAAACGTGAGTTTTAAAAAGTTTACGGATTACGGTTTTTATTTTTTAAGCTATGGATTCAAAACTAAGGTACACACACCTGAAATTTTACTAAAGTTTGTTTTCTAATTCCGGCGGCTCCGTCATTACTGTTAAAAAATTCCGAAAAAATAAAAATTGAGGTATCTTAAAAATGTAGGAACTGCAGGTCTGAAATTTTGTTCATTTTCTGTATTTTCAGTTACTTTATATACGAAAATTTTTTGGAATTTTCTAGTGGTGGCCTATGGTCAAAAATTCAAAAATCGATTTTGTTGGGTAGTTTTTTCATTTTTCCTAATTGAAAGCAATACAAATTTTACATGTAGCATTTGTGGTTCTTTTATAACAATTATTTAGAATAGAAGCTTTAACAATTTAGAATTAAAGCTAAAATAACAAAAAAAAATCAAAATCCACTTCTGAAGGCTATTTTACATATTATTCTCATTTAAAGGTCATTCTCATTGCACAGCCTTTATTTCGTCCAGAATCACAGTTTTAAATCAGAATTGCCAGTTATACAGATTTTATTCAATTTGCAATTACGGTATTTTTGTGAAATAATATTGTAAAAAGATTATAATTCCATTAGCTAGTTTTACGATTTTCTTGTACTTTCAATCTTATTAAAGTGCATTTTTTTTAAAGTAGTTCCCTAATTGCAATATATTACATTACTAAATTACATGAAGTTGAATGTTATAAGACAGTATAATTAATTTTAAAATTCAGACATATCATTTAATTTTATTTTATTGAAACAGTTTAAAAAATCTTTATCAAAAACAGGCTGATTTCTATTCGCTTAGTTTTAGAGTGTAGAAATACACAGTCTACAGTGTATGATAGTCACGCTTAGTTTTAGAGTGTAGGAATACGCAATCTACCGTGTATGATAGTCACGCTTAGTTTTAGAGTGTAGGAATACACAGTCTACCGTGTATGATAGTCACGGTTAGTTTTAGAGTGTAGGAAACAGTCTACCGTGCATGGTAGTCACCCTGTAACTCGTTTTTCTTTTGACGTTAAGACGTTTGTTTAGATTAAAAAAAAAAAAATACTGTACTTGATCAATTCCGTATTAATGTAAGATAACATTTTGAGTGTTGCAATTAAAGTTAGAATCGAAAGGTTAATATGGGCAGTGGCGGCTCGTCGTTATGAACATGGGAGGGGCTCTTTCATAAGGTCATAAAAACACATGCACGCGAACGCGCACACACAGATACACACACTCATTCACTTTCTTGTATGTATTTTTATAAATTTATAAAATTGTCAAAATTAGTCTACTTATAACATTTGATTTTACTGTAAGTATTTTATTTTTAAGATATGTGAATAGTAAGAGTGGAAATTCAAAATATTTTACAGAACAGAAGTACATAGCTATATACCACAGGGCAAATGTGAAAGCTATATTTTTAAAATTAGACCAAGCATCAGAATTCAGGAGGAAGTTGTATTAAGTAACAAGGTATTAATCTTCTACCACTTTAAATATACTTAGGCACATTTAATATCAAAAATAAATTAATCTACGACTTTAGTTATATTGTTTGTAGCAGAAGTCCATCCTCCTCTCCTTCTGTGCAGCGAAGTGGTTGATCATACGTTCATTGAAATTGGGGGTAGATAATAATTTCTTTTCAATTGAACACATGGCGAGTGCACTGAGTCTACCTTCTTTCATTGTGCTCCTGGTAAAAGTCTTTATTCGCTTTAAAGTTGAAAAACATCTTTCACTTTCTGCAGTGGTCATTGGGATTGTGCAGGTGATCTGAAGTAATTTCACTGATTCGGGGAGCACATCTCTCAGATTATTATCATAAATAAAAGCAACCGTAATGAGCCTGTTGCCTCAGAAATACACTTCTACTGTATATTACTACCAACTCTTGTTTCAGTTCTATTTTATTCAACTGGAATAAATATACAGCAATTTCTAATTCATTTTCAGGAAATTTATTTTTGAACTCAGGAAACAAACTTGGCTGAAATAACTTAGCTACCGACAAATCATCTAAGATATTAAAGCGATTGTCAATTCCAGTCATGATAACATCACACACTTCTTTGCCACAATGTGTCTCCTAACTTCAAATCGGCCACGTTTTCTACTGGGGCCTGAACAAGATAAATCATTTTCAGTTCCATCAAGTTCGCTAGAACTGGGCTGGTCAACCTCAGGCAAGTTTCTTATTTTTTGGATTATAGACTTAAATTCGCCTATATTTTTTAAGGCCTTGATGCAGTCGATTGTCTTGTTCTGAAGCTCGTTTCACAATGGGGCATTATTTTATTAAAAAATGTTACCCAGAAAATGAAATCGTTGTCTTTAAGAAGGTTGCTTAAACCAACTGCTTTGTTTACAGTTGTATAATCATTGCTGTCGTCGTCTAATATTTTATTTAAGCATTCTTCTATTTCATTTTTATACTTAATAATGTGCTGACAATTCTAGACTTGAAGTTCCAACGAGTGCCAGAGCTCTTTGGTATTCGTTTTTTCATAATGTCGTCAAGTTCTTTTAGTCGATTGTAAAAAAAAGGATGAAAATGCTTCAACATTACTGAAAAATATTTTTATCTGTTTATTTTGTGTTGCGCAGCGTTCAATGATCAAATTTAGTTGATGCGCGTAGCAGTGTACGAAATGTGCATTTTTGTACTCAGCTTTGACTCTTGCCTGCACACCTGTGTGCTGGCCACTCATGACAGAAGTCCCATCGTAGCTTTGAGCAATCACTCTTTCAGGCACATCTAACAAGCTTAACCAACTTACGCACCATACTCAGGCCTTTCGTTATTATGATACTGCTGAATATTGTATTATAAGCTATCTTAAATTCAATAAAGAGCACCCACGTGGTCTGGTTGTACTCTCCCATCTTTTTACAAATCTGTCTAAGTGAGAAAATCTGATCGACAGTTGCCCTATTGTTGTGGAAAGCTTTTTGGTATTGTCTACAATGTAATTTTCAATATCCTCTTCATCAGTTGCTCTCATCCCAGCTTCTTCATCGTTGTACTGATGCAACTCAAACCTGCATTTCAAAATCCTCATCAGGATTCAGCTGTACTCAAAATGCCAGCACAGAATAGTCTCCATCTGTTCAGGACATCATCCTATAATACTAGTGTTTCTCCTTCTTCATTCTTGATTATGACACCTTCGAAAAAGTTCTTTCTTGATTATGAAAAAGTTCGTGCAATTTTTGGATTTTATGCGCTATAAATGTCCAATTAAGAAACTGATTTTATGTGACGTCTGTACCCATCTTAGTCACAATTGGCTAAAGTTTTTACGCTATTGGACGAATAGTTTAGATTTGAGAACTAATTGAGTAAGTTATATTTTGGAGTATTTGGCGATTTTTTTTTGGCATTCTACAATGCAAGATTGATAAATATGGAGTAAACTTTGTGTAAAGAATTAGATAAACTGTTCTGTCATGGAGAAAGTGTTGTAGAAGGCTTCCGGCAAGCCAACAGTTCAAATCTTCAAAGTTATCGTGAACAAATTGAAGATCATGATAAACATATGGAAAGTGTAGTTTTGTTTTCCATTAATTTTTGTCATTAGGTGTAACGATAAATAAATAAAAACATTATTCTGGAATTTTACGTCACATCTGTCTGAAGCTATTCGTTGGAAACGACGAAATGGAAGGGCAGTCACGGCGATAATGCACCAGTCGGCCACGTGAGTGATTTTTGAGTGATCTTCAAGAATTTTACACAAAAAAAATTATTGACGCAGCAACTGCCGCATTTGCCCAACACGATCTTTCTTCTTCCAAATAATGAAATCACCACGAAAGGACAACGTTTCGCGACCTTTGAAGGCGTAAAAAGAAACTGTGTAGGCGCTGAGCGAGCTGAAGCCTAGCAAAAAAAGTCCATTCGAGAACGGTTTTTAAGACTGAAAAACACGTTGGCATAGTCGTATTATAACCAATTGATGCTATGTTGAAGGGAGTATTGTAAATGTAGATGAACCAATGGTTAATTTTTCAAATAAACAAAAATTACGGGAACTTTTTGATCAAACCTCGTATGTTTTACGGATGCCACCAACTCTTCCATCGTTACTTACTCTTGAGGACTCAATTTGTTGCTCTATTCCCTTCATTAGGGCCTCTCTCTTCTTCTTTTAACAATTTTCTTTGCATCCATCCTGGCATCTCGATATTACTTCGCACTCTGTCTTGAACATCTGTTGAGCCATTTTAGCCTTCGTCCATTTTGCTCTTTGATTACGTTCTCACATTCGCTGTAAGCCAAGAGTTCCGTGGTTACCTTCCTCTTTCTTTACACGTCACTCAGGCAGCCTCGGTCGCTTTAATTTGTTAATCCATTTCCTTCCTGTTGACATGTAACCTCCTGCTTCATCAGGGGCACTTTCTATACGATGGCGGAACCACGCCTGATACTTTCTTCTTTCTTCTCTCAATTTAAGGAGTTCGAGATTCTACAGCTTATTTTTCTTATCTTCTGCCCTGGCTATAGCGTACTTCTAAATTTTAACTCTCTCTGTAAACGTTATCAACACTAAATAGTGATCTAAGTTTATTCTGCACCAAGGTAGGATCTCAACATATCCTCAACACGGCAGCTAGACACAAGAATGTGATCTGTTTGGTTTGCAGTTGCATGAGCGGGAGTCAACCAGGGGAACTTGTCTTTCCTTATCGCCGCTATAATAGAGTGTAATCTCTCTTTTGCAGCATGGAATTATTGGTGCATCTCAGTGCCTGAATGGCTAAAATGTCATCTTTGAGGTTTCATTTCTTTGCCTAAGTTCTTGAAAGGACCCTGCTCGATATAGAGCATTGAAAACCATGGTCGATACAAACTGTTTCAGTACCGGTACTGAAAATGCTGGACATTATTTATATACGAGTATTTAATATTCTGTTGTTTAATTATGTTTTCCGAACAATTCGAATTTTTATGCAAATGTCAAGTATCCGCAAGTTACCAATACATAGATAGGCCTATTGAATATCTCATTCCGCAATTGTTGATGACTGTTTATAATGTGTGTGTGTGTGTGTGTGTGTGTGTGTGTGTGTGTGTGTGTGTGTGTGTGTGTGTGTGTGTGTGTGTGTGTGTGTGTGTGTGTGTGTGTGTGTGTGTGTGTGTGTGTGTGTGTGTGTGTGTGTGTGTGTGTGTGTGTGTGTGTAGCGCATCACTTTTTATAGTGCATAAAAGTCGTAAATTGTACGATGAAAATAATTTGAATATATTTATAAGTATATTTGGTTATTTTTAGCGAAAATTTGAAAGACGTGTGTTACAAAGAAGCGTAGTCTTAAAAAATATTTCGAACTGAAAATGTAAGTAATGCAATCTAATAAGAAATTAACGAAAAACAATAAAATATATGAAACTTACCTATTTATAAATGAAGTCGTTTAGTTTTTCTGAATTAATTAGTACAGGTTGTTGCCACTAGATGGCATAACCATTTACTTTCTTACATAGTACGTTGGAAACAGTATAGGCGACGGGTTCCCACAATCATACCGCTATGGAATTATAAGGCTAAAGGACGGAGAAGTGTAGTTGGAGTGACCAGCTCTAGTCTATCAGTTTGGAACCGGAACAAACCGTTTTTGGTATAATCCTTGGTGAAGATGATGATGATGATCTTTAGATTTCTGTCTTTCCTCCTTTCACATTATCCTACGTTGTATTTTTCGCCTCACTTTACTTACTCTTCTCTGTGCTTCTACGCCTCTATCTGCCTCCCAGCCTCTCTCTCTCGCTCTCTCTCTCTATCACACACACACACACACACACACACACACTACTCTACTGTCGTTCTACCTGTCTAGAACATCAACTGTTTTCGACAGTCACTTTCATATTTTTATCTGTCCTTTACTCAGCTTCTATATTCCATTTTACATATTGATAAATTCGCTTCCCATACTCCTCAGTCGTTCATTCTCTCTGCTCGTTGAAACGCGAGAGGAGCGCACATACACACACGTTTTAACATTGAAAATGTTTATAATGTTTATTTTATATTTAATCAATGTAAAATGTATTTTGAATAATTGTATTACAATGGTCTGTAAACCATATTTAAGTTTGTGTACAGTGGTGTGAATATATATATATATATATATATATATATATATTGTAACTAAAAAATAGAAGACGCCCTAGTCTTCGTTCAAGCCTCACGTTGTATACGTCGATCTGTAACTATATGCTTTGAGCGTACCTGCAAAATGTGTACATAAAAAATAATGTGTTTGGATGATTAGTGCGTTCGCCTCGCACCGGGTCGTTACAGTAATTTTGTGGCTAGCGATGTTTGTAGCGTAGTTCTGATCACCTGTATATTACGGCAGTAACCTTACCTGTTATTCTTAGGGGGTGTAATAATCCCGGGTGGCGCCAAGTCGTTTTACAAAACAACTAAAAACTGTATTTGAACAAGTTATCAGCGTAGCGGGTTGGTGTATTCAAATCGTTCCCGCTCGCACAGCCGTCTCAATCGTCGCTTCTGACGAATAACTGGCAACTAGCTTACTGCTACGATTTATTCTTCAATACAAGTAATTATTATATAGCACTCCCTATGAAATGATAACGCTGGTTACTCCCTGTAATGAATATTTTTTAATGGTGATATCTGTAAACATTCACAATTACAACAAAATAATTATCGTTTGATTACATGAGATCTTATTTTCAGGGCGGCGAATTAATTTTTCAAAAATCCGTGGATTCTTTTGGCTATGAGTTAGAGAACTACAATGGTTACAATAAAAATACAAATTACCTTAATCTAAGTGTACAAAAAATATAAAGTGTGCTGTTACAATCTGTGGTGTTGTGTTGTAAAAGTGTTCTGTAAGTTCGTGTTCAATTCTTAGGTTATTTTATGTTAACAAAGTTTCATTATGTTTTAATTTGCTTAAATACTCTATGAAAGAGAAATTCTATCTTTATAGTGTGGTAATTTTACCTTTCAAAATTATTTAAAGTGATTAGGGTTGGTGGAAAATAAATAATTGGATAGTACTTAACAATTCGACGTGTATAGGCCTTTGTAGTTGGTCCGAGATAGGAATTGGCTGCATAAAATCAGTTTTCTTGGATTTTGGGCTTCATTAAAATGTGGCGTCCTTTCGTCTTGTGTTTGGACGTTCTATTTATGGATAATTTCCGTTTATTCAGGTCTTGGGTCTTATAATATTGGTTGTAGTGGTCATCTGCTTCTTTGACGATTGGTTTTCAGCAACTTTATACTATTATTTTTATGATTTTCACTGAAAAAATTGCTCTTCCGAACTTTTGCATCTGTATGGCTTGGTGACGCTTCGCTTCTTTTTTTCTCTACTAATTTCTAACGGTATTTTTCTGTCAACAACCGCTGTTTCCATAGTAACGGTATTTTTCGAATAGGCTTATTTTGAGTTGATGTATTGTTATCGAAACTTCGAATCCTTCGTATATCTTCTGATTACTGTTATTCCTCCATCTTCCTTCCTGGTTAATAAATATTGTCACTATAGTATTTATTCTCGTTCATAGATTATTTTGATACCCCACAAGCTTGGGTATTTTCAGATTTTAAGTTTTTACAATTATGTTAATGTTTGTTAATTACATTTCCTTTTATATAATAATGCCTATTACAATATTTTGTGTTATAAATGATCTACAATTTATCCTTGGTGATTCCTTCACCTCAGATTTTCTAAATTCTGATTCAATTTGTTATAATCTTTGTTTGTTTGGTTCTGACAGTTATGTTTTTTCTAGGCCTAAGTAGCCATTATAATAATTTACTTATTTCGTTCAAATCACATTTTGGTTCAGCCTATTGGGCTTACTTTGTTATTTTTATTAGTTGTGTTGTGTTTTGAGTCTGTAGGTGTGTTGTTTATTATTCAATATTGCTCTCCTTATTTCAATCTTAAAAATATAACATTAGGTTTATGGACTGCACATTGCATTCAGCCATATCCTCTTATAACAATAACATGAACACAATTTTTTATAAGTTATTAGAGTTATTGTTTTGATTAAGAAATATCATCACTCACTCCTAACTTATCCTTATGTGCTAATTTTTTAGTTTATAACACATATTATTTGTGTTGTGATAAACCACATCACTTGTTATTAAATTAATAATAGTCCTTTATAAATTAGGTATCTTTGTTAGTTTTTTGACTTCTCAATCTCTAAACAATTTTTATATTCCCTCCATGGTAACACCTTCAATTTATTCTATTCTGGAATCCTCCCTTTTTACTTACTACTGACTATAATTAACTTAACTCTATTGAACATCTTTGTAAATAAAAAGTCATTATCACTTCTAGTGTTTTTCTATCCCTTATACTATAATTCACTCTTAATACTACTTATTTATCAGTTATCTATGCACGGTTTATTTCCAACTTTTACCTTACCTTCACTTGTAAATCACTTATTGTTAATTACAATTTCACTAGTGTCACACTTCACTTTGGGGTTCTTACACCTACACTATTACACTATATCACTGTTTATATCATTGGTTTGATAGTGGGTGACCCCTATACTTATTTCTCTTTCATGACTTAATCCTAATGACAATTAATACTTAATAACTAATACTTACTGACTAATAACAATTCTAATTTGTGGTTTCTGGTTGTCTTTTTAATGGGTAGTAACCGTTATCTCTCCTTCCTCCTGATAACCCTTGTTTTGGTTTCAATGCTCTTGTTGAGTGCTATTTTACTTGTGTTGGTGAATCATTCTTGGATTTCACTTTTGCTCGTCTTCCTTCCTTCTTCATTTTCCTTGTTTGTTTAATATATTAGGTTTTTCCTCCGTTCCTTTGGGCATTTTGGGGTCATTTAAACCCATAAACTTGTTTCCTTGTGGCTTAGGTTTATTATTTCCTCATTCTCGTTGTTTATTTGTGGTTCCCTTCTTTATGTTTGGGTTGTTGTCTCAATCACTTTAAAATATTTACATTGTGCTAAGTATGTTCCGTAGTTCCCTTCTTTATGTTTATGTTTTTGTCTCAATCACTTGGGTTGGGTTAAAGTCGTTGTATTATCGTGTCATATTCCTTATATTTTAATTAAAATCAATCAGTTCATTTGATAAGAGGTATTTTTTACAATTATAAATATATTTTTTATCTCTGGTACGGGGTTGGCTATTTGTGTCGTGACATAAAATATATATATATATATATCATTTAATATTTATAAATAAATTTACTTCAAGATATACCTTTTTTTTCCTGATTAGGAACATGTTTCGGGTACTATCTTGTACCCATCCTCAGCCTTCCGGTTTTTTTGTCTGGTGAAGTACATATGTGTTGTTGGTTGACTATTATTATTGTGGCTTCCTGTTGGCTTCTGGTATTTCAAATTGGTTTTATTGTGTGTGATTGTGGTGTATGTGTTAGTTTTTTGTGTATTTTCAATGTTGAGTGCTTTGAATATTGTGTCATGTTTTGTATTGATTTGTATTTGTTCAGGTATTAGTTTGTTTTCTGTTTTATGTTTGTATATTTGTAAATTTTCCCAAATGTTCATTATGGTGCCTTTGTGTGGTATATGTTTTATTAGTGTTACATTGGTTATGTCTGGGAATTCATGTCCTGTGTTTATTGCATGTGTGGCTAAATTGGATTTATATATTGGATTTATATATTTATATAATATATATTGGATTTATTTATTGGATTTATATATATATATATATTCAATCATTTAAAACAAATTATGGTTTATTTTAATTTATTTCACTATAAACCTCTGAACATGTAAGCAATTATTTGTAAAGTACATTAACTTATGGGAAATGCTACACCGAAAGATCAAATCATACCTTATTGGCGCTGTCAACGATTTGAATGAGGGAATTTCTACCGACGTTTGCAGCAGCAGCAGCAATACACAATACACATTACATTAAAACTAGCACGATTATATTATTCAGTGATGTACAAACAATTTACATAGTACACACTCAATAGACTAACATTATTGTGAAGCCGTCAACGTGAATTTTTTTTTAATTACAATGGTCTGTAAACCATATTTAAGTTTGTGTACAGTGACACCGTCTACGATTTGAATGAGGGAATTTCTGTCGACGTCTGCAGCTCGAGAGCGAGATAGTTACTTACATTCAAATGTGAGAGCGAGAGAGAGAGAGTGAGAGAGAGAGAGAGAGAGAGAGAGAGAGAGAGAGAGTGAGAGCGAGAGACACACACAACAGTAATCTAGTAAATGTGTATGTGTGTGTGAGAGAGAGTTGATAACATGATATCACAGTAAAACCAATGACATAAAGAGAGAGAGAGAGCGAGCGAGATAGTTACTTACATTCAAATGTGAGAGAGAGATGTGAGAGAGACGTTACATAAACACATAGAGAGAGAGAGAGAGAGAGAGAGAGAGAGAGAGAGAGAGAGAGAGAGAGAGAGAGAGAGAGAGAGAGATAATAGAGGGAGAGTTGATAACTTGATATCACAGTAAAACCGATGACCTAGAGAGTCATCGAACGAGATAGTTACTTACATTCAAATGTGTATGTGTGAGAGAGACAGATGGAGGGGGAGAGAGAGTTGATAACTTGATATCGTAGTCGACAACAATCATATAGTTTAATGCGTCTGCTCATATAGTTTGAATTTCCCACCACAGAAAAATGTTGTCAGACCTGATCTATACACTATAATATTACAAACGTTGGTAACCCTGATTATATAGTTTTAATATACATTATAACACACACATCAAGTTTGCATTTTGTCTACTCGATCCGAATAAGTGGTGTGCAAGTGATATCGACTATGTACTCGTTATGGGAGATAGGTTATACCGAGAATGTATAGCGAACCGGGTCGCTCCTGATCCAGCGGAAGCGAATACCGAATATTTGCGGGTGACAGAGCTCCAATCTCGAACGACATATAACAATCGTAATGTTGACATCCATGTTTGTGATGAACTTGCCTTAGATGGCCATCTCATTAATGATGATACTGATGCTGGATTTCCAACCTTGAAAAATGCTCTAACCACGTTTTTCTCTGAATATACATGTGGAATACTTACAGCTAACTTGACATCCGTTGCTCTATATCGTAATAACCAGGCTGATGTTATTTATTTCTGGTTATTTGATTCACATTCGAGAGGACCCAAAGGCTATAAAGCACCAACGAGAGGTGTCTCTTGCTGCATGCGTTTCAAAAATATTGACTATTTACACAAAATTTTACGTCGAAACGTGTACACTAAAACTGGTAATTTACTTACTTTGAATATATACTCTTTGACTCCGTTAGAGATAATACCAGAAAATATAGATATTCAACCACGTGAAGATGAAACTTCATCTGAACCTCGGCTGACGGAAGACGGAAATCCTCCCTTAATCGAAAAGGATATCAATGAAATAGATGTTAGAGCAGCAGAATCTATTGGTGAAAACGCAGAAATCCAAGCTGTTTTTACCACCAACATGCTTCACTCGATAGATGATGGAATACCTGATGTTGAAAGTGTTATTACTATTGATAATAATAATTTGAACGATGGTCAAGTAAGATTAGTCGATGTACGAAGAAAAACAGCACCGCCTCGAAATATTGAAAGAGAACGACGCATGGAAGAGTTGGCTTGGTATTTTCTTTTTCCTGATGGTAAAAATGGGTTCGGAGAGCAGCGAGAAATTCCCATAACCCCCTTGGATTATTTTCAAGCACGCGTCATGGGCAGTGACAGACGATTTCAACGGACAGACTACCTTTTCTTTGCTTTATCTATTGTCGAATAATTTCGTGCTAAAGCTAGTGTGTCCGTCTCATGTAGAATGCGACAAGGAGATCACACACCGTAGGGTTTGATAGATAACATGCATCTCATTATGCGAAATATAAGAGGATCCGCATCATACTGGAGACGGGTTTGTTCGGAATTAATTGCAGGAATACCTGATGGCGTATATGTAGATGGTGTCAGAAGTCTAAATGTGCAACAAAAAGAGCTTTTCAGTGAAGTTACTGCAGCTATCGAAAAAGATATAAGAGGCGATGATATTCAAATGTTGCAATTCATAACGGGTGGTGCGGACAGTGGCAAATCGTTTACTTTGAAACTGTTGGTTGAACACGTCAAACGTTGTTATGGACCTACAGTAGACGTGTTAGTAAAACCACAGTTTATCGAAGTAGCTGCTTTGACTGGTGTCACTGCTCGCCAGATATTTGGCAAAACCTTACACTCAGTTTTTTCTCTACCAATTGAAAAGGGTAAGACCATGACGTACCGAAAGATGACAGGCCAACGACTCGAACAAGAGAGAAGGAAATGTCATTACATCAAATGGCTGATAATAGATGAGATATCCATGGTTTCTTATGAGAATCTACGTATGATACACCTGAGACTGCAAGAATTTAAAAACAATGACAAGTTATTTGGTGGGGTGAATATATTGCTGTTTGGTGATATTATGCAGTTTCCTCCAGTAAAAGGTCACTGGTGTTTTGAACAACCATCATGGTGTGCAGCAGAAATACATCTATGGCGTCAGTTCTCTTTCTGCGAATTAACCATTAATATGAGACAGCAGAACGATGTTGAGTTCATAGATCTGTTGAAATCTGTTGAACAACCTGCGATTCGGCGAACTAACCACCACCCAATTAGAAGTGTTGTGCGAGAGGAGAAGAGTCGCATTAACAGGAGATTTCGCAGATGGTGCAGCGGTTAGAATTTATCCAACAATCAAATTGGTCGATGGATACAACTTGAAAATGACCAACATCATTGCCGAATCTTCTCATATTTATGTCATGAATGCAGTCGATGAATCTCGTGAGCCTGCGACGTACGGAAGAAAACCGCCGAGCAACGTAATTCCAGCGGACGTGAATAACTGCGGAGGACTCCTGCATACGATAAAGCTAGCCAAAGGGTCACGTCTGATGATTAGACGCAATATTTCAATTTCAGATGGACTGGTTAATGGTGCAATGGGAGTAGTCGAGCAGTTTAAATGGCCAGCACTGCGAAAAGACCAATTAGAAGCTGGAGAATTACCAGAAGCGGTGTCGATAAAGTTTGATGATGTCACAATAGGAGCTCGGATAAAAGATGCTAATGGCTTAGTTGCAGTCGCTCCCGTCACTACAACATACCAAGCAACAAAAGGATATGGAGATGTTGAGCGCAGAATGCTCCCCACAATCCTAAGTTGGGCGGTGACAGTCCATAAATTGCAAGGCGTCACACTGAATAAGGCTGTTATTGACCTTGGCAAAAAATTATTTGCCAAAGGCCAAGCTTACGTAGCCCTCAGTAGAGTGAAAACTTTGGATGGCATAGCGATATCTGATCTAGACAGCAATAAATTATTAAAAAATCCCCACGATGCAAAAGCGCTTAAAGAAATGCAAAGATTGAGAAGTCTGCCACGTAGAGATGACATTTAATTTCATACTTGTCATATCGTGTTCCTACATTTGGCAGGGCGGTTGGGTAGAAGCCAGGTGGAACTCGAAGTGCAGCCACCTCCACGTGGTGAGTTCTGGGTTATTTTATTTTTTTTTTAATATAAAAATAAAATTATATATTATATATTAGCCATGTCCATGAACATTATATAACGTTCAGCCATGTCCGAGTTTGTATATATGCAATTCAGTACAGGTACCAGAGTCGGCAGCGGCCGAAAAATACGGAAAAATATCTAGAAAAAACTAAATTACTGGTCAGATACTGGACCAATCCTTACAAAATTGGAATGGGACCACCATGGGATCATCCTTTTTCATTAAAAAAAAGTTCATTCAAATTGGTCCAATAGTTTCGGAGTAATGCGCGAACAAACATAGAAAAAAAAATATACAGGTCGAATTGAGAACCTCCTCCTTTTTCGAAGTCGGTTAATTAAAGCGACCGAGGCTGCCTGAGTGACGTGTAAAGAAAGAGGAAGGTAACCACGGAACTCTTGGCTTACAGCGAATGTGAGAACGTAATCAAAGAGCAAAATGGACGAAGGCTAAAATGGCTCAACAGATGTTCAAGACAGAGTGCGAAGTAATATCGAGATGCCAGGATGGATGCAAAGAAAATTGTTAAAAGAAGAAGAGAGAGGCCCTAATGAAGGGAATAGAGCAACAAATTGAGGCCTCAACAGTAAGTAACGATGGAAGAGTTGGTGGCATCCGTAAAACATACGAGGTTTGATCAAAAAGTTCCCGTAATTTTTGTTTATTTGAAAAATTAACCATTGGTTCATCTACATTTACAATACTCCCTTCAACATAGCATCAATTGGTTATAATACGACTATGCCAACGTGTTTTTCAGTCTTAAAAACCGTTCTCGAATGGACTTTTTTTGCTAGGCTTCAGCTCGCTCAGCGCCTACACAGTTTCTTTTTACGCCTTCAAAGGTCGCGAAACGTTGTCCTTTCGTGGTGATTTCATTATTTGGAAGAAGAAAGATCGTGTTGGGCAAATGCGGCAGTGCTGCGTCAATAATTTTTTTTGCGTAAAATTCTTGAAGATCACTCAAAAATCACTCACGTGGCCGACTGGTGCATTATCGCCGTGACTGCCCTTCCATTTCGCCGTTTCCAACGAATAGCTTCAGACAGATGTGACGTAAAATTCCAGAATAATGTTTTTATTTATTTATCGTTACACCTAATGACAAAAATTAATGGAAAACAAAACTACACTTTCCATATGTTTATCATGATCTTCAATTTGTTCACGATAACTTTGAAGATTTGAACTGTTGGCTTGCCGGAAGCCTTCTACAACACTTTCTCCATGACAGAATAGTTTATCTAATTCTTTACACAAAGTTTACTCCATATTTATCAATCTTGCATTGTAGAATGCCAAAAAAAAAATCGCCAAATACTCCAAAATATAACTTACTCAATTAGTTCTCAAATCTAAACTATTCGTCCAATAGCGTAAAAACTTTAGCCAATTGTGACTAAGATGGGTACAGACGTCACATAAAATCAGTTTCTTAATTGGACATTTATAGCGCATAAAATCCAAAAATTGCACGAACTTTTTCATAATCAAGAAAGAACTTTTTCGAAGGTGTCATAATCAAGAATGAAGAAGGAGAAACACTAGTATTATAGGATGATGTCCTGAACAGATGGAGACTATTCTGTGCTGGCATTTTGAGTACAGCTGAATCCTGATGAGGATTTTGAAATGCAGGTTTGAGTTGCCAGTACAACGATGAAGAAGCTGGGATGAGAGCAACTGATGAAGAGGATATTGAAAATTACATTGGAGACTATACCAAAAAGCTTTCCACAACAATAGGGCAACTGTCGATCAGATTTTCTCACTTAGACAGATTTGTAAAAAGATGGGAGAGTACAACCAGACCACGTGGGTGCTCTTTATTGAATTTAAGATAGCTTATAATACAATATTCAGCAGTATCATAATAACGAAAGGCCTGAGTATGGTGCGTAAGTTGGTTAAGCTTGTTAGATGTGCACTTATGGAGCCTAGGTGCAGGGTGAAGATTGGTGGTTCCACATCGGAAGCATTCAATATAGGAGTTGGCCTATGATAGAGTGATCCACTGGCTCCTCTCCTGCTCAGTATTGTCCTTCAGGATAAAGCGAATACTGTCGGGGTTTAAAGTGTCCAGTTTAGTTATTGCCAAACATAAATAGACTGTGCCACTAACTGGATAAACGAAAATTTCTACCAAGGCGGAAAAAGGGGGAGTTATTGTAAAGTGAACTATCTTTAATAAGGGGGGACTATTTTTAATAAAATAACACTGATACTTTTTTACGCATACGATGATGTAATTATTTATAGATCTCTGCTTTGTGTTAACAAAGTCTTCCTAAAACCTGATGAAGAGGCACGCAAAATAGGACTTAGCGAAAATGAAGGTAAGACCAAAATAAACCGGTGTAACGAGCAGAAAATTTTAAAATTTTTTAATTTTCACCTCGGCAGAGTACGTTCACACGAGGCAAGTGTCAACGACTTATGGTGGAGCAATAAATAAGGAGTAATGAGAAGGTGTCAGTGAAGCGTTGCTGACTTGACAATAGAAACGCATTAAGTTCAATCCAACTATAGAATTTGGTGGCGTAAGATGACAGGGAAAGTTTCGCCCAGAATTATTGCTCTCCGCAGCTGTAACAACGTAAGTGAGGACATTCACACCCGTACCAAGAATTGTAGCAGATGTGGCCGTGTTACGTCAGTAGACGATAAGCGACAAAAACAAGTGATGCTCCATACTACAATGAAACGGATACGCTGCACCTTAAGTAACAATACTGGAAGATAGGCTGACAAAAACTAAAGTCATGTTACACAGCTGGAGGTATCGTCTAATTGACAGACAAGAATTTACGAAGGGACAGTTGGGGTGACTTCAACGACCAGCAGATGTTCGAAATTAGTAATAGCCAGAAAAAAGGGGTAAGAGCATAGAACAATACGCCAGGAAGACTGTAAGTACAGATAATGGGAATCTATAGAAACGCAGAGTTTACTCAGACAATAGGCTGATAGACAAGTTGTTAATAGCCATAGTTTCTTCGAAGCGGGTCAACGATCGTCAAGCCAGAGAGCAGGGAGACCTAAGGACCTATCAGAGACCGTCAGCCAGCGAGAAATTTGATGGTGAGGGATGTTTCCATAGCAACTGAGACGAAGAACCTATCGGAAGAACTATGACGTAGGATTTTGACATAGTGGGACAGTATTTTCTGAGAAAATCAAAAACTGACCAATCTCGAAAAGAAGTGGGCGTGAAGCGCGCCAGAGACAAAATTTTGAGTAGGGACGAATTAATAAAACTAGCTGTCCAGGAAGACGGAGGGGCAGTCATACTCAAATTTTAGACAGTGATATTCAATTTTCAGACAGACAGTCAACACTTAAATTTTGAATAGTTATACTAAAGTTTTTACAGTTAGAATTTTCAGACAGTTTACATTTAAATTATCAAGTAGTTTAACTTCAAGTGCGAGAGACGGTATATCATAAACTTTCCATTGTTTACTCAAATCATTCGGAAGTTAGATAAATAACAAGGAACTTAAAACTTAATAATACATTCATATCGCGGTAGTGGAACTTTACCGAAGTGCGCAGTAACGGACTTAGTGAAATTTACACCAAGTGAACAATCAGACCGTTACACTAACAGACAGCATCACTAAACGATATACAAATTATTGGAACTTAGTATTGTGTATCAACAACATAATGAACACGAAACATTAAACAAACTAATCAATTATAGGATCGTTTGTTGAAGCAGCGACTAATGAAACTAGACATGTATATTGACTTTAAAACGAACTCACAGCAAACACAATAAGATAGAACATTGATTGAACACTGAACTTCAATTACTTACACATATACAAACACCTACGCGAGTGGTCGGAAGAATAAAGTGATAAGTGGCAGTGATAAAACAACTTACGACGGAATGTATCTACGAGCCATCTCCATCACCAGAACGAGACTTCATCAACAACTAATGGATATTCAATAACCAAGTAACCATTATTATAATTACTTCTAATTAGTAACTTCTACTGACCTGGTTTCTTTCAAAGAATTCACACCTGAGAAATTTATTAAGAAAAGTAATGAGTAAATCTGAATAAAGTAGTTAATGAACGTATAAACAAAAGCTTATTTGGGATTTAATGAACGCATTAAATAAGTAGAATATTGAATTGTAACATCATTTGATTTATATATGTATGTATGTTTTTCTTTGTTTCAGCATATATTAAGATATATCTTTGTCTATTATAAACATGTATGTATTTCAGGTACAGCGACGTAACCTATGTACTATTATAATATGTCATAAATGATAATTAAACTAGTATTTTAGTTAATCAGAAACATGCGTTCATTATTACCAGTGCAACCCAAATATTAACTTAAGGTTGAAAGAATGCAAATAGATTTAAGAGTTTCTTATGTTCAATTAAATAAATGATATCACGTAAGTGTTGATGAGCATAGATAGTTAGAATCATCATTAAGATTAAATTATACACATACGTGTCAGAGATTGATAAATTTACATATATAATAAATAACCCATTCATTAATAGATTTAAAAAATTCATGTTGTAAATGGTTGCCCAACGCGTGGCATAATAGATTTATAACCCATTTAAAATCATGTTGTAAATGGCGCCCATTCGCACGGCATGATACGTATTAACACAGATTGTTAACACGTACGGCTTAGGTAAAGAACAGGCAGTAGAAGTAGTAGAAAAAGTAGCGTCATAGAAGTAGAAGTAAGATAAGTGTTATTAGTGTAAGTCAGTTTGAATGATTACGCGCAGTAGGGCTAAAATGGCGAGCAATTCAGACAGTGTAGAATTTGACATTAATAACCAATTAGGTGCAGTAAATACCGAGGACAATACTACACCTAGTGAACCAAATAGTGTGGTAGGGAGTCCAGAAGATAGGGCGCGAGGACAGACATCAAAACTAGAGGATGGAACTATACAGATGTTGATGGAGTTCATCCGTCAACAGAACGAAAAACAGAACGAGAATATTAAATTAATTAGCGAAGAAAGTAACAGAAAACAAGAAGAAAATATTAAATTAATTAGTGAAAAATTCGACCAGCAGAAGGAAGAACAAAAGGAAGGTAATAGATTAATTAATGAAAAGCTCGACCAGCATAAGGAAGAGATGACACAAATAAGGTCCGAGATACGTGACTGTCAGCAGACTTGGGAAAAAAAGGTCGATGAATTACAGAAAAGGCAAGATGATATCGTGAGAGACTTAAGAGAAGAAGCCGACAAGAAGTACGTGGAAATACAAGAAAAACAAGAGAATGATCGTCAAGAATGGATGGCGGCGGTACACTCTACCCAGACGACCGTTAAAAAGATTAATCACAAGTTCGATGTTCACGTTAAGGATTACAATAAGAAGCACGAAGAACTCAAGGCCGAGATGCACAATACCATACTGCAGAGACAACAGGAACAAGAAGGAACAAATAGTAATATTATACAAAAATTAGAAGACGTAGACGGTAGACAACGTTCAACAGAACAGAAGTTGGACGAGACTACGAAAGAAAAGACAACTAGGATCGAAGAATTAAAGGGACATTTAAATAAGGTAAGAGAAAACCAAGAAAGGTTACAGCGACAACTGATGGAAGGTGATTGTGGAATGTTAAATCGGATTAACGGACCTAACCACAATGATCTCAAATATAATGGCACAGACAGATTCCCTATGGAATTCCTCAAAGAATTGTCCGAAGTTCAAGAGTTATATTATCCCGCTGACAATATCAAGTGGATTGGCAAACATCTGGAGTTAGACGCAGGAATTTGGTGGCGAGTGATACGTGACCAGATATCAAACTTCGCAGAATTCAAGGAAGCGTTCTCTCTAAAATATTGGGGCCAGGAACGACAGGACAGTATCCGGGACCATTTGGAGTTTGGCAGATTTGATTGGCGCGGACCAGTTACTGCTATTCAATATATTGAACGGATTTTGTTGGAAAGTAAGCAGTTAACACCTACTTTGTCTGATTATCAGTTAATACGTAAGATATCTCGTCACTTTGGGCGGGACATCCAGCTTGCGGTGGTCACAAGAGGAATTGTGACGATACCAAACTTCGAATCTCTGATCATCGAGTATTCACAGATTCAACCAAGAATTAATAGAGAAGCGAACTATGCAGCAAACGAGGGAAGAAATGCATATAAGGAAGGTGAAAGTAGCCTGAACAAAGGAGGCGGTATACAGAAGAAAACATGGGGTGACAGACCCGCCATAAATAACCAGCCCCGTAACGCAGACCGGCGCGCTGTCAACACAATAGAGTTTACAAATACGACAGCTGGTGCATCGGGCACTCAACCTAAAAGAAATCGTCAACAAGAAGAGGAAAAAAAATCCCTCCACCCATTAACAAAGATAGCCGTCAAAACAAATGACTACCAGACGAATATTATCCTACCGGACTTACGAAGCGATTTATTGTGTAATGATGATGAAGAAATTTCTCAACGAATAATCAGGTGTCCAGAGATAAATATCAAGTTCAATAATAATGTTAGTGTACAAGCGTTAATCGATACTGGATCTGTAATAGCTGGGTTATCTGAGTCGTGGTTTCACCAAAACAAACATGACATTACACCTTATGAAATATTACCGATGTCTAACACATTAATAGTTAGCGCAGTTGGTAATAAATCAAAGCTAATCAGAAAACAAATATTATGTGATATCTATATTGAAGAAATTAAATATGAATGTGTTTTCCTAATAATACCAGATTTGATAAAACCATGCATATTAGGAACCAATTTTCTTCAAGAAACAGGGTGTCTCATTGACATGGGAAGAAGAATCGTCGAGATAAGAAGAGAGGATAACGAAGCGACATACACGGTGCCTATGATGCATATAGAAGTGGTGGACGTAGAAGAAGAAGAAGAGATCATCAGAAACATTAACAAGAAGATAGAAAGTATAGAATGCGGAGATAGAGGAACGTTGGAAAGGTTAAGGGAGATTCTAATAAGAAATTGTAGTTTATTCAGAGAATTCCCCGGAAGAATCGATGGGTATGTCCACGAGTTCCGAGTCACCGACCAGACACCGTACTTCCAGAGAGGATGGCCTGTCCCATTAGCCTATAAAGGGAAGGTAGATGAGGAGATTCGGAAAATGTTACGGTATGGGGTCATTGAGAGATGCAACAGCGCATATATCAACCCACTAGTTACGGTAATCAAGAAGGATGGTAGCGTACGATTGTGTTTGGATGCGAGGAAGGTGAACAGTGTGACTATCCCGGACTACGAGGGTGCCCCTCCAATAAACGACATTTTGGCGAGATGTGGAGAGATGAAGTACTTATCTACCGTAGATCTAACTAGCAGTTTCTGGCAAGTACCACTGAAGTCGGAATGCCGGAACTTCACCGCTTTTATGTACGACGGCAAGTGTTATCGTTTTACAGTTACACCATTCGGCCTGAGTACCAGTTCTGCTGCACTGACCAGGGGATTGGACACAGTACTGGACGAAGAAGTAAAAGAGAATACCATTATTTATGTCGACGATTGCCTGCGTTAGTCAGAAGATTTAGAAACGCATTTGTTACATTTAGACTTATTATTATCTAATTTAAGAAGGGCAAATTTAACCATCAATTTGGAGAAGTCGCAGTTCTTCAGACAAGAAATCGCGTACCTCGGTTATCAACTAACAACGCAAGGAATACGAGCAACGGACGAGAAGATAGATGCCATTATGAAGTTCCCTGCACCTCGGAACCAAAAACAATTAAAAGGTTTCCTGGGGTTGACAAATTTCTATAATCGTTTTACAGACAAATACGCTGAAACTACTAAACCATTACTGGAGTTGCTACGGAAAGGACAGAAATTCACCTGGACACAGGAATTAAATGAGTGTTTTCAGCAGGTTAAAAGGTTATTCGTAGAAACAGTCATCTTAAAGTTTCCCCGAATAAACCAAAGATATTATATGCAATGTGACGCCAGCAACTTTGCATATGGCGGACAACTATATCAATTGGACGAAGAAGGAAGAATTGGAGTAATAGCTTTTACCAGCAGGACATTCAAGGGTGCGGAAATAAATTATTACACTACGGAGAAGGAGCTTTTGTGTATTGTAAGATGTCTTGAGCGGTTCCGTATATACATACTAGGACAACCGTTAACCATCATTACTGATAATAAAGCACTGACTTTTATGAATAAATGTCATTTAAACAACTCGCGTATTACACGCTGGATCTTAAGTATTCAGGAGTACAAATTTGACATTGTCCATTGTAGAGGTAAGGACAATATTATTGCTGATCTTCTGAGCAGAAATCCAGAAGATGCCACACCAGAAGTAATTAGTGACAATATTTCCGAATATTTAATTAACCACCTGACAATCAAAATGGATAAGAAGGTAAGCAAGATCCTAATGGATATTGGAAGGCACCAAATTCGAGATCATAAGCTTAAGTATATTATTGATAAGATTAGGGAAAATTGTGTAGATAAGAAACTAAATAAATTTTATAGATTCGTCGATGAGAAATTGTACAGATTACGCAAAGGAGAGTGGAAACTATACGTACCGAACAGTGTGTCTGGCGAAATAATTGCTGAAATACACCGTATGTATGGGCATCCCGGTGCGAAGAGATGTATCAAATTATTGCAGGAG
Organism: Magicicada septendecula; assembly: GCA_034769895.1. Taxonomy (NCBI): domain Eukaryota; kingdom Metazoa; phylum Arthropoda; class Insecta; order Hemiptera; family Cicadidae; genus Magicicada; species Magicicada septendecula. Next base: position 136,799,477 of record CM068367.1, on the reverse strand, counting down.
TACTTTACCATGGACGGGATGTTAAAGAGGGTGAAAAATTATGTACGGACTTGCGACACTTGTCAAAAAAAAAAGGATTCCGGTAACAGAAATTCGTTCGGGGGAACAAAAGCCATAATACCGTTACGCAAGGGTGACCTTGTGAGCGCGGACTATTACGGACCGTTACCTGCTTCGTCCAGCGGGGTAAGGTATCTATTTATTATGGTTGACAACTTTACCAAATACGTACGACTTTTCACACTTCGAAGGGCAACGACCGTCGCTACACTGAGGAGAGTACACCAATATCGTGAAGAACTAGGGTCTCCTAGAGTGATTATCACAGACAACGGAACGCAATTTTCATCTAAAAAATGGTTAGATGGACTAACTGAACTAAATATCCAACCACGATTTACCGCAATAAGGAACCCTTGTGCGAATCTGGCTGAAAGAATCAACAGACAGCTTGGGAACTTATTTAGGATCTTTGTTGGTGATCAACATACAAAGTGGTCGCGTTACGTACCAATCGTCGAGAGTTGTATTAACGAAACGTACCACGAGACGATAGAAGTAACACCGTACGAAGCTCAGCTCGGAAAAAACCTCCCAGAGCGTGGGAAAAATACATCAACAAGGATATGCTCCTAGTTAAAGGGGTAGATCATAACCAAATATTTATCAAAATGAAGGAGAAGAGAGAAAAACAAGCAAAATTATGTAATGAGACTAAAACCATTACAAGATTCAACATTGGTGAGAAAGTGTTAATCAGAACATATCATCAATCGGACGCGGTCCAGAAAAGAATTAAAAATTTTGCGAACTGTACTGCGGACCATATAAAGTGCATCAAATTCTCGGAGAAGCTACTTATCTACTCGTTGATTGCGATGATGACAAGAAACTCCGTGGAAAATTTAATGCCAGACAATTGAAAAAATACTATGAACCAGAGAATTGAAGATGAAGGAAGAGGAAGAAATTGAAGAAGATGTCGTAAGAAGCTAGCCGATGCTGATGAATCAACTGCGTTAGGGTAATTGACGCGGTGATATCATTCAAGCTGGCTTATCCAAGAAAGTTATGTACTTTAATTGTTGAAACATAACATAAAAATGTATTTAGTCAATTAAGCACTAATTAAATGTTAGATAATAAGATAAATTAACATTTAGTGTGACATTTTAAAAAAATATTGCAGTGAATGCAAAGGACATTTAATTGCTATTATTTGATTTATATGGTAATAAGTTAAAAGGACAAAGAGAAAAATGGACACATAAAATCAGATAAGTGATAATATTCAACGAACTAGATAGTGAATGAACTTTATTAATGTGAATGTATGTAATTAGTAGGCTAGGATTGTAAATGATGCTATCATGAAGTAGGTAAATCATTGAAACTAAATGGAATACGTGTATGTTATTTATTAAGATAATTACAATTAACATAACGATTGTGTCAACTAACAATCTAATTTTAAAATAACAGTTTAAAAGATTTTATTGGTAAGATCATTAGTAGTGTACAAAGGTGTATATGTATAGGAGATTTTCTTTGATATCATGTAAAGGTTACATTGAACCGCTTAACTGTTTGATAATATCTTGTGAATATGATATTTTAGAAGGTAAAATTTTATTCAATTGATGAAATTATTTAATTGCTTATGGAATTTATGATTTGTCTTATAATTATAAAGATAAGGTATTTATATGTCAATTCGACAATGTGAAATGCGTTCAGCTATCCCAAATAGCTAGCAATAAATTCAGAGAACCAATTAAAACCAAAAGGGGGTGTACCACTGGTCATATAAGCTTTTGAAAGTAGGTTATTGTGTATACATTCCCCTGAAGAAGATGGACACGGCGAGGCGACGTACAGGGCGCAGAATTTAGATTTGAGTTGTTCCCAGAAGTCACATCGTCAAATCGAAATGGAGGACACTGTAACGAGCAGAAAATTTTAAAATTTTTTAATTTTCACCTCGGCAGAGTACGTTCACACGAGGCAAGTGTCAACGACTTATGGTGGAGCAATAAATAAGGAGTAATGAGAAGGTGTCAGTGAAGCGTTGCTGACTTGACAATAGAAACGCATTAAGTTCAATCCAACTATAGAATTTGGTGGCGTAAGATGACAGGGAAAGTTTCGCCCAGAATTATTGCTCTCCGCAGCTGTAACAACGTAAGTGAGGACATTCACACCCGTACCAAGAATTGTAGCAGATGTGGCCGTGTTACGTCAGTAGACGATAAGCGACAAAAACAAGTGATGCTCCATACTACAATGAAACGGATACGCTGCACCTTAAGTAACAATACTGGAAGATAGGCTGACAAAAACTAAAGTCATGTTACACAGCTGGAGGTATCGTCTAATTGACAGACAAGAATTTACGAAGGGACAGTTGGGGTGACTTCAACGACCAGCAGATGTTCGAAATTAGTAATAGCCAGAAAAAAGGGGTAAGAGCATAGAACAATACGCCAGGAAGACTGTAAGTACAGATAATGGGAATCTATAGAAACGCAGAGTTTACTCAGACAATAGGCTGATAGACAAGTTGTTAATAGCCATAGTTTCTTCGAAGCGGGTCAACGATCGTCAAGCCAGAGAGCAGGGAGACCTAAGGACCTATCAGAGACCGTCAGCCAGCGAGAAATTTGATGGTGAGGGATGTTTCCATAGCAACTGAGACGAAGAACCTATCGGAAGAACTATGACGTAGAATTTTGACATAGTGGGACAGTATTTTCTGAGAAAATCAAAAACTGACCAATCTCGAAAAGAAGTGGGCGTGAAGCGCGCCAGAGACAAAATTTTGAGTAGGGACGAATTAATAAAACTAGCTGTCCAGGAAGACGGAGGGGCAGTCATACTCAAATTTTAGACAGTGATATTCAATTTTCAGACAGACAGTCAACACTTAAATTTTGAATAGTTATACTAAAGTTTTTACAGTTAGAATTTTCAGACAGTTTACATTTAAATTATCAAGTAGTTTAACTTCAAGTGCGAGAGACGGTATATCATAAACTTTCCATTGTTTACTCAAATCATTCGGAAGTTAGATAAATAACAAGGAACTTAAAACTTAATAATACATTCATATCGCGGTAGTGGAACTTTACCGAAGTGCGCAGTAACGGACTTAGTGAAATTTACACCAAGTGAACAATCAGACCGTTACACTAACAGACAGCATCACTAAACGATATACAAATTATTGGAACTTAGTATTGTGTATCAACAACATAATGAACACGAAACATTAAACAAACTAATCAATTATAGGATCGTTTGTTGAAGCAGCGACTAATGAAACTAGACATGTATATTGACTTTAAAACGAACTCACAGCAAACACAATAAGATAGAACATTGATTGAACACTGAACTTCAATTACTTACACATATACAAACACCTACGCGAGTGGTCGGAAGAATAAAGTGATAAGTGGCAGTGATAAAACAACTTACGACGGAATGTATCTACGAGCCATCTCCATCACCAGAACGAGACTTCATCAACAACTAATGGATATTCAATAACCAAGTAACCATTATTATAATTACTTCTAATTAGTAACTTCTACTGACCTGGTTTCTTTCAAAGAATTCACACCTGAGAAATTTATTAAGAAAAGTAATGAGTAAATCTGAATAAAGTAGTTAATGAACGTATAAACAAAAGCTTATTTGGGATTTAATGAACGCATTAAATAAGTAGAATATTGAATTGTAACATCATTTGATTTATATATGTATGTATGTTTTTCTTTGTTTCAGCATATATTAAGATATATCTTTGTCTATTATAAACATGTATGTATTTCAGGTACAGCGACGTAACCTATGTACTATTATAATATGTCATAAATGATAATTAAACTAGTATTTTAGTTAATCAGAAACATGCATTCATTATTACCAATGCAACCCAAATATTAACTTAAGTTTGAAAGAATGCAAATAGATTTAAGAGTTTCTTATGTTCAATTAAATAAATGATATCACGTAAGTGTTGATGAGCATAGATAGTTAGAATCATCATTAAGATTAAATTATACACATACGTGTCAGAGATTGATAAATTTACATATATAATAAATAACCCATTCATTAATAGATTTAAAAAATTCATGTTGTAAATGGTTGCCCAACGCGTGGCATAATAGATTTATAACCCATTTAAAATCATGTTGTACCGGTATCAAGAAGGAAGAGGCAGAATTACGTGTTTGGTGATTACTGTTTTGAACCAGTCTCTAGTTTCCAATACCTTGACGAATAGGAGGAAGTAAGAGGAAGAGTAACATACTTTGCCTTGAATAAAATCTTGAAGAGTAGGTTAATATGCCGGTCAACGAAGTTCAGGTTCTACAAGACCTTATATAAACCAGTTGTACCACATAGCGGTGAAACCTGGACCCTTAATAGGTCGCCAATGGAGCTTCTGGGCAGATTTGAAACAAACTTGCTTAGGAGGATTATAGATCCATCATGTGAAAATACGATATGGTGGTGGAGGAAAAATAAAAAATGTATTGCCTCCTTCGAGAGGATACGAAGGTTGAAGTGGCTATGTCATGTCCTGAGGATGGAAGACAGCAGGATAGGCAAAAATTGTACAAGTGTTCTCCTGGTGGAGTATTATCTAGAGGACGACCTAGGAGTCGATGGACAGACAGGGACACGACCGATATGGATGGACGACTGCAGTTGAGCAAACCAAAGACATCTACATGCGTCTGCTGCACCAATCAAGAAGTACTCGTAGATTTTCTTTAGTTCAAACTTAAATTTTAAATTGATTTTCTTTTCCTCAGTTAACTAAGAAATTTACGTCGTTTCTAATTTTAAATACTTATTTATTTACTTAACTTACATTATCCTTTATTCTTTGCTTTATAAATGTCTGTATTCCAATTTGATTCATCTTGGTAAATTTAGTAATAATTTTCTTAGGGGGCGTTCGGATTGTAGAATATTCCGACTACCACAGTTCGGATTATCAAGGTCCACTGCACTTTCTTTTATACTATTCAGAAGAAAGTTGCCCAAAAAATTCATAATACTCATGTTTTTTACGTATTTGATACGAAAGTCTATGCTTATGCCATCTAGCGGCGAAAACCTATACTATTTAACCAACAGACATAAACGCACTACTTTTTTATGAATAGTTTTCTCTTTTTTTTTTTTTTAATTTCTCCACCTTTTCAATTCCCGATATGTTTCTAAGAGTATCCTCTTTTTTACTCATATGTAACGTTATCTTTAATACTTTCACTAACGATAACCAAATATAAATATATTCACACCATTTTCATTGTACAATAATATACGACATATACTATTCAAAGTGGTGTGCGTGCGCCCACACACACACACACACACACACAAAATGAACAGTCATCAACAAGTGAGCAATAATATGTTATACATGTAATAATCAATCAATGTTAATCTATATATATATATATATATATATATATGTTATAAAGGTATATATTATTAATATTTAGTCACTTTGCATTACTAAACGTGAAGAAATAGTTTTTTTTTAATTAAAAACCTAAGGAAATTATTAAAAAAATAGAATTAGAATATTTTTTAACTTCAATCAAAAGTTTGATTAAGTAAAATCGAAAGGAAATTTTCACAATAGTTTATATTGTGTAATTTACTTTGTTTGGTTTATTTGTTAGCGAACAAACATTAACTTGAATTTGAAACCGTAAGTATCTCGAATACCCATATTCAGTGGCGGCTTGCCCATAAGGGCTCTCGGGCGCAGCCCTCCCAATAAAATAAAAAGTAATAATTAATTTTTCACCAAATCAATTAAAAAAGTTCCTATACGCATCAAACAATAATACAATGGAAAACATTTGACGTTTAAAAGTCCGGAGTTGAGTTGCGGGCGTTGGCCATAGAGCCCAAAGCTACTGTGTGCAGTGTAAATGGAAAATACAGCATACAGCTCTAACCGTGCGGTGACGTCAATCAACTGTGTTCTTACGGACATGCTGGACCCATCCTTGGCCACGCATGCGCAAATCATCACAGCCAGCGCCAGCGGCTAGCAGTGTAGCAGTTATTGGCACTCCTTGTTTGCAAACAGAGTTATTCTGTTTAGTGTGTGATTAATGTGCGTCATAATGAATAACACGGATTCTAACCTTGTAATTACGAATGATGTAAGTAAAATTATTAGCCAAGGGATAAAGAACTTAGAGCACAGGGTTGAACTTAAAAGACTAGGGCCTCCTAGGCCTAATATGGTGATTAATCAAGTACAAAAATCCACTAAGAGTAGGAATAGCTACACTCGGAAATTTAGTATTCATTTGTATAATTATGCTGATTGGTTGTGTGGGTGTGGAATAAAAAACTCATTTTTCTGTTACCCGTGCATAGTAATGGGCGTACAGGATCGCACCTGGACTGTAGATGGTGTCTTGGATATTAAGCATTTGAGTGAAAAACTTAAAAAACATAAATTAAGTGAAAAACATATAAATGCGTGTATCGAGTATGCAGTACTTGGGAAGGTTGACATTAGATCTCAGTTAGACAGTGCATATAGATTAAGAATTCAGAAGTTAAATGAGGAAGTATAAAAAAATCGGTACATTTTAAGTACGGTAAGTTGATTGATGCTGTGAAGTTTTGTGGGGCTTTTGAACTTGCATTAAGGAGGCATGACGAAAGTGGCACTGACACATCTAACAACCCCGGCATATTTCGTGGTCTTGTCAACCTAATGGCAGAGTTAGACTCTAAATTAAAACAACATATTGAAAAAAGCAATAACCGAGTATTTTTAGGGTTTTCCAAAACCATCCAAAATGATTTACTTGATTCCATATGTGCCGTGTGCTTGGAAATTATATGCGACGAAATTACTCAAACTAAATATATTGCTATTGAAGCCGATGAGACAACTGACTGTGCTACATTGTCTCAGCTAGTGTTTGTTGTCAGATACGAGTTAAATGGGGTTGTAAATGAAAGATTTGTTAGTTCTGTAGTACCCAAAGGTCATGACGCAGCATCTGTTAGTGAAGCAATTTTAATGAGCTGGAAAAACTAAAAATTGACAAAACACCTGAAAGAGTGATTGCTCAAAGCTACGATGGGACTTCTGTCATGAGTGGCCAGCACACAGGTGTGCAGGCAAGAGTCAAAGCTGAGTACAAAAATGCACATTTCGTACACTGCTACGCGCATCAACTAAATTTGATCATTGAATGCTGCGCAACACAAAATAAACAAATAAAAATATTTTTCAGTAATGTTGAAGCATTTTCATCCTTTTTTTTACAATCGACTAAAAGAACAGCAGTACTTGACGACATTATGAAAAAACGAATACCAAAGAGCTCTGGCACTCGTTGGAACTTCAAGTCTAGAATTGTCAGCACATTATTAAGTATAAAAATGAAATAGAAGAATGCTTAAATAAAATATTAGACGACGACAGGAATGATTATACAACTGTAAACAAAGCAGTTGGTTTAAGCAACCTTCTTAAAGACAACGATTTCATTTTCTGGGTAACATTTTTTAATAAAATAATGCTCCATTGTGAAACGAGCTTCAGAACAAGACAATCGACTGCATCAAGGCCTTAAAATATATAGGCGAATTTAAGTCTATAATCCAAAAAATAAGAAACTTGCCTGAGGTTGACCAGCCCAGTTCTAGCGAACTTGATGGAACTGAAAATGATTTATCTTGTTCAGGCCCCAGTAGAAAACGTGGCCGATTTGAAGATAGAAGACACATTGTGGCAAAAGAAGTATGTGATGTTATCATGACTGGAATTGACAATCGCTTTAATTTCTTAGATCATTTGTCGGTAGCTAAGTTATTTCAGCCAAGTTTGTTTCCTGAGTTCAAAAATAAATTTCCTGAAAATGAATTAGAAATTGCTGTAAATTTATTCCAGTTGAATAAAATAGAACTGAAACAAGAGTTGGTAGTAATATACAGTAGAAGTGATTTTTCTGAGGCAACAGGCTCATTACGGTTGCTTTTATTTATGATAATAATCTGAGAGATGTGCTCCCCGAATCAGTGAAATTACTTCAGATCATCTGCAATAATCCCAATGACCACTGCAGAAAGTGAAAGATGTTTTTCAACTTTAAAGCGAATAAAGACTTTTACCAGGAGCACAATGAAAGAAGGTAGACTCAGTGCACTCGCCATGTGTTCAATTGAAAAGAAATTATTATCTACCCCCAATTTCAATGAATGTATGATCAACCACTTCGCTGCACAGAAGGAGAGGAGGATGGACTTCTGCTACAAACAATATAACTAAAGTCGTAGATTAATTTATTTTTGATATTAATGTGCCTAAGTATATTTAAAGTGGTAGAAGATTAATACCTTGTTACTTAATACAACTTCCTCCTGAATTCTGATGCTAGGTCTAATTTTAAAAATATAGCTTTCACATTTGCCCTGTGGTATATAGCTATGTACTTCTGTTCTATAAAATATTTTGAATTTCCACTCTTATTATTCACATATCTTAAAAATAAAATACTTACAGTAAAATCAAATGTTATAAGTAGACTAATTTTGACAATTTTATAAATTTATAAAAATACATACAAGAAAGTGAATGAGTGTGTGTATCTGTGTGTGCGCGTTCGTGTGCATGTGTTTTTATGACCTTATGAAAGAGCCCCTCCCATGTTCATAACGACGAGCCGCCACTGCCCATATTAACCTTTCGATTCTAACTTTAATTGCAACACTCAAAATGTTATCTTACATTAATACGGAATTGATCAAGTACAGTAATTTTTTTTTAATCTAAACAAACGTCTTAACGTCAAAAGAAAAACGAGTGACAGGGTGACTACCATGCACGGTGGACTATGTTTCCTACACTCTAAAACTAACCGTGACTATCATACACGGTAGACTGTGTATTCCTACACTCTAAAACTAAGCGTGACTATCATACACGGTAGATTGCGTTTTCCTACACTCTAAAACTAAGCGTGACTATCATACATGGTAGACTGTGTATTTCTACACTCTAAAACTAAGCGAATAGAAATCAGCCTGTTTTTGATAAAGATTTTTTAAACTGTTTCAATAAAATTAAATTAAATGATGTCTGAATTTTAAAATTAATTATATTGTCTTATAACATTCAACTTCATGTAATTTAGTAATGTAATATATTGCAATTAGGGAACTACTTTAAAAAAAATGCACTTTAATAAGATTGAAAGTACAAGAAAATCGTAAAACTAGCTAATGGAATTATAATCTTTTTACAATATTATTTCACAAAAATACCGTAATTGCAAATTGAATAAAATCTGTATAACTGGCAATTCTGATTTAAAACTGTGATTCTGGACGAAATAAAGGCTGTGCAATGAGAATGACCTTTAAATGAGAATAATATGTAAAATAGCCTTCAGAAGTGGATTTTGATTTTTTTTTTTTTGTTATTTTAGCTTTAATTCTAAATTGTTAAAGCTTCTATTCTAAATAATTGTTATAAAAGAACCATAAATGCTACATGTAAAATTTGTATTGCTTTCAGTTAGGAAAAATGAAAAAACTACCCAACAAAATCGATTTTTGAATTTTTGACTATAGGCCACCACTAGAAAATTCCAAAAAATTTTCGTATATAAAGTAACTGAAAATACAGAAAATGAACGAAATTTCAGACCTGCAGTTCCTACATTTTTAAGATACCTCAATTTTTATTTTTCGGAATTTTTTAACAGTAATGACGGAGCCGCCGGAATTAGAAAACAAACTTTAGTAAAATTTCAGGTGCGTGTACCTTAGTTTCCATAGCTTAAAAAATAAAAACCGTAATCCGTAAACTTTTTAAAACTCATGTTTTTAAAACGCGTAAACTTTTCATCGTTATTAAACTGTCTTACGGCCAAGCCGTGTAGTAACAGTTTTTACATTCTGACTATATAATATATTCATTATTACACAAATTACTACTAAACTGTTACTATGGTAAAGTATTTATTACATGTTATACATAAATTTTAATTTTAAAAAACGTTTTTCAGTTGCATAAATTTATTAAGGAATATCAGAAGCAATATGTCAATATGCAAACAGGTAACTTTATTTCCTTTTCAAATAACCGAAGTTAAAAAAGAAAGTACTTTTAGCTTCATAAAGGTACCCCGGTAAAATGCACCTACAAAAAAATCCTTTGTTTAAGTTTATAAATGTACACCTCAAAACATTACACTGCAGATAGTTCTTACCCCCCTACCCCTCTTCCCCTATGGGGTGGGGGTAAAATTGCCTTTTTACTGTATTTATTTTTTTTCTCGATTTATGTTAATCAAGACGTTTTGGAAACAAATGGATCGTATTTTTTAGGTTCAAATGAACATATAAAAAAATACCATCTACCCTACTGAATATTTCCTTGCGTTATTCCATGTGAAAAGTACAAAAACCGCCATATTTCTGACCGGTAGAGTGGTACAAAAAATGTTTTTGCATAGATAGTTGTATTTTGATACATATTTGATGCCCTAATTTTTTTAGAATTTTTGAAATGGTGGGCTATAGCGAAAAATACAAAAAACTAAATTTGTAGGTTAGTTTCCAAGTTTTTGATTATTTAAATTTTTTTGTGATTATACCTACCTTAAAAAACACTTTAATTTTATATTTCTCTAAACATTATACAATATTTGATGGTCAGCAAGGGCAAAAATTATACTGATTTCTACAAAAAGAACCTTTCTAGGCCATTTTTGGCAATTTTGGGTAATTTTTCAAAGTTTTTAATAATTTTATTTTTTCTGGGACTCTAAACATAGTAAAAAGTGCTTAAATTTTATATTTATCTATAAGTATGTAATATTCAATCAATAGCAAGGGCAAAATTATAAGAAAAACTACAAAAAACTGCATTTTCCAACGACTTTATCATTTTTTTAGCTTGTTTACTAGTTCCCAGAACATCAGAATTCTTAAAAATCTTTATAAGACATAATATTTAATCAATTTTGCTAATATACACTATAAAACTGAATAATTCACATAAAGTAATGTTTCCTTTACCAGTGCATAATTTTATTATGCATTCTAAAGCATGACTTTTTTTAAAGTAATGTAAACACATTTGTATGATAAAAAATATTAAATATTTTTATAATTTAAATTTGTTGGGACTCTAAATCCCGTGTTTGTGTGTGTATACACATACATACATATACATATTTTTCATGTAAAAATATAACAAAATTACAGTTGTTCATAAGTTTATAGTAGTTAATCTTCCTCATCACTGTCTTCTTGTATAACCGCGTTAACATCTTCAAAATCGAACAATTTTGAGAGCATTTCTGCAGGCTGAATAATTTTTGAGAGGTACCGTCCATATGACAGGTAATAAATTATGGCAGCAAGATGTGAACAACATCCAACTGTTCTGTTACCATTTGCACAATTGCAACAGTAACCCTTGATACCTTGTATCCCAACACTATACTTATCGTAATGTACCGGTATATAAGATTTATATGTTTTACTGATTATGTGCCTTGATCTAATTTCGAACCTCACTATTTGTGGATTTATTTTTAACATGTTGACTTGAAAAGGACCATCTTCTTCTAACAATTCTGCCAAGTACAAAACATCTTGCGATAATTGGTAGGTTCCAGTAAAAAATATTTTCAAATCGTCTGTCATCTTAGGAAAATCTAGTATTTTTTTAGAAGACATTGTCTGAAATGGTAGTTTTTCTGTTCCAATTATTTGATTCAACTTCCTCCGCCAGTAGAAAGCCTTCATATAAAAAAGCAAAGAAAGATGCATCTACATGTCTTTTGTGTAGTAAACCTCTTCGTAAAATAAGTGGACATCATTTACTTATTAATAATCGAGAAACTGCACAGAAAACATTGAATGATTTCAAGATTTTTGTCCAAATTGAAGATAATGTATGATGTAAATGCTATAGTAAATTGAGAGTTAAAAAAAGTAAAAATGTTAAGCAAAGAAATGATTCTTTGCAAAATATGCTGACTGAAGGAAAAGTTGTTTCACCAGAGTTAGTAGAAGAATACGCAGTTAAAGAACCTTCTGAAGTGGCAGAACTCTTTCAAGTACTATCAAGTCAGGGTTCTGAAAAAACTTTGAGCAGTCAAGTTTCAAGTAGCACTGATTATGCAACTGATAAGCTCATTAGAAATTGACGAAGTCTCAAAATTTCTGAATGCTTTATCAGCTAGAGTAGATGCTGAGTTGCATGACAAATCTGGTGAATATTTAATTTCAGAAGAACGACTTTATGCACTTACTGGACACTCTTGGGAAAATATTTTTCTTTGAAGTATTATGACATCAATGAGAAAGACAGAAAATCGTACTATCACTCAAGCACTCATAACATTTCTATGCAAGTTAAGAACTGGTCAGTCAGATAACATACTTTCAGCTATACTTGGCATCGAAAATGAGAAAATTGTTTCTGGATTTATATACTCGGTTTTAAAATGTTTTAAAAATGAAGTATTGCCAAAACATTTTGGCTTTAAAACTAATACCAGAGAATCTCTTATTTCAGAGCATACTGCTGCAGCTGCAAATAAACTTTACAACTTAAAAGGTCGGCTAGCTATAATTTGCGATGGTACGTATTTATATCATCAAAAAAGTGCCAATAATTTATTCCAATGCAAGTCCTACTCAGTACAAAAAAAAAAGAATCCTTATGCAAACCGTTTACTGTTTGCACTACTGATGGATTTATTGTATGAGGGTAGGCTGAAAAGTAATGCACACATGCTTGTAAAACACGAACAAAATTACCTACAGAAGCGCACCTGGTGGCATTCGGGAGTAACATTCCCCCTCCAAACGCATGTGCAGTTTGAAGGAGTTTCATACAACAATACGCTTTAAGTAGCAGAAGTATGGAGACGTGTTGTAGTGCTATGTCAATGCGAGTTAAACAGCGTGCGGTTATCGAATTTTTAACTGCTGAAAATGTGATTCCTAATGAGATTCATCGTCGTTTAAAGGCTGTTTATGGTGACGATGCTGTTGACAGGTCTACTGTGAATCGATGGGTAATAAAATTTCGTGGTTGCGAGTCTGGAAAAGCCGTAATTGATGACGAAAAACGCAGTGGACGTCCGATCACTGCCACAGACGATGAACATCACAAACTCGTTGACGATTTGATTCAAAATGACCGGCGAATCACTCTAAAACACCTCCGATGTCAAGTTTGTCGGGTTAGAGACAGCCTGGCGCCAATAATCTTGCAACATGACAACGCTCGTCCACACACCTCACGCGCAACCCAAGAGGCTCTGCGAAACCTGAAGTTTGAACCGATTCCACACCCTCCCTACTCCCCTGATCTCGCGCCTTGCGATTTCTATTTTCTTCCTCTACTCAAGAGAGACCTCAAGGGTAATCATTGCACCTCGGACGATGAGGTGAAGGCAGCTGTCGCGTCATGGATTCGAGAAAAGTCTGAAGAATATTTCAGTGACGGGATAAAAAAACTTGTTACGCGTTGGGAGAAATGTGTTAGACTTAACGGCGACTATGTTGAAAAATAAATATATAATTTTGAACCTAAGGAAATGTACTTTTATTTACTTTTTCCCCCATCTAGCTATTTCTTTTCGTTCGTGTTCTACAAGCATGTGTGCATTATTTTTCAGCCTACCCTCGTAGATGTTGCTGGGCCGTTCCCTGCTATAAAAAATGATGCCCAAATTTTACAGAACATAATCTTCATAGAAAAAGGGTTAAAATCTATTTTAAGACAAGGAGATATTTTTATATTAGACAGAGGCTTTAGAGATGTGAAAGAACTGCTGGAAGAAATGGGCTATATTGTTTACATGCCAGCTTTAAAAGGGAAAAGTAAACAATTAAGTACGGAAGATTCAAACCAATCAAGGGTCATAACAAAAATTAGCTGTTCCGATCTGACGATGAGCTGTGAAGCTTGAAAGCGCTAATCGGGATAATTTTTATATAGTGGTGTGCAACAGTGACCAATCTGCTTAAAAATTAGATAGGTTGTTGAAGCTGAGCATAGAGTTATAGGCCAAAAATACAAACTTTTACATAATCAGTTACCACAATTCTCTTCTTCCTGAAGTGAATTCTTACTGCCAAATCTTTTTGGAAAACGATTGAACTCCAATAAAGGGCTACTTGAAGAAATTATCAATAGAATGATTTCAACCAATGGTAATATTAATTCACTGGCGGAGGAAGTTGAATCAAATAATTGGAACAGAAAAACTACCATTTCAGACAATGTCTTCTAAAGAAATACTAGATTTTTCTAAGATGACGTTAGACGATTTGAAAATATTTTTTACTGGAACCTACCAATTATCGCAAGCTGTTTCGTACTTGGCAGAATTGTTAGAAGATGGTTCCTTTCAAGTCAACATGTTAAAAATAAATCCACAAATAGTGAGGTTCAAAATTAGATCAAGGCACATAAACAGTAAACCATATAAATCTTATATATCGGTACCTTACGATAAGTATAGTGTTGGGATACAAGGTATCAAGGGTTACTGTTGCAATTGTGCAAATGGTAACAGAACAGTTGGATGTTGTTCACATCTTGCTGCCATAATTTATTACCTGTCATATGGACGATACCTCTCAAAAATTATTCGGCCTGCAGCAATGCTCTCAAAATTGTTCGATTTTGAAGATGTTAACTACTATAAACATATGAACAACTGTAATTTTGTTATATTTTTACATGAAAACTATGTATGTATGTGTGTATACACACACAAACACGGGATTTAGAGTCCCAACAAATTTAAATTATAAAAATATTTAATATTTTTTATCATACAAATGTGTTTACATTACTTTTAAAAAAGTCATGCTTTAGAATGCATAATAAAATTATACACTGGTAAAGGAAACATTACTTTATGTGAATTATTCAGTTTTATAGTGTATATTAGCAAAATTGATTAAATATTATGTCTTATAATGCTTTTTAAGAATTCTGATGTTCTGCGAACTAGTAAACAAGCTAAAAAAATGATAAAATCGTTAGATAATGTAGTTTTTTTTAGTTTTTCTTATAATTTTGCCCTTGCTATTGATTGAATATTACATACTTTAGAGAGAAATATAAAATTTAAGCACTTTTTAGGGTGTTTAGAGTCACAGAAAAAGTGAAATTATTAAAAACATTTAAAAATTACCCAAAATTGCTAAAAATGGCCTAGAAAGGTTCTTTTTTTTAGTCTTTAGTGTAATTTTTGTCCCTATGTCGTAATTTTCACATTTGATTTTTCAGTAGTTTGTTTTCATTCACTGAAATATCTCCCTCTTCCTGACTCTCTAACTTTGCTCGGAGAAGACTGGATATAAACATACACAGAAAATTTTTGAGTTTAAAATCTCTGGGCTATTGGACCGTGGTTAATAGCTTGTTTCTGATGTCATTTTATTTTCTACACTAGACGTTAAGGCCACCCACTGGAGCAGCGCTGCTTGTGATTAGCTATCGTGGCGCACTGTGCATTATATATAGAGAACCTAGTTTACCCGGTAAATAACTCCATTCGCCTCAACTAGGAAAACGTTCGTCCTACCATTACTTGTAGAACTATTTTTAATTTTTACTACTGAAGAAGGCCTCTGGTGGGTGGCTGAAACTTCGTGTGTAAACCTTAAACCCAGGCCGTTATAGCATACGTAATATACACAAAAAATAATTAAAAACAAATAAATTACAAAAATTCAGACTAGGAAACAGCAGAAGACTGTGAGGTAGACGTAATTCTATAAATACATTCTTCATTATTGCTTTATTTTTTTTTTTAATGCGAAGTTCCTATGTTAACGCAGAAGGATGAATTTCATGAAAAACGGCAGCATAATTATTGTTTAACACTATAGTAACAGTAATGGCGTATAATTTCCAAACAAATATTGCACGCTACTTTTCCCCTCACTTCTCAAAAAACAAAAATATGAACAAATCTTTTTCATGATAAAAAGTTTTATTTTTGACATTACAATAACAGGCATAACGTACAAGTCCCACACAACTTTTTCTTCGTTCACTTCTTAAAAAATAAAGAATCCAACAGCCCTGTTGACATGGTAACCATATAGTCGGCTGTAACCAAATAAACATATAGGTCTACCTAACCATAATGTCTCATTCCTAGAGTAGTGGAATAGTAATTTTACTTCGTCTTTTTTTTTGTTAGAATCATATTTTTGTGGACTGTTTAGAAATTAAAATATGACGATACCTAACTCGACAGGTTTGTTCACATTTACACAATACGGTGTGTAACGTCCACCCAAGGGCGCCGTAAGCGGTTGTGCACAGTCAGAGAGCGGCAAATCACGTCGTCATCAACCCTTTATTACTATGAAGTTAAATGTCTATAGCTTGTTCCTCAAATAAACAAACTCAATACTTGTGACAGTGAGCTGTGTTAATGATAAATAATCCCCGAATTCCTTAGCAGTCTGGGAATCTCCGTGCAATAGCATTGTCAACGCACACAGTGTGACCAAAATTAAGAGGTAGTTTTTGCTTTAAAATAGATTTCAAGTCAAGATTATGTTAAAATGATAAATATTAAATAGTTTGAACGCATTTTGATTATTTGTTTCAGTACTTTCTTTTTTTTAGTTTCGAATTAATCAGTTTTTTGAACGTATGAAACCTACCTATATTTTTGTTTTGCTTCTTGAATTATGTAACTTTGTATTCTGAAAGAAAATAAACCCTTTTCAGACCGAAGGACGTAAATAATACGTCCAGTAATATCCTATGCATCAGAGACCAAGCCAGATACAGCAACAACTAAAAACAAAACGACAAACTATCACGGAGTGTACTAGGAAAGACAAGGTACGATGCATGCCAAACGAAAGTATAAGAGAAAAGTGTAATGGAACAGATGTTAAATCTTGAATTACAGAAAGAAGGATACGGAATAAACACAGATCAAGAGTGGATGACACAAGGATAGTGAAAAAGGCAAGAGACAGCCAATCAACCACGAAGAGGAGCATTGGTAGATCAAAGAAGAGGTGGAGTGACAGTATGTAGGACCATTGTTATAGAACAGGACAGACTCTTAACTAGGAAGTTAAAGAAGAAGATTTATCAGACTGAGAACTATGTACAAAAAAATAAGTAGAAGGGGAGGGGTCTTAAACGCTAATGGTACATTTTTGAAAAATATATAGTGTAACATAACCAGATGTTACATAACCTAAACATATACTATCAGGTTTAATAAGTACATAACGATAATGTAAATAGCTAAGGTAATGATAAGAATAACCAAGAAGAGAGGAATCATGGAAGAAGAAAGAAGCAGAAGTGCCACAAGAAACAGTAAACCCAAATACTGTTTGACACTACAACCAGACTACAACTGACACAAACTGATGGACAAATTAAATTCACTTTAAGCTGTCAAGCGAGTCAGTGAATAATGTAAACAGAATATGATATGTTACTAAAAAATGATTAAATAAGAATCTGAATAATGTGAGATCAGAATCAGCATTTGGCTGATAATAAATCAACCATGACTAGTAATTATGAATGCCAAGAACTAAAATTAGCGATGGCCACAAAATGAGAACAAAGCTATGTTTCAATCTCAAATATACTTATGACAAATAGACACGTTTGTAAGAGGGAATCTTATACCAATAAGCTACCTCAGCAAAATTATCGAATTATAAACTAATAAATGTTGTTCAGGCAGAATTCCAGTATAAACGGTATGCCTTAACAAGGCCTAGACCAAGCGATAATCAGTGAGGTGATTATTAGGAGGTAATATAAGTGTAGATCAAATGCACAAAACAATTGTTATGCTCAAACATAGCAATAAACATTATTAAAATGATATAATTAATAATTCAATTGTGAGTTACTAGAACGGAGCAAGATAAGGTGAAACGAACTGTCATAGTGAGTAAGTATTGTTAAGAACAATGTATAAGTTAAGATTTAATTATAATACTCAGCGAATAAATCTCAGTACAGATTTAATAGTGTTCTCACATAAACGTTTGAGTGATAAAATGCGATGTAGAACACAAACTATATTAGTCAGAGTGTATAATCGCCGATTTCGGTAAACAGACGACAGTGCGGAGTAGTGTACCTGAACATTGTTTATGTAGCAATGTCAGTAAAAGTGAAAATAACTCGGTATCAAACTATATCAAATTAAAGAGGACTAAATATTCTTTAATTTGATGGCGATACAGCCCCAATCGCAACTATATTAAGTGCGTGAAAGGTGTTAGCATCATTTACAAAATATGCATCCGAAATCTGGTTATCAATACCAATAACAGCGATAACTGTCAATCATCTCAGCGTTTGGCGGTTAGAAAACCGTTTTGACGGTTGAAAAAACAATACGTCACGTTCATCACACCTGGCTAAGCCAATCACAAAATTGCTTAGTAATTAACACTCTTGCCTAAAGCCGATCTAAGGGTTGGGTATAAAAAGAGCTGTAACAAATTTTCAGCAGACACTTCTTAATCTCATTCGGCGCGGAACGTGCGCTGGCCATCTCGAAATTTTTAATAACTGATAGCGTCATCACCATAGTACATCAAAGGAAACAGTTTGACAACAACCTACAACTACTTCAAATTACTCTACAAAGAACCATTGTGATTATGTGCAGTATTATTTCATTTAGTGCGGGAAAAATAATGAACAGAATAAATAATTAAATAATATTATTTATGATCCTTTAAGTTAGAAGCGGATCAAAATTCTCTGTTCTTGTGCGTGTGTAGTGAATAACGATAATCATTATAATCCGATTATCGATGTGGTAATTGAGTTTTAATCAAATGATTAAAACCTAAAGGTAACAGTGTAACCATTTATTCATTTTACTACGAGTGCCATAACCTGTACGTTTTGATACACTGATCTGTACTGATGCATAACACTGAAACTTTTTTTTTTATATTACACCATGTCTAAATTTATTTGATGGATTTGTCAATATTAGTTAAGCTGAATGTTAGTTAGAAGTGTTCTCAAAATATAACGTTGTAAATCATAAACCAAGCGTGACGAACGCATAACCTATGAAATAGGTTATTTTTATTTTATTTTATAATAGTAACATCAAAACATTACTAGTCTATCTTATATCAGATAATCATTAGCTATTGTGTAGGCATAAACTTTCTTTTTTGTGTCTCAAAGAACTTACATCTGAGATTTTAATAATATTAATGTTAAAAATAAAGAATATCTGGACGTAACCAGAGTTAGTGCTTATGTTCTGAGCAAGCCTTATAGGGTATGTAATAACTTATTTACAATTGTACATCATTGTATGTTTTTAATTATATTTGTTTGAATTCTCTATCAAGGGTATGAATAAAACCCCATTATTAACAGCATAACTCGACTTAATTTATTTCTAACAAATAGTTAAATATTTTATTCAGAAAAACTCAAAACAACCTTCAGTTGTGATTAAATATTTTGAATAGCATTGCCATAAAGGTAATAAACAATTATTTTAATTTTTTTTAAATCATTAATTGATTCTATTCATGGGTTTTCCACGGGATTTTCCCAAAATAAATCCGTGTGGCGCCCACTATTAAACAAGGCAACCTAACCTTGTAGCTAAAGTGAGTTGGTTTGTGTAAACCGTCTTGGCAGCTTATTGAACTTCTAGAAAACACGACCAGGTACGTAAAAGTGTATTATATTTATTCTATTGTCCAGACATTACTAGACGTAACGTACTTAGACGATTATCGACCTGGAGGAGAAGTTTCACAGCTAGTATCAACAAGACGATCATCATCATCAAGCGACCAACTATTATACTTTACTTTTAAACTGAAGCAAAGCTAGTATTTAAATAATATTAACACGATTATTTTTTATTTTATTTAAGGGCATTCTTTTCAGACAATTATAATTCTACAATTGTAAACACACTTTGAGTAACCTCGAATGTTACATTTTAAATTGTTTTATAAGATTAGTAACCTTCAATTTCCAACAACTACAAACTTTAATATATTTCAAAATAATATTTCAAACGTAAACATAATTAAATTTTATTTAACCATCCCAGTTCTCGTTTACTTACAAATTGACGCATACAACGTGTGGCAGAAATTAAACACACACGACACGTATAATTTTATTACAAATTCGAACCCAACAGTGGGGCTTTAAGAAGAGAGTTTGTAATTTTATTACAAATGTCACCACCAAGTGCAGTACTCGGTACTTAATTTCTTGAAAACGGGGATTCCTGTGATTAGAAAATAAATTTGTCACTTTGGTATTATTGATTGACCGGTCCAAAAAAAGTGATCCTCTACTATCACACGAGTGGTCAAATTTCTTTCTATTAGTGAATATTTTTGTTTTAATAGTGAATACTATACAACCCACAAAGTGCATTCATTAGCAATGAGCGTTCAGGCTTTTAAATTTGTATGATCCGACATTTGGTTCCATATTTTAAATGAAATTAACTCTTTAAAAAAAATGATGCAAAATCATAAAATTAATGTTAAAATAAGCATAGACTTGCTCGAGAAATTATTGGCCATTTAAAAAAATTTAGCTGAGATGATACATCCGCTAAAATATTAGAAGCAGCTGGTAAAATCGGTAATGAATTAAATATTGAACCAGATTTTCTCCACACTGCTAGCATTTGTCAAAGGATAAAAGAGATTATTTAAATATGAACAGTTTGACGACGATTTAGTAGATCATAAAATTAATTATAAAGTAGAGTTATTATAAGAGTCTGGACCAGACATTATCTTCTTAAATAGCAGATTCGAAGAATTAAAAACGTTAAAAAATTGCTGATGTATCTGGCTTTTTCAGTAGTAACTTGCTTAGTTTACCGAAAGCAAAATTAATGAAATATCGTAAAATTTACTTTTCAAACTTAACGATGGTCTCAAGGGAAGGCAGACATTGGCAGGATTGATTTCTATAATGAGCTTAAAATGCTTAATATTTTAAATTTTCTATAATTTCTTAATGCTTTAAAACTACATTTTCTGGATCAACGGCTGAATGAACCCTATGACATTCTGCAGTATCTTTTCTCAAATGATCTGGTCTCAACATTCCTAAGTATAACAGTAGCATGAAGATATTACTTACAGGCCTACTACCGGTATCAGTTGCATCTGGGAAAGATCTTTTTTTTTATTAAAAATAAAAAACAAATTACTCAAAATCAACTGTGGTTCAGCAAAGATTAAATGATTTATCCGTTGTTCTCACTGAACATGAAATTTTGGATAATTTAGATGCAAGTCAACTAATTGTGTACTTTGTCGGTATGAGGGCAAGAAAAGTGCACTTAGTATAAAATTCGTGTTATGTAATAACAATAAATACACGTAATTATTCTTACTTACTATTATTTTCATTAATTTTGTTCACACAATAACTACTGGTGTAAAAAGTTTTCGTTCAACTTGTAAGCAATGCAATTATGAGTACAAAAACAATGAAACGGGAGAAAAAGGAGGCACGCATGGGGTAGCAGGTTGGACCCGGGCGCACAGACGGGCCTGCATCCTGGCACATCCAGCAGTTTTTATACAAAGATCTAATTTCCATTCCCACAACATAGAAGTTATTGTTGCACTACATGGATAAGACTATGAAAACTATGCTAATTTTTTTTATGGTCAGTTAGAGAATACAATGAACTGTTAAACAACTTATCGATGACTGATGAATTTGTTGTACTCTTCATAAACTACAAATTTACTGGTCTCTCATAAAGTCCTCAGCATCAGATTGTTAACAGACCACTTCACAGTTCTTTATTTATAGTGTGGTGTCTAATTTGTTCATTTAGAATTACTGAACATTATTTTTTTAAAGGTGTTCGGAAAGGGTTGGAACTGTTACTGTATCATGTTATGTTCACATGTTAAAGACATAACTATTTAGTTCTTGAACTTTCTCATCATCCAGTAAATAAACATTCTTTTCAACAAGATGGAGTTATAAGCCCCTCCATACAACTTTCTATAATACTTTACTAAAAATGAACTTTATCTTGTGAAAAACTTACTTTTTTCGTCGGACGCGTTTCGGCTTAAGTATCCGCCTTCTTCAGCTTTTTGGTCAGACTGCCATCATTTCGTAACGGTTTTTGTGTGGAAGGTGTAGTGGGGGTGGTGTGTGGAGGAAGGGGATTGGTGCAGGGATTCAACTTGATGTTTGTTTTTTGTAAAATTGTGTCAAAAAGTGTATGTGATTTATATTGTAATTGATCGTTGAGTATGTTGTTTGGTTGTGTTGTGTGGTGTTTATATATTTCGTATTGTTCAGTTGTGTTGAGTTTAAACACCACACAACACAACCAAACAACATACTCAACGATCAATTACAATATAAATCACATACACTTTTTGACACAATTTTACAAAAAACAAACATCAAGTTGAATCCCTGCACCAATCCCCTTCCTCCACACACCACCCCCACTACACCTTCCACACAAAAACCGTTACGAAATGATGGCAGTCTGACCAAAAAGCTGAAGAAGGCGGATACTTAAGCCGAAACACGTCCGACGAAAAAAGTAAGTTTTTCACAAGATAAAGTTCATTTTTAGTAAAGTGATAGTGCTGTGAAAGAAGAGATGAACAATCAAGACAACTATTTCTATAATAGTTTTCAAAATTTGTTTCCTAAGAATTGTATATTCTAACATCGAAATATAATATTACCAGACGCATGGAAACTGCATGTGGTTATTTGGAAATTCAAGATTCAGTATACCAACAGCTCATAATTTAGGAACACAAATATCAGAAGCAGCTAGGCATTAATCGGATTCCTGAATGGGTCACAAATGCAACACCTTATATGTCAAAAGTCAGGCCCAGAAATCTGATTACAGGCCTATATTGCAGCCATACACTGCAATGTTTAACGTCAAGTCCAGGTGCCTTCCTTGCTTTCCACAGAAGTGGACGCAGGTCGTCTTTGTTGCCACAAAAGAAAAGCCTATGTTGTTAGCATTTTCAACCAACATGTCTATAGCATCTTGCATTTTTCGCTTGATCATCGCTGTTGCTTTGGCCGAGTAGAACACTGCAAGGTTGTCAACGAACAAGCACTTTCCAATTGACATTTCTATACCCTCAAAGGTCCCGTTGGTGGTAATAGTAAAAAGTGTACCACTCAATTGAGACACCTGGGGTATTCCATTTTCCAACTCATGTGGAGCCGACAGTGATTGTCCGACCTGAATACATAAAGTTCTGTCTCTGAGAAAGCTGGAGATAAATTTGGGCGTTGTTGCATGATGTTAAATCTCCATGTTTAAAATTTCCTGCCTGCAGTGAAAATGTGACCATTTGAAATGTCATTTTTAATAAAAAGGTAGCGTTATATAGTATTCTTACTCGTTTTTAATGGTAATAATAATTCCATTAGTGCAGTTTTCAACTGTTAAATTATGGGATCCTTATTTTACACTAATGCTCAGCTAATACGAATGTTACAATTATTTTCTCTTCTAACCAAATCAATAATTTTTGTTTCAAAAATGTAATCCATTTACATTTACATAATTCATAACATAAGCCTTTTACATTCATTATTCTCACTTTAGCTTTATAGTTGTTCTGACAATGGAGAGACTTTCCTTTTCTGAATGCTTATTACTACTTCATTTCCATTGTAACTGCCTTTGTCATAAGTACAAGCTGATCTGGACTTGCAGTGGACATTCAGTTTGGATACATGGTCCATTAACTCAAAAAATCAAATTAAAAAAGTAGAGGAAAGTCATGATATTCAAAAGTTATCATGTAAACAATAAAACAGCCTCCAGTGTAAACACACTGTGCCAGAGAACCCCCTAACCTTATACTGTGCAGATTTGTTTACATGCACAGCAGAAGGTAGTCTCCAAATTATTAACTGAATTATAAATATCCATATGAAGAGCCCATTATATATAACGAACACCACTACCTGCACACATATATTTCTGTTTTTATTGTTCACACCAAACAGATTTATCATTCCGGTTTACTAAAACAGAAACTTTCATTCAAAGAATTAACAAAAATATCGGTATGGAGAACCATACATGACTTCCATATTCTAAGATTTATATTTAAAATCATTTTCAGCCAAACAGCCAGGGAAGGAATTTTAACAAAAAAATACTTCTTTCTTGCCAATAACGTAGTACACATATACAAAATATTATCCCCTCCCCCTTTAACTATAATTTTGATTTATAGAAAATTACCCCCAGCCCGTTCAACTAGCCTCTTCATTTATAGATATTTCATCTACGTTTCTACAGTGGATTATTAAGATCTTATCAGGATACTTTATCAAAATTAAGTACTTTACTCATGTTACAACAAAAAATGTTTCAGGTAAACTGCCCTTTCCCCGTAACCGATCTTCACCAAAATCAACAGACATTGAGTTCTCTATAGCTCAGGCACATATGTAAAAAATTATTTGATTCTGTTTGAATTTACGGCAGTTATGGTTCGTCATATAAAAAATTACCCATGTTAAAACATAAAACATGAGATTTATAAAACATATCTAAGATTTATATTTAAAATCATTTTTGAAATAAAATATTTTCATAGAACCTACTAACGCTGGGGAAATCTGAGGAGCCAATCAGAGTTGGGCCTACCTGTCACTCTGCTGAATTTGGTGGAAAGCCCTGTCACTGTCGTCAAAGTATCAGCCTTGACAGGGTCCTCTTTTTCTGCAAAATGGGAGAGGAGGCTTGAGATGGAGTGAGTGACATGGTCCCCACCTCAATGAAGAACCCATTGTTTTATAAAAATATATTTAAATTTTGAAAACTGAAAATTCTTTTCTTGTTGTAAATATTTATATTTTATAATCAAAATGACTTTATCAAAAAACAAACATCATTTTTTTATAATAAGTATTTACATATGTTTCTTAATATGCTTACTTTTTCTTCAATGTTGATGATCATTTCCAAACATTCTGACAAAATTGTATCTACAGAACAGTTAACATTCCCCAGGTTTCCATTTCTGCTAATTTCTCATTACACCTTCCACTGACGTATTATTAACCATTTCATAAACTATCGTATAATCTTTTCAGATTTTGTGGTACAAAATCTGAAATTTTCAGATTGCCTGGCAACAAAATTATTTTATTTTCAACAATTACCATTGTTTGAAAAAGTTTAAATGAATTTTCAAGTACTTTACTCTTGTTAAAACGTAATAGGTTGCAGGTAAACTACCCCTTCCCCTTAACTGATCTTCACCAAAATCTAAAGGCCTTGAGTCCTCTACAATTCACTGAAGTATGCAAAAAATTATTTGATTCTGTTTGAATTTGCGGCAGTTATCGTTTGCCATAGAAAATACTTGATAAAAAACGTTGCAGGTAAACTACCCCTTCCCCTCAACCGATCTTCACCAAAAACAATAGGTCTTGAGTACTCTACAAATCAGGGCTGTATGCAGAAAATTATTTGATACTGTTTGAATTTGCGGCTGTTATCGTTTGCCATAGAAAATACCCTTGTTAAAAAAACGTTGTAGGTAAACTACCCCTTTCCCTTAACCGATCTTCACCAAAAACAATAGGTCTTGAGAACTCTACAATTCAGGGCTGTATGCAAAACATTATTTGATTCTGTTTGAATTTGCGGCTGTTATCGTTTGCCAAAAAAAAAAATTTCCCTTGATAAAAAAAACCGTTGCAGGTAAACTACCCCTTCCCCTTAACCGATCTTCACCAAAAACAACAGGTCGCGAGTACTCTACAAATCAGGGCTGTATGCAGAAAATTATTTGATTCTGTTTGAATTTGCGGCTGTTATCGTTTGCCATAGAAAATACCCTTGTTAAAAAAACCTTGTAGGTAAACTACCCCTTTCCCTTAACCGATCTTCACCAAAAACAATAGGTCTTGAGAACTCTACAATTTAGGGCTGTATGCAAATAATCTTTTGATTCTGTTTGAATTTGCGGCTGTTATCGTTTGCCATAGGAAATACCCTTGTTAAAACATAAAACGTTACTGGTAAACTACCCCTTTCCCTTAACCGATCTTCACCAAAAACAATAGGTCTTGAGAACTCTACAATTCAGGGCAGTATGCGAAACATTATTTGATTCTGTTTGAATGTGCGGCTGTTATCTTTTGCCATAGAAAATACGCTTGATAAAAAACGTTGCAGGTAAACTACCCCTTCCCCTCAACCGATCTTCACCAAAAACAATAGGTCTTGAGTACTCTACAAATCAGGGCTGTATGCAGAAAATTTTTTGATTCTGTTTGACTTTGCGGCTGTTATCGTTTGCCATAGAAAATACCCTTGTTAAAAAAACCTTGTAGGTAAACTACCCCTTTCCCTTAACCGATCTTCACCAAAAACAATAGGTCTTGAGAACTCTACAATTCAGGGCTGTATGCGAAACATTATTTGATTCTGTTTGAATTTGCGGCTGTTATCGTTTGCCAAAAAAAAAAAATTTCCCTTGATAAAAAAAAACCGTTGCAGGTAAACTACCCCTTTCCCTCAACCGATCTTCACTAAAAACAATAGGTCGCGAGTCCTCTACAAATCAGGGCTGTATGCAAAAAATTATTTGATTTTGTTTGAATTTGCGGCAGTTATCGTTTGCCATAGAAAAAAAATCTACAGACACAGACACTTTTCGGAAAACGACTTTTTTTCATGTTTTGAGTGTTGGACAATCAGAATCTGCAATAATCTCGAACACGATTTTTTTTGCCATCACCATACTTCCATTCTTTAAGGAATATGGAAGTAAAAAAGATTGAACTACATTTTGAAAGTCAGTCATTCACCAATTCCCGTTTAGTTCAATGTCATGATTACTTTTCAATTTAGAATGATTGGGTATTTGTTGAGTTTTATGACTTTAGTACCAGACAAACCTTCCTTCTTGGATATGCCTTAATAAATAAATATCAAGAATGGGCAGTAGATAAGAGAGTTGGAGAGAAATATGCAACACAAAAGTATAAAAAGTCGCTGAAGATATACAAGAACTGAATTATAGTAAAATTTTTCAAGACTTGTCAATGACAAGACTTTAAGATCTACTGTATGTTGCAGTCAGTATGTTTACTGCATGGTATGGTTTACCTTGTAATTGTAGTATCTCTATGAACTGGTAATGATGTTACACTTAAGACTGCCTTACACAAACGCAACAGATTAAATCAACAAATTTTTGCAATACTTTTGCTCCTTGTTTACAAACTACATATTATGTGGACTGGAGTTTTGGCACCTACTTCAGAAATTTCATACTAACAGAGAAATTTCTGGATCATAATGAAATTTCTGGATGTGTTAATGAATACATATATTAACATTACAAAATACACTATTAAAAACATTTTCAATCAAAATTGGATTCTGGTTTACATAAACATTAGACAACATACTGAATAAATTAATATGCCATTTTCTATTATGGCATGTATGAAGATGAAAGGCAGCTTCTCTATTGAGCACGATGGATACAAATCATATGCTTGAACATCAGTATTTTTTACATCTGAACTTTTCCTAACGATTGTCGTACCTCTGACTACGCTGAACTCACAAAAGAAAAGAAACTTTGAAGTGTTCTCCACTATTAATCCGTGTGAAATCATGTTTCCCACCTCATGTATTTTGGAATTAAAATTAGGAAATAAACTTGAAATTGATTGATTCAATGTTGAAATTATCATACTCGATGTCTTTTGATATTAATAAATGTTTAATTAAAAATATAATTTTCTGAATCACTATCATTTATTATTATAAGGAGCCAGAAATTCTTTTATTTTTCCACAGACTGAGAAGTTTGGGAACCACTGTTCCATTATATTACATGGGGGCCCATATCCAGGAAGGAGTCGAAATGGAATGAAACATCATGTCACAATACTACAATAGTCCCTTAAAAACAAGAACTTTGTATTGCTATGTCATGATGAACATTTTCAGAAGAGTTAAGATTTTAAATTCCCAAAGAAAAGTCACTTTACAACCTACAGTCCTGAGCATCAGCAGAATGTGTACAGATAGCACCTGTCTGTCTCTGTAGCGCTTACTTACTTACTTCTTGGAGCAGACTTCCAGGGTCAAGTGACCCCGATGGTCCGATGTCCATGGTATACCGCAGCAGCGAGTGCCCAAAAGCGCTTGTTCCTGAGAATCTGGTCCAGGCCACCACTTTCCCCCATCACGGCCCTCAGGGTCTCCCTGGCTGGATTCTGTACGGAGCATCTGAGCAGAATGTGCTCAAGAGTTTCCTCCTCCATCTGGCAGCTCTCACAGGTTGGGGAATCTCTCAAGTTGAATAGGTGCAGGTCATGTCCGGTGACAATGTGGCCAATTCTGGCCCTTGCTGCGAAAGTAGCTGTGGCTCTTGCCACGTCACGGTATAAGGAAGGGTCTGCAGGTTCTTTCTGGAGTCGAAAAAGTTGTCTCCCTGTCACTCCTGCGCACTGTCCATTCCTTTCATATCCGAGCAGCCGCAGCTTTCTTGCATCGTGCCAGCGAGTATTGGGGGTGTTGGACTGGTCCCATGTTTGCAGCTTCTTTTGCTATCTGGTCCGCTTTTTCGTTTCCATCCACCCCGCAGTGGGAATACAATGTGTTTTCCTTTGATCTTTAGAGACGATAGAAGCGCCCTCAATTCCTTGATGCGGAAGTAATAGTCACTTGGGCCTGTCTGTGTCAGAGCTTCCATGGCTGATTTTGAGTCTGCGAGAATACATATTTCTCTGTCTTCAATCTGTAGACAGCTCACCAGGGCCGCGTCCAGCGCCAACAGCTCGGCATCCATACTTGATGCTGCATTTGCTGGGACGTAGAAGCACTCGCCGGTCTTTTGGTTATAGTATCCTGCTCCTGATTTACTTTTGCCACTGTCCACGGATCCATCAATGTATATTTTCACAAAGCTGTGATACTGGGTATTGAGCATTTCCAGTGTTTCCCTTCGAAGAGCTTCTGGGTGGTCAGCCTTGGTCATTTTAATTGGTAAGTCAAGTTTAACTTCTGCTTCTATCATCTCCCAAGGTGGTTCGTTGAAGTATGCAGCAATGGGCTCTGGGGTCTCGTGAGAGAAGATCCACTCTTTTACTAAATGCTTGCGTAATGGTCGTGGTTGCCATCGAGTAGATTGGATGGGTTGGTGGAAGGGTTTGGTTTTTGAGATGTTTGTTCCATATTTGCTTTTTAATATAGTCTATTGGTTCAATGCCGAGCTCTATTTCCATAGCAGTAATAGGGGTAAACTTGGGGCACCCAAGGCAAATTCTTAAAGCTGCTGATTGGATGAGCTGTAGCTTGTTAATGTGTGTTGCTGCGGTAGAGCCCCATATCTCACAGCAGTAGGTCATTTTGGATCTGACAAAGGACAAATAAAATGTTCTCAAGGATACAGTGTCCCCCCCCCCCCACTTTCGACTGGCTACAGTTTTTATAGCATTTAGTCGTTTGCTGCATTGTTCCATGACATGTTCTACGTGATCTTTCCAGTGAAGTTTTTTATCCAAGTGGACTCCAAGTAATTTGGGGCATTTGTTCAGTCGCAGGGCCCTGTTATCAATTGTAAGGTGCGGGATGAAGCTTGCATGGATGTTGCGTCTTGAGAAAAATGTGTATTCTGTTTTTGTTGATGATATCTTTAAGGACCATTTTGCACACCACTTGGCAACTTGATTTAAAGCTAGTTGCATCCTTTCATTTTCTTTTTCTGGATCTTTGTCTGTAGTAAAGAGCGTTACATCGTCTGCGAATATTACACAAAGTACTTCAGGTGGTAGCACTTTGTTTATATCATAAAGTGTGATATTGAACAGAGTAGGGCTAATTACAGCACCCTGAACTATGCCGTTTTTGACTTTAGTGCAGCTCGACTCCAGCCCATTCGCCCATTCACTGAGGTCTTGATCAGACGATTTTGCAAAAAGTTTGCCAAAAACTTCAACATTTTGCCCCTTATTCCCAGCCTCATACACTGCAGTAGGGTGGTGGAATGAGGAGTTTTGTCAGAAGCAGACTCAAAATCTAGTAGGACTATTATTGTTGATTTCTGCTTTTGGAAGCCCTCATAGATTTTGTTTGTCAAGATCAGCAGCGCATCATTTGTGCTCCTTTGCTTTCTCTGTAGCACTTAAAATTTTTAAAAATGCAAAAGCATAGTCATAGGCCTGCCAACTACAACTGTAAGAATGCAATTAGAATTGTATAACTAATATGAATTGTATCATCATTCAGCAGCTTATTTTTATTTTAAGTCAACTTTTTAATTACTGATAAACACTTACAGGTATTATATACACACAATATTGGAACAAATACATTCAAATATAATAAAAATATAAAAACAATTTTAGATTTAATTTCACATTGACACTCTAATCACTACAGCGTAATAACATTTGAACAAAATTGTATGTGACAGTGACTAGCTCAGCATACTGCAAAGGATGGGTCAGCAAAACAATGTCATTAATAAATAGTCGAAAACTATTTATTCAGTTTATACAAATAAATACATTATACAAAGCAGTAACAGATAATTTTTTGGTATAAGGAAAGATGTTGTAGTTGTGGATTGTTTCCTCATAATTCTTCAGACTATACACTTAAAACAAAAATTGTAATTTGAAAAAAACATGGATTTTTTTTTCTATAAAAGAAAATGATTGCTTCATTTATTCTTATTTTTTTTTTATTTAACCAATATAATGACAATCGTTAATAATTGTAACGAATATCCATATACGTTTTTACAAGAATATACTAAGTATCGACTGAAGAGGTGTGACAACAATAGCAGTGTCTAATATTATCACATTACTTCTTCCATTCGTTCTTCTCATAATCCCATTTGGATGAAATACCTTCGATGGGATTCATTCTCAAATCAAGGATACGTTTGAGTTGAGCTTGCTGATTCTCTTCCTTGAATGATTCAGGTAACTCAGAATCATATACTGTCAAACATAAATGAAATTTAATATTACCATCAACAAAATTTAGTATTATATCAAAACAAGACACCATCAGCAGGAAACCAGCTGAATAAAGTTACCATTACATACAGCAGCCTCCTACAATTTACTAGAACATAAATTGCATACTAGTGATTATTAAAATATATTGAGCTTCTATATCAATGTTATTTCATATTTAAACAGGTGTGTATATGGGGGGGGGGGGAGCACGCACAAAATATATGCTATTTTAATATGTGTTCTTACATATAATCTAACTGTTGAAACATTAATTTAATAGACACGTCAAATATCCTTAAACTCAACCAACTGTAAAAACTTACGCATACGACCTTACTAAAATTAAGCTAGTCTTGTATTTACATGCAGCTGCCAACTTTTTAGAAAAAGAAGTTTACCAACTTGACACAATGAAGAAATTTTGTTTAAATTGTTTATGTAAAACACAATTCTATTTTTGCCTTCTTAACAGCTGAAAACGAATAGTCTCAAACTGAAAACAAATCATTATGAGACTACTAACAGTTCGTACTACTGGTTATCACAGTAGTCAAAACTGTAGTTTCCTAAACTTGTATGTTTTCATCTAATAGTTACTGTGATACTGCACTACTGCTTATTGTAATTAAATAGATTGTCTACAGCCTCTGCCACCTCCCTGTACCAGTACCCATTTTATTTACTTCAAAACATCAATTTTTCTCATTCTTTTTCCACTGCCTCATCAGTACCATCCCCCTTTCATGTTCTCTGGGTCTTCCTCTCTCTTCTTCTTTCTGTAACAATCCATTTCAAAATTATTTCTGGCTATCTCGTGTCATTCATCCTCTTCAGATATCTAAACCACATTCAACGTTTTATGTTAATCTCAATTACATTCATACCATGTTCATCTTTTCTCTTACATTTCACTTCTCTTGCCCATTTCATCTTGGACAAACTCTGTAACCTCATCTTGGGTACTATTTTGATCTTTGTAAGTGTAGTTTAGTTCATTCTGTTCATCCCCCATGTTTCGACTTGATATGTGCAATACTTCTATGTAATGTTTTTGTCTTCTTTGTTAACTGCTCTATCCCATACCATATCCAATGCTTGTACTGGATTTCTATATTTTATTGTCATACTGTTTCCTTGCTTTTTTAATCTAATGTATTTACACATAATACACATGTATTTCTATTATACAGCACTAGATTTTCCTGTTGCTTATTTTCAATTTTCATATGCCCTGACTCAAACATATAATTTGTGGAGACTGCCAACTTATAATCTAATACACTATCACAAATTTTAAACATTTTTTATAATTTCATATTAAACAAAAAATCTGCATATTTCATAAAAAACAAATAACTAGCAAGTTCTAGTCTCCACTACTAATAGTACTAATTATGGAAGTGGAACAGTTAATCATAATGTACATTATAAAGCCTGCTCAAAAAGAATGTTTCTTCTTGAAACAAGTTGGAGTTGAGAATCATGAGTCAACATGATGCATTACTATGCCAACATATTATGAATAACACACTAGCATATGTTCATGCACTGGGAACCCCAAAATAGGAATCTCATTATAGAAAAACAGGATAAAATAGAATACATATAAAAAAGATTTCCTTACTTCTTTGTTAAACTATTGGTGTGGTTAGGTTATTTGTTTGGTCAGGTTTATTTATAATAGTAACAGTAATTTTTTTATTTGATTATGATAACAATGTAGCAGCAACATTCTTAGTAGCCAGCATATGCACATTACCTGTTTACAAAATACAAACTGTAGTATCGTGTGTCTTGTGAGTTCACTGCTATATCCAGAAAGAAGTTACAACAAAATGTACCTCCTGAATAAATGCCTTGAGAAGACAATTCTGAATTGTGAATTATATTAAATCATGCCCTTAGAATTCTCTGTTACTTGGTACACGTGAAGAAATGGAGACTGGTCAAGCAGATGTTAATGGGTCATTCCATTATCACGGGTGGGACATTCAGACCATGTTTTAATGGTTTCCAAAGTAAATATATTTTTTATATTAAATTGTAACTTAGTAAAAACCACCTTGCTATGTTCACAATTACTTTCTTCAGCTCTGGTCGTAACTAAACTTTATATTTTATGCTCAATATAGTTGTTATTCCAGATCATTGTTGTGTCACAGGTGGGACACCCAAGAAAACTTGACTTTGGTCACGGCACTCTTTTACTGAAAAACTCTGTGAAGTGATTATTAAAATTCAAACAGAAATGATATTGTTTGCCAACTGAAGTTTGTTTAATGTGAATGCAATATGAGAAACGAATGTAACCATAGTAAATCACATAACAATTACACCTTTTTTTCTGTCATGGGTGGGACACCAGGAGTGTCACGGGTGGGACATAGACAAACAAAAGAGCAATAAAAGGCCTCAAATGTTACTTTATTCTTACATTATTAATACTGCACCATAAACTAATATACTTTTACACTATAACAGGTAAATAAAGTTATTATAATTTTTCTTATAGTAGTGTAACAATTTGTCTTTACGGTTTAGTAAATGGAAGTATTACGAAATAGTTATACATAAAAATATTTCAAGGAGTATAAGTTGTACAGTTAGGCCTATGCTTGCTTAAAGTAGATTAACCAGATTCAAAAATATCAATGCCTCTGAATTCGTAGAAAACAGTATTCCTTAAGTGTTTTATCTGTGGTTGAGTCAAGACACTCATTATGCTTTCAAACAAAACGTAGGAAACATCTCGCTTGTCGACTTTAAATGTTTTTCTTGTGTCACGTACACATTTCATACACATCACCTTTACATCTCCATCTTCTTCAACTGTACTCTGAGCAATAGCAGCGTACCTATACTTGATGTGTTTCTTCCGGTCTGAGGTAAACTCCACCAATAAGAATGTCCCCGGTTTGATCAAATCAACAGTTGGTAAGGTACCAACAATGTCAGTGTTGTCAAGATGTTCGTTACCATTCTCTTCGTCCTCAGAATCTGTATAAACAAATTCATAAATACTTTCCCTAGCTTTAAAAACATCAACCTTGTGTAATTCTGACCTTAAAAAAGTACGGCCACATACTATATTGCGCTTATCATATGCCATAAAGAAGTGTTTGCTCTGAATGCCAGGTATCTTCCTAACAAGTGTCCAACGTTTATCCAGCATTTCTCTATTTTCTTCAACATCTTGTGAAGTTAGGAGCATGAAGTTTACTTTTGGAACTACTGATTTTGCACAGTTTAAAAAGTCTTCTGCGGAATCAATTATTACTTTCCGAAGCTTAACTTGATTCCAAACAGCACGCTTGGCAACTCCGCCAACTCCATCGACCGCCCCCTTTCCGTGTGAAGTGGCAAAGAAAAACCACTGACCATTTAAACCACAATCTTCCATCATGTAACACAGGTTAGAAATAGTGTACCGGTTCTTAAATTGTCCGGAACACCCATCTGAAAAAATCTTGATTGTAGTCAATGTACAACTACAACGTATGTGTAAGTCAATGTATGTGTAACTTCTTTTTTAGATCTTTAGTTATTAGCTTCAAGCAGGCAAAAACAGAATACTTATCATGAGTTGCCTCGTCACTAACTACAGCAAAAGACAGCACGCTCTCTCCTTTTGCCCAGGCACAGGCAGTAAACACACTGACTTGTTTGTGGCTCCAATGAGCGCTCTGAATTTCATCCTGTGATGTTGCCAAGTAATTTTCTGCATAGACTACTTGAAGTACAACTTCATTATCTTCAAGCGAGCCTTTAATGTCCTTAAAAGTTTTTGCTTGTAATCTCTTAACAAAAGAATGCTTTTTGAAATGATGAAACTGATGTTGTAACTCATTCACAGCTTCTTCCATAGTCCCTTTTGTCTCAACAACTTTTGGTCGGCCTACATTATCATCTTTCCACTGCTTCCAGTAAACCTCAGATGACATATCTCCTTCACCTACTAAAGTGTGCAGATTACTACACACTGTGTACAGTTGCCAGTCATGCAACTTTCTTCTTCCAAGCTACAACAAATGAGGCTCAAAAGGTCTAGTGCTTGGAAGGGAAAAAACTGTCCTTCCTATTAATTGTTTCAATCAGATAATCAAAATTTGTGTGGTACTTGCAAACACAAACATTGTGCGGTATTTCAGTGGCTAAGGCAACATTTCCAGGTCTAAGCTCATAAAACTTTGATTTATTAATCTCAGCTGTTGGATGTTCTGTTTTGAACAAAGCATATGCCTCTTTGACTGTCATGTTCATATGACGCTTTTGAATTTTGGTTCTTATTCCACTTTCTGGTTCTTTGATAGACTTTACATCTTTGATCCCTGGTGCTTGCCTGCTAATATCATCCGAGCTGTAAAACTCTCGCACCATAAGGGTGGTATCTTTTGAAATAGTCTTCTATGGCACAGGCTTGTCAAATATTTTCCTTGCTACATTATGAAAGTTGATGTAAACTAGTTTTTGAATACAGCCTTTGTTTTTCTTGGACTGGCAGGTAACACATTTTGTAATCGTTTTACAGCCTTCCCAAGAGACTGTGGACATCTGAAAGCTCCCAGATTGGAATTCGGTGTGTAATTCAACATGTCAGCACATTCCTTTGCTTCCAATTTAATTTTGTCTGTACCTTTCGCTCTGCTTCTTTCAGCCTGCACTCCTGAGCTGATGTCGCAGACAAGGTATTTTTTATCTTCAACTTTTCTCGTCTCTTTTTATCTCTAGCCCTCTCCTTTTCCTTGTATTTTTAAACTTGTCTTGATCCTGCTTAAGTTTTTCCCGCAGCTTTCTCATTCGCTCCGCAGATGTAGTCTTCCCCATATCCTGAAAATAAGGATGACCATTTAGAAAGTACACAATTAAATGGGTACACAATTAAACAATTGGCCTAGGCTCAAGATAATAGTGCATAACCTATCTACTTATAAGATAGGTAGGCCCCTAAATGCCTAAAAATCCCAAGAGCACAAGCTGTTGAAATAGGGTTTTTAAGCTGTATCAAGAATGAACATTTAGCCACAGATTAAGTAGGCCCTACAAAAGATCCTCACATCCCAAAATAATTCCTATAAAATATATTCTAATTGTGTTATTGATAATCAGTTGAATTATAGGTTTGATTATGAATTAGGCCTACTATATGTTTGTCTAGCCTACTTCCACACAAAAACAAAACCTCATACTTAAAGCTCAATTTTTAGTATGACAGTTGTTTGCACGTGTGGCATGAGTAACTTGAAAACTACAAAAATACCATATATTATTGCCTAAAACCATACATACAATATTTACCTATGCCTGTAAATTAATAAGCTACCAAGAACATAACCTAAAAATAACATAAGGAGTCTTAATTCGAATATAAAGCAGTATGATGTCAATTCTGTCACGGGTGGGTTAAAAAAGAAATGTCAAAATCTCAGAGAACAACATATTTGTTGAATTTTTATCAACATATTTTCATGATTAATAAGTGTATTTAACTCAAGTAGTCACTTTTACATTGAAACAAACATAACCTATAAATAAGAGTGGGCAGAAACTAAACTTTATTACCTTTTGTTGTCACGGGTGGGACACTAAAACATTTGATTCCTTAAAGACTAGATACACAAATTCAGAACTTACCTGGATTAAATATTTTAACACCAATGTGTAGATAAAGTTATACTTCTTCAGCACACCCCAACAATGGCAACTAGTTGTTTGTTTGTTCTAAAGAAAGAATACCTACATAATACAACCAAATTATGTTACAGACATGGTCAGACATACTGTCAACTTAAAATAGTAAATTACCCATGATAGAAATTTTATTTTTAGTTTATTGTTTCAGATAATTATATTTCAATATATTTTGAAAATGAAACACAAAATTAAATTAACATAAAATTTTTTTATATTCATACTTAGTAGGCTCACTTTTCATGGAATGGGCCTAATCCACTGTGAAGTACAATAGCATATCTTACGAAGGGTAAGGGTTTTTGTATTTGATTTCAACTTCGATCTTGAAGACAGTTTAAAAAGTTAACTGGATTTGACACTAACATACTTTACAGACACCTTAACACAACTGAATTGTATCAATTTAAGTCAACAGGGATCTAGTATCACTATTTTCCAGCTTCTAAATAAAAACAAAAAGATGATAAAGAAAAACTGAAGCCAAGGATTCAAAGATTAGACTCTGAAATCTTCCAACAATTCCCCTGAATGGCAGATTTCATCCACATGTCAAGAGATAATGTTCCAAAGGAGATTATGTAATCAAATTTAGAGCAACTGCACTTGCAGCTGGGGGACTTTCCAATGACAATTAGTATTTCCCAATGGCAAGTTACAGTCATGTGTGTCATTAAATCAAATATAAAAATATAAATTTCCAGTCCTAAGTGTACGAAAACTACGAATTGACAGGTGAATGAAACATCAGATTAAAAAACTGAAATATAGTCATACTCTATGTCCAAGTGTGACACACTTCCAATAACGACTTCTTCTTTTAAATCCACAGTTTTGAGCTAATGTTTCTACCTAGAATAAATATTACAAAAATTATCAGTGGATATATCTGATAATCACAGTGTTTTAAATATTAAAAATACAATATTTTCGTATTCTCAGCTAGCCTTGCATGGTCAGAATCTTTAATACCTTTTTTGATTCTTATTTAATTTTATTGATTAAAAATCTAAACCAATCAGGTTAGAACTGACAGTGCCATGTACCATTTGAACACATTTGTGCTCTATCACAATAGTCTTCAAACTCTACGTGTGTACTTGTTACCAAACCATTCACTGCAAACAATTCATTAACAGAGTGGACATTATAAAATAAAATAATTAAATATTGAATAATAAATAATTCTCTTAACAAGAATATGTTTTCATTTAATAATACCATTACAGTGTTTTGACAGCATTTATTTTAGCGTCATATTCATCTGAATGATATACTTAAATATACATTCTTCTTAAAAAATTATTTATCATGCAATTTTGAAAACACAACAAGAATAAAATGTTAGTTTCTGAAAATAAAATGTTTAAAACAGCCCCAGCATTTTATGTTGTATCATACTATCTCCATTTATTTAAATCAATCTGTTCAGCTTTAGTTTCATTAAGGTTACTCACATAAATCAAAATTAAAATGTAAAATACCTTATCGCTACAATTATAAACTGGTACAGTTCCACCATTAAAATTACTAAAAGTTGCTATTTATCTATTCACAAGTAACAGAAAATAATAAGCATTTCATACAGCCTAAGTAAAATGAAAGTTAAGTTTAACTGATGTTTCAGTATATAAAAATGGGCAGACACTCTTATCAGTTTCTGCCCAAAAATATTTTTGAAAATGTGTGTAAAAATATGACTATCATTTAAGCATAATATCC
This sequence comes from Magicicada septendecula, assembly GCA_034769895.1. NCBI lineage: Eukaryota > Metazoa > Arthropoda > Insecta > Hemiptera > Cicadidae > Magicicada > Magicicada septendecula. The sequence goes on along the minus strand of CM068367.1, from coordinate 136,760,965 downwards.
ATCAATGCTTAATATGTACTTATTTTTATTTGCCACTGAAGATCCTAATTATAACAGTTAACCCTAAGAACTGTGTTGTTCTATATAATTCAGTTATTCCTGATGTAACTAGAAATTTTCAATAAACTGTCAACTTACCAAATAATCTTAAGCCCATATAAATCCATAACGATAATGACATAAATCCAATGGCACAGCCTACATAGGACTTCCATCGACCTGTTGGGGCATTGAGTTCAGCAAATGTCTGGCAGAAGCTGGCTCTGTACAACTGTTTCTTTTCTTCTATTGATAACTTATGCCAGTCACCCTTCTCTTTTTCTCTCAGTACCTATTTAAAATACAAATGCTTTGGCAAATATATCAAAACAATTTGGTAATTATTGAAATTTAAATATTTAAAAAAATGTGTTGTGTGTCATGACTGATAAACTATTCATTAAACAGTTACTTACAAAAATACTATTTGCATTCACATATGCAACTACAACCACTCTTAGCTTGTACCAGTTTTCTGAATTCTCTTTTTTTCTTGCTGTGAAAATGAAATGTTACTGAGAATACAAGTAAGTGTTATAGGTTTACACTCAAGTCTCACCCACTTGTCTGGAAATTGTGCAATAGTTATTGCAAAAGATTTCACCAGAGAAGTATAAGCAGGTAACAAATTTGTATATACAAAATATATGGATTTAAAACACCTACTGCAATGGAGACAAATAGCAATGCACATGGTATTTAAGAACCTAAACCATATGACAAATGGCGAACATGAATACCATGACAACAGGACATGAAAAAAAACACGTCAGCGTAGAGAAAACAGAAATAAGTGATATAAAAGGGAAAAAGTGGTTTACGCCAATTTCCTTTGAAACTGGATCCAGAAAAAAGGCTCAAAAATGGAAAACACTGAGAACTGTTAACCAGTCTGCATTAGAAGATGTTATGCACTTTGATTTACACAGACAAGAAGTTTCAGCGAACCTATTTCAGAACCGCTGCTAATATGTAAGAAGGCATTACAAATAAATGAAAAACTAGGCCTACACATTTTAAAGCCAGTACTAGCTGGTTGAAGAACATTAAAATAAACCATGGTATCAGGGAATTGGAAGTCCAGGGAGAGAAACTGTCTGTCGATGCTGCTACTGTACAGAAATTCTAAGAAACATTTGTCAACATGGCTCTCGGAAAGGGTTTTCCAAGAGATGTCGTGTACAATGTGGATGAGACCGGATTAAATTTGTGTTCCCTAACTTGGAAATCCCTTGCTTCTCATTGAGAAACTCTGGCTTCTGGCTTTAAAATTAGCAAGGAAAGGGTAACTGTGATGATCTGTGCGAATGCCAGTGGACATATTCCTTAAGCCTCTTCATTACTGGTACAAGTAAAAATCCACGATGCTTTAACAATGTAAAAACGCTCCTTGTATTGTACACATCACACAGAAGTTCATGGATGAGTTATGATTTTTTTTCAGACTCATACACAAATTAGTTCATACCAAGTATGAACTTCAACATATGTTACATCAACATAAATAGTAACAGTAATGGATGTAAGCCTCAATGTCTTACAGCATGGGTTAAAAACAAAAGGAGTATACTGTTATATGTATTTTAATGATATAATTAAATTTTTCTCCCAAAAACACTAAAGAACTCACTTCGTGAATCTCTCTCTCTCTCTCTCTCTCTTACACACACATACACACTTATATTTTTAAAACGTATCAACAATACCTTAATATCAGGTGTAACTGGCTTGAACCTAATTGCAGGCATTGGAAAGTCTACTCTATCGTAATAGTTTGCTACACCATTGAAGCCAAAACCAACAACCTCCCTATTTGCTAACTTAGGGTCAACACCTGGTACTGCTGCTGCGTGATGTGCAAAACATGCTGCAGAATTTTTCGGTAACTTCTGTGCTGTTCTTAGTAACAGATGCCCAGCCATTTTAGCTGAAACAAATAAACTTCATTGTGATAAAAGTTGTTAACCTCTATCTGTAATTATTTAATTAAAAATTCATGTTTCTGATGAACTGCACTATTCCTACCTTCACAATAATTTTAGCAACTACACTCCCTATTAAATAAGTAACAGTATAAACTATATGAATAAAAAATTCTACATCATATCAATAAACCGTTGCTGCTGATTTTTTTTTAAACAATTACAATTTTATTTGTTCAGATTTACAGTTGTGGGTCATTACATGCCAAATCAACCTGTCACTTAACCTTACCATTTCAGATTTCAATTAAACTTTCAGGAATCATTCTCCCGTATGATAGAAATGAAAAAACATTTTTAGATTTTTTTTATCTGTTTGGGTTATGATGTAATTAATTTTTAAAATTTATAAAAAAATACAGTTTTTCGGCTTTCGCAAACGTTTTAATTCTTGAATAACTCAAGTTCTATAAGCCCTAGAGACTTGCTTGAACCCTCATTTTAAAGAGAATCTTACAAGGTTTAATTTGATATGCTACTTGTCTATGTTTGGTGAAATTTTTTTTTGTAAATCCAAAAAACATGTACATACATTTTTGAAAAAGTGTTTTTAAAAAATTTTGAAAAAAATATGTTTCTTGTAATATTATAAGCTATAGATCCTGAAACTTTTAAAGTGGGATCTCAATGGGTTCAGGAGTTATGCCAAAAAACGTATGACAATGTTTTAAGATTGCAATCAATCTTAAATTTTTTTAAAGGTAAAAAATACATAGGGTCTAAGGTAACCAATTTACAATAGGGATTATAATAGAGGTTTACTAAACCTACAAACAAATAATCAAGCCATAACTTATTTAAGATCATTGTGAATAAAATATCTGCCAAATACAGGTGTTCTGGCACAGCGCAGAAAGCCTGTACAGACTTGTCTGATTCATGTTCTTACAGGAGTGTGACTCATACCCACTCTAGCTCAGTTTTTGCTTAGGTTCCTTTAAGATCTCAGTGAGTGAACAGTTAGTTGTTGGCAGTGTCACTTAAAAAGTGTTTTGCATAAAAGTATTTTTTTTATATGTTATTACTTTTTTAGTGGATGTGAAAGAAGTGTTCTCCTGTGATAACAATATGGGTGAACCCAGTCAAACAAAACATTTTTCAGTATATTGTTGTAATCCGTTTAAAAAGGCTGGTCATTTATTACTACAAAAAAGCTTGAGACCTGTGAATGAAAATGTTTTAAAACGTAATGCCAATTTACGTGAAGGCAACAAGATATGTTGTGGTTGTCGTATAGCTGTTTTAAAGCTACCAGAAATTCCAACTGAGCAAGAAGAATTGCGTTCGGACAGCTCAGAATCACAGTATGATTTGAATGTTCCTGAAGTACAAGTTCAAAACACATGTTCAACTCCAGAGAAAGTAGAGGCAATTGAAGCCTTAAACAAAAGTCTTGCTGCTATAGATGAAACGCCAATAAAAAGAAAACGTTTAAGTGAAAAAAAATACCCAGATGAAAAAATCAAAAAAGTGACTGAAGCTTTCCGAACAAAAGTTCTAAATTTAAGTCCAGGTACCTCTGACTCTGACGCCATAAAAAATAATGACAATGAAGTTATTAATCAATTAAAAGAAAAGTTCAACACTACTACAGACAAAAGTGTGAGAATGCAGATTCTAACTACACTTCCCAAAAGCTGGACTCTAAAAACAATTGAAACTGAATTTGGAGTGTCTAACTTTACGGCTAGAAAGGCAAAAAAACGGTTACATGAAAAAGGTGTTATGTCATCCCCAGACCCAAAGCCTAGAAGAACATTGGACCCTGCAACGGTGGCCTTAGTCAAGGACTTCTATCAAAATGATGAAAAATGCCAGGTAAAAAAGACTTTGTTTCGGTGAAAAAATATGGCAAACGTGTACATGTGCAAAAGTATTTAATTCTAGTACATTAAGAGAAGCATATGTACTGTTCAAGGAGTGCTACCCAGATCAGAAAATTGGATTTACTAAATTTTGTGAGCTTCATCCCAAGCATTGTGTTCTTCCTGGGTCCAGTGGGACACACACTGTGTGCATTTGCACAATACATCAGAATGCCAAATTAATGATGGCTCAGTGTAAAATACCTGAATTAACAAATGGTGAGCTCCCTATTAAAACATACAAAGATGTAACAAGCAATATAATTTGCAAAACTCCAACAGGTAAATGTTATTTTGGAAATTGTGTTAATTGCCCAGGAAGAGACGATTTGAAGGCTAGGTTTGAAGAAGCTTTTGAGCTAAATAGCATTGAAAATGTGAGTTTCAAACAATGTATGCAGATTGATAACAAGTGTGTCCTGGAAACTGTTACAAAACCAACAGAAGAGTTTGTGGATTTTTTGTTTCAGAGTTTGCCAAAACTCTGAAGACACTCTTTCACTGCTACTCAACAGTCTTCGTACTTGCGACACTTAAAAGAAAATCTACCTCAAAACCAATGCATTGTACTTTGTGATTTTGCTGAAAATTATGCATTTGTACTTCAAGATGCTCCACAAGGCTTTCACTGGAATAATGCTCAAGCAACAATACATCTGTTTGTTATATACTACATGGATGAGGAAAGCAAAAAGCTGACATACCTTAGCTTAGTTATCATTTCTGATTGTATGACACACGATACCGTTGCCGTTCATTTATTTCAACGCCTCATGATTGACTTTCTTAAACAGAACCTGCCTCATAAGCCCGAAAAGCTCCATTATTTTTCAGATGGAGCAGCATCACAGTACAAAAACAAATCCTCAATCTCTGACATCATGAGAACGATTTTGGAATAAGGCTGAATGAACTTTTTTGCATCGTCACATGGAAAGAATGCATGTGACGGTGTAGGAGGAACTGTAAAACGTTTAGCAGCATTGGCCAGTCTACGTATGGTTTACAATGAACAAATCATGACCCCTCGCCAACTTTATGATTGGGCTAAAGCCAATATTGACATCAGTTTTTTGTATTCCACTAAAGACGAACACGAGGCAGAGGAACAGACCTTAAAGAGACGGTTTGAAGCAGCAACAACAATAAAGGGCACTCAGCAATTTCACAGTTACACTCCTGTGAGTGAGACTACAGTTTTCATGAAAAGACACTCATTTTCAAAGGTATCAAGTGTAGAAATAGTTTCAGCTGCGACACTGATGCTGACTTGGACACTAATGACATTGTTGGCTTTGTCACGTGCCAATACTCAGACAAGTGGTGGTTAGGTTGTGTGTTAGGAGTAGAAGGATATGAAGTAAAAATTATTTTTTTGGAACCACATGGCCCTTCTCCATCTTTCAAATACCCACAATTTACTGACATATTAGTTGTGCACAAAAGTGAGGTTTTAACAAAAGTTGATCCTACAACAGCAACAGGAAGAGTTTATCACCTTACAGACTTAGAAACTAAAAAGGCAAACAAGAAATTATCTGTTAAATTAAAGAAGAACTAAGATCTATTTAGGTATTTTGGTGCGATTACAAAATGACTGAGTGCTAACCAAGAAAAAACTTATTATTTTTATCATGTAAAACCAGGTATGTAACCTTCCTTGTTATGATGACTGACTATGTATTAGTATGATGTAAGTAACAAAAAAATGTAGATTTTACAAATTGTCTGTTACTGTGTAAACACAAAACAAAAATTATTAGCCTATAGATGCGTTGTACATTACTTTAAGGTTTTTGTCATAACTCCTGATCCCATTGAGATCCCACTCTAAAAGTTTCAGGATTTATAGCTTATAATATTACAAGAAACATCTATTTTTTTTTTTAAAACACTATCTCAAAAATGTATGTAAAAATGATTTTTGGATTATCTAAAAAAAAATTCACCGAACAGTCAAGTAACAAATCAAATTAAACCTTGTAAGATTCTCTTTAAAATGAGGGGTCAAGCAAGTCTCTAGGCCTTATAGAACTTGAGTTATTCAAGAATTAAAAAGTCCATGAAAGCCGAAAAAACAGTATTTTTTCTAAATTTAAAATATTAATTACATCAAAACCCAAACAGATAAAAAAATCTAAAAATATATTCTCAGTTCTATCATAAGGGAGAATGATTCCTGAAAGTTTCATTGAAATCTGAAATGGTCAGGTTGAATCTTAAAATATTTTGGTTAGTTTGGCATGGAAAGACCCTCTTGTTCCTCAATGAACTATGTCATGCATATGAAATTAAGGTGTATTACGCCTGTACAGAATTTCAAGAAACTTATTTTAAAAAATACAAATATTCTGTTCTGAACTGAATGGAAACGAACTGTTCAATTCAGAGAAAAATTATTTTTATTACCAAATACTGTAAAAAACCTATACTTTACACATAAGTTTTATATCAAATTGTTTATAGTACAGTCACTGAAGGAAAACATTTCAAATTATTAAGTGGCTCCTATGAGATTTTTTGCATAAGGCTAGATAAAAGGGTGAGAAACAATTTAAAAAAAGTTTACAAAAATTCAGTCGCGGGTTTTCAAAAAAATGGAGGGGAAGGTACAAAAAATTCATTTTTCGTGATTATCTTAAAAAATAAAAAAAATTTACAAAAAAAGACATTAAAAAAATTAAAGAGCATTAAATTCTCTACAAAAAAGCTATTTATAATGTTTTTTGACAGCCCAATACTTTGTGAGAAAAATTTGCAACATACAAATTGCAATTTTAATAAAATCCGTTATAATAGTCGTAGAGACAAAAATCAAAAAGCATTTTAAAGCTCAATGTTTGTACTTTTACATAAAATGAAAAGAAAATAATTAAAGTATTAATAAATACTTAAAATAAAGTAATAACTTTTTTGTTTTTTATTTTTTTCAACCAATGCATAAACATATTAACAATTTATTACAAATGTATTTACATTAAAAAAAAAACTTCACAATATGAACTTTACACATATAGGTCTTTGAAAAAAATAATAAAAATTAGTATTGATTTAATGGCATAAAATGAGCGATTTTTAAAATTTATCATTTTTTTGAGTTCGCAAGTATACATCATTTTCTTAACTTAAAATTTCTACAGAAATTTTCAAAATAAATATTTTTTAACAAAATTATGAACACGTATTGGTCAAAGTGTCTTGTATAAGACTGCGGTGTAAAGAATTGTTAACATTTAGTTAAATTTAAATAAATGTAACTTTTATTAATAAATGTAAAAATATGTCCATTGCGTGTATTAATATTAATAGTTAAAAACTAAAAAAAAATATTAATATGTAACTATTGTACATAAAACTACAATATTTGAGGTTTCTCTTCTACATAGTGAGAATTTATATCCGTGCATGGGTATAAAAAGAACAGACCCTGAAAGTTGAAGAATTTTAGGGAGAGCGAGGACAGCTGGTACATGCGCCATACAGATATTGAAATAACGCAGTTCGATATTGAATCTTCCGTGAGTTCAATACTATTTTACTTCCATGTTCCATAAGGAAATGGAAGTATGGTGATGGCGAAAAAAATCGCGTTCAAGATAACGGCAGATTCTGATTGTACTACCATCAAAACATGAAAAAAGTAATTTTTCGAAAAGTGTGTGTGTGTGTGTAGATTTTTTTATGGCAAACGATAGAGCCACAAATTCAAGCAGAATCAAATAATTTTTTTCATACCTCCCTGAATTATAGAGAACTCAAGATCTGTTGTTTCTGGTGAAGATCGGTTTAAGGTAAAGGGGTAGTTTACCTGCAACATTTTATGTTTTAACAAGGGTAATTTTTCTTATGACAAATGATAACTGCCGCACATTCAGACAGAATCAAATATTTTTTTGCACACATTCCTGAATTGTTAAGTACTCAAGGTCTGTTCATTTTGGTGAAGATCGGTTAAGGGAAAGGGGTAGTTTACCAGCAACACTATGATTTAACAACGGTAATTTTTTCTATGCCGAACGATAACTGCCGCACATTCTAACAGAATCAAATATTTTTTTGTACGTTCTTGAATTGTAGAAAAATCAAGGCCGATTAATTTTGGTGAAGATCGGTTACGGGGAAAGGGTAGTTTACCTGCAACATTTTATGTTTTAGCAAGAGTAAAGTACTTAATTTAGATAAATAAAGTATCCTGATAAGAAGATCATAATAATCCACTGTAGAAACGTAGCTGAAATATCTATAAATGAAGAGTCTAGTTGAACGGGGTGGGGGTAATTTTCTATAAATGAAAATGATAGTTGAAGGGGTGGGGATAATTTTTATTTATATGTCATGTGTACTACGTTATCGGCAACAAATAAGTAGTTTGTTGTTAAAATTCCTTCCTGTGCTGTTTGGGCTTGATCCAATGTTTTCTACAAAACCAGACGTTTCGCCAGTGCCATCATCAGTGAAAATTGAGTTCACTATCATGAGGTGGTACACGTTAGTGATCACAGTACTATGGTTAAGGCTGTAGAAAGAAGTAGTTTCTATGGAAATAGTTCATTTCGAAAAGTATTTTAAATATAAATCTTAGAACATGGAAGTCATGTATGGTTCTCCATACCGATATTTTTATATTGTATTTTGCTGGAAGTTTTTTTTTTATGTTTTATGATTTGTGTTAGTAATTTTGATATTTTATAATTTGGTGCGGTTCTAGCATTTATTAAAGGTCTGATAGGTTTATTGATTTTGTGTAATTTTATTAAAGAATTTAATTTTGGTGCACAAGGATTATCCATTTTATATTTAAAGGAGTCTTTAGGATTTATGATTTGGGTACTATTTTTTAGTATATTTGTTATTTGTGTTTGATAGTTGTTTGTGGGATCTTTATTTAATGTTATGCAATTATTATTAACTATAAATTATTGTTTTATCTGTGTTTTAAAAGTTATTTTATTGTCAAAATCTTCAATGATTGGAAGAAAAACTATTTTTGAATACATTTATAAAGTGCATTTTTTAATAACATTTTTATTATAATGCGTAATAAATAAGTAAAAATTATACATAATAATATATACATAAATGAATAATAATGAGTTTTTAAACTTATATTTCTCAAAAAATTGCATATCTATTACATAAACATGTATTTTATGTGAAAATCTACCTTGTGAAAAATTTGGCCAATTTTGAATTAATTTTTCTACTAAATAGGCCAGTCAATCTGTACATAAAAAAAGGGCACAATGTTGCAGCATCTGTCTGTCGTGGAGGTGATTCAGTTCCTCAAGCATCGTCATCACTCCGATCATCAAGAGGCTCCTTGGGCTCCTCGAATCTTCAGAAAATTTGTTTTCTTTGTGGAGAAAATATCACAGAGGAATTTCTCAAGCTCCAGCAAAAACTGCCCCATTCACGACGGAATCTCGTGCACAAAGTTGAATCACTGAGTGTGAGGGCATCGATTCTAGAAGCAGCTGGACGTCGATGTGATGAATGGGGACAGCAGATCATACAGCGCCTTGCATCTGAAACACCTCGTCGCTGCTGATGCCAGGTACCACCAACTATGTAACAAAAAGTACCACCATCTGTCACCTGCTCCATAAACCCATTCCAGCCAGGTATACCTGGGGTGTTTGACGATTTCCCATATAACCAGAGCAGGTCTGGCGCTGTGGGCAGTATGTCACCAGCAACTTGGAAAACTTCCTGTAAATCGGTAATTGAAATAGCTGACAAGCCAGCATTCTTTCTCACGCTGCATTGCTTGAGTTGTGAGACAGCATACGAACTTGTGTCAGCAGAAACATACTTGTTCAAACATGGGATGCTTTCCTCTGGCAATACAGCGGAGTGTGGTGTAATGATCATGATGCCACCCATTTCATGGAATGTATTTTCCCCATCTAAGGTGTTGACATTCACATCGGCATTGTCAAAGACGAACTGAATGAACGCTCCTTTTTCAATGGTTGGTGAGGCTTCTCCCCGCACGATAGCTGAACTTTCAACATGCATTGCCTCACTGTAACTGCATGAAAATCCCATAGCTGAGCAGAGGTTAACAAGGTGTTTTGATCCAAATTTCCTGTATAACTAGGTACCAAAGCTTGCTTAAGTGAGGAGAGGAAAGATTTTGGCCTCACTGCTGTTATGAGTGCGTGAGCGACTGCAACACATTTCTTTTTCCAACCATCGAGAGTGGCGTTTGTGTTTTAGCACGATGGTTTCTAGCAACAGTTTCAGAGACTCAGGAACGACAGAATCGATATCCCGCATGAAATCATCAGATGGAGGATACTCAGTGGTGTCATATGTTTGAGAGCGAATGTCTTCCAAGATTATCTCTGGAGCAGCCTTCACCACTCTCAACCGCTCTTCTGCAGCATTGTTCCTTCTTTCATTGTACCAGTTATCATAGAGAATTTTTTTGCCAATGTCTCTGAAACACAAGACTGACTGATGGCTGCGGCCGCGGCCAAGCTCTGCAAACATAATCTTTTCGCCATATCGTTTTGTGAGGTGAGTTTTGACACTTTTTATATTAGGCTTGTTATCGCCTTTGATCTGATCGATGAGGTCATTTAACAAGAATTGACATTCCTCCCTGTTTTCAGCAAGGTATGAATATATACACTCCATACCCTCCAGGAGATTACTTGGCTCAGGACGCCCTCTTTTATATCCACTTGTTGATAGCATGCTGTACAACTTTTTGTGACATAGTTGGTGGTACCTGGCATCAGCAGCGACGAGGTCAGTTTCAGATACAAGGCGCTGTATGATCTGCTGTCCCCAATCATCACATCGACGTCCAGCTGCTTCTAGAATCGATGCCCTCACACTCAGTGATTCAACTTTGTGCACGAGATTCCGTCGTGAATGGGGCAGTTTTTGCTGAAGCTTGAGAAATTCCTCAGTGATATTTTCTCCACAAAGAAAACAAATTTTCTGAAGATTCGAGGAGCCCAAGGAGCCTCTTGATGATCGGAGTGATGACGATGCTTGAGGAACTGAATCACCTCCACGACGGACAGATGCTGCAACATTGCTTTCAACGGTGTACCTCTTCCTGCATGCATCATGTACGGTGACTTCATTCAACTCTTGTAAAAATTGTTGGTTCTGCAGAAGGCCACGTTTCACATTCACTTCAATAAGCGAAAGAATACCTCGTTTTTTCACAACTATTACTTTGCCTTCCTCAAGTGTACTGCGGCATATAAAACAAATGCCCGGCGGAACCAACATTTCGTTCAGTTGCACTTCGAAAGTTCGATGAGAAATACGATTTTCGGTTGAAAAACTCACATTTTACGCTGAGGCCCGAACACGACAGTTTCAATAATAAGACTCAATTGAGGAGGACCATAATGTGAGAGAGGACTACTAGACAGGTAAACATGAACATTTTGTAAGACGAAACAAGCGTCAGACACAACAGAAAGAGACAACATAAAGATTTTAGTAAACAGTGACTTGGCATGTTGTGTCTGTTTCAATGTTTCTCCAAAGTTGAGCCTAGACATCAACAATCCTTGTATATTTTGGAATGTGTAACACTTTGTGTACACGTTACGATTCACGAAAAACGTAGTAATATATTATGAGCCACATTGCTCTGGCATTTAATTTGTTTGAATAAGTGACATCAATAACAGCCTGCACGTGAAATGATTGTGTGTGTGTGTGTGTGTGTGTGTGTGTGTGTGTGTGTGTGTGTGTGTGTGTGTGTGTGTGTGTGTGTGTGTGTGTGTGTGTGTGTTTAAAAAACAAGCAGATGTAAACTATCCATAAAGAACAGGAGAGAAAATATTAATGCAACAATTAGACTGGACAGTAATATGGTAATTTTCGTATTTGTAGGTTGGCTAATCTGTACGCTTGCTGAATCGTTCTTATCTCGTTTTTATAACAGACACAGTACTACGAGCCTTGGCCGGCAGCGGACGTTCTCACGTTTGCTGCCTGACTCTGTCATTTTCATTTCTTGTTGTCGCGACAATTATTTAGGCTTAGGCCTTACAACATTATACATATTGCATACTTGCAATATACTAGCAATACCTTGCTAGTACTTGTTCTCATGTAATTGAGTGCTGCGTACTCGCGCCTCAATTCATACGATTCATACAATTCATCATACGACAATAATTTAGGCCTTAGGCCACCACGTTTCGATGTAACTGAAGTGCACACATTTGTGCCACATCAAAATGTAATTTCATTTCCGAATCACTTCTCAATACTTAATCTTCAGCATTAGCCAACCTCACTACAATGAATTGAGTGTAAGATTGGAGTAACTTAATAAATCTATTTATACAGTCCACTATCTTTATCATTTTGCATCCTGGCGATAATACACCAAGTTTCATTCTTTCTATAAAAAAGGGCATATGTGCTGACATACAATACATTTTTACGCGGTCCACATGGCCGCAGTTCAACTTAACATTTTATTTGGTCCTAATATGACGGATCAACATTCTTCTTAATCGACATTTTTTGGTCGCTCCGTGCTTGGATTCGTTATTCACCCTTTCATTATTCTTCTGCCCCAATTTCTGGCCAACACGGGCGACTCAGCATATTCGCTGATCCGACCGTGTCGTGACTTAACCAGCATTTCTTTCGTCGCCTTTGAGCCTCCTGACGATATCATTGCAAGATCATCCATGTGCTAGCGTCGGTACTCCAGCGTAAGCAGTCATCTCTCCGGTCTGTGTTCGCCATCTTCTCCACGGCCTCGACGCTTCGGGACGTCGCACACCAGGTACCACATCATTAACATCATTATCAGGTGCGTACAATGGCTGAAGAAGGCCTCAAAGTGTAGGTCAGAAAGAGAGGCGGCTTAAAGTCTGCCATAGTGCGTATTAATTCGGCTATCAGTAACTTTGACAAAAACACTAATACCAAACATTTCTTAACAGTCAGACTTGAAAGTCTAAAAAGCTTGGCAACAAAATACGATGAGGTACAGTCCGAAATTGAGCTTATTTCAAAAGACATAAACGCTGCTCAAGAAGACCGAGTTGAGGTCGAAGAACTATTGTACTCGACAGAAGCTAATATCTTACAACTTATAGAAACTTTTAACGTTCAGACTGTATCTCCCGTATTGACAAGCAATACGCAACTAAAACCAATAAGTTTGCCCTGCTTCACAGGCAATATCTTAGAATGGCAGCATTTCTACTCAATATTTTTGGACTTGGTGCATGCCAGATCTGATTTAACGTCAGTGCAGGAATTACACTATTTGTATTTGTCTCAGAAAAATGAGCCGCTAGATTTAATTAAGTCATTACCTATCTGTAATGAAAACTACTCGATAGCGTTGAGTTTGCTGTCCGCTAGATATGACAATAAATTCATACTAGCAAAATACTATATTCAAAATTTACTTGAAGTAAAGTCAACAATAAAGGACTCTGTCCAAAGTTCGGCAGAATTCATAAATACGATAACGTCTTCCGTTAATTCACTGGCAGCCATGCAACTGTCAGTGGATTCATTCGAGCTTATCACTGTACAATTATTGTCAGCGAAACTCGACCATACTACTTTTAAATTATGGAAGGAGTCTATCAACCCTGATAATCTTCCTAACTTTCAAGGTTTCACTCAGTTTTTAAACGCACGTAGACAGCTGTTAGAAAATACACTGCCTATCGATGCCGGACAGCAACTCAACAAGCTAAGTTTAAGATTCAATAATAAATCTGACAAACATAAATCACGAAACGCTGCTGGCAGTACTGCATTTAAAAGTTATCACTCAGCGTCAAATAATTATTCATGTTTATGCTGTAAATCTAATCATCCAATTTACATGTGTGATAAATTTCGTGCACTAAGCACATCAGAACGAGGACAATTCATATTAAATCATAAATGCCGTACTAATTGTCTGAGACCAGATCATTTCTCATCTAATTGTAAGATTAAACAATCATGTAAGATCTGTTCAAGACGACACCATACATTGTTGCACATAAACAATGTGCCGAAGCCAGTCTCTGCCAGCAGCAGTAATTATTGTTCACTCAAATTACAATCCACAAATAATATTCTTTTATCAACAGCAATTGTGTGTGTCATTGACCACGCTGGCAACAGACAAACCGCAAGAGTTCTTTTGGATGCGGGTTCACAAATAAAATTTTTGTATGGAATCATTTGCCAAGAAATTACGGCTTAACTTGACTAAAGCCAACATACCGATTACAGGTATAAATAATACCGCGTGTCATGCCACTAATCTCGCGTCTATACGCATTATTTCCCGTTATCAAAGATTTAGCTTCGAGGCAAAATGTGCTGTCTTATCTGCATTAACCCATAAACTGCCAGCACAATCTTTTGACATAAATCAATTTAACATTGCAGATAACATTTTTGTTGCTGATCCAAATTTCAACATAAAATCGGAAATCGACATACTGTTAGGGGCGCAATTCTACCTAGATTTAATCTTAGCTAACAAATACGTCCGCGGTTCTCATTTTCCTATTATACAGGAAACAAAGTTAGGCTACATTCTTGCAGGCAATCTGCCCAAACACTGCCGCTATAATGGTCCTGCTGTTTCGCTCCTAGCTAGGAACGACGGTCAAATTCTGGAGTCTTTCGAAAAATTTTGGGAGACAGAAACTATCCCTGATAATGCACCTATTAATAACTAGTCACCTTGTGAGGAGCATTTCATTAGGTCTACTCATCGCAATCAAGAGGGTAGGTTCGTTGTTGCGCTACCATTTAAGTCAGACAATCCCCGGTTGGGTGAGTCCTATGCTACCGCTGAAGCAAGATTCTTAAGTTTAGAACGCCGGTTCATGCGCGATTCTAAGCTTGCGCGTGACTACGCAAACTTTATTCAGGAGTATAAGGATCTTGGCCACATGACGCTTATCAACAATTGCTCTATCAATTCTGGGGTTTCAAATACCTACTATCTGCCACACCATGCGGTCTTTAAGCGTTCTAGTTCTACGACAAAACTTCACAAAACTTCGCGTCGTTTTTGACGGTTCGTCCAAAACTACCAATTGTCTTTCTCTCAATGACATCTTGTTGGTAGGCCCGAACGTCCAACAAGACCTTTTTTTCATTCTTTTGCGATTTCGTATCCATAACTATGTTCTCATTGCCGACATCGAGAAGATGTATCGACAAATTCTGGTAGCTGAGAAGGATTGTCATTATCAACGTATTCTGTGGCGCGACTCTCCCCTCGAACAGTTTAAACACTTTGTATTACGCACTGTAACATACGGCACTGCTAGTGCTTCGTTTTTGGCTACTCGCTGTCTTAATCAAATTGGTAAGGATCATGAAGCTTCTTTTCCTGACGCAGCGTCAGCTATAATCAATGATTTCTATGTTGACGATTTGTTAACTGGAGCAGACACCATTTCTGATCTGACCAAGTTGAAATCTGACTTAGGTACGTTGTTGAGTCAATACGGTCTCACGCTGCATAAATGGGCATCAAATGAACCCCAGGTGGTTGCAAATCATGACAATTTATCACTCCCTTTAAACAAACAGGGTAATGTGCGTACCTTGGGCATTCTTTGGAATAACACTACCGATTCATTTTTGTTTGACATCAAATCATTCCCCGTTGAATCAAGCATCTCCAAGAGGAAAATCCTATCGATTATCACAGGCATTTACGATCCGCTCGGCCTTGTCGGTCCCATTGTTTTTCTGTACAAACAGTTTATGCAGCAAATCTGGCTGTGCAATCTTGGTTGGGATGAGCCAATCTCCGGGCAATTACGCTTGCATTGGCATTCATTATGCAATAAGTTGTGTCTGATCAGTAAAATTATTGTCCCACGTTCTATTCGTTGCAAGTCTAAGGCAAGGATAGTTGAATTACATGGGTTTTCGGATGCTTCTGAAAGGGGTTATGGGTGGTGTGTATGTTAGAGTCACTCCTTCGCGGTCGTTTCTATTCTGCACAGTTGATTATGGTGGTCCCTTCATGATTCGTCATGGCGGGCAGAAATCTAGGACTTTGTCAAAATCGTACGTGTCTTTGTTCATCTGCTTAGCAACCAGGGCCATTCATTTGGAATTGGTTTCCGACCTCACAGCCAACGCGTTTATAGCTGCCTTACGTCGATTTATGTCCCGTAGGGGCATACCCAGCCAGTTATATTCTGACAATGGCACGAACTTTAGGAAGGCCCGCAATGTTTTACATGACCTTTACAATCTTTGCCAGTACGCGGGTCTTGCATGACCATGTTTAAATTCAGTAGCCCACTTTTTCACTGAGTAAATGAAGGTCCAGCATCACCCAACATATTCTTCATCTCATTAAAAGTTTTTGTTGGCGTTAAACCTTTCTTTAAAAAAATTTGATATTCAGTTTTCTCCATTTTCAGCGTGCTGTGAGATAACCTTATTTACATGGCTGTTTCTCCGCAACAATGGATTGACCCGACTTGACGCTTCACAGCTGTTCGTGGGGCGAACGTGGCGCCACGATGCGGTAAAAACCAGAAACGCCTGAAGATGCTTACAGAAATATTTTAGAAAATGCAGGAGAACATGAGACATACACGGAAAATATTCGAGAGTGGCTGGATGAAGATGCTGGTGAGGTAGGGTACGTTGTGCAGTCGGAAGAAGAAATAGCTGCTATTATAGGTCACCAAACTAAGGGACTGATGACAGACGATCAAAATGGCGATGGTGATGACGATGAGGAAGAAAACGATCACGAAGAAAGTGAGAATGTTAAAATAAGTGATGCAATAAAAAACGTACAATCCTGGTTGAAGTTCGTAGAAATGCCTGCAAACTCTGACTTAAGCAAATATTTTTTTGTTTTAAGTGAAATGAAACAGGATTTTGTGAGGAAACAGCTAAAAACAAAATACACGCAGAAAAAAGTTAAGTAATTTTTTTAAGAAGCTGTAGGCTTGGTAGAATACGTACTGTGCAGTGAAAATAGTGTTTTGTATTTAAGTACTGTATTTAAGTTTTGTTTTGTATGTAAGTTACGTACTACAGTATAAAACTGAATCGAATTTTTTTAGTAAACATCACATAAACAGGTAAAGTACGTTATTTCTTGTTTTATACCTCTTCTACTACTAATTAATAGAGTATTAAATACAGTATTTTTAATAAGAACATGCAGTAGACCTCTTGTAGATTCAAATTGGGTTTCAGAATGATTTCTTTTATATTGTCTGCTATCGGTAACCGATAGACAAGCAAAAACTCGTGATCAGTTCGTAATGTTCTATAATTCGGACTGAGCTTGGTCTGCGTTAGTCCGAATTAACGAACTTTCACTGTAGTTTTATCTCAAAAAATAATTCTTACAAAACTCACAGTTTGGAAACATACATTTAACTGACGACTGTCAACTGCTCAGTAATGTTACCTGCTTACACTTCAATCTCTGAACTCCCTACAGGGAGTTTAATGTGTGCATATTTTTCTCACATTAAATATTAACTGAGTCAAGTAGAATATATAATGGAAAAATTCTAATTCAAGATATTTTTTCGATAGCACGACAGGTGTAAACATGAAATATTAGGTATGCAATAAATAGCATTGAAAGTGTTAAATGGGATTTATGGTTTGTTGCTTCTTTCTAGTTGCCAAATATCATAATAAGCTACTTAATTCTTATAACCCATACATCACTATACTTATCTCAAGATAGCCTGTTTAATAAATATACAATTCTGAATAAAATTTATATTAACTTAATTCAAAGTCTGACCTCCTAATTGTTAATAAACTAAATACACAGTAGATGTTTTCCACTTACTCCACATGATAATTTTGTACAGGCATCTTTGACAATATAAACTGCTACAACTTAAGACAGGATCGAAAGGAAGGATAATGGTAAAACATCTCAAAGCAAAGACTTACTGAAACAAATAAATTAAATTATTTTTCTGCTCAAGTTATTTATTCCTTATGAACATTATGTTATTAATTATTAATAGTAAAATACAAAATTTTCAGATTACTGCTTCGTTTTAGATATTTCAGTTGAAATGATTCGTTAAGTTTCTAAAAATCTGAATTTTTTTTTAATTTTAACTTATGTGACTCCATAATAACATAATAACTTTCGTAAATTATTACATTCATCATAAGTACTGTGACACTGATTTTCTTCAGATACAATTTTTTACACTTAATCCAACTTAAAACTGGTTTTATAAATTGTAAACCATTTTAATATTCTCTTTAAAATAGTACGTTTTTAGTGTCTATTTATAATTCTACTTAACTAAAAATTACTACAGTAAATATAAATTACAGATAACATTTTAATACTCTTAAAACACACCAAATTCACAAAACTTAGCATTTCTACTAACTT
The DNA here is from genome assembly GCA_034769895.1 of Magicicada septendecula. Lineage (NCBI taxonomy): Eukaryota > Metazoa > Arthropoda > Insecta > Hemiptera > Cicadidae > Magicicada > Magicicada septendecula. The sequence continues at coordinate 136,742,702 of CM068367.1, read as the reverse complement.
ATGGCAATTTTGATTTTTAAATATTCACAATTTTCATTTTACTACAACCACTTTTAAGTAGGTTTCCATGTTATTAAAGAATGTGTATGGTGAAAGCCTTCTTCAAATGTCATTGCAAAGGAAACTTAAGGTACACACCAGTTTTTAAAATGCTGGAGGTAGCCATAAATATTACATCTTATTAACTTAACATGGTAGAGCAAAGAATCTATAATAGTACTACATGGCTCCGTTAACACAGAATCCAGAGAGGGGAAGTGTAGCAGCACTGGCATTGCCAGTTGCGCGGGGATTCAGTACATTCCCCTACACTGCTTGACGTTTGTACAGTCAAATTAAAACTCATACGCGACTAGAAAATTTACACGTCCAAAAATTAAAGTTAGAGCATTATAATACTTAAACTGTACTCGTATGGTGTCAAAATTGTTATTCTACACAGTTTCAAAAATACTTCAGTAATAAGAAATATTAAGAAATAGCTTAATATGTCAATAAGGCTATTCAATGTTTAATTTTTTTGTACTCTTCATACATGTATAAAGTTATGTTACTTTTGCTCATGATTTTTTCGAATTACAACATGAAACGTTAGCTGGTAGAGAAGGGTTTTGCTATTACAAATAGTAGTTCTATAAACGAGTGAAATTATGAGGAACAAGTGAATTTAATTTCTATTCAATTAGCAAGTTTCTAACATGCTATTGTGTATACCACATTATAAACACGATATCACGTTAAAAACAGACTTGGGAAAGCTCTAATAATTGTTAACTGATCAAAGTTAAAGTTACTGTCCACACAAACTAACTAAGTTAAAGTTATAGTTAATAGTTACAAAAACTAACTGATTAATGTCTCGTCGAGAAAAATAACAGGCTTATTGTCACAGGTGTCATTCCTTCTAATCCTTCCTAGGTATCTTGCTCGCCATGCAACTGTTTCGTTTCTCTCCATCAATATACTTCTTTTATTTTTACAGTTTTTAAATCAGAATCCAAGTTTATATATAATTCTGTGTAAAGTTTCCTTGCCACCCTTAAAATTTATGTCACTTTTTAATTCAGAAAGAAGCGATTGTAACGTAGGAACCTGCTTTTTAATAGTATAAAAATTCTGTATTGTATGGCAGACTGCACATAAATCAAAATCATCTAAAACAATTTGCCTTGTACTCTGCTGACGTGTCTTTCCAGGAGAGCTCAGTTTTCTACCAGTCGATTTTGACACTTTTACCTCTTTCCGTATCTTACAAATTGTAGTTTCTGACTTTCCTGTTGCACCTGCTGCTCACTTTGTCGCGTTGTTTATTGGGTACTTATAACAACCAGTGTTCTTTTCTTCATCAAAAAATTCAATAACTCGCCCAACTATTTGGCGTGCTTGACTGCGAATTGTAGGACTTTCTTTGTTTCTTGTATTGTCACGTTCTATGCTGTTCTAAATTTTATATGTAGAGTGTGGTGTTAAAAGTCTGGAAACTACACTGTATAAGTTCAACTTTAAATACTTCTATTGGGTTTACACGCACAAATATTAATTGCAGAACTAACGCAAATCGACGCTCACAATACTCGTAGTTAATAAACATAAATTCAAGTGACAAACTCTGTAATACGAAAACACACAAATATTAATTATACCACAGATCAACGCTACAATACTCACAATTAGTAAATATAAATTCAAATGACAAACTCTGTAACACGAATACGCACAAATATTAATTTACCTCAGATCGACACTCACAGTACTCACAGTTAGTAAATATAAATACGACAAACTCTGTAACACGAACACGCACAAATAAGCTATTAGCCTAGTACTTGTAACGGAAATCGACGCTCACGATATTCACAGCTGGGAAACATACATTCAAATGACATACTTTTGAATATGACTGTAAACTGCTTGGTGGAGTGAGACGCGCTTGCGCGTTTGTCTCTGAACTCCCTTAGTTCACATTTTTTCTGCATGTTTTGTTGATGTTGTCAGGTAGTATGTATGAGACAAAATACAGGGAAGGAAAGAAAAGAAAAGTGCAAAGAGAACTTGGAAAAAGGGTATATAAGAAAAAGTCAAGAAGACCTGCATCATGTATGGAGAAATAAAGGGAGTCGCAAACAAAGTAGAGAAAAAACAATTAAATAGTTGACGTTCAATGACAGTAATACAGCAGTGCAGTATAAGGACTTCCCAAAATTACAATTATTTACTTTGTAATACTAAATGTCACTTTGATTTGTATAATGATTCTCCTGCAAAGAATCTTGCAGTGAAATAGGTACCAGATCCATAGAAACAAAAATATAGGGAAAGTATTTACACTCATAACTTCCTCTTGCAATCAATCACTAGTAAACACCGCACCAAAACAAACAAAACTGGTTTTCATTATACATTTTCCCCATATTGCATCACATCCATTTCTACATTAACCACTCACATTCCCTTCTGTACTAAAAAAAAAGAAATACTGTTATTTTTCTTTCATATACTGAATACTGATGACTAGGAATATCATTTCAAAATAAAATTTATTAAATTTGAATTTATTAAACAGTTTAAAATACCTTAAACATAACCAACAAAACTTTGTATCAATGAATATAATAATTAAACAGACACACACTTCCCTTCTATATATACTAGTTATGAGGGCCAATATAAACTAACGTTTTCTTCTTTAATATAAAACTTAATCGTTATTACTCAGTCATTCCTGTTCTGTGTAAGTTTCTTCGAATTCCACCTAGTTATTCTTTTTTCTTTATAATTCTATTAAAATGTATTGTCCCATATCTCCTCTGATCTTCTCTTCTTTCGTCAAATTCTCTTAACAGTACTGTGCTGTTTATTCTTTGTAAAAGATCCCACCAGCCAAAATTGTTCAATAAATTTTTATTTGATGTCTTTATTTGGTAATTTTTTCTGTTCTGATATGGAGTTCAAATCTGGTATACATGATAAGGGCACATGACCAATGGTTTGGCCTGTTTAGAATAACATCCTGACAGTGCCGATGTAAAATGGGAACATATTTTTAATATCGTTTATGGGTAATAATAAACGAACAGTTAAAACATCAAACTGAGTATTCTGTACTAAAATCATAGAGTCTGTAGTTCAGTGGGGATGAGATTTACATATAGTTTACAGTAATTTTATTTATTTTTATTTTTTACATTATTTCATATTTATAGTAGATATACAGTAATTTTATAGTAAATAATAAGAGGTGTGACTAAAAAGAAGTGAGGTATGGCAAATTTAAAGCACAAGGGTTAACTCGACGACCTTAAATAAATTAAAAAGATTGCTTCAAATATTATACAACAAAATTTGTACTTCTCTAAATTTACACAAAATGCAATAATTTACACGCGCGTGCGCGCACACACAAACTTACCAAAGGACACTAGTCCCCCCCCCCCAACAATAAACAACAATACTTGTAATACACTGCATATCTTTTCATCCAACTATTACATTCCATTGGGGTGAATTCAAGCAAAGTCCACAAAAAACAAAAACTCTAACCAAAGTTATACCCTATCAGTTCTTACACTCTACAAGAGACACCTTAAGCCCAGAGCTGTTTCTGCTATATCTGCTGGTTTCATTATTTTTAAATAATGCTGAGGATCCAAAAGCGTATATTGTTTACACATTTAAATATAAAGTTACTTCTGTCCAGGGCTGATAAGGTACCATAATAAATATCTTTGCAAATAACTTTGATAAGATAGGCATTATAAATATTCAAAAAGTAACATCAAAACTTTAACCTTAATTCTGGCCAATCAATAATTTTCTACACTTTACATTAAGTTACTAAAACATATTACTTGTAGTTTGCAAAATATTATCACAGAAGGAATTTTAGTAGAAGTCAATAATGTGCTTTAACCATGGATATTCAAATTATAAGTCCGTTCAAATTTTTAAACGTAAAATATCAGAATAATAGTACAGTGAAAAATATATTTGTTAACAACAGCATCTGCAACTGTAATAAAAAGTGGATGGTACGAAGTTAAATTGCACAGAGGAGAAATGTTCTCATAATTCCAACAAAAATTCTACAGACTGACTCAGAAGTGGCCACCCGCTGTTTGGTAATATACTGGTGCATACACTGACAAAATTCAACATTATGTATAACTCGTTCACAAAAACTTTGTGTTGGAAACAGGACTTCACTACAACAAATACAAATATAAGGTACCATTTCGACATTACTCAATCATTTCTGTTTGCCAAACATAATCAAGGAAGCCTATATATAGTCTTTTACAGCACAACATTGCAATCATACCTGTCACACTGATGTATAACATAGACTACTTTAAATTAGCATATTATAATTTAAAAATTGTAAAACAACTTATATGACCTACTCAATAGTAACTGCAGCCAGAGCTACATTACAAGATACAGTAAAAAAATTTACAAATTTAATTAAACAATAATTTCGACCATATATTCACAACTTCCCTATGCTTAAAAAAAAATCTACTTGTGATGGTGTTCAGATTACTGATGATATTCAGATTATCAACATACCACTATAACATACAAATATGATTTATCTAACAACACACCCATAAAAACGTTTAATTAATGCTGCCGCACATACTTTGCTTTAACCAAACTAGCTACATTTTCACACAACAATAATACCAATAAGTTTAATTACAAAAGATGCTTAATATAATAATTTAATAATATTAAAATACAATCAGATCAAAATATTTTATTAACAAAATACCTCAGTCAAAAATGTGAACTATTTCTCTTAACGTTACCACAGTACATTGTATACAGAGCTATCAGAATTGGACGAAACAAGTTTTTGCAATTTATATACTTTAACAGTTGGCTGGTAATGTTTTAAATTGTATATACTGTAATGATATAGTGAACAATATACTCTAAAAATAATACACATTCACTTTTATTTTATAAACCATAGAACGCACTTCTGATAATTTCGTTTTTCCTAACACATTGATAAACTAAGCAATTCTATTAAAAATTACATTTTGTGACAGAAGTAAAGACATAATTTTCAAAAGAATTTGTAGATAAAAGTAAAAAGTGGAAGTGAAAAGTTTAAATGAAAAAGTAAATTCTGTTATGCAATAATAAAACTGAAGCATTTTTTATATTAAATTTTGTGTATTCTTCTACAAACTTACTATAGATTTAAACTTTCATACACTTTATAACACTGCACAGAACTCTCTTTGGCTACCAACTTATGCTATTATTAGCATTCAATGAAGATGCTTTATTCTGTATATATAGATATATATTCAGAATTGGAAAAGACACTTTTAAATATACCTTGTAGTTAGAAAATACTGAATCAGGAAGTCTTTTTTTTTTTTACAGTGACTCCTTTGTAACTTCCAACCATAGTAAAAAATACATGCCCCACTGAGTGGATCAGTACTGATTGAATGTACCAGCAATAATACCTTACATGCATTTATAACGTAAAATATGCATCATTGACCAGCCACAGTTTGTACTTGAACATCACCCCTCAAACCAGTTACATTAAAATTACTGTTTAGAGGTATTCTAGACTTTCAAGTCAACAAAATTTGCAAATAAATTGTACAAATCCAAAAACACCCGCCTGAGTGATGTTTTCGCAACGATTGTCACAGAGAAATGGGGGAAAACACGACTTATTCTTAACCTTTGAAATTGCTTAGAAGCTATGCTGAGAATCACTAAAAATGATTACAAGAAACTGGTTAACTTACTGATATGCTAAGACCACACTTTTATTAACTGCAACCTTTGCTAGCTTAGTTTTCAAATATAATAGAATGTTAAAAACTACACAAAAAAGTAATGGTGCAAAATTTTGGCGAGAGTAGAAATTCCCTAAGTATATGTAACATGTCAATATCATAATTTGTACACTACGACATATTATGGTTATTACGACATATTATACCATAAGCAACTGAGAAAATTTAACATTTTAAACTCTTTAATTACGTTTAAAAAGCGAACCTATAGAAAAGGTCAAAAAAACAGCGGTCAAATTTTTGCAAACTTGAAAAATGTTTTAATTCATGTAACACCGTTTAAAAGATAATGTTATGCACAACTTTTAAGCTCCACAAACATACAAAATTGCTTATTAAACTTTACCAGTAATAACACCAAAAGTAACACTCACAGATATCAGCCTAGAACACACCGCTGACTTCAAGATGGCAGAAGACCACCTAAAAAAAATAGTACGGATAAAAACCACTAGAGTCAACCTAGTGCTATACTATATTTAAAACTATAAAATTTACTCTACTTTTATGAAAAAATGATATTCGATTAAATTATTTCCTTAAATATGATAGTATTTTTTCTATAGTATACGTTCTTTAAGTACTTATTTAAAAAATTAAACATGTACTGCCAGACTTTACCAGCTGATCAGAGAATTAAAATATACAGTGATTACAGTGATAATTTGCGGTTATTATAGGCTTCTTATCGCCAAATGCTGTTAATTCGAAAACCACTGAGTAGTATTTCTATGTTTAAAAATCTGTACCTCGTTTCTGTAAGAATAACATATTAATCCTTCTTAGGAGATATTGTATGCTTCTCTGAACTTAACATTTAAAATATTTTGTACGATTACAAACCGAAAAGAGAATTTAGACACAAATCTATCTTAATCATTTCTATTATTACCTAGTTTTCCTTACTGATATTTCCAAAGAATCGTCCTTAACTTTTTTCAAGGAAGCTACCTCCCAGTCTGTAGAACTGGCACTGAAACGATTTCACACTTAAATTGCATTTTAATAAAACAGGATGTTTAACCCTAGAAATAATTCGCCCATATAATTTTGTGTAATCTTATGTATTTTAAAGACTATTTAATGGCTAATTAGTTATCAAATACTTGTTTCTAATTTCTAGTACTAATCAGGAAGAATAAAAGTCAGGCCAAATAAAAATGATTCTTTAAGTTGAACAGTTTTATCTAAAATTTGTTTCATCTGTTAACAACCCTTACTCCCGTACTCCTAGTAGAAATATTCTAGGAAGTCTTATTCACTAGCACCGCCGCATTTTTTGACACGAACCGCCACTGTGGAACTTAGTATAAACGAAAAAGTGCCAGTTTCACAAAGACTGAAAGAAAGGGAGGAATGTGACCTAGGCCATGCACTGCTGCAGCATCTTATAATGTCAGGAAGTGCAAGTGAATCTCCCCTTTGTGTATGTTAGAACTTCAAGGAATGATCATTTCTAATTTTGTACAGTATTGAAATGAATCTAGTGGATTTCAAATGATTTTGAGGTGCACACAGTATATTTTTCAAATGAGTTGTTGGTTATGGGAGGGGTTGAATCAGAAGGAACCAATAGTAATGCCATCAGATAGCTGTGAGAATACCCCAGTCTAATATAAATTTATATTCTTGATCCTACAAGTACAATATCGTTTATTTCCAGATCCTGGGCCATCACATGAAAAATTTCCACTGCCTACCAATGAATCTCAAGTTTCAAAATTTCCTAAAACCTTACCATAACCAGTGACTGCAAAATGTGATCCAGTTACACCCAAAATTGAATCAGCATGTCTTCCATACCAGCCTGAAATTTTACCTGATGGTTTTCCAATCCATCAGCATCTCACAGGAAGAGATTACAACAACATTCATTTTCTGGAGCTGCATGTATCTGCAATTGATGGGCTAAGGTGTTTTTACTGTACAAATATTGTGACGATTTCATTAATTAAAAAAATGAAATAAATAATAAAATAGGAAATGTTAAAAGCTGAGAAATTTAAATTTTAATAAATCGCACATTTAAACTAATTTTGATCACTATCATAAATCATAATAATATTTAATAAAGAGATTTAATGGCAAAAAAAGGAATGCGAGTATACAGATAGGGAAACCCTTATTAATTAACCCTGCATAGACATACGATAACCGGAATTAACCTGAATACCGACCCATAAACAAACTAATAATCCTTGTAAATTGATATTAAATAAATAAATAAACAAGAACACAATAGTGTACTATAATAAAGTCTGTAATAAAGAATATCTTTGGATAATTAAAAGGTCACACTTTAACCCCTTAAATAGAGAAGAAAGGTGGAACTATTTTGTTGCGACGCGTAAACTCCGCGCGATTAACTGACCCGTCCTAACATAGTAATTCAATCGAGATGAAGCGCTCACGTAAAAAACACACGCTTGAACCATGTCCCGGAAAACGACAAAATGTTTTTATTTAGAGGACAGATATAACAATGTGTAGCGAAAAGTAGTGGCAAATTAGTGTGGTAATAAGTTTAAATGTAAAAACCAAAAGGAATAAATAACTGTGTGAGGGATGACATCTCATTTGTATAATTTGTAAGATCTCTATGGTGTTTTAAAATAATATGGTACGAGCTACCTAAAGTGAGAACTTTTATAAACAATAATGTGACGTGCGATTCTGCGACAAACAAGAACATTTACGGCACGTATACTACTAACAATGATTAACTACTAGACTTCTGAGGACCTCAACCCTACTTCATTATGAACTAATCACTGCAGGAACTTCAACAGGAAATTAACTCCACTAAAGATCAACCGCTGACGAACACCACAAGGACCAAGGACCCGGACATCGAGTAAAATTCTGGATATCACAGGAGACACGGAGACTTGTCCTCCGTGATTAATTAAAATTCTAACAAATGAATTGTTAAAGACAGTTTAAATAAATATATAAAGACTTTAATGATAATCACTTTATAAGATGTAGTATGTCTTAGGATTCAAAATATTTGTAGTACCAAGTAATGCTGATGTATATATATATATATAGCTTCACTGATACAAAAGTTTTTAGATTAAGTCCATTCTTCAAATCCCCCCCCCCAAATAGTATGATAGAATATGAATAAGTGAGCTTAACTCACAAACAAGTTTAAGGTCCCGGATCCGTGGATACCACTTATAAATCCATATGTTTTTGGCCCCTTTTTTTTACACAAAATCTTTTATAAATTGTATTATTTTATTAAAAAAACCTTATGTGGGAATATTTATGTAGAGCTGTTGTAGTAATGGTTTAATAAAGAGATGTCGTTACTTTACACAAAAATATTGAGTGAATAAATCATCAGACCCCCATGTAAAGGTTCCTTTAGTTATAACTACAGCTGGTTTAATTGATAATTAAAAGTTAATTACGAGTATGGCAGCCCGTGCAATTGATCTGAGGTAAGTATGCACAGGTTCCCGATGTTATAACGTAGGTGAGACGTTATAAAATGCGCCACTCTGCTTTGGTGTAGATAATAATTAATCAGTTTTGCTTTGTTTAATAAATAATTGTGTAATATAGTGACACCTATACCATGTGACACCCTGTTGATCTATTCACTCAGGTACTTTAAAATATGTCTAAAATTTTAAATATTATTATAATAGTATAGTAAATAGGTAACTTTAATTGTGAATTAGATATAGGAGTTTACACAATGTTAACTTAACGCCACATGTATACGAAACAAAATCATGTACGTACTTGTCAAAAATTTCATTCATCAACGTGTCGGTTTGTCAATAAAATCTGACCGGTTAATTTCTTGTCCACGCCTGTTTAAAACTGTCCTAGTTACATTGCGCAAAGTTGAGTTAGACAATACCCAACCCTCTTCAATTGTTCTATTGTTATACGAAGCGTGTATCATCCTGTGCCTAGTAACCAAGAATTTCCCCCTTAGCTGAAAGTATATTGACGCCTGTGTGAGATTTCTCTTTCTCTGAGATTTACTTCTCGCACTACCAATGTAAATTTTAAATGTGAACTAAAATCGTTTATTTGTATAAACAAGAAAGAGTAGTATAGTATTTAATACTAATAGTAGAATAAGTATTTATAGTGACTCACATTTCAAAAATGGCTTTATTTAACCCCGATCTATTATTAAAAGATGAACTGTGCTACGAAGCTATTTTACGCGGTTTACCTCACGCGAATGTAACAGTCTCTGAATTGCGCAAAACGTTACGCGAAAGTAGATCAGATATACCCTCGCAGTTAGATAGATTACGTGAACTCGATTATGACAGCGAAAGAGAAACGTGTTATGCGAAGTATAGGGAACTGATGTTATTATCTCACAACATACACGACGAAAAATCACGTACAGTAATATTGCACGTCACGCAAAGAATAGAACATTTAACCTGCCGGTTGGTTGAACAATTTATTAAACTGGCCCGACGTCACCGTAATCCCTCCCGATGTGCAAAATTTTGCGGATGAGGCATTGCATCAATTACCCACAATTATCAACGAATTGCGAAGAAAGTCCGACTCATCTAGAATGGAAGAAATTGAGCAACCCTTACAAAAGTTATATATTTCCCCAGTTCAATCTCCTACTTTAGAACACCCTCCCTCCACCGCGAATCACGAATCACCCATCGTATCGAAGATACAACCGACTCATGAACAGCTACCTAGTAGAGAATTAAATACCCTCACGATATCAGAACCCCCACAGCCTAGTGGTCACCATACTCGCACCAGTAAATATGCGATTACGACGCCTAATGCAGCAACAAATCCTTCGAAATGTATACCAAATGTAAATTTTAATGTAGACCTCTACGGAAAGATCACACACCCAGTAGAAAAAATTATTACAGAAATTCCCTACACTGATGGCTTAAGTATTACGAAACTGTTAAATTTCATCAGATACCTCCTGCAAATAAAAGATTTACAGCAACTGAACGATTGGCAAATCCTGCAAGTAATCCTACCCAAATGTAAACCACCATTACGAGATCGTGTACTGGAATCATTAAGCTCGACTCTTCCAGTAGAAGAACTTCATACTACCATAATAAAACATTTTATTAACACGGGAATTTACGAGGAGATCAAAAGAAATACCGTACTTCGAGTACAAGGAGCCCATGAAAGACTGGCCCACTATATTGCAGACATCAGAGAATCTTCACGACTACTGCAAGTCAACTGGAGTGAGAACGAATTGGTCGATACCATTCTAGTAGGCTTATCTCCAGAAGAACGCTCTCGATTAGCACTAATAAATAGGCCCCACACTTTCGCAGATCTAGAACAATGTAGTATTCACTCTTCAAATGTATGGTACGCAGATCAGAACAGACATGCATCGCTATCCACTACACCACATAGAAAGGAAACGCAAGCCCTAGTCACAGATGCAAGAACTCAGCGCGAAAGACGACCATTTCGTCGACCAACCAATCTTCATGACCATGGTAAGTCCAAGGAGCCTCAACCTCGACAGGAAACCAGTGAGACACCACGTAAAGAAAATGTATGCTATAACTGCGGGAAACCTGGACACATCAGTAGAAACTGTAAACGGAAACAGTACTATCAGAAAACCCCTTATCCAAAAAACATGTAAGGCAGGGAGATCCGAAATCCTGTGTCTTCCGCAGCATCGTGAAAACAGGTAAACCCCTGAGAGACAACAAATTAAAACAAAATAATAATGACAAAAGAAAATTAGACCCCTATGTTAGAAAATTTATTGATAAATGTAACGCTATTCATAAATGTGATTTCAGTAAGTGTCAATTACCGTATATTATAACCGATCTCGTGTCTCGTGTCCGTTCGTATACCTCTGTAAAATATATCAGTGTGTCTGAGTGTGAAAATGTGTCTGTTTCTTACCACTGCGTTCTCGCACGGCGATGTACCTCACGATATTTTGGCCGAAGCGAACGTACTGGGGACCAGGTATTGTGATTCCCGATTTGATGTACAAACGTAGTGGATGATCTCCGGGTGGCGCCAAATTGTTTATAGAAAACAATTAAAATGGTTTGCTTATCGATGTTTTATTTGAACGAGGCGACGAATTCAATCTGTCCCGCCTTTCCTCAATTTCTTGTCAATCGAGATAGAGGTTACTGGATCTGCTACTTGAGCGCTAGTCGTCGCATTGGAAACCTACACTAGACATTATATTTTTAAACATACACTTTGCTAATTGAAATAAAACACGATTTAACACACACAGTATAAATTTATTATTAATAGGAAGTTAATATTTTATAGACACCAGTTGTAATTAGTTTGTTCATATATAATTCTGCACCGGATAATTCTTTATAAGACTCTTACTCAAGGTTAAACGATCGACTTTTGCATACAAATATACAGTAATGGCGTTCTACCTTGCCAGTCAACAAATATTTCTGTCGATGTTTGTGAGTTGTTTTGATCACGTTAAAAGGTTCAGATGCAGTTACGACATTAAAAATACACTACCTTACAATGTTTTTTCCTTATGTAGGATAATGTGTAGTGGTAATTGTTTTGTATAAGTGTCATACAAGATGTTTATAGTTCGTACATAAATATGAGGTTAGTTCTATAGTTAACAAGTTTTTCAGTGATATAAATTTATGGATCAATCCTTGTAAGAGAATAAAAATGATTTAGTGTTATTCCACATACATTGAGAAATGTTCAAAGTGCGTTTATTTTTTGTGGAAGTTGAAATAATTTAACTGGTACTTAACAGTCTTGCAGTACGTTATCGTTCGGGATGTCAAGAAGGAAGGATTAGGGCATCAAAATGGTTCAGCTTTCTTTATTCAGTCTTCGGCATCTGGTTCAAAGTTAGTTTGTACATATCTTGATATTTCGTTTGGATTTAAATATCTTCTCCCTCTGGAAATGGTATTCTGCTATACATTAGTCTTCTGTACTCTCAATTTTCTATACTTGGTTTACTTCCAATATGTTTTAAGTATTAAAATTTGTTGTATAGACAATTCGCGTCTGGCTTGCTATAGCGTCACTTTTCCAGTCATCAAATTTAACGGTAATTAGCTTGTTACTCCACAGTTTCCATTGTAACGTAATTATTCTCCTTGGTTGATCTCAAAATAAACATATTGTTATCAATTTTCGAATTTCTTTCAGATCTTCCCAATATCTTCGGACTTTCTTCCTCCTCTTATCTTCCTTCGGGGTTATTATCTAAATGCACTGTCATTTATATTTTCTCACAAAGATTATTTTGGTACCCCACAATATTGGGTTTTATCAATTTTTCTAAGTTCAAAATTAATTCCATACTTGCTAATTACATATCTTTATTTATATAATTCCTTAACTTAATATCTGGTTTTTACTAACAACTACTATTCATCCTTGGTGAATTATTCACTTGGGATTTGTCCATTACATGGTGATTTTTGTACAATCAGCAATTGTTTATGTTTGACAGTTAGGCCTGTTTCACATTTAAGCAGCCATTACAGGATTTTTGTGGCTTCATACACAACATATTTCATTTAGTTCCAAATTGTTATTTTGCATTTGTAATTATGTTTAATGTATCTGGATGTGTTTTAATTAGTAACAACTGTGTTATTCAAACTTACTTTCTAATTATTTGCTATTCATTTCCAATATAAAATAAAACATCTAGGCCTATGGTCTGTATAACTCTTACAGCCATATCCATTTCATAACTAGCAGTTTATATAATTCATTGTTTCTTATTTGTTGTTCTGGTGCTAAACAATTCCACCTCTATTGAACTTTTTCCATTAAACTCCCCTTATAACATGGGTATTGAATTAATGTTGATACAAACTTATTTTCTAATGCTTTTTCTCTCCCTTCCATATTAACACCATCTAATTACTTTTCCTTGTGAAACACACCTTTAAACTTTTACAATACATTTTTAAGTTATAACAATATTATTTACTAGTCATTACAGTGAATATTACTACTCAGTGTTCATTATTCACTGACTAAATGTTCTCTCATAAATACTATTCATTACCATTGGTTAAATGTTATTGTACACTCTTAAAACTAAAACATAAGTAACTTTACTAAGTCTTTACCTTAGCCTAACTCTCCTCTTACTATTTATATTATGGATAATATTTGTATTTATTGTTCACTAGCACTTTCTTAAATTATTTAGTGTTTCTTTAGTATCATATCACTCTAGTACAAATCACTTTCACTAATTCAACTTCCACTTATTTCTCATCATTTTATTCTCTTTCTCTACACACTATCTATATAACATTATTAATATTGTGTCTTTCTTAGTTAATAAATTACATATATCCCTAACTCTTTTGGTTAGTGTATTTTTATACATTGTTTCATATTACTGACGGTTCATTAAGGTCATTTCATCAATACTAACATTCATTAATAGCTTTGGTTCTTAACCGAATTTCATTGTCTTTATTATTTAGGGTTACACTATTTCTCCCTTCTCCATTTTTCATTACTTGTCTAGTTTTCTTGATGCGTTTCATCTCGTCTTCTTCCTTCTGGGTTTGTTCTCTCTTGGTTTTCATTCTTCTTCTCCTTCGTACGTCTTATTTTCTTTATTTTGATTTCTTCACTGGTTTCTTAACTGGTTTCTTAACTGGCCAATCTCTGGGGTAGGGTCAATGTCGTTTGTCTGTCAGTCTATCATTTTAGTTTCTTTGTTAATCACTTTCACTTTATTACACCTCCTCCTTCCATGATCATTACCATTTATTTATTTTTTACTATCCACATAATTTATTTATTCAAACATAATATCATTTAGCATTTTTTATACATACTTATTGTTATCAAAATTTATCTGAGTTTGGTGATGTTATATAATGCTCTCCCACCAAAATTGATCATTTTATAAAACGTAATTCTAAGTTTGATGAAATTATCAATTGAATTGTATCATTTTCTTCTTAAACTCTCCTGCTTCTCACTCTATTTTTATGCTTAATTCTGTATCTTTTACTTCCTTTCTCCTGATTCTTTTCTTCATCATTTTTTCTTATTACGAACTGGCTTATTGATTTTTTATTATAAATTATTCCCTATAAATCTTATTTTCCCTAACTAACTTTACTTTGTAGTTGCAATTGATTCGGATGGGCTCTATTGGCTTACCTAACTCCGTCGTTCAAAACTACTCTTATTCTGAAATCAGGGGGACATCATCCCTGCTCAGTAAAATGATTGCCGGACTTATTCAACAGTCAATCTCAATTAATGAATCTTAAATACAGTCATCTCGTGACTCAACATAATAGTAATAATCATAACATTTGTTGGGAATTTTTTACCTTTATATTTCATTATTGCTCAGTTCGAGTCATATATTTTTTCATCTTTCTTTATAGATACTACTTGATAATACTTGAAGCACTGCTTTTTATTGATACAATTCACATTTTTATTCATTTTTAATTACTTTTTGTTTCATCTCAATTCATATTACAACTCTTAGAACGTGTATTTTATTTATTTCGTTTTTTGATCATTGGTTTTCTTAATCTTACTTCCATTTCTTTCTAAATAGTATTGGAAGTTGGTCATTTTGATTGATATTATTTTTTTCATAACTTTTTAAATATTATAGTAAGTTAGTGTTTCTTACTAGTTAGGAATGTTTTTGGCTCATTCCTTTATAGTATGTTTTGCTTTTATGTGCCTCACATTTTGGCTAAAGATTATTGTAACTTAATCTTATTTTGTTAGGAATGTTTTGTAATTTCACTCCATTATTATTAATTTTTATTCAGAGATTATAGTAAGTTAGTGTTTCTTACTTTATGTGGATTCTTGGTAATTGTATTTCTCCTGATTTTTTATGATTGGTCTAAAATACTTTCGAAATATCTGTGTAAGCTGTCCTTACATAACTTTTTGAATTTTGAAATTCATTTTTTATATATATTTTTTCATTATTATTTATCAGTAAACTTAATTACTGAAATTATTCTTTCTCCTTTATTCCAACTAACTTGGTTGGCTTTTTTAAATTGAATTCTTTTCAGTTAAGTTTGATCGACATAGTATTTTTTAATCGATGCTTGGTTATATACACCCTTTATTTTCTGGGTTACTTCATATGTGTTGTTGCCCTTGTCTTGTGTGATAGTGTATGGCCCGACATATAGCAATAGTAATTTTTTTCGTAATGCCTTCAATGGCTGGGCATTGGTTGATTGCTTTCTTCGACCAATTCATCTCTAATATTTTTTAGATAATGTGTGGTAATTATAGTGATTATATCTTTCGTCGTAGTATTTTCCCCAAGAGATTGGTCCAGTGATGGGCTGTCTGCAGTTTTCACTGGCCTTAAGCGTTTAAATGAGGGTTGACCTCATTGCCCCTAACATCATTAGTGTTTGATGGTTGGTTAGCGTTCGGCTCCTGTTGATTATTCCGGTCATCCACGCTGTACCTGTGATCTTCTTCGAATGGGTGACTTCTCGTATCGGGTACCTGGTTATAGTACGTTCGCCGATAGTTAGATGAGGGATAGTTTCTTCTTGGGCTCCTTTGTCTTTGCCCCCTCGTGTAATTTACCTGTGGCCGGTATCCTGGATTATTGTTCTGATTACTGTTGTTGTTTCCAGGGCGATAATTGTTGTTGTAACCATTCGACGGGAAATTACCCCTGTGGTTGTTCCTGAAGTTGTTATTATTATGGTTTCCACTTCTGTTAAAATTTCTGGGCGCGTTATTGCCCTGTGTGTTCCCTTGGTAATTGTTAGGGTTATTTACCGGTGGCTTATTATCTCCCTGTTGATTCTGTGACAATTGTCCCTCATTGGTTCTATTATTTCTGAAACTGTACCCTCTATTTTTCCTGTACTGCCACTCATGTTCATGGCTTTCCAGTAAGCTAGCCATATCTTGGATGGTCTTTACCTGGCTGTACATCCGTGCCTTTTGGATGGCGTCGTCGTAGTGGTAAGATAACTGTATTACCAGACACTCTTCGGGTATACGTGGCTCCAAATTCCTGGCCATGCAGATCTTTACCAAGAAGTAGGAGGTAAGGGATTGTCCATTCTGGTTTTCATACCTTCCATTGCTCAGGTTATTGTGGACCATATTCTGAGTTGATTCAGACCAGTATTTAGCCTTGAACTGAGTCTTAAAGTCTTGAAGGTTTTGGATGTCTGGTCGGGTGGCAGTCCACCAGTTGTCATATGTCTCCTTGAACATTTCGTCCAGCATCCCTCTTATTGTAGTCCATCGAGTCTCTCGATTCTTGATGATTAACTCTTCTACCCTCTTCAAGAACTCAATAGGGTTTCTTTTATAATTACGGAAATTAATAGTATCTCTGTTGTCTGTGTTCATGATATGATTATTATTACATGGTCGGTCACGCCAGGCATCCACTTCTTCCCGTAATGACTCTTCTATTCTGCGCATTTCGTCAATCCTTTGTTGGTTTTTGTCTACTTTGCTATATATTTTATTTAAGTTACTGTAAACTCCTTCCATTCGTTCTCCCAAGTCTGTTCGTACAGCTGCTACCTCTTTCTGGTTTTCTTCCCGGACTTGGTGTATGTCCCGGTCTATCTGGGTACATCTGGCTGTTTCTTCATGATCTTCCTCAATTCTTCTCTTATTTTCTCCTTCGAGACGGTTCATTTTATCGAGTACTTCCTTGCGGACTCCAGAAACATTTTCGTTGGTCTTCTCTAGCTTCTCCAACGTTTCCTCTAATTTGTCATTGATTTCCGTAACTTGCTGCTTTGCTTCTTCTCGGTACTCCATTAATTGGTGTGCCATTTGCAGCTTCATTTCTTCTTTATTCTTCTCGTGGTCCTTCTTCAGCTGTTCCTTCAATTCTTCCTTTAATTCCTCGTTTCTTTGCTGAATTTCCTCCATCAATCTTTGTTGTAATGTTTCGTTATTTTGGTTAACGGTTTTCCTCAATTCTTCCTTACTACTTTCATTGGTACTCACTATTTTCTCATTGATCTGTTTCAAATTGTCATTGGTTTCTTTCTTCATTTGTTTCAAACTTTCTTCGTTCTTGTCGAATTTATTGTTCATCTCCTTCAAATTATTATTCATCATTTCCATTAATTTTAGTATGTTCGGGTCTCCTCTAACTTCTCCCTTGTCACCCGCCTGTAATTCCATTTCTTCGTCTTGGGTTGGTTCTGTTGTGGTTATTGCTGTCTCCACTTCTTCAATCGGTGATCCTTCCTCCTCCCCTCTATTTTCTTCCATCTCCTTCTCCTTTGCCAACTTTTTCCCTAAACCTCTTGTGTGCATCCTGATTTCCTTTCGTGACCGCCGCTAGAACTTCGTATCTTCCTTTTTTCAAGCTCTACCGGTTGGTCGCCAATTTATAACCGATCTCGTGTCTCGTGTCCGTTCGTATACCTCTGTAAAATATATCAGTGTGTCTGAGTGTGAAAATGTGTCTGTTTCTTACCACTGCGTTCTCGCACGGCGATGTACCTCACGATATTTTGGCCGAAGCGAACGTACTGGGGACCAGGTATTGTGATTCTCGATTTGATGTACAAACGTAGTGGATAATCTCCGGGTGGCGCCAAATTGTTTATAGAAAACAATTAAAATGGTTTGCTTATCGATGTTTTATTTGAACGAGGCGACGAATTCAATCTGTCCCGCCTTTCCTCAATTTCTTGTCAATCGAGATAGAGGTTACTGGATCTGCTACTTGAGCGCTAGTCGTCGCATTGGAAACCTATACTAAACATTATATTTTTAAACATACACTTTGCTAATTGAAATAAAACACGATTTAACACACACAGTATAAATTTATTATTAATAGGAAGTTAATATTTTATAGACACCAGTTGTAATTAGTTTGTTCATATATAATTCTGCACCGGATAATTCTTTATAAGACTCTTACTCAAGGTTAAACGATCGACTTTTGCATACAAATATACAGTAATGGCGTTCTACCTTGCCAGTCAACAAATATTTCTGTCGATGTTTGTGAGTTGTTTTGATCACGTTAAAAGGTTCAGATGCAGTTACGACATTAAAAATACACTACCTTACAATGTTTTTTCCTTATGTAGGATAATGTGTAGTGGTAATTGTTTTGTATAAGTGTCATACAAGATGTTTATAGTTCGTACATAAATATGAGGTTAGTTCTTCAAGTTAACAAGTTTACAAGTTAACTTATAGTTAACAAGTTTTTCAGTGATATAAATTTATGGATCAATCCTTGTAAGAGAATAAAAATGATTTAGTGTTATTCCACATACATTGAGAAATGTTCAAAGTGCGTTTATTTTTTGTGGAAGTTGAAATAATTTAACTGGTACTTAACAGTCTTGCAGTACGTTATCGTTCGGGATGTCAAGAAGGAAGGATTAGGGCACCAAAATGGTTCAGCTTTCTTTATTCAGTCTTCGGCATCTGGTTCAAAGTTAGTTTGTACATATCTTGATATTTCGTTTGGATTTAAATATCTTCTCCCTCTGGAAATGGTATTCTGCTATACATTAGTCTTCTGTACTCTCAATTTTCTATACTTGGTTTACTTCCAATATGTTTTAAGTATTAAAATTTGTTGTATAGACAATTCGCGTCTGGCTTGCTATAGCGTCACTTTTCCAGTCATCAAATTTAACGGTAATTAGCTTGTTACTCCACAGTTTCCATTGTAACGTAATTATTCTCCTTGGTTGATCTCAAAATAAACATATTGTTATCAATTTTCGAATTTCTTTCAGATCTTCCCAATATCTTCGGACTTTCTTCCTCCTCTTATCTTCCTTCGGGGTTATTATCTAAATGCACTGTCATTTATATTTTCTCACAAAGATTATTTTGGTACCCCACAATATTGGGTTTTATCAATTTTTCTAAGTTCAAAATTAATTCCATACTTGCTAATTACATATCTTTATTTATATAATTCCTTAACTTAATATCTGGTTTTTACTAACAACTACTATTCATCCTTGGTGAATTATTCACTTGGGATTTGTCCATTACATGGTGATTTTTGTACAATCAGCAATTGTTTATGTTTGACAGTTAGGCCTGTTTCACATTTAAGCAGCCATTACAGGATTTTTGTGGCTTCATACACAACATATTTCATTTAGTTCCAAATTGTTATTTTGCATTTGTAATTATGTTTAATGTATCTGGATGTGTTTTAATTAGTAACAACTGTGTTATTCAAACTTACTTTCTAATTATTTGCTATTCATTTCCAATATAAAATAAAACATCTAGGCCTATGGTCTGTATAACTCTTACAGCCATATCCATTTCATAACTAGCAGTTTATATAATTCATTGTTTCTTATTTGTTGTTCTGGTGCTAAACAATTCCACCTCTATTGAACTTTTTCCATTAAACTCCCCTTATAACATGGGTATTGAATTAATGTTGATACAAACTTATTTTCTAATGCTTTTTCTCTCCCTTCCATATTAACACCATCTAATTACTTTTCCTTGTGAAACACACCTTTAAACTTTTACAATACATTTTTAAGTTATAACAATATTATTTACTAGTCATTACAGTGAATATTACTACTCAGTGTTCATTATTCACTGACTAAATGTTCTCTCATAAATACTATTCATTACCATTGGTTAAATGTTATTGTACACTCTTAAAACTAAAACATAAGTAACTTTACTAAGTCTTTACCTTAGCCTAACTCTCCTCTTACTATTTATATTATGGATAATATTTGTATTTATTGTTCACTAGCACTTTCTTAAATTATTTAGTGTTTCTTTAGTATCATATCACTCTAGTACAAATCACTTTCACTAATTCAACTTCCACTTATTTCTCATCATTTTATTCTCTTTCTCTACACACTATCTATATAACATTATTAATATTGTGTCTTTCTTAGTTAATAAATTACATATATCCCTAACTCTTTTGGTTAGTGTATTTTTATACATTGTTTCATATTACTGACGGTTCATTAAGGTCATTTCATCAATACTAACATTCATTAATAGCTTTGGTTCTTAACCGAATTTCATTGTCTTTATTATTTAGGGTTACACTATTTCTCCCTTCTCCATTTTTCATTACTTGTCTAGTTTTCTTGATGCGTTTCATCTCGTCTTCTTCCTTCTGGGTTTGTTCTCTCTTGGTTTTCATTCTTCTTCTCCTTCGTACGTCTTATTTTCTTTATTTTGATTTCTTCACTGGTTTCTTAACTGGTTTCTTAACTGGCCAATATCTGGGGTAGGGTCAATGTCGTTTGTCTGTCAGTCTATCATTTTAGTTTCTTTGTTAATCACTTTCACTTTATTACACCTCCTCCTTCCATGATCATTACCATTTATTTATTTTTTACTATCCACATAATTTATTTATTCAAACATAATATCATTTAGCATTTTTTATACATACTTATTGTTATCAAAATTTATCTGAGTTTGGTGATGTTATATAATGCTCTCCCACCAAAATTGATCATTTTATAAAACGTAATTCTAAGTTTGATGAAATTATCAATTGAATTGTATCATTTTCTTCTTAAACTCTCCTGCTTCTCACTCTATTTTTATGCTTAATTCTGTATCTTTTACTTCCTTTCTCCTGATTCTTTTCTTCATCATTTTTTCTTATTACGAACTGGCTTATTGATTTTTTATTATAAATTATTCCCTATAAATCTTATTTTCCCTAACTAACTTTACTTTGTAGTTGCAATTGATTCGGATGGGCTCTATTGGCTTACCTAACTCCGTCGTTCAAAACTACTCTTATTCTGAAATCAGGGGGACATCATCCCTGCTCAGTAAAATGATTGCCGGACTTATTCAACAGTCAATCTCAATTAATGAATCTTAAATACAGTCATCTCGTGACTCAACATAATAGTAATAATCATAACATTTGTTGGGAATTTTTTACCTTTATATTTCATTATTGCTCAGTTCGAGTCATATATTTTTTCATCTTTCTTTATAGATACTACTTGATAATACTTGAAGCACTGCTTTTTATTGATACAATTCACATTTTTATTCATTTTTAATTACTTTTTGTTTCATCTCAATTCATATTACAACTCTTAGAACGTGTATTTTATTTATTTCGTTTTTTGATCATTGGTTTTCTTAATCTTACTTCCATTTCTTTCTAAATAGTATTGGAAGTTGGTCATTTTGATTGATATTATTTTTTTCATAACTTTTTAAATATTATAGTAAGTTAGTGTTTCTTACTAGTTAGGAATGTTTTTGGCTCATTCCTTTATAGTATGTTTTGCTTTTATGTGCCTCACATTTTGGCTAAAGATTATTGTAACTTAATCTTATTTTGTTAGGAATGTTTTGTAATTTCACTCCATTATTATTAATTTTTATTCAGAGATTATAGTAAGTTAGTGTTTCTTACTTTATGTGGATTCTTGGTAATTGTATTTCTCCTGATTTTTTATGATTGGTCTAAAATACTTTCGAAATATCTGTGTAAGCTGTCCTTACATAACTTTTTGAATTTTGAAATTCATTTTTTATATATATTTTTCATTATTATTTATCAGTAAACTTAATTACTGAAATTATTCTTTCTCCTTTATTCCAACTAACTTGGTTGGCTTTTTTAAATTGAATTCTTTTCAGTTAAGTTTGATCGACATAGTATTTTTTAATCGATGCTTGGTTATATACACCCTTTATTTTCTGGGTTACTTCATATGTGTTGTTGCCCTTGTCTTGTGTGATAGTGTATGGCCCGACATATAGCAATAGTAATTTTTTTCGTAATGCCTTCAATGGCTGGGCATTGGTTGATTGCTTTCTTCGACCAATTCATCTCTAATATTTTTTAGATAATGTATGGTAATTATAGTGATTATATCTTTCGTCGTAGTATTTTCCCCAAGAGATTGGTCCAGTGATGGGCTGTCTGCAGTTTTCACTGGCCTTAAGCGTTTAAATGAGGGTTGACCTCATTGCCCCTAACATCATTAGTGTTTGATGGTTGGTTAGCGTTCGGCTCCTGTTGATTATTCCGGTCATCCACGCTGTACCTGTGATCTTCTTCGAATGGGTGACTTCTCGTATCGGGTACCTGGTTATAGTACGTTCGCCGATAGTTAGATGAGGGATAGTTTCTTCTTGGGCTCCTTTGTCTTTGCCCCCTCGTGTAATTTACCTGTGGCCGGTATCCTGGATTATTGTTCTGATTACTGTTGTTGTTTCCAGGGCGATAATTGTTGTTGTAACCATTCGACGGGAAATTACCCCTGTGGTTGTTCCTGAAGTTGTTATTATTATGGTTTCCACTTCTGTTAAAATTTCTGGGCGCGTTATTGCCCTGTGTGTTCCCTTGGTAATTGTTAGGGTTATTTACCGGTGGCTTATTATCTCCCTGTTGATTCTGTGACAATTGTCCCTCATTGGTTCTATTATTTCTGAAACTGTACCCTCTATTTTTCCTGTACTGCCACTCATGTTCATGGCTTTCCAGTAAGCTAGCCATATCTTGGATGGTCTTTACCTGGCTGTACATCCGTGCCTTTTGGATGGCGTCGTCGTAGTGGTAAGATAACTGTATTACCAGACACTCTTCGGGTATACGTGGCTCCAAATTCCTGGCCATGCAGATCTTTACCAAGAAGTAGGAGGTAAGGGATTGTCCATTCTGGTTTTCATACCTTCCATTGCTCAGGTTATTGTGGACCATATTCTGAGTTGATTCAGACCAGTATTTAGCCTTGAACTGAGTCTTAAAGTCTTGAAGGTTTTGGATGTCTGGTCGGGTGGCAGTCCACCAGTTGTCATATGTCTCCTTGAACATTTCGTCCAGCATCCCTCTTATTGTAGTCCATCGAGTCTCTCGATTCTTGATGATTAACTCTTCTACCCTCTTCAAGAACTCAATAGGGTTTCTTTTATAATTACGGAAATTAATAGTATCTCTGTTGTCTGTGTTCATGATATGATTATTATTACATGGTCGGTCACGCCAGGCATCCACTTCTTCCCGTAATGACTCTTCTATTCTGCGCATTTCGTCAATCCTTTGTTGGTTTTTGTCTACTTTGCTATATATTTTATTTAAGTTACTGTAAACTCCTTCCATTCGTTCTCCCAAGTCTGTTCGTACAGCTGCTACCTCTTTCTGGTTTTCTTCCCGGACTTGGTGTATGTCCCGGTCTATCTGGGTACATCTGGCTGTTTCTTCATGATCTTCCTCAATTCTTCTCTTATTTTCTCCTTCGAGACGGTTCATTTTATCGAGTACTTCCTTGCGGACTCCAGAAACATTTTCGTTGGTCTTCTCTAGCTTCTCCAACGTTTCCTCTAATTTGTCATTGATTTCCGTAACTTGCTGCTTTGCTTCTTCTCGGTACTCCATTAATTGGTGTGCCATTTGCAGCTTCATTTCTTCTTTATTCTTCTCGTGGTCCTTCTTCAGCTGTTCCTTCAATTCTTCCTTTAATTCCTCGTTTCTTTGCTGAATTTCCTCCATCAATCTTTGTTGTAATGTTTCGTTATTTTGGTTAACGGTTTTCCTCAATTCTTCCTTACTACTTTCATTGGTACTCACTATTTTCTCATTGATCTGTTTCAAATTGTCATTGGTTTCTTTCTTCATTTGTTTCAAACTTTCTTCGTTCTTGTCGAATTTATTGTTCATCTCCTTCAAATTATTATTCATCATTTCCATTAATTTTAGTATGTTCGGGTCTCCTCTAACTTCTCCCTTGTCACCCGCCTGTAATTCCATTTCTTCGTCTTGGGTTGGTTCTGTTGTGGTTATTGCTGTCTCCACTTCTTCAATCGGTGATCCTTCCTCCTCCCCTCTATTTTCTTCCATCTCCTTCTCCTTTGCCAACTTTTTCCCTAAACCTCTTGTGTGCATCCTGATTTCCTTTCGTGACCGCCGCTAGAACTTCGTATCTTCCTTTTTTCAAGCTCTACCGGTTGGTCGCCAATTTATAACCGATCTCGTGTCTCGTGTCCGTTCGTATACCTCTGTAAAATATATCAGTGTGTCTGAGTGTGAAAATGTGTCTGTTTCTTACCACTGCGTTCTCGCACGGCGATGTACCTCACGATATTTTGGCCGAAGCGAACGTACTGGGGACCAGGTATTGTGATTCCCGATTTGATGTACAAACGTAGTGGATAATCTCCGGGTGGCGCCAAATTGTTTATAGAAAACAATTAAAATGGTTTGCTTATCGATGTTTTATTTGAACGAGGCGACGAATTCAATCTGTCCCGCCTTTCCTCAATTTCTTGTCAATCGAGATAGAGGTTACTGGATCTGCTACTTGAGCGCTAGTCGTCGCATTGGAAACCTATACTAAACATTATATTTTTAAACATACACTTTGCTAATTGAAATAAAACACGATTTAACACACACAGTATAAATTTATTATTAATAGGAAGTTAATATTTTATAGACACCAGTTGTAATTAGTTTGTTCATATATAATTCTGCACCGGATAATTCTTTATAAGACTCTTACTCAAGGTTAAACGATCGACTTTTGCATACAAATATACAGTAATGGCGTTCTACCTTGCCAGTCAACAAATATTTCTGTCGATGTTTGTGAGTTGTTTTGATCACGTTAAAAGGTTCAGATGCAGTTACGACATTAAAAATACACTACCTTACAATGTTTTTTCCTTATGTAGGATAATGTGTAGTGGTAATTGTTTTGTATAAGTGTCATACAAGATGTTTATAGTTCGTACATAAATATGAGGTTAGTTCTTCAAGTTAACAAGTTTACAAGTTAACTTATAGTTAACAAGTTTTTCAGTGATATAAATTTATGGATCAATCCTTGTAAGAGAATAAAAATGATTTAGTGTTATTCCACATACATTGAGAAATGTTCAAAGTGCGTTTATTTTTTGTGGAAGTTGAAATAATTTAACTGGTACTTAACAGTCTTGCAGTACGTTATCGTTCGGGATGTCAAGAAGGAAGGATTAGGGCACCAAAATGGTTCAGCTTTCTTTATTCAGTCTTCGGCATCTGGTTCAAAGTTAGTTTGTACATATCTTGATATTTCGTTTGGATTTAAATATCTTCTCCCTCTGGAAATGGTATTCTGCTATACATTAGTCTTCTGTACTCTCAATTTTCTATACTTGGTTTACTTCCAATATGTTTTAAGTATTAAAATTTGTTGTATAGACAATTCGCGTCTGGCTTGCTATAGCGTCACTTTTCCAGTCATCAAATTTAACGGTAATTAGCTTGTTACTCCACAGTTTCCATTGTAACGTAATTATTCTCCTTGGTTGATCTCAAAATAAACATATTGTTATCAATTTTCGAATTTCTTTCAGATCTTCCCAATATCTTCGGACTTTCTTCCTCCTCTTATCTTCCTTCGGGGTTATTATCTAAATGCACTGTCATTTATATTTTCTCACAAAGATTATTTTGGTACCCCACAATATTGGGTTTTATCAATTTTTCTAAGTTCAAAATTAATTCCATACTTGCTAATTACATATCTTTATTTATATAATTCCTTAACTTAATATCTGGTTTTTACTAACAACTACTATTCATCCTTGGTGAATTATTCACTTGGGATTTGTCCATTACATGGTGATTTTTGTACAATCAGCAATTGTTTATGTTTGACAGTTAGGCCTGTTTCACATTTAAGCAGCCATTACAGGATTTTTGTGGCTTCATACACAACATATTTCATTTAGTTCCAAATTGTTATTTTGCATTTGTAATTATGTTTAATGTATCTGGATGTGTTTTAATTAGTAACAACTGTGTTATTCAAACTTACTTTCTAATTATTTGCTATTCATTTCCAATATAAAATAAAACATCTAGGCCTATGGTCTGTATAACTCTTACAGCCATATCCATTTCATAACTAGCAGTTTATATAATTCATTGTTTCTTATTTGTTGTTCTGGTGCTAAACAATTCCACCTCTATTGAACTTTTTCCATTAAACTCCCCTTATAACATGGGTATTGAATTAATGTTGATACAAACTTATTTTCTAATGCTTTTTCTCTCCCTTCCATATTAACACCATCTAATTACTTTTCCTTGTGAAACACACCTTTAAACTTTTACAATACATTTTTAAGTTATAACAATATTATTTACTAGTCATTACAGTGAATATTACTACTCAGTGTTCATTATTCACTGACTAAATGTTCTCTCATAAATACTATTCATTACCATTGGTTAAATGTTATTGTACACTCTTAAAACTAAAACATAAGTAACTTTACTAAGTCTTTACCTTAGCCTAACTCTCCTCTTACTATTTATATTATGGATAATATTTGTATTTATTGTTCACTAGCACTTTCTTAAATTATTTAGTGTTTCTTTAGTATCATATCACTCTAGTACAAATCACTTTCACTAATTCAACTTCCATTTATTTCTCATCATTTTATTCTCTTTCTCTACACACTATCTATATAACATTATTAATATTGTGTCTTTCTTAGTTAATAAATTACATATATCCCTAACTCTTTTGGTTAGTGTATTTTTATACATTGTTTCATATTACTGACGGTTCATTAAGGTCATTTCATCAATACTAACATTCATTAATAGCTTTGGTTCTTAACCGAATTTCATTGTCTTTATTATTTAGGGTTACACTATTTCTCCCTTCTCCATTTTTCATTACTTGTCTAGTTTTCTAGATGCGTTTCATCTCGTCTTCTTCCTTCTGGGTTTGTTCTCTCTTGGTTTTCATTCTTCTTCTCCTTCGTACGTCTTATTTTTTTATTTTGATTTCTTCACTGGTTTCTTAACTGGTTTCTTAACTGGCCAATCTCTGGGGTAGGGTCAATGTCGTTTGTCTGTCAGTCTATCATTTTAGTTTCTTTGTTAATCACTTTCACTTTATTACACCTCCTCCTTCCATGATAATTACCATTTATTTATTTTTTACTATCCACGTAATTTATTTATTCAAACATAATATCTTTTAGCATTTTTTATACATACTTATTGTTATCAAAATTTATCTGAGTTTGGTGATGTTATAATATACAAGTTGACCTCAGTGTTACATCCACCCTCGGATTAATTGATTCTGGATCAACGCGAAGTTTAATTAGTCAACAGCTAGCTGATAAATTATTTAAACACAACTTAGTTAAACGCAGTCAATCGGTGAATATTAGATGTGCTACAGCTAATAAACAAAATTTAATGATAAAACTTATCATCACGTTTAAAGTAAAAATTAAAAATCTAACGTGGTATTTTCCAATGTTGGTATGCGATGAGTTAGGACCCGAGTTAATATTGGGAGCTGATTTTATCAGTAAAACAGGAATAATTCTAGATATTCACGATAAGAAATTTTATTTTGGATTCGATCGTTCACAAAAATATAGTTTGGATGATAATGCAAATAACAGAGAAAGTACTGGAACAACTTCTACACATCTAGAACATCACGAGTCTGAAATAGGTCATCTGGAAAGTAAAGATAGACGGAAAATGCAGACATTAATAGAACAGTTCTCCAACGTCCTCACTCCAAAGTTAGGACTGACGGACCTGATAGAGTACAAAATCAATTTGAGCGACAATAAAGTAATACGTTTAGCCCCATACAAGTTATCACCTCCAAAAATGGAAGCAATGAGGAACCAAATTAACAAATTATTAGAACAAGGAGTCATCGAACCCTCTACTTCATCTTATTCATCACCCGCGTTTTTAGTACCAAAAGGTAACGACAAACATAGACTAGTTGTGGACTACAGGCAACTAAATAAACGGATAGAATTCGAGTCTATACCACTTCCCGACATCCACAGTGCTTTTCATTATTTTACGAAAGCGAAAGTTTTTACCATCATGGATCTAAACCAGGCATTTCACCAGATACCCCTCTCGGAAGAATCAAAACGTCTAACCGCATTTGCCGTCCCTTTCAACCTGTACCAATTTACGAGAGTACCCTTTGGAATATCCCAAGGTAGTTCTGTATGTAGCCGATTATTAGAAAAATTGTTTCATAATATAAAATTTAAATATGTGTATCACTACCTAGATGACATCGTTATCTACAGCGAATCAATCGACCAACATCTTAAACATCTACGTGAAGTACTATCCCGGTTGGAGAAAGCTGGATTAACTGTAAACCCCAGTAAAGTAAATTTTGCTGTCACACAATTTTCATTTTTAGGTCACATCGTAAAAGCCAATGGAAAGGTAAGCATAGACCCCGAGCGAACCCGTGCGATCAGAGAATTTTTACCACCGCGGGATGCGAAAGGAATAGCTCGATTTTTGGGAATGATTAATTATTTCCACAAGTATATCCCTCATCTAGCCGAAATTGCAGCACCTCTGAATGCTTTAAGAAAGAAGGGAGCTAAATTTGAGTGGAATGTGAAACACGAAACTGCATTCGAGAAACTAAAAGAAAGCATCATATCACCCCCAGTACTACAATTAGCCGATTTTACAAAACCGTTTGTAGTGCAGACAGACAGTTCAAGTGTAGCCCTAGGTGCAGTAATATATCAGGAAGTAGATAACTCTAGACTACCTATTAGTTATGCTTCACGCACCCTGACAGATCAAGAAAAGAAATACTCCGCATACGAATTAGAATGTTTAGCTATCGTTTTCGGTTTTGAGAAGTTCAAACCCTTTTTAGAACATAAAGAGTTTCTGTTAGAAACGGATAATCAAGCATTATCTTGGCTACTAAATCACCCAAAACAGCTAGGTCATATCGGAAGATGGGTATTAAGATTAAATTGTTATAAATTTAAAGTACAACATATTAGAGGCACCCAAAACGTAGTTGCCGATACACTGTCACGTATGTTGCAGCCGACTAGTAAAACATACGAAAACAAGGAGAGTAGAGAAACGCCGATTATCAATACTTTAATTACCGAATTTCCTCTTGCATTTACGGACTTAGCCCAGTATCAACAACAAGACCCTCGTTTAAGACCAATTATAGAACAACTCGACAAAGGAAATAAGTCAGAAAAATACATATTGAGTAAGAGAGTATTATGTTATAGAATAGCGAACGGAAAATATTTACGAATAATCGCCCCTGATATTATTAAACCTATGCTGATGGAATACTACCACTCTTCCACCATTGGAGCACATATGGGAATAAATAAAACAATACATCGAATTCGTAAAGAATATCGCTGGGAAAATATGAACAGTGAGATAGCTAATTTCGTGAAAAGGTGTAAGTTGTGTGCACTCAGCAAACCAGCGAGAAACAGCCAAATAAGTCAATTAATCTCAGAAATTCCTGCTACCCCGTTCTCCAAAATTTATTTAGACTTTTCAGGACCCTACCCGTGTTCTAAATCAGGAAATACCATGCTACTCATTTGCGTAGATTCTTTCTCCAAATTTGTCTGGATGTATCCCATGCGGCGAGCGTTAGCTTCGACCACAGTAAGTATATTACAGAATAGATTATTTAAAGAGTTCGGTACACCCGTACATCTAGTGTCGGATAACGGACCCCAGTTTAAGTCAAAGGAATTCAGGAACATGTGTTTCAAATTAGGGATAGACCACATTACCACTACAGAGTATCGTCCGCAAAGTAACATAGCTGAAAGGTATCTGCGAAAGAGGGAAAAACATCACTTTAGAAACATTATCAACAAAAATGGAAACATTTTTACTTTATCGATCTTTGAAACATTCTTACTGTCATGTTATCTATTAAAATGTTTTTCTGTATTATTAAACGAATCACTACTTGAACTGCTTTAACTTTGCGACTGCCATATTTTTTATAATTATTAATATTGATGGTACTTTCTCTTGTGAACTTACTTTGATGTATTCTCTCATACGACGTTTCGGAGGTTGTTCTCCTTCTTCAGTGAGGTTTGTATACAGAATGTGCCAAGTTGTCAGTAATTTGTCCACATCAATATTAATAATTATAAAGTGCTGTGAACAAAGTAGTGATGAACATTCACATCAATATTGTTACAACACAAAAAGCCACCCCAATACCAGGGAAAAAACTATGAATCAACTAAAATAAAATGACTATGATGAGACAAATAACTATGACCCAACCCAAGTGATTGACCCAATAAAATGAAATAAAAATGAGAAGGTAAATGAAAAGGAAACAAACAAAAAATAAATGAAATAAAATGAGAAGATATAAAAAAGACACAAACAAATAATAAAGAAAAGGAAATGAGAAATATTAAACTCAAATGATAATGAAAAAGAATCAAATAAATAATAAATGTAAATGATAAATATTAAAATCAAATAAAGTAATATAAACTAAAGTACACTAGCCTAAGAAATAGAGATTAAATGTTATGAATAACTCTATAATGATATGAAACTTGTTAACAGTATAACTAACAATTGTAAATAAAACAATAAAAACCCCAGAAGTGAGAGATAGGTAGGGAGTGAACATGATTAAGTGAGAAAAGAGAAATTAATATTAGGGAATACCCACTAGTAACACTCAAGTACCATAAAAAAGTGCAAAGTGCCAGTGTAAACCCGAAATAAATATAAAACCCTACAGATAAGTATAGACACCTAAAACCAGTGATAAACACTACAGTTTAATGGTGAAAAGTGCCAGAGAATAAGAATAGTATTGTTATTAGAATTAAGAGTGATTGTAGACTAGGAATACAATGATATTCAGGGTAAAAATCCTATAATGATTCAAAATATTAGTGTTACCATAGTTAGGTAGAGAAAAAAAATATATATATATAGTAAAGTTTAGAAGAAAAATATACTAAAAAATACAAGTGCAAAATAGTAAAACATCCTATGTTCAAAGGGATAATTAGTAAGATAAAATGAATGGTGTTATAATGTTAGTCACCAAAATAATTAAGAATAAACTAAATATAAACAAGATTAGCATAGTAACTGTTAAAAGATTTGTTCAATTAAGTTTATGAGAAGGAATATGGCTGAAAAAAGTATACAGACCATAAACCTAAATTTTATGTTATGTTTTATAAATAATAGTAAATAATAGACAAGTTATAAAAAATGCCAATATAGATAAGTAAAGAGATAAATTCTTAAAAACATAATAATACTGGAAAAGCAATTAGAAAATAATAGACAGGCCATGATTTTGTAAAGTAATGAGAACATACAATTATTATAAAACAACCCAAATCAATTCAAAAAGTAAACAAGTCATTTGTGACACAGTAAAAACATGTGTAAATGTAAAATAATCTTTAATTTGTGTAAAATAAGAAAATATAGCCAATTACTACTTAGGCCTATAAAATGCCTAACTGTATGAATCCAAAATCAACAAATTATAAGAAATTAACTATTGTATTAGAAAATCCAGGGCAAGTAACTAGATAACTACAATTGGTGAATCATATTAAGATGTAAAAGTTAAATTAAGAACATAAAATAAGAAAGAAATGTAATTACATAACACTTACATTATTGTCAAAACTTTAATACATAAACAAACCCAGCTTTGTGGGATATCAAAATGATCTTTGAAAGAAAATATAAACAGTTGTGATAATATCTCATACATAGATAAGAAGACAGAAGAATAATAGTAATCAGAAGATATTTAGTCATTTTGAATTAAAATTCAAATATTATAACAATGGGCTTAAAATATGAATAGCCAATGAGAGACAGACAATTGCCATAACAACCGAACATTATTTACTAGGATTCCATTAAAAAACAGTTCATTATTGAAGCTCAAGACGAATAGACGCCAAACCGTAATCGACTCAATTTTAATTTAAAACAGTAAAAAAGGAGTCAAAATTTATAACATGAAGACGCAAGACGTCTGATGAGGAACTAGTCCATTCAACCGAGGCCACAGACCAGATTAATAAATTCTAAATTAATTATTTGGACCAACATATCCGAAAAAGACGCCAGGCGTAATTAAATTCATAAATGATGGAAGATTGATGACCAAAGGGACCCAACCTATTTCAAACTGAGTAACTCTTCACCATAATTCAACTGATTTGATAAGTATTGCTGAATTACCCGAATTTAAGTTAATAAATTCTTATTAATTTTCTCTCACAACACAATTAACTCTCACTACGAACTGATAATCAAATTTCTTTCAAGGATTAATTTCATAAAAAACTAAACTTGTATGAAACTAGAAAATAACATGGTTAAAAATAACGAACTTTTAACACACACTTTTTAACACTTCAGGAACAAATTGTATTTAAACCTAATAGTATATAAGTACCATCAATGTAAGGTAGTGTACTTTATTGTAATCATATTAATATTTTTTTGCAACCAAAAGAACTCAATTTTAATGAACGATAGAAAAATAAACATTTGTCGGCTTCATGTCAAAGTAAAATTGTTCTAAACCAACGTTCGACAACCTTGAGAAATAATTGTCTTTTTATTGCCGGAGCAACTTTGTTTAAAAACCATATATATAATTTTGTATAATATTGAATAACAGCTAATTACAAGATAATAAACTAGTACAGAGTTGTAACCACCGTTCTTTATTTCATAGTAAATTGCATTATATGATTTGTGTACTTTAGCGACGAGCGAAAGTGACGGCAAGCTCTAGACGTCGGAAACTCGGCGAACTACCAGCGAGATTAATAAGCCCGCCAATTGCGTGGGTAATTTGAGTCCACCATACCGTCTAGAACGACCGCTCGATAGTCATATTTTTTAATTGTTTTCAGTTTAAACAATTTGGCACCACCCGGGAATAACAATCACCTATTAAAGGACAGGTAAAATTCACACTAGCGAGTACTGGTAATTCGTTAGATCGCGACGGACATCGTCAGCGTTACAAAAGTAAGTAAGTAAACACAAAGTAACGATTACAACGTCTGAGGCGAACACACGAAACACATTTTTACAGAGTACATACAGAGCTCGTCATTACAAATTGACGCCAACAACGTGTGGCAGAATAAATACATACAGAAAGTAGCGTCGTAAAGATCACGTCATTACAGTATTAATAATTATAAAGTGATGAACAAAGTAAGTGATGAACATTCAAAAAATGCCATATTTTCCTGAACTCTAAGTACTTTTAAGACTTCATTTACCCATTTTAACATTGTAGAATGTTGCTTTTATAATCCTGTTGTTTTCTGTTCAATAACACATTATAATCAATTGTTTTCATTTTAATTTAATCTACCAGTCATTGCAAACAATTTAGTTCTTCTCTTAGGCCTAAAGATTTATTAAAAATAGTTATATTTTCTGAATTTTGTTGTTGATATTAAAAAACTAGTGAATAATTTTAGTTATCTTAGGTGCGGCCATTTATAATATTATGAAATGTATATGTTCAAGAAATTGAGAACATTTTTCATATATACACTGTAATAAACAGACACCTACAAAAAACCATACATTAAGTTGTGTCCAGATACTATACCGCAATTAAACTTTGAAAGACCACAACTGTACCAACATTACTGAATGGCAGTGAATCATGGGACCCTGAACAAACAACAAGAGGGTGGTGAGGGACTAGATTCTTTCACGCGGATTTCTTCGGGCAGATATTGTGGTTACATCTGCAGTGGCTCTTGACTATTCAGCAACGATAATCTTGCTGGTTACACAACCTATAAAGTAGCTCGTAATGCTGTTTGTTACACAAAAGCCTGTGTGATATATTTTTACTTAGTTTTTATAATTACTCTTAACCATTATTTGGCTCACTAAAGTGTTCATGAACCAGCAGGCTTGACTCAGACTTTCTAGAAATGGTCCAGGTCTCAGAACCATAGGTGAGAACTGGGCAGATCAGTGTTTTATACAGAAGTAGCTTAATGCTCCTGGCAATTGTTCTGCTCTGGAACAGGAGTCTGAGACCAAAGAAGTACCTATTAGCTGAGGTGATTCTCCGCTTTATTTCTTCTGTCATTTCCCCATCGGAGTTAACTTAGCATCCTAAATAAACAAAGTTGTTGACTTTTTCAAAGGAATAGATGCCAATTTGGATGTGCTCTCCTTCTCTAGCTTCCTGTCCTGTGACCATGTATTTTGTCTTGCTTTCGTTTATTATGAGACCCAACCTCCTTGCGGGACCTTCAAGAACAAGAAAGGCTTCAGTGTGTTTAGCCTATGTATTAGTTCAAAGACATTAATCATATAGCCTATGGTTATCTCATGTCTGTGGCAGGTTCAGAATAAAATAAGTCACCAATCGCCAAAATCAGGCTGCAAGAAGTCTTTAATAAATATTTTAAATAAAGCTTGTATGATTAAAGCTCTTTTTTATAATCTCTTTAGTGTATCAATAAAGTGGTTTAGGAGTTTGGCAGGATAGGGTGCTTATGTAAACCGTTAGGCATACAAGAATGGTAGTGTGGGCAGCATCCATTATTACTCCAGGATGTTATCCCAGGTATTCATTTCTACAGGTTCAGTTGAACTGGTGGCTGGAAAATGCACTTTGATTTCATGGTGCAGCCTGGAAAACACCCAGGACCTCTAGATCCATGGCCAAGTACCATACCCACTGGTCCACTATACCCTGTTTCAGTCTTTTAACTTCAAAGAAAATAAAGTCAGAAATTGTGAGATAGTATTATAACTTGTATGTAATTACTAATTTGTGTTACAAAAATAATATTAATAACACAATAAATAAAATACATGGAAGGCTATATGTAGACTTGGGAAAATTAATACAAACTTTTAACTGATCAAAATTAAATCAATTGATTAAAAGTTAAAACACTTTTGTTTCCCCCCTTTTTGTTTTATTGAAATAATTAAAATCAGGTAAAAATAAGTCCACAGATGTGTTTATTGAGTAACAAACAGTATTATCTGTGAGCAAATTCATTTTCTGGCAGGTAACAGAAAAGATCCGTAATAGACTAGTGGGCAGGATGGGTTTAATACCAAAAATCAAGACACATATTTCAGCCTGCAGGTCAACTCAGCCTGTATCTGGGATAACATCCTGGAGTAATAATAGACAGCTGAACCGTATTGTTAGCCATTCCACCTCCCTTGTATATCGAATAACTCACATCAGGCAGCCTTCTTGCCTAACACCTAAACTACTTCAGTGATACAAGCCATTATATCTCATATAACAATGGAAAAATCTTCATAGATTATAGAAAAAGATTTCAAGAATTTCTCTTCACAGTACTGCTAACCCATGCAGCTGATTTCTGTACTCCAATATCATGTTGCATATAGAATTTGTATCATGACCAATGGATCCAGAGATAAGACCTATTGCCTCACCCCTAGCCTCTCATTCTGGATAGCAAATAACAATATGCTAGCCTCCCTGTCTCTTGGCTTGACACCCCTCCCGACACTTGGATTTTCAATACACATTAGCAACGATACAACAAATGGGATTTTGGTGCTAATGACAGTTTATGTGACCATAATTTGTTAACCATGTACATAAAATATGTACCATAGACTCTAATTAACCAGAACCTCAAAGAAAATCATCATATGCACTTGAAGAACTAGCCCCTAGTAGATCTGTTCTGGAACACCCACCTACTTGTGTACTGTTACAACGGTCTACTTGATCGTTGTAGGTAGAGTGGAAACAAAATACAAGACACCAATTTAGTCACTAATCACCAGCTTTAATTGTCACAGTTAAACAGTTCGTAATTAACAACACAGTCTCTTACAACAAATCAAATAAGAATTGTTCACATGCAATAAAAGGTCAACTAAATTTAAACACAGTTGTATTACAATATACCGCCCGATTATAAAACACAGCACTTCACTAATATCCACTTGAACGCACACAGTAATATTGCTTGTAATTGCCCAACAATAACTGAACTGGACATCCCTGAGTAATTGTATTTATATCCCAGCGGAAATCAAGATGATTCCACATACTACATATTACCTCTAAACTACGACGTAATTGATTGCGGCCTTGACACAGTCCGCACGGCTGGCGGCTTCCCTAAAACTCTCGTGAATGCGTCGAGAGTCACGTATCCCACACACATTACAGCGAGATTCTTCTGGGACATTCGACAAACGCGTAGACTGTTCTGTAATGTCATAACACTGCCTCCTCCTTAAGCCTGTTCGTTCTGAACTGGCAAACCATCTCTGAAGTAATATTCGACCAGGCGATCTAGGTGGACGTCCTTGGGAAAGATAATTCTCCGGTTCTTCGAATTCAGTCTCGTGTGATCCGAACATCACGTTCCCAGGAATGCGAGTCTTCCGCTCAACCACTAGTTTTGCTGGAATCACTCCCGTTGCATCATGTACTGATGACCTAAACACCACTGGCTGATCCAAGTCTGTTTGGTTCTCGTTAACAACCTCTTGCATAACCTCATCTTCAGGCACTTTTCCCACGGGCGCTTCTATCAGCTCAGAAACAAGCAAGAGTTTTGTCTCGACACCCATAGTTGGCATTCCAATCAACTCTTTTGTCGTTACACTTATTTGTGCTTCCTCTACTAGTTCTTCCTCCATTTCCGCCTGGAATAGGAAAGGTTCCTCTTGACCAGACCTGTTGACTTCTTCTTCGGCCAATGCCACTTGCTTGATTGAATGGTTGGCAGACCCTGACATTTAGCCATGCAAAGCTTTATCTTCTCTTGGTCAACCCTCAGGACATTCTCTCTTAAGTCCACAATGAATCCGTAGGCATTCATAATGTCCGTGCCAAGAATCACTTCATCGACTATGTCTGTAACAAGCATTTGGTGGCTGAACTCGAGAAGACCCAGGCGTACACGTACGTCTACCTTTCCTAGCACCTTGACGGAGCTTCCAGTTACAGTCTGTATTGTACAAGAGCTAATTAGAGGCTGGCGGTTGCTGACTAAGTCAGGGCGCACAATGGACACTGTTGCGCCCATGTCAACTGTAAATGATGTTGGTTTACCTTCAGCAAATCCATTAACAATCAAGTTTCCACTGGTCTTATGTAGCGTGGAAACCGTGTGCTGTTCTGGGGCTTTACTTCTCCAATTGGTGTGATCACTTGCTTCTGTTGGTATTTTATTCTTCCAACAGTCTACCTGTAGATGACCACGTTTCCCACAGTTGTAACACTTCGGTCTTCTGTCTTTATCCTTTGGTTTGAAAAATCGTGGCGCTGCTGACTTCTTAAACTGTTGTTCTTGAATTGTCTCTTTATTCTGTCCATTATGACGATACTGTGATGTTGGGTCCGTTTGGCTACAACGTGATGGCATACTTTGATTAATGTAGGTCACCGACTTGGCAGCTTCAAAACGAAGAGCATGAACAAGAGCGTCTGATTTATTACCATGCCGTGCCAGTCTTAACACTTGTTGTACCTAATTGACTATCTCTGATACCGTCAATAAACATAATGAGAGAAATCCACTTCTGGAAGTTCTCAGATTCTTCGGGATAAGCCAATCTTGTCAGTCAGTCGACATTCGCTTCAAACTCTTGAAGGCTCTCCCCTGAACGCTATATCCTCGCTTTAAGTTGTTCACAGTACACTTCACACAAATGCTGGTCACCGTACCGTAATTCCAGAGATTTAGTTAATTCAGCATAAACATTCTGTCAGATGGCAGTTTCAGTATTAGCTCTGCGGCAGGTCCTTTTAAAGCAAGAATGAGTGAAAGACCTTTCTCTTCTTCTGTCCAATTATTTATGTGAGCTGCAGCTTCAAATTGGCGAACATAAGTTGCCCAATGAGTGCTTCCATCAAACATTGGGGCCTTTGCGTAAACTGGCCCTACGGCAGTTTGATTTCTCTGATATTTTGAATATTCATCAGCATTTATTAATGGTCTGTCTTTATGAACTATTTCTTTCACTAAATGTTGGATTTCCTTTTTAATTTGTTTTATTGAGTTTGTAATAGAATCTTCTGAACTTGACACATTTGTTTTCATAGTTGACAGATTTTTCTGTTTCAGATATTCTGTCAACTTGTTTGTTCAGCTCGCCTCGTAACAGGACGAATTTTGCAGTGATATCATCTTGTACTGTGCTGTACTGCATTCAGCTTTTAAAACCTGCACGTTCTCCACCACATTTAAAACTCGCACGACTGCCACTGCTTAGTGATCGCGCGTCACCAAGTGAAGTTAGTGGGTCAGAGTCTATTTGTCAAGAGCAACGACGATATCATCTCGTTCCCGCACAGCTGATTTGGTCTCACAAGGACTGGCATGTTTTACATTTTGTGGTTAGACTGAGCAGTTTATCCGGTCTCATTTTTCATCTTACCCTTGACTGAATTGTTTCGGGACTGGCGGCTGAATCTGTCTTTGTTCGTACTTCTACTAGCATGGAAGCCTAATTCTAAAGAGTCCCAGGTAAGCCTCGATACCTAACTAAAGTAATCTAATAGAATTATGCGCTATGTAATTTATTTAATAAAAGAATGTGGTGTTGATGGACATGTGCGTAGGTGTATGTACTCGTCAAGTTAGGTGTTTGCTACTTTAAAAGAATATCTTACACTCAACTACTATTTATTAATTGTAAATTAAAATAGCCCTGTGTATGCATAACATTTATAACGTAGATTCATTGAGTTAAAATTAAGGAGGTACTGTAGTGTGATTACTGGTTTTTAGAAGTGGAAGAAAGTGCTCGGGCTATATTTTGAAATTAAGATATGATTTCACAACATTTATTTAATTGTGTGGTGTTTGTGTGGGCGAGCTGTAAGTGAGCATGTATAAAGTTTTGTTTGACACCCAATACATGTCCTAGGGTTCTCGGACAAGCCGATGAAGGGGTGCCGGAGGATGACCGTCCATCTGTCATCCTCTCGTGCAGAGAAAACCATCTAAGCTTCTCGACGCCGCCAGTCACGAACAGCCCAACAGATGAGGATCAGCTCCAGAAGTAACCCTTACTGTCATCAGCTGTGTATCTGAACCACATGCCCGGATAAAACCTAAAATTGGAAAACTCAGATGGGATCTTTCAGTATTATATCATTTCTTCTGACATCTACTACTTTCCTCCAGTTTAATCTTCAGAAACCATGTGAAAACAGACTTATAAATTGTAAAATCATGAAACATTAACCTGTAAAGTTTGGTGTGAACATGCATCAGGCATGTGTGAAACTGTAGTCTGGTTTTGTAAGATAGGATTGTAATGGTAGAGAAGTTTGGGATTTATTTTATTCTTGTATCGATGGTAATAATGGGGAATCGCCCACACAGAACCTCAGTTTAATAAGCAAGGTGTACTTTTGAAACACCCAGTTGTCGATTTGTACAATCAGCCAGGCCACATACGACAAATCCTGGAGCATTGGAATGTGTCAGCATGCGCGGATGCCCGTTCGGACAGGGTGAAGATCACGTACGATTTCGCTGGTCAGCGAGTGCGAGTGTACAATAATTAGCGTTAACCAATGAGAATGCAAGTTGACGCTCTCGGGATGCCGAGGGCCATATTGAAAGCGACCACTTAGCGTCACCTCATGGAACCGGCCGGTTCAGTAACTAGGCTTTCGGGCCAAAATTTAATAAAAGTGCTAAAAATGTGATTCAACTATAAATAATAATGTAATACAATAGTCAAACAATATTGTGAAACATCAAACAACATTCAGTGAACAAAAGTTAACCAGCGAAAGCATATTTCAGCATACAACAGTGATCAGAACAAAATTCGGGAGTGTTGCCACCACGTATCGGACACAACCAGGGAAGTAAACA
The DNA here is from genome assembly GCA_034769895.1 of Magicicada septendecula. Taxonomy (NCBI): domain Eukaryota; kingdom Metazoa; phylum Arthropoda; class Insecta; order Hemiptera; family Cicadidae; genus Magicicada; species Magicicada septendecula. Next base: position 136,702,164 of record CM068367.1, on the reverse strand, counting down.
TCTAACTTAAACAAATATAATTATGAAAGTTCAGAAAAAGCGCTAAATAAATAAAAAGGGGAAAAAGGTATGAAAGAATGTGTGAGCAAGCACTGGGTTGCCTTAGTATATAGAGATAGTATATGTTAAGATGTAATTCAATAAGGTCTATTCGTTAGTTCTTATCTTATTTTTGAGATGTTAATTGTAGAATAAAAATATATGTAAAGTAAACGTTCATAACCAACTTCTGGAAAAATGTATCAGAAGCGAGATGAGATAAATTTACAGTAAAGAAAGTAAAACAAAAGGAACGACAAAACAAAAATGTTGAATTTTAACCATTTTTAGAATAAACAAAACTGATTCACGTAATAAATGAGGGTAATTATTACGACGTAGAACCCTAAATCACACTTATAGGTCACGAGTTCGCGTGAAGAATCCTGGGACCTGATAAAGGTAAGAATTTTGGAATATGTGTATTAATTAATAAATAAAGTTATTAATTTATTGATAATTTGCAAGTAAAACGTAGCTTCTCAGGATCCCATACTGAATTAATTGTGTTTTACATTATTCAAATATTTTTGATACACTCATGTAAAGGAGGAATATTTACACACACACATATTGCAACGATACAGCCATACGCTGTATTAGCCATTAATTTAAATAAATATAAAATTTGTAGAATTTGTATAAGTTACGGGTAAATGGACAGGTCTGAGATTGTAAAAATATTTCATTGTTAGATTAGGGGAGAAATTAACCTGTTCTGACACGCAGTGAACACCTGCTCAATTGTATGTGTGTTACACGCGTATCTTGTGTGTGTTAGTGATGCATGCAAAGACAGGAATCTCAGCAACCCACCCCAAGTAATTAATAAAATAATTATTTTAATTCACTGTGTGAAAACTAATTAGTGTATGAACAAACCAAAGGCACCAAGTGTGTGTAAAATTTATAGTTATCCCCAGTGAAAAGATGACGTTAATAGAACACACTATGCGAAGACAGTGCAAAATAAACGTGCCAAAAAATACGCAACTTACCCTAAGATGCTCAAATTAATATAGTGAGTGCTTAATCGAATTAGCTATGATTTGTGCTATCTCGATTCCGTGCAAAACATTGCTATTTGCTAATAATTGCAAATAGATGAAAAGGTTCGGGAGTGGGGGCTGTCACGCGATATGCAGGTATCGACAGGACGATTTTGGAGCCAACTGGCGCGGAATCTCGAGAGGGTATAAATTAAGGGTTCGACGAGAAACCCTTCTCTTCATTTCAAGACACAGTTGCAGTCGGACATGCTGTCCGTCGGCAAAACAGTTTTATTTTATTTCTATTACAAGTCGCAGTAACGAAAGAAATAATGTTCGTTAAATTCACGACAATATTCTGGAAAAAGTAAATACCGAAATAGTAAGTCTACCAAGAGTATATACGGAGAAGCTACCAGAGCGACGAGGGATGCTGGACGTTAGAAGATGTTTAAGATCTACCTTGCAGCAGATAACAACTCTCTGATGAGGAACACACTGCTGGAGAGCGACGCTGGACTCTAGACGTATCAAGGACCATGCCAGGACAGGAGGAATGGAAAACTAACTCTGGACAACGCTGGACCCCGGACAAAAAGTTGTAAGATCATCAGAACTCGAGGTGACATGTGTAATGCATTTTAAATGATTTTTAAAACAGAAAAAGAGCTCATAAAGACTATATCAAAAGACAGTAAATTAAAACAGAAAAATTTATACTTAGTAATAATATTTTAAAATGTAGATAAATGTAAGGTCGTAAGAATGAGCGATCGCATATAAAAAGAATTAATAAATGAAAGAGAATTTAAAGTAGAGAGAGTAGAGTTTATTATCAAAATAAATAGTAAATTGATTTGATATTTGAATTATAGAAAAGATTAATTTAAAGTTGAATATTAAAACAAATGGCAGTCTACAAGCAACTAATATAAATTTAAATTGAATTTTAAACATTGGTATAGACTGAGTGAGTAGAGGTCAGATCTGAATTAAGAAAATTTATTTCAAAAAAACATTTTAATTTTATATTTAAATAATAAACCAATTTATTAACATGTCTAGATATAAGATTATTAACATGTTTAGATTAAGATTATTAACCTATCTAGATATAAGAGATTTTTAAATATGTGTAACGCTGCATATCATAAGATATAAACGTTTAATAATGAGCAGTATCGTGACCGACAATTATTAATGATGTTTATGAATATTTATAATATTGAGTAAATAATAAATATGGATTTTAAATACTGATAAATAAAAATACTCTTATTATAGTTACACCTGGTATCATTATACAACCTGCATAATACCTACAGTATATCTAATTTATATTAAATATTATTGTATAGAATGGCTCCCAAAGAACGTGGGCTATACAAATTAAATTACATATAAATTTGTACACATGTATCGTTGTATAAGAATGTCGCCCTTGAACGTGAGGCCCGACACGCCTACATTTAATAATTAATGTATGCTCTATGATTACCAATGTTGATGAGTTATATGATATAACTAATAGTATATTTTAATTAATTTTGTATGTTAGTATTTTAAAATTGTTGTGTGTATTGTATTGTAATAACGCAACTGGCGCCCACCCAAAATAAACAGGTGTAATTGTAACAGGAGTAAATAAAAATAAATAAATAAATAACAGTTCAACAGTAAATAAATAAAAGCTTGCATACGGTTCACTAATAATAATAAATTATAAATAAATATTTTAATAATTCAACATGACGACTCCAGGAACTTTGGACATGGAGGCATTTCAGACCATGATGCGTGCTTGGGTAGATGAGATAAGCACAAAACAAACAGAAAATATAAATGCTAAACTTAAAGAACAAACAGAAAATATAACAGCAAATTTAAATGAGCTAAGACAAGACAATGTCCAGCTGAAGGCCGAAATAAATAATAAATTAGAACAACAGACCGAAAATTTTAAACAGGACACCATAAAAATGTGGAGAGCTAGAAGAATTAACAGAAAAAATTGTTGATACTAACTTACGTATTGACATGCTAGAGAATAATTTTAAACAAGCCTTACATGAGCAAGTTGTACAGATTGAAAATAAACAAAAAGAATTACATCTCGAGTGGAGAAAAGATCTAAAAGAATCGTATAAACAAATAAAGGATAATTTAAATGCGACTTTAAATACTATAACGCGAGAGCAGGAGGATAAAATTCAAACTGTTAATAATATGTCGCAAGCAAATACCAGTAAACTTAAAGAGACATAGAAACGCGTACTGTAGTCATTGAGAATAGAATTGAAAAAATTACGAAGGATCGTTCGGGAGATGTCTCACATATGAAAGAAGAAATACAAGAGGAAATGAACCAGCTACGAAGTGAGTTGAGAAGACGACAGAATCAAATGACAATGTTTCCTACACCGATGGACGAAAGGAGCAGACTTAAGTTCTCAGGTGGTAAATGGGAGAACAGTATGGAATTCCTAGCTAGAGTGAAGAAGGAGATAGAGAAAATTGGCAGTGCAATTGTAACAGTACAATTCTGGCCCTATTGTATTTTGGGGAATAATCAATTTAAATCGTATTTTATTTCAAAGTCACATATACGAAACTGGTAAAGTTTTATAAAGGTTTGCAACTGCGCAATATCGAGTGGACAGAATTTGCTTCAAGGTCGAGCGTATACGTCCAGAACAACAACAACAATTTGTTAGCCGAATGTGTCAACAGGCTGCACCCATGTATACGTCATACGAAGGTATGCAACTACGCATTTTCTACGCCTGTAACCAACTAAGGAGTGAAAATCACAAAGGAACTGATGACGTAGTTAATCCCCACCACAGTATTGAAACATTGCAAACTGTTCGCAGTCTAAAATTAGCAGCATTGCCGGCCGGCTGTGTGTAAAATTTCTCTAAAACTAAGTCTCGGACATCCGTTAATACAATGTAAAAAGTGCAGTATTTCTATAAAATAATGTAACAAGTGCAACGTAAAATGTAAACAAAAGTTTTCGTAAAAGTTTTTAACATCTATTAGTGCGTTTACAGCGATGGGACGTCTGCAGGACAATAATATCAGCTAAGTGACAAAATGTGGTCAATACAAAACTTTTAATATTTTGATATTTTAATATTTCATTCAGTATTCAATAATAATAAAAATGAGCTCAATTTGGGGAAAAGTAAAAGAAAATTGTACCAAGAATGCGAGCGTGAGTGAATGAGAGAATGTCTAACCACATTTAATAAGTGCTGGGTTGTGTTATAAAAAATATAATTGAATATGTTATTTTGGAGGGCTTATGAAATGTTTAAGGGGATTTTTTGACTTAAATAATGTAACTGCATCTCATGACATAACACCTCATGGTGTATAGCAGCGTGCTTGTTTTCGCATGGTAGAGTCACATGTTTTGTAAGTAATATGTTATTAAAAGGTAATGTCATTTGGTAAACATTTCAAGCAAGCGTAAATTATTTCAGATAACACATTCCGCTATCTTCTGATTCGCTTAACCGAATTCTGCCCTTCAAGGTAAGTAAATCTAATGTTCTTGTATATCACAAGATGGCGCCTGAACAAAAGTTGAATAAAATTATTGATATTCCATATTAAAATTATGGCAGTAAATAAAATAATATAACATTGTCGCCCGAAAGAACAGGAACTCTGCATAAAATTTTATTTTATGTGGGGTAAGCCTACGGGAAGGAGTGGACAGTTATCTGAAATAATATATATAATTTGAAGATACGTAAACATAAACATAGAGATAGGTTATGTTATAAGATTATATGCATGCATGTATTATAAATAAGCAAAATGAATACTGGTGAAGATAATAATGTAGAAGTCAGCATAACTGACGAAACAGTTACGAGTGAGATGGATGTTCAATTAACCCCAATTAGCCAGATCGGTGAGTTCAATGCCACTGGATTAGATGAAGTAAATACAGTTCAAATAACACCCATCTCAACTCGGGACGAAAATAAAACAGATGATCTTAGTGCAATGATGCAATTACTGTTAAAGTTAGACGAGAATTTTGATGAGCAAAAAAGTGATTCTAATGTTAAATATAATAACTTGAATGACAAATTTGATGAAGTGAAAGATGAAATTAAACGACAGAGTTTTGATTTTAACAAACAAATAAATGAAATTCATACACGTTATAACACTATCTTAATAATAATAATAACTCATGGATATGATTTAATAACATAATGATTTAATCTGTGTAACATAAATTCAATTATTGGAAAATTCCATTCGATACATAAGGTTGTCACAGGGTCGATATTTATCTCAGGATTTATAATTAAATAATTTTAATATATTTCGTGGGAATTCTTGTGGCTGCTACGAAAAGTTCCTTTGCATGTTGATTAATAATAGAGAGTACCTTTACAAACAATATATTACTTATAATCTAAAAATTTACACAAATTATATATTAAGTTACATACAAGTTTTGACGATATTCAATTTGTCCGTCTCAGAAAATAATGTAGTTTATCAATGTGTACAATAAATGTTTCCTTGTAATCACTGTTAGCTTATAGATTGAATTTGGTTGCACTTTAAAATGTTGACTAGTGATTAGTGTTAGTGTAAATTGTTATATTGTCTAGTGGTTGTTCCTTGTTGAAAAAAAATATTGTCAAATTATACTTTACACATCTAGACGATACTGCTGAAGGGTTCCTGGTCGTTTCTGAATATTTTTCTTGATTGTGTGTATTATTTGTTCATGAAAATGGTAGTGGAAGGATTATTATCTTCGATGATGGTCCTTCAGATCTTCTTTCACACACGGGTCATCTATTTTTATATACTTTTAATTACCTCTAGACACGCACTATTCAACTGCTTTCCATCACAATTAACAATTAAGTGTTATTTCTTCTTTCTTTTAGTTACCTACTCATACAAATTTCTTAAATTTTGATTGGTCATTTATGTACAGTTTAAATGTTATAGGATCAACACCCATTACCTACATTATATTTTATAAATTACCTTTAATAGATAATTTTATTATTATACTCTAATTATATATGCAATGTTTATACAATTATTAACTAGATAATTATAAACAATTTGATACTAAACATGCCTCAGTTTATAACTGTAAAACCTTATTAATTTGAATTTCTATGATATGTGGTGGAACAATTTGTTATGAATGATTGTAATTTCTACTTTGACTACCTGAGATAAATATATTTACATAAATTAACTGGTGACATAAAATCTTATAACATACAACAAAACTCTTAATAATAATAATTGTTTTTGACAGTTTTAGTTTATTTATACTGCTAAACTATTGTCTGTATGATAAACTAAAATTCTGTCTAATAATAACAATAAAACACTTTTCATACAAAAATAATTAACACTGTTTAACAGTAGTCTGTGTCACTATTTATATTCTGTCACTCATATAACTGTAAGGTTTGTGTCCCTTTTTCTATCCTTAAAATATGTCGATACAATTTTGTTAATACAATTTTAATTTATGATTAGGTACTCTTTATTGGGTTTGGTTGTTATTATTCAGGGTAAGTTGATTAGGCCTACTAGGTTTATTTATTTCACTTTTTTCTGTTTACTGCCCTATTCTACTGGGTTATTTCTGGGTTTCTGGATAATATTATATAAGTCAAACCAAATAGTTTTCCTTTAATTTGCTTTCAATTATTATTTCTTGTTTCTTCTCTGGATCGGATTTCACTATTATTTACTATTCTTTTGTAACATTTTGTTTCGTTACAAATTGCCTCCCTTCAGAAGTAATTATTTCTGAACACTTCATTAGGTGTGAGGACATAATTACTTATGTTATTTTTCCTTTTCTTCCTCATGATATTTTTTCATGGATTGTTGATTATAATCTTCTGAATTGCTACTATTGGGCTAGTATATGGTGATTGGCTATGCTCAATTATATCATTTAACAACATTTTATTAATTTCATCTCTAACCGCCTCCTTCAATGAATATGGTATAGGATAGGATTTTCTGTGGAATTCTGCTGGTTCTTTAAATTGTATTCTACACTGATAGTTTTTTACTTTTCCTGGGTTTTCTGAAAATACATGTTTATACTTCTTATATATCATGATGAGATCTTCTACTTGTTTTGCTGTCAAATTATTTGTGCCTTGGTGTCTAAACTCTCTTATCTCCTGTAATTTACTGTTCCACAGGTCTTCATTTGTCATATTATAGATTATTTTTCTGCATTGGGTGTCATTATTTAAAAAATTTAATTCCCTAACTTGGTGATGGGTACGGTTCAGAGGGGCACCATCGCTTCCTATTAACTCTGCCGTCCACATAACACCTTCTGAGTTCAAGGACACCTTCTCCTTGCTCAAATCAATAATGGCTGAATATTTCCTCAGCATATCGCATCCGATTAATAATTCGAATGGTAGGCCGATTGCGACCAAACATATAATATTAATTGTAACACCTTTGCTTTCTATTTCCAATGACACTTGTTTTCTCACTGTTTTATTTTGACGCCCAGTGGCACCTATTAAAATAACATTATTGACAGGTAAGGTAGGTATTATATTTTTACTTTGTTTCTGTATTCTCTCCAGTTCAGCGTCGTTAATAAGTGATACATTTGCACCAGTATCTATCATTATTCGTGTAGGAATTCCTTCAATTTGAGCGGTTATGTATAAAATTTCATTATGCTGGTTGATTCTACTTGTCACCGTTTCCTCCAACAGTTCTTCTCGAAGATTTTTCAAATAATAATTGTAAATAATAGTAAGATTTTGACTGTCCGTCCTTAAACTTTGGTTGTCGTTATACTTCAAAATTCTTTTATTTTCCATAATTAGCTTTTCATAATTAGTTGGTAGTAATTTGTTATTACTATATTTTTGAATTTGGTGGTTATTGTACCCAGTAGTTAGTAGCAGTAAGGGGTCGCGAGGGTTTATTACTGCCTCACTCCGTTTAAATTAAGGCTATCATGATTATTTTCCGGGCATGACCGTTGATTTGCCTGGACTGGTGTGCTGGTTCCTGGTTGTTCAACCTCTCGGTTGTCTAATTGTTCGCTTCCCCTTGATTCTCGGAAGTCGTCCTGGCTTCTACTTCTTACTCGGTTATAATGGTGACTCATCCCTCTGGGATTTCCTCTTTGATCATAACTGTTATTAAAACTGTTCCTCCGAAGTTGATGGTATCTCCAGTAATCCCCTTCTTCTGCACTGATATAATTTATTCGGGGTCGGTACGAACGATTATTATTATAATTACCCTGATTATTATTGTTATTAACTCCTGAGTTACTCCTAAAATTATTATGATTTTGGTTTGTTCGGTAGTTATTATAATTATTATTATTTCTATTACCCGGATGGTAATTTTGATTGGGCCTGTTGTTATCATTATTGTTAATTGGGTTTCGATTGAAGTTTGCTGGTTGGTTATTATTTGGGGTAAAATTTTGGTTGTAATTACGATCGTTGACATAACTATTCCGGTTATTCATGTTATTATATTGATTATGATTCATACCATGGTTATTATTTTTTGAACCGCACTGATCAGTTCGTTGTCTGCTTCTTTTGTAGTAACCCTCGTGTTCATAATTTTCTAATAAGTCAGCCATTGCGTGGACCGTTTTAATCTGGCTTCCCAGGCGTGCTCTGGCAATTCCTGTGTCATAATGGTATGCCATTTTAGTTACTAGGGATTCTTCTGGTATTCTTGGCTCTAGGTGTCTCGCCAAACATACCTTTCCCCAGAAGTAAGTAGTTGGAGATGTACCTCTATTTCCATCATATCTTCCCTGACAAATGTTGTCCCTTATAATATTTTGTATAGCTTCGGACCAGTATTTTTCTTTAAACAGTTTTTTAAATTGAGCGTAGTCCACTATCTCATTCCTGGTTGCTGTCCACCAGTTGTCCGTAATCTCCCTAAAATGCTCATCCAACATCTCTCTAATCGAGCTCCAGATAGTTATTCGATGTTTATTAAAATGTTCCTCAATTCTGGCCAGGAATTCCATGGGGTTTCTGCGATAATTTTTGAAATTAATTCCTTCTCTGGTTTCATTTGTGGAAACATGAGTAATATTATGTGGTCTGGTTCTAATTAACTCAATTTCTTCTTGATTTTGGCGTACCTGACCAGTTAAATTATTCACTGTAGTGTTAATATTGTCACACCTTTCTCCGGATTGTTTCTGTAAATTCACTAAATTTTCTTGTTCCTTTTGTATTCCTTCTATTTGAATACGACTATTTTCTTGGAGCTGGTCTATTCTAGTATTTATCACTGCTTTATTTTGTATGATGGTTTCGTTAGCTTTTCTCAATCTCTCATTAGTGTCAGCTATTTCTTGCTTCCTTTCCTCATCGATTTTGTCCATCTTCTGGTTAATTGTATCATTGACTTGTTCAACTCTACCATTAATTCTTCTTAAATTCTCTTCATTGATTTGTCTGAACTCTTCCTTCATTTGGTTATTATTGTCACTTATAGTTTGCCTTAAGGTTTCGTTAGTACTTTCTTTAATACTGTCGATTTTCTCATTTATCCGTTGTAAATTCTCGTTAGTGTCTTCTCTGTTTTGGTCAAATCTCTCCTCCATCTGTTTTATTAAATTTTCACTCATTTTCTCATTTGTTTGTCTGTTATCTTCCTTGATGTTATCGAATTTTTCCTCCATTTGTTTTAATAAGTTTTGACTCAAAATTTCATTTTGTTTCCTTGAGTTTTCAGTGAATTCTTCCTTGATGTTCTTCAAATCTTCCTTCGTTTGCTTGTTTTGTTCCTCCATTTGTTTTAATAAGTTTTGACTCAAAATTTCATTTTGTTTCTTTGAGTTTTCACTGAATTCTTCCTTGATGTTATCAAATTTTTCGTTCATTTCTTCCTTCTGCTTCTTAAAATTGTCATTCGTTTCTTCCTTATTTCTGTCCATTTTTTCACTCATACTATTCATTAATTCCATTAATTTTATAAGATTCGGGTCTCCCCTATCTTCCTTTCTTGCTACCGTCTCCACATCCTCCACCGATGTTACTTCTTTCTCTTCCATACTGACTTCTTTCTCTGCCTCCTTCGTCCGTCTCAGTGACGTAGCCCTCTTACGCATCTTTATTATTTCTTGGAACTTATAGCAGTCGCCAGCTAAAAATTAGGAAATTAATTTGCTTAATTCAATTTCTTCACTTAATATTCCCTAATTTCAGCCTCACTAGTTGGTGCGCCAATTTATAACACTATCTTAATAATAATAATAACTCATGGATATGATTTAATAACATAATGATTTAATCTGTGTAACATAAATTCAATTATTGGAAAATTCCATTCGATACATAAGGTTGTCACAGGGTCGATATTTATCTCAGGATTTATAATTAAATAATTTTAATATATTTCGTGGGAATTCTTGTGGCTGCTACGAAAAGTTCCTTTGCATGTTGATTAATAATAGAGAGTACCTTTACAAACAATATATTACTTATAATCTAAAAATTTACACAAATTATATATTAAGTTACATACAAGTTTTGACGATATTCAATTTGTCCGTCTCAGAAAATAATGTAGTTTATCAATGTGTACAATAAATGTTTCCTTGTAATCACTGTTAGCTTATATATTGAATTTGGTTGCACTTTAAAATGTTGACTAGTGATTAGTGTTAGTGTAAATTGTTATATTGTCTAGTGGTTGTTCCTTGTTGAAAAAAAATATTGTCAAATTATACTTTACACACCTAGACGATATTGCTGAAGGGTTCCTGGTCGTTTCTGAATATTTTTCTTGATTGTGTGTATTATTTGTTCATGAAAATGGTGGTGGAAGGATTATTATCTTCGATGATGGTCCTTCAGATCTTCTTTCACACACGGGTCATCTATTTTTATATACTTTTAATTACCTCTAGACACGCACTATTCAAATGCTTTCCATCACAATTAACAATTAAGTGTTATTTCTTCTTTCTTTTAGTTACCTACTCATACAAATTTCTTAAATTTTGATTGGTCATTTATGTACAGTTTAAATGTTATAGGATCAACACCCATTACCTACATTATATTTTATAAATTACCTTTAATAGATAATTTTATTATTATACTCTAATTATATATGCAATGTTTATACAATTATTAACTAGATAATTATAAACAATTTGATACTAAACATGCCTCAGTTTATAACTGTAAAACCTTATTAATTTGAATTTCTATGATATGTGGTGGAACAATTTGTTATGAATGATTGTAATTTCTACTTTGACTACCTGAGATAAATATATTTACATAAATTAACTGGTGACATAAAATCTTATAACATACAACAAAACTCTTAATAATAATAATTGTTTTTGACAGTTTTAGTTTATTTATACTGCTAAACTATTGTCTGTATGATAAACTAAAATTCTGTCTAATAATAACAATAAAACACTTTTCATACAAAAATAATTAACACTGTTTAACAGTAGTCTGTGTCACTATTTATATTCTGTCACTCATATAACTGTAAGGTTTGTGTCCCTTTTTCTATCCTTAAAATATGTCGATACAATTTTGTTAATACAATTTTAATTTATGATTAGGTACTCTTTATTGGGTTTGGTTGTTATTATTCAGGGTAAGTTGATTAGGCCTACTAGGTTTATTTATTTCACTTTTTTCTGTTTACTGCCCTATTCTACTGGGTTATTTCTGGGTTTCTGGATAATATTATATAAGTCAAACCAAATAGTTTTCCTTTAATTTGCTTTCAATTATTATTTCTTGTTTCTTCTCTGGATCGGATTTCACTATTATTTACTATTCTTTTGTAACATTTTGTTTCGTTACAACGTTATGAAAATATCCAAGAACAGATCATAGAAGTAGTTAGCGAGAATTTCAATGTTAAAATAAATAATTTAGAGGACAGAATCGATAAAATTAATGAGATAGTTAATGAGACAGTTCAAGACCAGATAGAGTCACAGAGTAGGGAAATAGAAAAGAAATGTTTAACTACAGTAGAAAATCAGATAGAAATTAAGACCAATTGCGAAGTAAACAAACAAATAGAATTGAAAACTAATGTTTTGCAAAATAAATTAGAGAAAGTTGAATCGAATGTTGTAGACATAGCAAAAAATATTGAAACAATAGATAATACAATATCAGAACATGAAAGAAATACAAAGAGTAGAATAAGTATATTGCAAAATAAGATCCAAGAGATAGATAACTAACAACATAACAATATACGTGACAAAACTGTATAACGAGGCTAAATATCTAGAGCCACCGATACCTTTCAAATCGTTTGTGCGACATGTTGGTAAACATTTACCGAGAGAAGTCCAAGTAACACTCATGACGAAAGAAATTGAAAGTCTAAACGAACTAGAAAAATTACTAGATATATTACAGAGCATTCGAGATCGCGAAGGGGGTAGGCGACCCATACAACATAATAACAATGATAATAACCACATAGAGTTTAATAGACAAAGAAATAATTATCATGGAAATAACAATAATTATGTGCATAGGACTGGTTCCCAGCAAGCAGGTGAGTGGAGTTGTCCCAAGTGCAAACGAGAGAACTACCCACATCGTCAGCAATGTTTCAAATGTAAATTACCGAAAGAAGATCAGAGGAGGCGAGAAAACACGAAGCAGTATGTACCAACAGACAGAGGAGCACCGAGTACCAGCGGAATACCAAATCACAAACAGGGACTGCCGAGTGGGCACCAACGACCAAACATGAACAACAGTAGACCACAGCCGGAAAACTAAGACAAACAGTGGTAACCAGGATCCGACCACTGTTCAGAGAAGCGTATGAGGTCCAACCAGCAGAGGACGTCCAAAGCAACGTTATCAAAATGGACATAGTAGCGGACTTATTGGAGGAAGAAAACAATACAACGGAGGTGAGAGCGGGACTGACAGAAATACAGGTAACAATAGAGAATAAACATTTTAGAACACTTATAGATACAGGGAGTGAAATTTCAGTTATAGCAGAAAACATTTTAAGCGAATTAAGAGAATTTAATAAGAATATTCCAGTTTTGCCTGTAGCAGGGGTTACAGTGATAGGCGCCACAGGAGTACGCAGCAAGCGTGTGCCAAAACAGATACATTTGAGCTTTTTGATTAATGATGTAGATTTTGATAACACATTTTTGGTAGTTAAGGGATTGAGTCTAGACATTATTTTAGGTAACGATTTTTTACAAAGAAATAGAGCAGTGATAAATTTTAAAGATAAAGTGATAGAACTAGATGGGGGTGATCGGTCTGTGAGAGTTAATTTTGAAAGGGTGATAGATAAAGTTAAAATAACTGGTGTAAAGTTACTACGAAAGCGAGTAGTTGAGAATAATATAGATACTAGAATAAATTTGTGTAGAGAAGGTGAGTATATTGACGATTTTGATAGTGAAACGAGCAATATTAATGATGCAGTGTGGGAGATAAGGGCTGATGAATTTTGTAGTGGAGGTGAGGTGGTAAGGAGTGGCCAGCACGCGGCGTTGTGGCAGGTAATAGAGCAGTTTAAGGGAGTGTTTGCCGATGTTCCAGGGAGGGCAAGAGATTATGAATGTATGTTACAGATATGGGAACACACACCGTTCATGCAACGAAGTTATCCTGTGCCTTACTCCAAAAGACGAGCGGTGCAAGAGGAATTGGATAAAATGTTGGAAGGAGGAATAACAGAGAGGTCAGTATCGCACTACTCGAATCCATTAGTTGTAGTAATCAAGAAGGATGGCAGAGTCAGGTTGTGTTTAGATGCGAGACGAATAAACCAGATTATCATACCAGACCGGGAGTCACCAGAATCAATTAACGAAATATTCCAAAAATTTAGCGGGGTGAAATACATGACATCGCTGGACCTTACTGCAGGATATTGGCAGGTACCTTTGGCTGAGGTGAGTAGGAAGTACACTGCATTCCTGTTTAATGGAAAAAACTATCAGTTCCGACGGTTACCATTCGGATTAAATACCAGTGTAGCTAGTTTCATCAAATGTCTATACAAAATTTTAAGACCAAAAGTCTTAGATTTCCTGACAGTTTATGTAGACGATATTTTGATTGCATCCAGGACTTTCGAGGACCATTTAGATCATTTAAGGTATGTATTAACAAAGTTAGAGTCAGGAGGACTTACTGTAAATTGGGACAAGTCTAAATTTTTGCAAACGGAAATTAACTTTTTAGGTTTTATCATCACGTCAGAAGGAATCTCAGCAAACCCGGACAAGGTCGAATCTATCATGCGCTTCCCTGAACCGAGGAACATAAAGCAACTTCAAAGTTTTCTAGGGCTGTGCAACTTTTACCGAAAATTTCAAAAGAACTACACACATGTAACAGCAAGGTTAAGTGCTGTACTTCAAAAGAACCGACAATGGAAATGGGGAGACATCGAGCGTGAAGCTTTCGAGGAAATTAAAACTAAATTTAATAAGTAATATGATAATGATGAACCATCCGGATTTTAAAAAAGTGTTTTACTTACAGACAGACACCAGTAATGAAGCAGTAGGTGCAGAGCTTTACCAAGAGGACAATGAGAAGGAGCACCTCACTATCGCCTTCGCGAGTAGATCATTGCTGCCCGCCGAAAAGAACTACACAACAACTGAAAAAGAACTACTCAGCATCGTATTCGCAGTAGGAAAATTCAGGACTTACATCCTAGGTAACAAGACGATAATCCGAACTTATCACAAGGCGTTATCCTTCCTGAACACTTGCAAGCTCACTCACAGCCGTTTAACCAGGTGGGTGCTTATTTTACAAGAGTACAATTTCGACTGGGAATACATCAAAGGGACAGAAAACAAGGTACCTGACACTCTTTCCAGGGTAGATTTTATGGACAACCAAACAGGTAGGGACTTAAAGGAAATCGAAATTTTTCAGATTAGTATAGAGGATAGGATCTTTGGAGAAGAGTTGAAGGATATCAAAACCATGCAGAGAGCAGATGGTAAGTCAGGTAAAATAATAAACAGCTTAGAGACTGAATTAGATAAATCAGAATATATACAATTTTTCAAGTTTACAAAGGGTTGTTGTTTAAGAAAGTAATAGGGGGTGAGCGTGACTGGAGGTTAGTTATACCAGCGGGGTTGGAAGAGAAAATTATTTGGGATTGTCATGTAAGATATGGTCATTTTGGGGCAAAAAAGTGTGTCAATGTGTTGAAAGAATCATGCATTTTCAGAAACATGGAGAGACGAGTGCGAAAGCTGCTGAGAAGTTGTGATTTGTGTCAAAAGTCGAAGGTAGTCAACTATAGGGTTGAAGGTGAGTTGAATTTTATAAGGGTAGAAAGACCATTTGACTTAGTTGCTGTAGATTTGTTTGGACCATTGCCGAAGGGAAGAGGCGGAGTTGTGTATATTTTTGTAATGCTTGACACTTTTTCGAAGTATGTTAAATTGTATAGTGTAAAGAGAGCTACCAGCCAGGTATTGAGTGAAAAGGTGACGAAAGACTACATGATTCACGTGGGTAAGCCAAAGGTGATTTTGTCAGACCATGGGCCACAGTTCATCAGTGAAAGATGGCACCAGACCCTAGGATGGGAAGGAATCCTCACGAAGCATATGGCTGTGTACCATCCCCAGTCGAACCAGGCTGAGCGTGTAATGAGAGAGATAGGCAGGATCTTCAGAGCATATTGTCACGCTAAACACAGCGAGTGGCCGTTGTATGTCCGAAAGGTAGAGACTTGGCTAAACAGTACCACCCACGAGTCCACTGGCTATACACCTCATGAATTGATAAAGGGAACACGCCCCCCAAGGATTTTGGAACAGCTGTTTGATTACCCACCTGAGAGCGATACAACGGATGTGAGCATTAAAATCCGATTGGCCAATGAGAACTTATTAAGCAAGGGTGAGCAAAGAAAGCGTAGACACGATGCAAGAGGTAAGTGGGTAAAATACGAAATAGGACAGTTGGTATTGGTAAGAAGGCACGACTTATCGAGCACTCAAGACGAAGAGATTAAGAAGTTCTTCCTGCTTTACAAAGGACCATATGAGGTAGTAGAAATCAAGATGAAAAATTCGTATGTGTTGCAGAACAGGGAGACTAGGGAGATAGTAGGAACACACAATGCTACAAATCTAAAATTGTACTGGTCATCTTAGGAATTTAAAATGGGTTTGAATATTAGAGAATGTATGAGTTTTAATTTGATGTTTATTTTTACAGAAGGGACTCTCCCCCATTTTCGGGCGATCACAGACTCACCACCTCTGATCGTGGATTTTGGCATTCTGGAGGCGGACCATGGTTGGCGGTAGCCTCAGCAAGGGGGTGAAAGTAACGATGGTCTTACTCCACAAATTGGTGCAATAGAAATTTAATTATGTTGTTGAACGGGGAGGGGGACCCCAGTTTCATGGAAAGGTAATATAGAGTTAAAAAAAAAAAAAATTGATTGGCAGTCTTTTCCACGGACAGTAGTTTTATTCTAGGAATTATGGAATAAAACACCCAAAATTTTGTAACGTAAATCATTGATTCATTAAGGAGTTATTTTTTTTCTGTATAACATAGAAATATAATTAATGTAATTTAGAAATTTAAGATGATCCATTGTTGTACTTGTTATCTTGTAGTGAGAAGGTATTGTTGAAAAGTGAAAGCTGGAACTTGCAAAAGTGTCTATATTCAAATTTGATTATGTAAAATAAGTAAGAAATTCAACCGTTTTTGGAGAAAATAAAAGACAAAATTTAAAATTTTGAAAATTATATGTATATTATTAAAGTGATAAATAAAATTTATATTAAAGTGACAACCTTCAGTGTTTGTATATGGAAGAAAAACATAGTGATATTATGGTGATGCCTTAAGACTGCTTTATGAACAGTGATAATATGATTATTAATGTTTGTAATGTATATTAGTTTTTATAATGAGGATTTTATATGTATTAGTAAATATGTATAAATTGATGATTTTGGGGGCAGTTACAAATGTAACTATATACAGCACTGAGTGTCAAACCATTGGGATTCCATACATTTTGGGTGATCTCGGATTTCCCAACCCAGATTGTGGTTTTGGATGACAGCCAGCTGTGGGCAGAAATTGTAAAACCTGACCATAGTTGGTTGTCTTTGAAATTGGTTCAATTTAGAAATTTAATGGGGTTTTAAAGGGGAATCTAAGATTATTTTTGAACATAGGCTATTTCACGTCAGTAGGGGTGGTAGACCTTAGGGGCATATTATAAGAATAAAAGTAGGGGTACTTACCTTGAAGTTTTTGTAAAGCTGAAGCAAGGATGGGAGAGAGAGAGAAAAGAAAAAAGTGCTCACTCTTTCTGCCTCAGCCCTTGTGGAGGCAACTGAACGCAACAGTTCAGGGGGGAAAATAGTGTGTGTGGAGGAGTAAAGGGGATAAGTATTATTAACAGCGCCGGATCACTTACTGTTAATAATATTAATTTTTTTTATAAAAGAGAAAATGTTTCAGAAAGAGGGAGATTTTGATAATTGTATTTGAGTAAATTTTGATTATGTGTTTGAATATTTTGAAGGTATTATTGCATTAGTATAAAGATTTGTGTTTCTTCTTGTTAATGGGAAAGGATTAATTATTATCGATTGGAATCGAAAAATTTTATAAATGTAAATGGTAGTGAACTAAGAGAATGGAACGTCTATATAATAATTCTTGTACTAGGTGTAATAATCCTAGGTGTTATAAGTTACAGAAAACCCAGTGCTTCTTAACACAAACCAGCACATAGCTAAGGGAAAACAGATCAGTTAGGGGTATGGTATTATACCAGGCCACTATTTTGATATTTTTGATTTGTTGTTTCAGTGTCTGGTGATGTTGTGACAGCGGTCCTGAGCTGGCCAGCACGTCAGAGCAGGAGCGTTACGTGCCTGATTGGCTTTATGGTGTTGGGATCTCTCTGGAGAAGTCCAGTAAGGTCATGCAGGTACTGTCACCATCCTCGGACCAAGGGTGAGTTATTATAATTTTTTTTTTTTTTGATAAACAGTAAGGGGGTTGTGGTGACATATCCTAGCTGATCCCATTAGGAAGTATGAGTGTGTCAATGAGAGTTTTTATGCTTCGTCATAAAACCTCTCATTGAAGGGGTTTTGTAACAGTACAATTCTGGCCCTATTGTATTTTGGGGAATAATCAATTTAAATCGTATTTTATTTCAAAGTCACATATACGAAACTGGTAAAGTTTTATAAAGGTTTGCAACTGCGCAATATCGAGTGAACAGAATTTGCTTCAAGGTCGAGCGTATACGTTCAGAACAACAACAATTTGTTAGCCGAATGTGTCAATAGGCTGCACCCATGTATACATCATACGAAGGTATGCAACTATGCATTTTCTGTGCCTGTAACCAACTAAGGAGTGGAAATCACAAAGGAACTGATGACGTAGTTAATCCCCACCTCGGTATTGAAACATTGCAAACTGTTCGCCATCCAAAATTAGCAGCATTGCCGGCCGACTGTGTATAAAATTTCTCTAAAACTAAGTCTCGGACGTCCGTTAATACAATGTAAAAAGTGCAGTATTTCTATAAAATAATGTAACAAGTGCAACGTAAAACGTAAACAAAAGTTTTCATAAAAGGTTTTAACATCTATTAGTGCGTTTACAGCGATGGGACGTCTGCAGGACAATAATATCAGCTAAGTGACAAAATGTGGTCAATACAAAACTTTTAATATTTTGATATTTTAATATTTCATTCAGTATTCAATAATAATAAAAATGAGCTCAATTTGGGGGAAAGTAAAAGAAAATTGTACCAAGAATGCGAGCGTGAGTGAATGAGAGAATGTCTAACCACATTTAATAAGTGCTGGGTTGTGTTATAAAAAATATAATTGAATATGTTATTTTGGAGGGCTTATGAAATGTTTAAGAGGATTTTTTGACTTAAATAATGTAACTGCGTCTCATGACATAACACCTCATGGTGTATAGCAGCATGCTTGTTTTCGCACGTTAGAGTCACATGTTTTGTAAGTAATATGTTATTAAAAGGTAATGTCATTTGGTAAACATTTCAAGCAAGCGTAAATTATTTCAGATAACACATTCCGCTATCTTCTGATTCGCTTAACCGAATTCTGCCCTTCAAGGTAAGTAAATCTAATGTTCTTGTATATCACAAGATGGCGCCTGAACAAAAGTTGAATAAAATTATTGATATTCCATATTAAAATTATGGCAGTAAATAAAATAATATAACACAATAAATGACGACGAAAAGATAGACTTCATCACGCGATATCTTAAAGATTCTGCCAGTCAATGGTATTTTATTATTAGAGATAACGTCAGTACATACCAGCAGTTTCGTGAGGTATTCGAAAACAGATACTGGAACGTGCATACCTAACGACAGGTGAGGGATCAACTCGCGTATGGAAAATTCAACGCACAAGGACAACAGAGTATTGAACAGTACGCAAATCGAACGCGTAAAACATTTAAAACCAAAATTTCCTGAATATGAGATAGTGTCTAAGTTGTCTTACCATTTCCATAGAGATATCCAATTAGCTGTATATACGCAGGGTGTCAAAACGATCGAACAATTCTTAATACTTGTCACTCAATCACAAAATATTAACAAGAGTAACACTTCACCACACAATCAACAAACACAGATTAATTATCACAATAAATACGAACGTAGTGATAAAGCATGAGAACGTGATGATACGCAAAATCGTGATAATTATAGGCGAAATTTCACACCGCCAGTGCACAATGTAAAGCAACACACAGCTGTGAATAAAACACGAAACGTACAGAAGGAACCACACTCGGAGAGAAACGTGTGTGATACAAATTGGAAGAAAATATTTAATAAAAATGATCGCTACGTATCCACAATGCAGAGCAAGAGAGAGAGTGCAGAGGGAGAAATCAAAGCGAAACCGCAACAAAGCTCTGTTCAACCATCCTGTTCCCATGACACAGAACAATGACTGAAAAACAGGACGTACGGGTACACAATAAACAATATATTTCCGTGCGATGTGAGAAATGAGTTATTAGACTCCGACAGAAGGGTGACACCGAATCAACCAGAAATAAAGTGTCCGCTAATTAATGTACAAATTAATGGAAGTAGATTAAAATGTTAATCGATACAGGTAGCCAATTAACTGTACTAAGTAATAAGTGGGTACAACAAAATAAAAAATATTTTAAAGAAACGGCTATTTTACCTGTCAGTAATATGAATGTTATTACAGCCATGAATAAAAGAGAAAAGGTTAGACAGTAAGCTTATGTAACTTTAAATTGTAAGGACTTAGAAATAACATATCCTATGATCATAATGAATAAACTTATTTATGATGGAATTATTGGAATGGATTTAGTAAATACTTTAAGTGCAAGGATTGATATCAATAACAATAAGATGTTATGTAATTACAAGAATGTTCTATATGAATTAATTATAAATGAAGATGAAGAAAATGGTGAGGTAAGTGAAAATCCTATTGTCATATCCAAGCCATGTATACAATATGCACCTACTTAGCATGCTAATTCAGCTGAAGAAGGAATGTCATCTCAGGAAGAAGCGAAGTTATTTAAATTAATAGAAGTGTATAATGAACTATTCAGTGAGGTAGCGACGCAGACCACAGTCTACGAACACGCTATTATGGTATCAGACCCTACAAAATTTGTCAGACGAACGTATCCAATACCCAGGAAGTACGAGGGAGAAGTTGAACTGGAAATACGGCGGATGATAGAAAATAATGTCATTGAGCGGTCGAACAGCAAATTTTTTAATCCTCTAGTTGTAGTAAAGAAGAAGAGTGGAGAAATACGTTTATGCCTGGACATGAGGAGTTTCATAGCGTCGTTCTATGTGAATTCGATTGTGCACCACCTGCGGACGAGTTATTTGCCAAGCGTGAAGGAGCACGATATTTGACTAAGTTGGATTTAAGGTCAAGTTTTTGGCAAATTCCAATTAGAAGAGAAGATAGAAAATACACCGCCTTCCTATATAAAAATAAATGCTATCAACACAAGGTAGTTCCATTTGGTTTGAGCACAAGTTTGGCTGCAATTGTAAAATGTCTGGAGAAAGCATTGGGACCAGAAGTGGAGCCGTACACCATAGTGTTTGTGGATGATATCCTGGTAGTATCAAAAACACTTGACGAACACATTGAACATCTTAACACTATATTCCACAAGTTTAGGGAAGCCCATATTGTAATGGGGCGAAAAAGGGGTATTTCATTTTATTTTGTTTTATTAAATGTATTCAAATATATATGTGATCCACGCAGAAAGTCCCAGTCGAAGTACGGTTTTATTCAAACAAAGAACAGTGCTATAGTTTTCCGAGCGAGGTGTGACAATAGAACGCAATATTATTCCAAGAATTTCAGTGTTGTGTGACGCACTGAAATGCGCGAACACCAGCAATGCGTGCAGACGACGCTACGCAGCCTCGAGCCAAGCCAAAGAAAATGGCTAATGTATAAAATTTGGTTTGCCACATGGTTTCATGCTGACGGAAATACTGTAAGACTCCGCCTACATTAGTCTCGTGACTAGTGGCATTGGGATATCGTCACCCCCCAACACACATGGACAACACCGTACTTTGTAAGTCGATGAACATTTTGTGGCAAGCAGGCTATGTATTTTCCGGTTTGGGTAGCAGTGGAGTGGGGCACTTGGTTAACGCTCTACACAGTCGACAAAATACCTCTCCCCCGGCCGGGGTCAATACAAACGTTCGCGAACTAAAAATCAATTCTAACATATTCACAAAGTGTTAAATTTTGAATTAACCAGTTAAATTCGACAGCGAAACAACAACTCAGATCAAAGTTAGTGTAGTGAAGCAAGAAAATTAAGAAATGTGATAAATGGACCAAACATTCGTACACATACGCAATACGGCGCGAGATCATCAGAGACGCCAGGGGCTAAGTAGTCGACTGCCAATTATACTATATAAATAATTTCATTTTTTTTAGGGCCCTAACTAAATAAAATGGGGTTTAAAATATGTATTGTAGCATGACAGATAATGCCAATAGTTCTGAATGGTAGAATGATCAATAAAAATAAAATAAAAACATTTCAAAATCCGAGAAAGCAAAATAAAATAAAAAATTAATTAAGAACCACCGTGAAGTATAATCATAGATTAAAGTAAAAGTTCATTTAAAACCAATGGTACAATGAGTGATGAATCACCAAAATAAAATGCAAAACTAAAAATGTAGAAAAAGGTAATACCCAGGTAGGATAGGAGTAGGTAAGGAAGAAACCCAAAACATGACAACATCCACGATAAGAAACGGAAATATTTTTATAAGGAACAAGAAGAATATGAGGAATCAGTGAAGAAACAAGAACAAGACAGCATCCACAAGAAGAAGGAGTGCTCTTATAAAAAACCCAAACCCCAAAAGAAAATGATAAACTTAATCACAACAAATGAAAGTATAACAAAATATTAAATTCAGAAACCATGTAAAATAAATATAAGCCAAAAGTGTATAAAGTAGAATTGAAAGTGAACCAATGTGAAATAATTATATAATGCCAAAAGACAAACCTTCATTATCCTATATAAATAGATTTCTGGATTTTAATAAAACTATAAAACTATTTAGAAATAAAATCCAAGAATAAAAAGGGGATCAGTGCAGGTTTTTGTGTTATAATAAATAAACCTTATGTGTAAATATTGCAGTTCACAAACTAAGTAAATTGTGAAAATAATACAACTTTGAAGTGTTTAATTGTGTCCATGAATCATATTAAATAAAGTATTATCATGACAGATAATACTGGTGTTTCTGAATAATAACTGCCACTCTTAAATATACAACATTCAGTAGAATGATAATAGATAAAACAAGAGCAGGGCATATAAAAAGTGAAGTGTTAAAGTATCATTACCCCAAAATCAAAAACAGATTAAGACTGAAATAGAACCTAGTATAAGAAATAGAGTATATGATGGAAGGACCAAGATGTTTTGTTTATTTAGAATAAGTTACTGATAATAATTAAGTATAAAATGTCAGAGTTAAATAACATTCTTTAGTTATAAAATATTTATTGTATTACTAATATTAATTAAGTATAAAATGTCTGAGTTGGAAAGACCCTTGTTAATTTCAATTATGTATTATGTATTAAGAGTATAAATTATATACTAATTGTTCTTTTGTTGAAATAAGAAAATGTTAATTAATGTCATAATAGAATAGAAAGTCAGAGAGGGTACAAACAAAATGTATTATTTAAAAACTTTGTATGTAAAAACTGTTAGAAATCTAGGCCAAATGTTAAAAATAAACAGCATCAAAATTGATAAAATAAGTACAGAAAAACAATTAAACCGATGGGATTTATATAAGACAAATCAATCATAGAGTCATGTAATTGGAAATATAAGTAAGAAAGATTTTGTAAAAAGGTAGCAAGAATTATTATTAAAAATGTAAATGTAAAAACTGAAAATTTAGAGAGGGGAGTCACATATTAATGTATAATATTTTAAAAGATAACCAATTAATCTAATTACAAGAAATTAAGGGAAGATAAACCTTTTATATCAATCTGAGATTTAATACAATCATTAATATAACATGTAAAATGGCAACATTTTTGGAAAAGGACAGGAAGTGAATTTTAAAACTTACAATTTTCTAAATGAAGTAAAAATACCATTTTAGATAAAAAACTTAATAAAACTACATTATTTGGTATCAAATCAAGCAGAATGAACTGAAAAAGAAGATTATATATTTAGAAGTTAATAAATTTGAATAATAGCAAAAATATAATCAGTTATATAATGTAACTTTCTCACATGCACACGATGCCAATAATTTTGAAACAATGGATAGCTAATATTAATTTGGCTAAGACTTTTGGACAAGACGAAGGAAGTTAATTAGTTCATAATTAGATATTGTGAAGTACACTTGACACGAGCTCTTAAGCATTTTAACCTACTAGCTGAGACATAAATGGCGTATAGCGACAAGCCTAGCCTGAAGTGAAAAACGCGAGTTTTGTAAAAATACGTTCTAAAAGTAAATTCAGTGAAACAAACACCAACAAACACTAAACCAACTTCAAACAAGAACAGAACACAGTGAATACACCATTTAAACGATTTAAACATTAATTCTACACAACGAAACAACCAGTGTAATTCTCAACCTAACATACGAAAGTGAAACTTAACTTTTACAACACTTTTTATCGAAGTGGAACACTATAATTTAACCAGGAACACTCCACCAACACAAGAAGAAATAATCGCAACAGCAGGAACGAGGAATCGCAGGAGAAGCAGCCTTTATTGAACGCAGAATTAGCGAGGTGTATTCATCCTACATCTGAACTCGAAGTGGCCATCTTTCTTCTTCCCACAATTCAATGCAACGCTGCCTATTTGACGGAACGGTTTGAAAATTTCTATACTCACCATTATATATTGAATGACATATATGTATTTTAATTTTTAAGTTGATATATTTTTGTAATGTTATACTTTCCTTACTTCGCCCTTTTTCTCTGACTATCTATGAAATAACTGTTAAAAGAACCCGATAATAAAATAATTGTAAACACTATTGATATACCCTGAGAATCGATCAATCAATCGATAGAAAATCGATTAAATAAACATTTGTTAATAAAATTCATTAATTACTATAAAATTGAATATTGTTTATTACTTGTAACAATAAAAAAGAAGCCGAAATATATAAAATAAATAAAACCACTACCAGGACTTACCTGTTGCAGAAATTTCATCAGAAGCCCAGAGTCGCCACCTATATCTTTGAAGGACAGATATGGAGACCTTTACACTTTACCTTAATAAAACGGACAATTTAGCAATCTGACCCCACCCAATTAATAATTCAGAAAGATTCCGGAACGTTTAGACGAATTCCTTCAACACAGAAATGAGAACGTGGTAATGACGAAATAACTTGGTCTAACACATTTTATCTGGAGTAACCGTTATTTTTAATGAGTGATTATTCAACAACCATGTGTACAGATAAAACCTTTTTGTATATTGCTTGAAACTTTAATACATTTTTTCCTTATGTTTTGTCTGTTTAAAACGTAATTATAACTTATGTAACTTAATGATTACTACTTACGACTAGACTGCCCAGCCTGCAATTCACTCACACATTTATACCTAATTTTTATAAACCCCTCAACACCTTAGAAAATTCAGTTTAACTCGGGAACCGCACTATCGCGTTACCGGCCACGCACGTGGTTATTGTTCCACGTTTCCGAAAATGTTCGTCTTGAAATGTTTTCACTGTCTCCTAGGTAATAAAATTTTCGCAGTGATGGTTTGATTAATCTCTTGGGTCCCGGTCGGTCCTGATGAATTAATTACATTTAGGAAAACTCGACCAACCGGGCCCTAAACGAAACTGTAGGTGTCTGTAGCGGTACGCTGCTTCTCGTAAACCGCTTAGCGTCTCTGCCTAAGATCGACTGTCACTGAGAACGTAACAGGTACATGTTGCTTTCTCTGGAGGGAATGATTGTTCACTGCCACCCTGCTTTCGTCGCTCAGGCCTCAGTTGTTGCGAGCTAACCATTTTATATATGGAATATGGAGGTTATATTCCATGTACCAAAGTACAATTTTGGCTTTGGGTCTGCTGACGTCATTGATAGTAAGCACTGTCTTGGCATTATTTCCGGGAGATCTTGTAGAGACGACGAATATTTTTTACACTCTGGCCATCTTGAGTTTTTAGTTAGAGGTCCTTTTGAGCGCGCTTGCGTGGGTATTCGCGCCTGTGCGTCGACACACTTGCAAAGTTCTTAGAATTTTGTGGAGGTAAATTCTTCAGCCGCATTGCTCAACACTGATTGCGTTTCGCTTTGTTTCCAACTGTTTCTCAACACTGGTCTGTTATACGGACAAATACGTTGCACAATAATAGTTTTACAATATTTTATACAAGCCCGCCCGAAAACGAAATAAATAAAAAATATAATTATTCCAAACTGTTAAAAATAAAAACACCCAAAAATTGACCCGCTACAATACCCCCTCGATGAGAATTCTGCTGTCCACGACAGAAGAAATCTCATCGACACACCCCGAAGAGGACCGGTGAGGAACTGGTGCCAACAACCCCCTTGTTCTTAATCTGCATGGGTACACGACCCCCCTGGCTCAGCAACCATGGAGTCATCTGAACGAGATCACTGGACTTCTCCGTAAGAGATCCCAACACCGAGAAATCGAGCAGACTCGTACCACGGCGCACCTCACCTTCTAACATGCTACCCCCAAAATCCTCAATCCCTGGCTTAAATTATTCCAGATCCTCTACCGATATGTTTCCCCTTGTATGCAAGCTGGGCTGCCTTTAGCAGATACTGGGCTCACACACACTAACATTACATGTTACCATAACACATTAAAAATAAAAGATTTCTTTTCAAATTTATTAAAAATTTAAAAAATCCGAAATTCAAAAAAAAATATTTTATAAAAAAATTCTCTTCCTTGTTTTTCTAAATTTTTGTTTCAAATGACTTAACCTAGACATTTCTACTAATCTAAACACATCCTTACTCTAACATGAGAACCACTTATAGTCTACCAATACAATGCAATACAATAAAATAAACATGGTTAATGCACACATAATAAAGGAATCATTATCTAAAATATTCATTCGCTGGCAGGCGAAAAATCAAGTTTTTTTTTTTCTCAAAAAAAATTAAAATTTTCAAAATTTTAAAATTCAAAAAAAAATTTATTCATTAAATATTTATTAAATTTATTTAAATGTTTTCCTCATATTTAAAATTATTTAAATATTGGTTTGAATTAATTAATCACACAAATTAAAATTGGCTTCCTACTATACAAGCTTAGTAGGTGTATGACCTCATCAGCTGATCGAAACTAGGTCAAGTTCCAGACCCTTGACCTACATATGTTATGTACATCCTATCTGAAAATATCTACAATATTTGTAACAATCTAACTCAAAGCACAAAACATAATAAAATAAAATATTTAAAATGAACAAAATATTAATATAAATAATAAACAAATTAACCTTTAAATTATTATGAAAATTAAATTATGAAAATAAACACCTTAATTTTATATTATTCTCAAATTTTATCCCCATTCTGTCACTGGCTTTACAAAATGAAAATTTTATATCTTTATTATAAACCCCTCTCTTTATTTGACAATCTCATTCTATATCTTTATGAAATTATAAACATTCTCTTTTAATTTCAATTGAACTGTTATTAATTAACCATCAAGTATTTATCATTTGATTCTATGCAATCCAAATTTATTATTGCCCTTCATGTTACATTATATTTCATCTCTGATTACTTTTCTACTATGAATTTTCTATCTAACTCTTCACATTTCCATCATTGCTTAATCTGGGTGACACCTGTATTATCTATACTTTCACTTGAATAGACATTTTAATATTACTCCCTTTCTTACTAACAACCACTTATGACACCAATCTCTCAATTATAAATACCTTTCACTAATTCCACTTACCTCTGGCACCGCTCATCGTTGTACTAGGATGTGTGTTCCCTACCTGGCTATACCCATACGAGCCAATGCCCCTCCAAAATATCGGCAAACACTCACGCGAACTACTCTATTCTCGCCACAACGCCATACGTTGCTCACACCTTACCACCTCACCCTTACTACAAAATATCATCAACAAATATGTTTATATCTCATTCACATTACTCATCTCTACATATACTCACTACTACTGTGTCAACATCAATACTTCTCAAAAAATACTATAACATGTATAAACCAAACAACATTACCTTATATCATCTCTACTAATTCAACTTTAACTTTGACAGATCTATATGTCACATAAAATATTTATCACCCCAAAACTATACTTTATTAATTTGCAAAAATTATTACTTAGTTTCTCATTTTATCAAATTATTTGTATCATTATTTTAAAACATCTGTAATACATTGCAAACATTTCATTTACATTAATAACTTGGAACCTTTATAACCAATATACCAGTGACATCTTATTGTTGATCAGCTGCTCTCCTAATACAATTAAAACACATCTCATAATTGAACAAATTATATGGAATACATTATCAATACTTACTTCTATTATGTTGATTGCCTGCCAGGCGTTTAATTATTGGCTTAATTTAAAGCATACACATATCATGAAAACACATATTCTTATCAATGCCTATACCTAACATACAACAATAAAATAATATATTTAAAATCATAGCATGTAATGAACACCTTATATTACATATCTGACCAGCTAGTTAATTGAACAGAGCATAAGCAGTTTTATTGGATCCAACTTTGAATAAAAAAAAATGTTATGTTATTAAACTTTACATTCGTGACTCCTTTGCGTCACCTCCCAGCCACACACTCTATTTCAGATTATGGTGGACTGTGGCGCCCATTCGCTTCCACAGAGACTGTATATTTTGGAGCAGGTTTTACCTCTCCGTGTCTCTGCTTCCGCTATTAAGTTTTAAACGTATTGAACATCATCATGTTCTTGTTATATAATCATTGTTTCTGTTAATTTGATTCATTTAATGGTTTAATGGTTTTTAATTTCTCAAACTCTAAGTTACAATAATTACCTCCTTATTATTTTAGCAAAAAATTTTCTTTAATCCTTTTATGTCACAATAGAGTTTTGCGCAAGATACTGATTCAACAGACTACAACATTTCTTGTTGTGGCCACCAAGCATGGCCACAGGCTTGAGTCACAACATACCACTACAACACACCTGTTTACTGTTTACATGAACACAGTTGTGTGTCAGACTTGTTTTCATAAACAACAGTTATAAACATTCTCATTTTCAGCATTCATAGACTAAACAGTTTGGTTACTTCATATACTGACATATCTGCTTGCTACACTTTTCAAGTTTTATAAATCTTTTAGATAACATATTTGTCTCTTACATTTTTTTATTCCCATTCAGATCAGATATATTTTTGATTCATTAATAAAATTGGTCCTTTTAAATTATACATTTATTTAAAACAGTTTCCATGACTTTAATTACCATTTTCAAAATGATTCTTGTAATATAACTTATTATTTATTACAAATTTTAATTAAATTTATAAAGTGTTGCTTGTTCTGGTATTCTGCGGTAATCGAGCCCCACAAGTTGGACTCGCCAATTTTGTAATAATACGATAAATATTAAATATAAAAATAAATAAATAGTTGATGTATGAGAATTGTACTCTCACTATTGTGTGTAGTAATGTAGCTAATGTCTTCTAATCTTCGTTCGGCTCTCACTACTTGTCTTCACTTTTGTAATATATAATGGTAATTGTAATGGCGTTCTGGTATAATATTACCCAGAATAATTTTTATGGTGTGTATGTGTAGTAGTGACGTTCCGCTCTGGGAGACGTCGATTTGGTAAGGTTCCTGGATAATGTTGTTATCAAATATTCTAGGTGTATGTTGCTGTTGCAGCAATTTGAAAGGTGGTATAAATTTAAAATTTATATTTATACAAAAATAAATAAATTCTGAAAAAATTGTTTTCGATGTGTTTATATTCTTAAAATTTAGAAATAAATTGAGATTGTTGATTATAATTATAAATAGGATGGTATGGTGTGTATTCTAGTAATAATCTTCCCTTCTGTAAATTTATTAAAAAGACAATCCAGTTAATTTCAAATTAGGCGCGAACGGCTCTCTTCTTCTTACTCTTGAAATGTAGTAGTTCGCATATACTGCCTTTAAAGGTTGTCGAGTTTTCTTTATTAATTAATGGTTATGTCCTTTTATTAGAGAAATCAAATTCAATTTACTAGATAACAAACGTTTATTCAACAAAATAAGGAATTTGCTCAATTGAAAACAATGTTACCATGCCGTATCGACTCACTCAGGGACGGTCGATCTATGAATTTTATATTGGTATTATAAAAATAGGTTCTTCGAACGGTTAATTATATAAAAAGCCAGAGAAGGTCAGGGTCAGAAAGTATAACACTTACAATTCTAAAAATGTATTAAAATTAAACAATATAATGATAGTTATTAATACTAAAAGTTTATATATAATTTTTATTCACCCCTGTTCAGCAAACAGTCGCCTGATAGAGTTGACGAGATTGGGTCAAAATGGCCGCCTGGCGCATGCGCGATGATCGCATTCTAACCTGGATGTAGTACTTGTACGTAGTTGCCTCGACGAATATTTCTTGTAATAAATGCTGCCTTTTCACCGTTTCCTCGTCTCAGCAATTGTGGATCTTCCTTCTGGTGTTAATTGAGTGTTCCTGGTTCAGTGTTTCGTAGTTCACTTTGTTTAAATGTGTGTGATAATGTCTAACTTCACTTTGGTTAAATGGGTTGTAACTAACACTTTTCGTTTCGTTAGTAATAACTATTAGTGATGGTGTTAATTTAATAATTTAGTCCTATATTGTTCTGTTTTACTGTATTTTAATCGTGTTATGGTTTGTGCTCACTGATTCTAACATTTAAACTCAAAATTGAAAAAGTTAAAAATTTTCACTGAAGACTAGGTTTTTATATACCGCACGCCATTTCTGCTTCTTATATAGGTTAATAGGAGCAAAACCTCGTTCAAGTGTTCTCTACCATGTATAATAATTAACTGTCTGGATTTCCTTCGTCTCATGAAAATCTTAGCCTATATAATATATCGCAGACATTGTTTAAAATTGCCATAACTTCCGATACTTTAAAAATGTACATTATGTTCATAAAATAAATTCGTTATTAGTTAACTGTTTGCAATATAAAATACATATTCGTTTTCACTATTCTATTCTACTTATTTTGATAGTAATTAAGTTAGTATTACAAAGTTTTATCAGAAAATCATATTTCTTATATTTTTTGGGAGGTAGGCCTAAAATTATACTTCCCTGTCTTCTATGTAAATAATAGCCATTTTAACTAATATAATTATTATTCTATGAAATCTGAAATTTGTATAATTATCAATTCTCACTTATTTTATTGCGATTTAGTATACTAATGATGGTTTTTTCATATAATTCAGTTGTATATGACTCCCCTTATGGTAACGTTAGTGAATCTATTTCAGTTTCAAATGGTATTTCATTATCCAAATAAATAATTTTACTCATAGAATGACCATATCTTTAGGAAGCCTTATTTACATAGTATTTAATATGTTGGGTGTATCTTTGCCTAAATATTGTCAGTTTGACTGGTTTATAAGATTAGGTTTATTAATTATTCTGCATTTTAACTTTATTATATTGCCTAGATTTGAATTGTGGCTATTTGCAGAATGTTTTACTAATGTAATTATTTTATTTCCTTCTCTGACTTCTGACTCTGATATATTTGATTAAAAATTAGTTCTTTGATCTGGCATAACAGTAATTATAGATTATACAATTAAAATATAACACCCAGATATATAAAACTGGTGTTCTTAATAACATTGTTTTGGTATATCACCTAATAACATAATAAAAAGTATTTCTACAACATTGGAATGATATCTAATTTTAGATAATGCATTCCTAAATTAACATGAACAATAAAATAACAATTATAATACTAATATTTCTTATGACTAACCCTTACTTATCTAAATGCTATATTTAATTGGAACCCAACATTTGGATCCATATATAATTGTTAATACCTTCTACTACTTCATCATAAACAGTTAGTTCTGTAATTCCCCATTTTATAAGATTTATGCCCCCTCTTAAAGTATAACCCTGGCTATCTAAGTTATATTCCATTCTATGGAATGTTCATACAGTTTTAGTAGCTTTTTATTAGTAAAATTACTACTTCATTATCAAAGTAGGCACTGTTCACAAAACTTAAAGTTTGTTACTTTGTACTGCTTACTCATGCACATTTCTTAAAGTTTATTAGTTATAACTTGATCACTTACACTTTTCCATGGTGAATTATTACTATATTTACTAGTCTTTTTCTAGTTTTTAATATGAAATATTCAACCATGGGGGAACTGTGAAGATTTGTTTATACACATTACACAATAACTTTTTGAATGCACTAATATTTACTACAGCAAACACTTTTAGTTTTTTGTCAGTTTTACAGTGATATGGTTTTTTAATGTGTTATACTTTCTCTTTGGGCATTCATTGATTTTGGGGTTTTTTGGGGGGTTCTTTCCCTATGGGGTTTTTGTTTTATATGGGTCGTCTTAATTATTCTTCTTTCTTCTTTGAGTTTGGTTATTCTTCTTTCTTCTGTAGTTTTGGATTATCCTTCCTTCTTCTTTCTTCTGTAGTTCTTATTTTTATTATTCTTCTTTCTTCTTTGAGTTTGGTTCTTCTTTATTCTTCCTTCTTCCTTCTTCAGTAGTAGTAGTTTTAATTAGTCTTCCTTCTTCTTTCTTCAGTAGATTTAGTTTGGGATTATTCTTCTTTCTTCTTTGAGTTTTGATTGTTCTTCTTTCTTCCTTCTTCTGTAGTTTTAATTAGTCTTCTTTCTTCCTTGATCTTAATTATTCTTCTTTCTTCTCTCTTCAGTAGTGGTAGTTTTGGTTATTCTTCTTTCTTCTCTAATTTTAATTATTCTTCCTTCTTCTGTCTTCTGTATCTTTGATTGTTCTTCTTTCTTCATTCCTCAGTAGTAGTAGTTTTAATTAGTTCTTCTTTCTTCATTCTTCAGTAGTAGTAGTTTTAATTATTCTTCTTTCTTCTTTAGTTCTAATCATTCTTCTTTCTTCTGTCTTCAGTAGTAGTAAATTTAATTATTCTTCCTTCTTCTGTCTTCTGTATCTTTGATTGTTCTTCTTTCTTCAGTAATAGTAGTTTTAATTATTCTTCTTTCTTCTGTCTTCTGTATCTTTGATTGTTCTTCTTTCTTCAGTAATAGTAGTTTTAATTATTCTTCTTTCTTCTGTCTTCTGTATCTTTGATTGTTCTTCTTTCTTCATTCTTCAGTAGTAGTAGTTTTAATTAGTCTTCTTTCTTCTTTAGTTTTAATTGTTCTTCTTTCTTCTGTCTTCAGTAGTTTTGATTGTTCTTCTTTCTTCCTTCTTCTGTAGTAGTAGTTTTAATTAGTCTTCTTTCTTCTTTAGTTTTAATTATTCTTCTTTCTTCTGTCTTCAGTAGCTTTAACTGTTCTTCTGTCTTCTTTGAGTTTTAATTGTTCTTCTTTCTTCTTTGAGTTTTAATTGTTCTTCTTTCTTCTTTCTTCAGTAGCTTAGATTGTTCTTCTTTCTTCTGTCTTCAGTAGTTTTTCGCTGTGTATGCCTTGGTTTCTTCTAGTCTGGTTTCCTTGACGGGGTATATTAATTGCCTGCTTCTATCTTACCTGGGTAATTTTGTTATTATTATTTTTAGTCTTCTGGGTTTTTAAATTTGTATTATATTATATTGTTTGCAGAAATTTTCTTTATTCAACCTTTCTTGTGAATATATTATTAAACAGTGCATTTTAATTAATTCTCATCTGGATATTCCATATCTTAGAGCTTTATTAATGATCATTGAGTAATGTATTTGTGTGGATTATCTGTCATGCTACAGATTGCTCTCTTCCAGAAGTGATTAGTTCAGATCATACTTAGTTTGTCTGAAATAATTGCTTATGATATTATATTATAAATTATATTTCTTTACTTCCTTCACATTTCTAAAAAATTTTTTCTCCCATATTTTTGAGCTTATCTATATTTCATTATTAACTGGATTCTTACTGATAGTAATAGTCATCTGAGGTTCGTTATTTTTTATTTTTCCATTTTCTTCTTAACTCGTTTCTTTATCCTTGGGATATTTATTCCCTAAAATTCCCTAATACATTAGCTGGGGCAGTGTCCAGAGGGGCTCTGTAGGCATCTCACTCTGCTGGCCATGCTACGTCATTTATTGATTACAGAGGTAAATCATCTCTGACCAATACATAATAATACTGCTGGACTTATCTCAGACAGTCATTAATAAAATTATATAAGAATAGTCCACCTTATGACTATAAAAAAAAATTAAATATCTTTGGATATTTCACTTCGTATACGAACAGATCTATTAATATTTCTATCTTAGTGAATCTCTATCTCAGTTATTTTTCTCATTGGTTAGCTCTGCTGGCATTTTATTTCTCCTTGTGATTGGAAGCTGGTATAATATAATTATCACTCCTTATTCAGTGTAAAGTTTTTAATTCTCTGTCATTTTTTGACTGTTATCACAATCTCCTTCTGGTCATTGGTAGCCTATATTTTGTATTATATTTTTGTTCCTTTCTTAATTCTTGTGAATCGTTCCACTAGTATTATGTTTTTTCAATTACTCTTTTAATTGTCTTTCTAATAACTGACATTTATTGTATGATCATCTTTTTCATATGGATTTATTTATATATAGTTTTTCCTTTCTTTTTCAAAATTTTATTTTGCTCTTGCTTTTTATCCAAATGCACTCTTTAATTATTAATGCCATATGTTTAATATCTCTGTTTATTTGACATAAAATTCTCATTAATTTCACTTCACAATAAGTTTATTCATTTAAATTGTATCAGTGGTTTGTACTGCCATTTCTTTATTCTTGAAAGTTTTTCAGAATTGGTCCCATATATA
The DNA here is from genome assembly GCA_034769895.1 of Magicicada septendecula. NCBI lineage: Eukaryota > Metazoa > Arthropoda > Insecta > Hemiptera > Cicadidae > Magicicada > Magicicada septendecula. The sequence goes on along the minus strand of CM068367.1, from coordinate 136,667,379 downwards.
ATTGTTTGTAATGTGTTATCCAAATTCTTTTTCTTCTTGTTCATTTCTAAAAGTTGTTTTTAAAATAAGGTAGTAAGTTGTTCTTACTTCTTTTTTAAATTTTGAGATTTAATTCAAAATTCATTTTCTTCTTGATTCATAAATTGTTTTCTAAATAATAGGTAGTAAGTAGTCATTACTTCATTTTTGAATTTTTACTTTTCATCATAAATTATCTCCTAAATAATAGGTAGTAAGGTGTTCTTACTTGTTTTTTGAATTTTGAGATTTAATTCAAAATTCATTTTCTTCTTGATTCATAAATTGTTTTTTAAATAATAGGTAAGTAAGTAGTCATTACTTCATTTTTGAATTTTTACTTTTCATCATAAATTATCTCCTAAATAATAGGTAGTAAGGTGTTCTTACTTGTTTTTTGAATTTTGAGATTTAATTCAAAATTCATTTTCTTCTTGATTCATAAATTGTTTTTTAAATAATAGGTAAGTAAGTAGTCATTACTTCATTTTTGAATTTTTACTTTAATATGATTTCTTCCATACATTCAATTACTCATAATATTTTTTCATAAATATGGTTAACATATCATATTATTACCCTAAATATGGTATTAGCTCTCTTCTTTTCTTTATTTCAAATGTACTTCTTATAATTATTTTTCTTTTAAATACCCAGGTTGAAGATTTTTATTAGGTTGGACAATTGCTCATAATTTCTTTTCTTTGACATAGTTTTTTGCCGTTGCCGGTTATCATAACATCAGTCCCTTTTTGTGGAGGTGTATGGTATTAGACTTAACCGTAGTCTGTCACTTCATTTGCTCTCATTGTCCGGATGACCATAGTCTTCATCATCGTTCCGGTACTAGTGACATCTCTGGCCTTTGTTTTGTATTTCATTTTCCTAGCTGCTATTCCTTTGTTGGCTGCTAAGCTTATTCGGTTCCCTCTATCATAGTGTTTTATATACCAGTACTTCTCTGGTCCATATGTGGTATTGCATGAAAAATATCTGTGAGGATCTTCATCTGAATTGTTAATCATTTGCTTATTTGAAACCCCATAATCTGGTTCATCATCACACATCCACCCTGAAGGAATACATTTTAGTGTACCTGTACACTGGAACTGTCCTGGATGGTACTCTAATGGAACACATTCTGGTGATTCATCTGTGCCATCATCACAGTCTGGTAAAATGTCATACTTCCATCTTTCTGGAATACACTGTCCAGTCCTTCGCTGAAACTGATCTAGTCCCCATGTTTTATTCAGTTTACCTCTGGTCCTTTTCCAGTGGTAAACTACTGTCTGCTGGTAAACCATCTCTGAGATTACCCTTAATCTACTTCCATTATTCCTGGAACTCAAGATTTCTTCACGGTTGGTAATAGGGATATTATCATCATCAAATAAACCATGGTTCATCATCTCCATTTCTTCCTTTGTTTTCATTACATTTCTTGGATACATTCTCCTTTTCCTTTGTTTAATATTTTCCTTGTTTCGGTTAGTTTCAATTTCAGGTACTACCATTACTTGTTCCTGCCTTATAACATTTGGTACTTCTTCTGGTTCTGGTTTGCTATCATATTTTATTTCTTTGGTCCTCTCCTCTTCTTCTCTTTTTAATCTGTCCTCGTCCATTTTCTTAATGTCCTCGTCCAGTTTCTTATTCTGATCATCTAGTTTCTTATTGACCTTTTCTATTTGGTTTCTCCATTCTTCCTTATCCGTGGCATCCATGTTTTTCATTATACGCTGGAACAATTCCATTATCCTCTCCGTTCTCGTATCTTCTTCTTGTGTTAGTTCTGCCATTTTGCTTGTCGTTGTTCCCTTTTCTCTGGCTGGCTAACCGCTGCCAAGCTGAATTAGGAATTGGGTAAGTAATTACAGTAATTTCAACCCCTAATTACAGCCTTTTAGTTGGACGCCAAATTATGTAATATATTTATTTTATTACAAATTTTAATTAAATTTATAAAGTGTTGCTTGTTCTGGTATTCTGCGGTAATCGAGCCCCACAAGTTGGACTCGCCAATTTTGTAATAATACGATAAATATTAAATATAAAAATAAATAAATAGTTGATGTATGAGAATTGTACTCTCACTATTGTGTGTAGTAATGTAGCTAATGTCTTCTAATCTTCGTTCGGCTCTCACTACTTGTCTTCACTTTTGTAATATATAATGGTAATTGTAATGGCGTTCTGGTATAATATTACACAGAATAATTTTTATGGTGTGTATGTGTAGTAGTGACGTTCCGCTCTGGGAGACGTCGATTTGGTAAGGTTCCTGGATAATGTTGTTATCAAATATTCTAGGTGTATGTTGCTGTTGCAGCAATTTGAAAGGTGATATAAATTTAAAATTTATATTTATACAAAAATAAATAAATTCTGAAAAAATTGTTTTCGATGTGTTTATATTCTTAAAATTTAGAAATAAATTGAGATTGTTGATTATAATTATAAATAGGATGGTATGGTGTGTATTCTAGTAATAATCTTCCCTTCTGTAAATTTATTAAAAAGACAATCCAGTTAATTTCAAATTAGGCGCGAACGGCTCTCTTCTTCTTACTCTTGAAATGTAGTAGTTCGCATATACTGCCTTTAAAGGTTGTCGAGTTTTCTTTATTAATTAATGGTTATGTCCTTTTATTAGAGAAATCAAATTCAATTTACTAGATAACAAACGTTTATTCAACAAAATAAGGAATTTGCTCAATTGAAAACAATGTTACCATGCCGTATCGACTCGCTCAGGGACGGTCGATCTATGAATTTTATATTGGTATTATAAAAATAGGTTCTTCGAACGGTTAATTATATAAAAAGCCAGAGAAGGTCAGGGTCAGAAAGTATAACACTTACAATTCTAAAAATGTATTAAAATTAAACAATATAATGATAGTTATTAATACTAAAAGTTTATATATAATTTTTATTCACCCCTGTTCAGCAAACAGTCGCCTGATAGAGTTGATGAGATTGGGTCAAAATGGCCGCCTGGCGCATGCGCGATGATCGCATTCTAACCTGGATGTAGTACTTGTACGTAGTTGCCTCGACGAATATTTCTTGTAATAAATGCTGCCTTTTCACCGTTTCCTCGTCTCAGCAATTGTGGATCTTCCTTCTGGTGTTAATTGAGTGTTCCTGGTTCAGTGTTTCGTAGTTCACTTTGTTTAAATGTGTGTGATAATGTCTAACTTCACTTTGGTTAAATGGGTTGTAACTAACACTTTTCGTTTCGTTAGTAATAACTATTAGTGATGGTGTTAATTTAATAATTTAGTCCTATATTGTTCTGTTTTACTGTATTTTAATCGTGTTATGGTTTGTGCTCACTGATTCTAACATTTAAACTCAAAATTGAAAAAGTTAAAAATTTTCACTGAAGACTAGGTTTTTATATACCGCACGCCATTTCTGCTTCTTATATAGGTTAATAGGAGCAAAACCTCGTTCAAGTGTTCTCTACCATGTATAATAATTAACTGTCTGGATTTCCTTCGTCTCATGAAAATCTTAGCCTATATAATATATCGCAGACATTGTTTAAAATTGCCATAACTTCCGATACTTTAAAAATGTACATTATGTTCATAAAATAAATTCGTTATTAGTTAACTGTTTGCAATATAAAATACATATTCGTTTTCACTATTCTATTCTACTTATTTTGATAGTAATTAAGTTAGTATTACAAAGTTTTATCAGAAAATCATATTTCTTATATTTTTTGGGAGGTAGGCCTAAAATTATACTTCCCTGTCTTCTATGTAAATAATAGCCATTTTAACTAATATAATTATTATTCTATGAAATCTGAAATTTGTATAATTATCAATTCTCACTTATTTTATTGCGATTTAGTATACTAATGATGGTTTTTTCATATAATTCAGTTGTATATGACTCCCCTTATGGTAACGTTAGTGAATCTATTTCAGTTTCAAATGGTATTTCATTATCCAAATAAATAATTTTACTCATAGAATGACCATATCTTTAGGAAGCCTTATTTACATAGTATTTAATATGTTGGGTGTATCTTTGCCTAAATATTGTCAGTTTGACTGGTTTATAAGATTAGGTTTATTAATTATTCTGCATTTTAACTTTATTATATTGCCTAGATTTGAATTGTGGCTATTTGCAGAATGTTTTACTAATGTAATTATTTTATTTCCTTCTCTGACTTCTGACTCTGATATATTTGATTAAAAATTAGTTCTTTGATCTGGCATAACAGTAATTATAGATTATACAATTAAAATATAACACCCAGATATATAAAACTGGTGTTCTTAATAACATTGTTTTGGTATATCACCTAATAACATAATAAAAAGTATTTCTACAACATTGGAATGATATCTAATTTTAGATAATGCATTCCTAAATTAACATGAACAATAAAATAACAATTATAATACTAATATTTCTTATGACTAACCCTTACTTATCTAAATGCTATATTTAATTGGAACCCAACATTTGGATCCATATATAATTGTTAATACCTTCTACTACTTCATCATAAACAGTTAGTTCTGTAATTCCCCATTTTATAAGATTTATGCCCCCTCTTAAAGTATAACCCTGGCTATCTAAGTTATATTCCATTCTATGGAATGTTCATACAGTTTTAGTAGCTTTTTATTAGTAAAATTACTACTTCATTATCAAAGTAGGCACTGTTCACAAAACTTAAAGTTTGTTACTTTGTACTGCTACTCATGCACATTTCTTAAAGTTTATTAGTTATAACTTGATCACTTACACTTTTCCATGGTGAATTATTACTATATTTACTAGTCTTTTTCTAGTTTTTAATATGAAATATTCAACCATGGGGGAACTGTGAAGTTTTGTTTATACACATTACACAATAACTTTTTGAATGCACTAATATTTACTACAGCAAACACTTTTAGTTTTTTGTCAGTTTTACAGTGATATGGTTTTTTAATGTGTTATACTTTCTCTTTGGGCATTCATTGATTTTGGGGTTTTTTGGGGGGTTCTTTCCCTATGGGGTTTTTGTTTTATATGGGTCGTCTTAATTATTCTTCTTTCTTCTTTGAGTTTGGTTATTCTTCTTTCTTCTGTAGTTTTGGATTATCCTTCCTTCTTCTTTCTTCTGTAGTTCTTATTTTTATTATTCTTCTTTCTTCTTTGAGTTTGGTTCTTCTTTATTCTTCCTTCTTCCTTCTTCAGTAGTAGTAGTTTTAATTAGTCTTCCTTCTTCTTTCTTCAGTAGATTTAGTTTGGGATTATTCTTCTTTCTTCTTTGAGTTTTGATTGTTCTTCTTTCTTCCTTCTTCTGTAGTTTTAATTAGTCTTCTTTCTTCCTTGATCTTAATTATTCTTCTTTCTTCTCTCTTCAGTAGTGGTAGTTTTGGTTATTCTTCTTTCTTCTCTAATTTTAATTATTCTTCCTTCTTCTGTCTTCTGTATCTTTGATTGTTCTTCTTTCTTCATTCCTCAGTAGTAGTAGTTTTAATTAGTTCTTCTTTCTTCATTCTTCAGTAGTAGTAGTTTTAATTATTCTTCTTTCTTCTTTAGTTCTAATCATTCTTCTTTCTTCTGTCTTCAGTAGTAGTAGTTTTAATTATTCTTCCTTCTTCTGTCTTCTGTATCTTTGATTGTTCTTCTTTCTTCAGTAATAGTAGTTTTAATTATTCTTCTTTCTTCTGTCTTCTGTATCTTTGATTGTTCTTCTTTCTTCAGTAATAGTAGTTTTAATTATTCTTCTTTCTTCTGTCTTCTGTATCTTTGATTGTTCTTCTTTCTTCATTCTTCAGTAGTAGTAGTTTTAATTAGTCTTCTTTCTTCTTTAGTTTTAATTGTTCTTCTTTCTTCTTTCTTCTTTAGTTTTAATTGTTCTTCTTTCTTCTGTCTTCAGTAGTTTTGATTGTTCTTCTTTCTTCCTTCTTCTGTAGTAGTAGTTTTAATTAGTCTTCTTTCTTCTTTAGTTTTAATTATTCTTCTTTCTTCTGTCTTCAGTAGCTTTGACTGTTCTTCTGTCTTCTTTGAGTTTTAATTGTTCTTCTTTCTTCTTTCTTCAGTAGCTTAGATTGTTCTTCTTTCTTCTTTGAGTTTTAATTGTTCTTCTTTCTTCAGTAGCTTAGATTGTTCTTCTTTCTTCTTTGAGTTTTAATTGTTCTTCTTTCTTCTTTCTTCAGTAGCTTAGATTGTTCTTCTTTCTTCTGTCTTCAGTAGTTTTTCGCTGTGTATGCCTTGGTTTCTTCTAGTCTGGTTTCCTTGACGGGGTGTATTAATTGCCTGCTTCTATCTTACCTGGGTAATTTTGTTATTATTATTTTTAGTCTTCTGGGTTTTTAAATTTGTATTATATTATATTGTTTGCAGAAATTTTCTTTATTCAACCTTTCTTGTGAATATATTATTAAACAGTGCATTTTAATTAATTCTCATCTGGATATTCCATATCTTAGAGCTTTATTAATGATCATTGAGTAATGTATTTGTGTGGATTATCTGTCATGCTACATTCTACGTGATTAAATGTTTCAGTTTTTCTTAATATTTCAATAAATTTTACAAACATTACAACATTGGTTCTCATCTCTCTTTGCATTCCTCCACAATCACATTCCAACTACCATTATCCCGTACTCATAACCTAACATAGCAGGTACCACAAAAATAATAATTAAACCCTTTTGGTTACATAAATTTACTTTAAAATATTTTCCAAAATTATTTACTTACTTAATATTTATACTTATTATTTTTCTTAATTACCTGTAAATAGGTTGTGCTTTACTTGTACAGGATTATTGTATATAGGGATGCCATGGAAGACGAACAGAACCCCTACATGAGTGAATGTGAACAAAACCTGTTGGCAGCCCTGAATTCCTTGCCTGCCTCCTTTCCCATAAAAACAAACCACAACCACTAATCTACAACCCCATCTCAATCCACAATAGTCATGTGGAATTATACAGAAAATTGATTATTTCATTTTTTATTGATTATTTCCCTGTTCGGGCGCCAAATGTGAAGCTATTTATTTATCACAATTATTTTGAGTACCATACACATATAAATACCTAGAATGACTTTCACTTACCATCCAGACATGCTCTTTTGGGTCCAGGGTCTCATACGAACACCAAGATACAAGCACAATTTTGAAGGTTGCGTAAATAATTTACATAACACAAGTTTAAGAAGAGAATTTCCATTTTAATGTTTTACTGTTACTTTAGTGAAATTAAGAACATACATTTAGTAAATACATGTTTCAGGTGTTGTGCAACACGTGACTCTGTTGTAATATGACTTACAATCTACGGCTTACCTTATTTTTTCTAGGACACAAACATAAAATGCAAACACAAATATAAATAGAAAGCCGCCCAGCTTTGCCACACTCACATTTATACTAAATTAAAAAAAAAAACCCTTAACATTTTATGCAAATCAGAAGCCCCCTTCGCCGGCCACGCGGTCCCCACGCACACGCATTGTCCGAACGTTTTTTTTTTTTATTGTCCGAAATAAGAAAATTAAAGTTCTCGATTAATAACTTATCGATAGATTGACCTCGGTCATATGACACTTCAACTGATTAGTCCACTCTTTTACTCGTTAAATTACAACCTTTTTGACGAGCCTACTGAGGCCCACCCGATAACGGGAACTGTTGCTTGTCGACTGGTGCAAACTTTTGTTTGTACACTGTTAATACTTTTAATGACCGTTTTCACACTTTCTAAGATAGGCCAAATTTGTTTTAACGGCCTATCTTGTAAACCCGAGGCCCCTATTTTAAATTCACAATTCCATTGTCTGGTGCTGCTTACTCTCTGATACCAAACTGCACACTGGAGACTGTGTCACAAGGCTGCTGCTATGTGATTGCGCAATGCGTCTGGCAATTGTTTTGACTGACTGTGTGTATGTTGCATTGCTGTACTGGAGGCTCCTTATAGGTGAAGTCTGGCAATTTAAAAGTGATTGAATGGGTGATCTATGTTAATATAAAATTAAACTGTGGTAGCTCCCATATATGAAGTGAATTGTACACTTTTAACAAAATCAAAACCAAGATTAATAAAAAATAAAAAACCTTCTAATTTGACCCATTACATACTATATGATAATTAATATAATATATAATTTTAATTGAGCAGAAATTACCAGAATCTCACCACCCTGAAAGGAAGATAACCTCCAAATAGGAAAGTTCACCTATCGATTGTTATTGGAGACAATCTTATTAACTGGTGAAAGGAATTACAAATACAGAAAAAGACATAATTAAATTAATACAATTAACAAAAAGTTCAGAACACCACGGAACATAATTAAATAATTAATTTTAAATTAATTACTATAAAAAAAAACAACAAAATAAAATAAACAACAATTTTTTTTTTACACAAACAAAATTAACAAATTAAATAATTTGTTACAGTATGAATGGAGTGTAAGCAAACTGGGTAGTTTTAAAAAATAGAATTAAGTTAGTTGAAGTTTTTTTTTAATATATGTTTTGGTACTAGAAAAAGGTAACACGCCATATTATTATTTTTTTGCAGTTTTCATGATTAAGAAAGAATAGAAAAAGAAATGTATCAATGTAGTTTTCACAGAATGTTTTAAAGTACAAACTTACGTAAAGAATTCGATGAAAGTTATAAACGGAGAAGAAAGTAAATTTACAATATGAATTTTAATAAAATGAAGTAGTAGTGTAACCATGTGTTAAGTTAATTATTACGCCACATTAACATCACCTATCCCGTATGGAGATTTTCGCCTAACGAACCTGGCAATTAAGTGTTTGTAACGAACGTAACAAAGTGTTTTAAGGTTTCGATATTAAACCACAAAATATCGTGGCGACCTATAAATAAATTGGAATCTTCTGTGTTGGGTAAGTCAGGGTGGCATGTAAGTGTGATGGGTAAGTGAAGGTATAGCTTGAGGTAAGTAGAAGAAACGCGGTGGAAATTGGTAAGTTAAAGAATAGAACGTAACAAATGGTGATCCCTGCCAGTATAACTCAAATGAATTAATTCATATGGGTTTAGGCCTGATTTGAAGTACGAAATAGGTGGTGATAGTAGGCGGGTTTTGTAATAGAAAAATTTTTAAATTACGAGATGTGTGAGTAGAGGTTAAGACGTAAAATACTGTTAAAGAGTTAAGTTATGAGATTTTGTTTAGATAATAACTAAGTTATATGATAACTAATAACTAACTTATATATAATAAAGAATAATATAATTTTTTAAAAATGGAAAATACAGAGAACGAAGTCAGTTTGTCTGACTCAACTGTTATAAGTGAATCAGAAATTCAGTCAGAAACTCCTATAGTAAATCAAGAAAGCTGGACAGAATCAGCTGTTATGGACGAGGCGAGAGTTCATTCAACTCCCGTCTCAGCTAAAGAAAGTAATAAAACTGAGGACTGGTTGCGTGAGGTAATGGGGGAAATAAACATTTCAAGCAAGCGTAAATTATTTCAGATAACACATTCCGCTATCTTCTGATTCGCTTAACCGAATTCTGCCCTTCAAGGTAAGTAAATCTAATGTTCTTGTATATCATAAGATGGCGCCTGAACAAAAGTTGAATAAAATTATTGATATTCCATATTAAAATTATGGCAGTAAATAAAATAATATAACACAATAATGACGACGAAAAGATAGACTTCGTCACGCGATATCTTAAAGATTCTGCCAGTCAATGGTATTCTATTATTAGAGATAACGTCAGTACATATCAGCAGTTTCGTGAGGTATTCGAAAACAGATACTGGAACGTGCATACCTAACGACAGGTGAGGGATCAACTCGAGGATGGAAAATTCAACGCACAAGGACAACAGATTATTGAACAGTATGCAAATCGAATGCGTAAAACATTTAAAACCAAAATTTCCTGTATATGAGATAGCGTCTAAGTTGTCTTACCATTTCCATAGAGATATCCAATTAGCTGTATATACGCAGGGTGTCAAAACGATCGAACAATTCTTAATACTTGTCACTCAATCACAAAATATTAACAAGAGTAACACTTCACCACACAATCAACAAACAGATTAATTATCACAATAATTACGAACGTAGCGATAAAGCATGAGAACGTGATGATACGCAAAATCGTGATAATTATAGGCGAAATTTCACACCGCCAGTGCACAATGTAAAGCAACACACAGCTGTGAATAAAACACGAAACGTACAGAAGGAACCACACTCGGAGAGAAACGTGTGTGATACAAATTGGAAGAAAAGATTTAATAAAAATGATCGCTACGTATCCACAATGCAGAGCAAGAGAGAGAGTGCAGAGGGATAAATCAAAGCGAAACCGCAACAAAGCTCTGTTCAACCATCCTGTTCCCATGACACAGAAAAATGACTGAAAAACAGGACGTACGGGTACACAATAAACAATATATTTCCGTGCGATGTGAGAAATGAGTTATTACACTCCGACAGAAGGGTGACACCGAATCAACCAGAAATAAAGTGTCCGCTAATTAATGTACAAATTAATGGAAGTAGATTAAAATGTTAATCGATACAGGTAGCCAATTAACTGTACTAAGTAATAAGTGGGTACAACAAAATAAAAAATATTTTAAAGAAACGGCTATTTTACCTGTCAGTAATATGAATGTTATTACAGCCATGAATAAGAGAGAAAAGGTTAGACAGTAAGCTTATGTAACTTTAAATTGTAAGGACTTAGAAATAACATATCCTATGATCATAATGAATAAACTTATTTATGATGGAATTATTGGAATGGATTTAGTAAATACTTTAAGTGCAAGGATTGATATCAATAACAATAAGATGTTATGTAATTACAAGAATGTTCTATATGAATTAATTATGAATGAAGATGAAGAAAATGGTGAGGTAAGTGAAAATCCTATTGTCATATCCAAGCCATGTATA